>CM051632.1:14915000-15515000 GCA_028020825.1 Podargus strigoides | reverse complement strand
CACTATTCCACACCCCAGAGTGTCTCTAAAACAAGCCACTTTTACCAAGCCAATGTTTCTAAATAGACAGTGAAATGGAGAGAATGCAAGGCTAGAAGAAGTGTCTCTTTGCTTCAAATGCTGTCTTATAGAAATCTAAAAGAACTAAGGTAACTCTTGGCATCCAGGTTTCCTTTTGGTTTTTTTTCTTTTTTTTTTTTTTCTTTTTCCCTTTTTTGTCACTCCAAAAGACTTGTCAAGTCTCTAGGCACCAAGTCATAAACACTTTGAATGAGCAACTTTTTGTTGAATAGGGTGAGGAAGGTCTTCACTGCTTAGATGGGAATGCATTTAAGAAAGTGAAAAGCTCCTAACAAGTCAATTTTCTCTGCTTAGTTTGTTGGGATATCAGAATTCAGGAGATGAATTCTGTTCCTGTCTGCCTATTGTTTGTGTAGGTTAAAAAGCACACATTTTGTCTTAACATTGAAAAAGTAAGAAAAAAACACAACAGAAAATTACTATTGTAAAAGGCTATTACATGGTAATGTTGTATCTCTAATCATCCTGCCCTGGTCCTGGATTTTTTGCTTATTTGTTTTCTGGGATATAATTTCCCTTTATTTGGCCTTTAATCATAGCCAAACTGTTCCATGGTCTGGTTTGTCAGAGCTCTTACTGCTTCATCACTTGTAGTTATTAAAGTGTTTAATTATCACTGATGTTTACAAAATTTCTGACTTGTTAAGATGTACTTGCCAAATAGGTACTTTCCTCTGTACTTCAACATGATACATATTTTTGTCTCTGTGTGTGCATTTGGGTACAGCAGAATTTCCCTAACCATTGCTGTTTAGTCTTTGAGTTTTTCAATATTGTGGTTTGCTACTATATTGTTTCTCTTTGAGTTTAACTTCTTGTGCTGTACTGCTGAAGACAAACATTGGTCTGTTTTTAACCCTATGTGATTCTTGCTTTGTCTACAGGGAACTACATTTAAATAACAACCTGTTACGAGTTTTACCTTTTGAGCTGGGAAAACTGTTCCAGTTACAGACTTTGGGTCTAAAAGGTATTACTTTTTCTTGGCATCCATGCTTTGTTTAATGATATTGCTTCTGAGATGCAATGGCAGTAGACTGCTATTTCATCAAAAGTAACTGAATAGCAATCCCAGATGTAGCTACTTACTCCTTGCTTATAAATACTATTATTTAGTTCTTATTTAAAAAAAGAAAAAGAACGAGTTGGGTGAAGCACTCCACATATAAAGAGGTTTGCTTCTCTTTCTTGCACAGGGGTTGAATACAGTGCTGCTTTAGCTAAGAAATAGTCTGCAGTTAACTGTAAGTATTCAGCTCCAACCAGCAAGGGAACGTGCTTTGTACAGCTGTAGGGTACTGTGCTGTTTATGCAAGCAGCAATTTAAATTTATTTTTTTTTCTCTGAACTGCATGGTTTCTATCTATAAAATTGCTGGCCTCAGGGGAACTCATGTCACAAAATCAGGAGCACTGAGTGATGCAATACCTCTAAACACTGTTAAGTCTCAAAAGTCTGTGGAACTGAAGACCTGAGTTATGAAACCTCTAAGTAGTTTATAGTAGATGCAGTATCTTTTCTCAGAGATGCCAGCTTTAAACACTGGTACGTAAGTTCATAATGGTTCTGTATATTCTATTCAATATTTCTGTAAATCTGTTTGCAGGAAATCCACTTACACAGGATATTCTGAACCTTTATCAGGAACCAGATGGGACGCGAAGGCTACTGAACTATTTGCTTGATAATTTGGCAGGTACTGCAAAAAGAAGTAAGTGATCATTCTTAAAACATTTAGTTCTGCTGTGTAAAATAAATGTGATTATCACTTGTTGTATCTCTCCTTTAAAATGTTTCCACAGTTTCAACAGAACAGCCACCTCCAAGATCTTGGATTATGTTGCAAGAACCAGACCGTACAAGACCAACAGGTACCGTAACACTTCAAAGCTTTTTATTTTTCTTTTTTTAATTTATAAAAGCTGTTGATCTTTACTATCTAATGAAAAAAATTTAATGCTTAAATTCACCAATCGTCTGTGCAGTGCTGACCATCCAGCTGATGTAGTTCTGTCTCAGTTGGAACTCCTATTTACCCATCTTTTACTATAATTTCTTTTTAATTAACGTCCTCCTCAAAGGAATTGAAACTGTTGTCCGTAATTAGTTAAATAGTTGAATTATAACAGCCTTAATTGAACATTTATTGAAAACAAAAAAATGGAAGAACATGAGCATAATTTCCCCAGAAATGTAGAATTTTTTTCTTTTAAGTAACCAATGTATCATCTTTGACTCAATGTTGGGATACAGGTCATGTTTAATTGTTTACTATTTTTTTTCTGCTTGAATTGTCTAAAATACAGCCTTCCCTATTTACCTGCACACCAAAAATCTTAGTGCATTTCTCAATTATTGCAGTGTCCTCTCTTACTTAACTGTAATCTGAAGAGTTTGCAAACCTTTGTGTAGCTACCAAATGTAAGTGTACAAAGCACTTACCTTGTTTTAGGCTTTTCACAGTAGAGCACCACTTAGCATAAAGTACATTTGTCTGCTATTTAGTGCATTAACCATATAAAGAGGGGATTTGTATTTTGTTTCCTCATTAAATGCTAGAAGACAGCTGCCATAAGTCCAAACTAGTAATTTATCTTCTTAGGACTAACCGTATTATTTTTTTAGTATAGATACATGACTTGTGTTTCGATTGAAGCAAATGAAGCATGAATTGATACATTTGCAGAAGGAAAAAGTGAAGATCATAATTGTGTATATATATTATGTTAAATATATCAGTGTCTAAGTAAAATTATTGTTCTGCAGCCTTGTTCTCTGTCATGTGTTACAACGTACTCTGTGATAAATACGCTACCCGGCAGCTCTATGGCTATTGTCCATCTTGGGCATTGAACTGGGAATACAGAAAAAAAGCCATTATGCAGGAAATCCTGAGCTGCAATGCTGACATCATAAGTCTTCAGGTAAAAGATACACTATAATTTCTTTTACTTTTGTATTCTCATGTGCTGGTTTCTTTATATTAAATGTATTTACAGTAAATGATCTGTTTTCAAAACCTTTTGAAAACAAAAGAAAAAAGAAGTGGTGTTTAGAACATTATTTGTTGCTTGACATCAAAAGAATGCTTTTCAGCCCCCACAGTTGGAGTGTGAACCAGCAGCTACTGATCAAAGACATGTACGTGGGGGTGTCTTTGTGCCTGCATGTGTATGTAGGGCTATAATTGACACATTTTCAAATAAAAGGCTCGAGATAATCATACCTCTGGGGATTATAGAAATCCATTTATATTTGCTTAAAATAGGAATATTGCTATTTGCATTCTCTGATGTACTTAATTCTTACTTTTTTTTTTTTTCCTTAAATCTAATTTGAAAGTAATTTACACTTCTGAAGAGTCTAAATAATATTAGGCTTCTGTATTTTGCTAATAGTGCATTCATGCTGTGCTATCCTATATCTTCATAGGAGGTGGAAACGGAACAGTACTACAGTTTTTTCCTGGTAGAATTGAAAGAACGTGGCTACAATGGATTCTTCAGTCCAAAATCTAGAGCTAGGACAATGTCAGAACAGGAAAGAAAACACGTTGATGGTTGTGCAATATTTTTCAAAACAGAGAAGTAAGTCATGTGTTTTACAGAGCCTCCTGTTGTGTCTTGGTCTCTTTTGACATCATTTCTCAGGTCACTCTATAGCTCAAACAGTTTGGCATTAGTCATCCTTTTTGTAGCTGTTTGGTGTTTCTTGTAAAGCATTCCTGTCCTTAGAGTGGTCTTTATGAGAGAAAACATTCTGTGTGTAACTAGCAATAGAAAATTTTACCCTGAAGTCCTGTTTATGTTGAAATGTCATTCTATTAGAGCAATGCAGGTTAGGAGGTCACTAAATTATACTTCAGTTGAGCGTGTGTCCCAACCATTAGGTGCTAATGATGAAAAATGACTCAAATGTCTTATTTTTTTGCTTTTTTTTTTTTTTTTTTTTGAGTAAAGGAATTGATAATCCCCAAAATTGCTGCAATAAGACCTCAGATGACATTGACTTTTTGATAAATTATCCTTCTGATAAAGCAAAAGACAAGGCACTTCATATCACTGCTCACTGCTGAATAAAAGACATTATTTAAGTGCTGCAGCACTTAATGATTGGGTCATTTTGTACTTGTACAAGTGTTGGGATCTGAAGGTAATAACTTTCCTTTGTCCTCCTGCTTCCATTCCTTTGTGTCCACAAGTAAATGTAGGTGCCAGGTTTGATACCTTTTGGCTTAGAAAAATTATTTAGTCCCTCTCTATTAAACCTGCATCTTTGAACTAGAAACTGGTGCAGAATTAGAAACAAGGACTCATTTTCTATACTTTCTCAATATCTCTCTGTCTCTCTTTCTGGAAATAAAATCTTTTAATTGAAACAAAGGTAGTGTAGAATATATTAAAATTGCTAGGAAAACTGAATCATTTTGATTTAGGATTTTATGAAATTATGTGATTGGCTGAGATTTTAACATCATAAATGTGCTTGAGCTGTAATTAAAAGGCAAATTATCTATAACACTTCCTTTTGCATGTACTGAATAAAACATATACAATGTTTCTCTTGCAGATTTACTTTGGTTCAAAAACATACTGTTGAGTTCAATCAACTAGCTATGGCAAACTCAGAAGGTTCAGAAGCTATGCTGAACAGAGTTATGACAAAAGATAACATCGGAGTTGCTGTGCTGTTAGAGCTGCGAAAGGAATTGATAGAAATGTCATGTAAGTCCTACTTAGTTTAATTTTTTAATAGGTTGTATTTTGTAAATGAAAAAAAAAAATAGGCTTTTGTTATAGCAAACCAGAGAAACTAGGTTCTACAGGTGAATGTAACTTTGTGTATTGTATGCTCAGACAAATTTATTCCCAAAGAGGATTTTGGGAAAAGTTGTATTACTTAAATAATGAAGGGTTTTTTTCCACTTATACCTTTTTGCTTGAAAAATATAAGTATTCACGTTGGGAGTGTTTTTTGCTTGGAGTTACGTGCACTTATCAAAGAATCACTTGGTGTTAGTCGTGTGTTTCTGGGTTGTGTGTCTGCATCATTTTAGCTTGTTAGTTTTTTTCACTGTCATGCTTATACAACCTGCTTGTTCTGCCCTGTCATTCTTAATTTAGGAAATGTAAATTGGCTTTGTAAGTATTGCAGTGGGTACCTATTCAACCTGTGTTATGCTTATCCAAATGGTACTTTATTAATTCAGATGCTAACAAACAAGCCTTTTAAGAAGCACTTTTAGCAAGGGTGGTAGCTTCTAATGTGGGTAACTTAAAATTCAGAGCTCTTTGCCTAATAAGATATGAGCAGTGCCTGTTTACCATCACAACCTGAGAACACTGTTCTAATTTTTTGGAGCTATACTGTTTGCCTGTCATGAGGATTATCTGTTATTTATGGTAATTCACAGTATTGTTACAGGATGGTCGATCTCTTAATGGTCTTGAATGTGAAGCACAATTATTCATAATGCTTTATATCAACTAAAACACTTAGATGTAAGAGCAGTTGTATGACCCTCTTAAGCTAAATGGTTTTAACCCTCTTCAGGTTGTACTAGTACTTTATTTTTTCCTCCCCTCAAACATCTTGTTTAAAATTCAGTAAAAATGTGTTTTGGTGCTGACCATGTAGAGTAAATAACTGATTTTAAATTTTAGCTGGAAAGCCACATCTTGGGATGGAAAAGCAGCTAGTTCTTGTAGCTAATGCACATATGCATTGGGACCCAGATTATTCTGATGTGAAGCTGGTTCAGACTATGATGTTCCTGTCCGAGGTAAAGAACATTATTGATAAAGCTTCTCGTAGTCTCAAACCTGGTGTTTCGGGAGAACTTGGAACCATTCCACTTGTACTGTGTGCAGATCTCAATTCTCTACCAGACTCTGGTAAGAGTTCTATTTCTTTTTTTTTTTTTTTTTTTTAGACCGTTTCAAGTGTGTTAACAATTTAACTGTTAAGATCTTGCTTTTTGAAAGGAATTTTCAACTTGGAGAATACGTTGTTTGATATCATAGTCTCTAAAGGTACTAAGAACTTGGAAGGAAGAGAGAAAAGATAGAACTGTTGCTTTTGTGAGTGCCCTTATTGCCTGTGCAGTAGTATAGCTATGTCTGCTCTTTCAGAAGCATTTTCATTGTCATCTTACAATACAGGAATGGCAAGGAAGAAAACACCTTCCAAAAATAACTTGTCAATTTGGCTTTGCAGCTTCTTTAGAGTTAACTTAAGCTGAAGCAGTGTTACAAAAGTTGGGGGTTTTTTTGCAATATTTTAGCTGAAGGATGTTGAAAGCCACCACTTGAGCATAGAGATGAGGAGAGGAGGAAGCTGCCTACTTTAGCACCTACGGACACTTGCTCTTCTGTCATCATCTTCCCAGTCAGTCTGTTCCTAATTAGCCTTCTAGTTTTTTCTAAACAAAGTATGTCTCTTTCTGTTCCAGATGACATTTTCTCTTGACATACATATACATAGTCTTGCAATATTTTATAACAATGACTGCTGACTGTATTGTATAAATGTTAAGGTTTTGCTTTTATAATGCATAAGGCTGCATGTATGACTCAAAGTAATCTACACACACTTGCTGAATGCTAGTTAATACCTTCTTATGTGTATGTGTCTCTCCTGATAGGTGTTGTTGAGTACTTGAGCACTGGTGGGGTGGAAACAAACCACAAAGATTTTAAGGAACTGAGATACAATGAAAGTCTTACCAACTTCAGCTGTAATGGGAAAAATGGAACAACAAATGGAAGAATTACACATGGTTTCAAGTTGAAGAGTGCCTATGAGAACGGTCTAATGCCTTACACAAATTACACATTTGACTTCAAGGTAAGGACTTGACTAATATTTTGAAAAAGCTTTCCATTTTGAAGTTCAACTGTTGTGATTTGCTTGGAAGCAATTGTTTAACAAAGAAGTTAATCTGTTTGGGTAGCTAACAGTAAATTTACCAAGTTTATATTTAAAACATAGAGTGCCCAACACTTCAGTCTCCTAGAAACCAAATTTTCCTTTTTCTTGTTAGCAACTTATAATAGATTTGTCAGACTTGAGGTGCTGTTAACCTTTCCTGTAAATAGGAAGATTTTGTATTTTAATACTCCAAGCTAAATGAAATAGTACAACAGGGGCACTTAAGCTGTCAACTGCAAGGAAATAATCCACGTTGCTACTGGGGAAGCTCTCAGTGCTCAGTTGCCCAGGGGAAACAAATCTGGCTCTTTTCTTCAAAATCAGAGAAATGTGATTTGAAGCTACGTAGGAGGTTGGAAATTACAACCCACAAAAGCGTAGCAGAAGTGATACAGGGTGGAATTTTTTGTTTGTTTCCCTAATCTATCTTGAGCAACCCATGGGATATAGGAAGCAGAAGTCTCCTAAATTGATGATGTGCTATAGAGAACAATGACAGTATTTCACTTCCTCGTAATACTGAGCTCAGCTTTTGTTTGGAGGAATAACTTGAGTCAAGAATATATATTAATAACTGATTTTATTTCTTCTCTTGTTTTAGGGTATTATTGACTACATCTTCTACTCTAAACCTCAGCTAAACATACTTGGCATTCTTGGACCTTTGGATCATCATTGGTTAATAGAGAACAATATAAGTGGTTGTCCACATCCACTCATCCCTTCTGACCACTTCTCACTTTTTGCACAACTGGAGCTTTTGCTGCCTTTCCTGCCTCCTGTAAATGGAATCCATCTCCCTGGCAGGAGGTAGTCAAGTACATTTTAGAGGGCAACCTCAATCTTAACTTGTACAATTGTAAAATCTGAATATAGAGGAGTGAGGTATGGCCAACAGGGATTTTTTTTTTTTTCTTAATAATCTTAATCTTAAATCTAATTATTTGCTAAAGACATAGTAAAAGCCAGGTGCTATCAACAGACACAATTCTGAGCCCAATATACTTTGTATACTGTTCGACAGCGATTGGTGCATTTGCACCTTTCTTTAATACGTGACAGTTAACTTTCCTGTTCCTTTTATCCAACGTGACATTTTCATGCCTTGAAATAGGGAATTGTTATACAGTGTACTCTCTTTGCACAGTTATCTGTAGCACTACTTTTTTGAGGCCAGTAGGAACATCCACAGAACATTCTTCCGTACTTCACTCCCTCCTTTTTCAGACTTGTTTGTAAAATAGAGAATTTGAATTTAGCCTTTATTGATTGTATATGAACAACAGAAAACCTGATTTATGAGATTTTGTACTTTAAAAAAAAAAAAAAAAAGAAAAATCAGATTTGGAAAATGATTGTATTGTAAACTAAGGCTAAATTTTTATCTGTTTTCATGTGTTATAAAGGCCAGCTTGTAAAAGAGGTTGTCACAGGTTTTCTCTGCTAATGATTTGCACTGTTAGGGTTTCGTTAGCCCTTTTGTACTACTTTTTATGTTCAATTGAGAACGTTGCTTTTAAAATCCAAACCTATAAAATCTTAATATCTAACAGAGATAACTAAATACGTTGTCTATTTCTGATTTTTTTTAAAAAAAGAGAAAAGCATAGAGTTCTCACAGAACAGATAAGCTAAGCAGTGAATATAAGTAGACCTGTATGGATTGAAAATTATTGCTGATGTGTATACACTCAGATATTTTTCTCATCTCTACCTTTTGAAGTAAAATTTAGGGATACTTGTGTACAGCTTCTTCATTTCTGTTTTAAATACTTGTCCTATCTCCACTGTGCCTGCTTAAATTTGTTCTCAACTAGCACTGCCTGTGCATGCAGAGAGATCCTGTGCATCCTCTTTTATTTTTTTAAATAATGTTAACACTTGTGAAAATTTTATGAAGATACTTTTGTATAAGCTGTGGCATCTTTTTTTCCTTTGTGAAGCATTGAATATCACACTTTTTGAACATGTTCAGGTTATGGGTACACAGTTTCTCGCTTCTAATACCCATGCACTGCTTCCTTCAGTGTCATTGCACAGTGCCGTTTGTCCCACTAAGAGTTACTATCATGTGAATTCTCTTTCGTTTAAGTGTGTTCCTCAGTTTCAGAAAGTATAATTCCTTGAAGAAAAATAAAACCCAACCCTACATTTTCTATTGATGAAGCAGTGTAAAATAAATGCATTTTCAATACAGGTCCCAAAGACAATTCTTCAGATCATTTTTTTTTTTTTTTTTAAAGTGACCAAGTCTTATTTTAAAGTGTCAAGCAAGACTAAAGTTATAGTGTACCCTCAGTGCCATTTGTGTCATGAAGCCAAGTATATAACAGCTTACAAATTTAACTTGTCTATTTGTATCCTAAAAGGGAGAATTTATCATCTCCTTAAACTAATACAACTTGAATAATCAATGTAAAAAAAACATAAAAATGGAGATAGAGAGCTTGGTCTTAAAGAGCTTTTGTTTCAGCTGCGGGCAGGGAAGCAAAAGGACACTGAGCATTAAGAGAAAACTTTCTAAATATTGTGAATTTTTATATATAAGAGAGTGGATTGGTAATAATGATTCAAAATTTTATTGCAAAGTAGACAGCACCTAAGTGTGCTCAAACCGTTCTGTTTTAAGCTGAAAGTCAAAACTGCAAACAGTTCGGGTATGTAAAATGTACATTTTAAATTTTCAATAGGAGAAATTTTGATCTTGAATCCTTGTCTGGGACCTGATCTCTTGGGATTATTTTGTTTTGGTTTTAGTTGTGAAAACACCAAACCTGTCCAGTTTATAATCAGTACATTGAAATGCTGGTAGTATTGCTGTAGTAGATTTAATGCGTAGTGTTACTTTTTTTCTGTTTGTTTTTTTGGGTTTTTTTGTAAAGTGTGAATAAAAGGTGTTTTACTCATGTTTCCTTAATGATGTCTTGGTAATGTACATCATGACAATTTCCAGTGATGATGAGTCTATTTAGCTTGTCAAACTGAGCAAACTATTTTTCTTTTCTGATTATCTGGATTGTGTAAGGAGTCCAGAAAGCTTTACGGAAGGGGAAGGGAAGCACTTACTCATTTTGTATTTTTTAGAGGGGGATAATTTACTTTAATAGATGCTGGAGCTTGAGTGCACTTGTTAGATTCTAAAGGTTTGAGCTTTATCCAATATGTGTTCTCCTCTATTGCTTAGTCTTAAAGAATATTTGAATTTATGACAGCATGTTAAAATATGGCCCCTTGTGCTTTTGGAGACGCAACTGTTCCTGCTTAGTCACCTTATAGTCTAAGGGTCCATTGAAGTAACTGTTTCCTCCAGCTTCTAGACTAATCCATCAGGTCCCAATCATAAACCCACTGAACACATTGAAGACACTCATTTGACTTCACTGGGTTTTAACTGGACTGCAGCAGTGTGTCGGGGGCTGAAGGAAGGAGAAATACTTTTAGTATAGGGAAAGCCCAGATGGCACCAAAACAGAGCCGAGATAAACTTTGTCAAACAATCTTTCAAAGAAAATATTAGTCCTGTGTCAAATCTAACTCAAAAGTCTCAATTTCCAGCTATATTTAACATAGAATAAGGCAATAAACTCTGTCTTCACAAAATCAAAATGTTTGCTTCATAGTTTTTAACATTAAAGTGGTTATTTGCAATATTTTTCTTCAAGATGGTTTTGGGTGTTGCCATAATGTACCTTCAGTGTTCTTGTTGTAAAAGCACACCTAGCAAAAGTCACAGAACATCCTTGGGGTTGACAGGATTTATTTAGGTTAGAACAGGCTTTTTTTCCACTTGAAGTACAGTCAGCCATATCTTGTCTAGTTTTATTTACATTTACCAAGAATTCTGGGTGTCAAAGTGTAAATTGAAATACACCTTTAACTAAAGGAATTGATTAGAGTACAAGACTAATACAAGTTACTGCTTCTAACAACACAAGTGCAGGGGGAAAAGAGCATATAAGTTGGTGCGTGTTGTAATTATTTTGTCCTTTTAGCAGCTTTAAAAACAAAGCAGGGTAAATTTGGTTAGCGTTTGACAAAACTGATTTTAAGAACGTTGTACGTACACATCTTTGATGTAACATTGGCAAACCTCTCAAGTGATTATTTTTTTTTTAGAGCAGGCTTAGAAAATAGCTTATGGTTTGCTCTTTCAGCCACACAAAACCTGTATGAAAGACAAAATAATTACAATACCATTTTTGGGGGGGGACCTAATTACACTGTAAGACTTTAAAAAATTCAGTTAACCGCTTAAGTAGCAAGCCTTTTTCATCCAGCCAGACACAGTATTTTTTAGTATGTTAACTGCTCTTCTTTTCTTTTGGTTGCATAAATTTGTAATACTTAAGTGTCTTGGTATGTTTAAGTAGTGTCTAAAATAGAGTATCTTAGTCTTTATTCACAGTACTTCTGTATAATGTGTAATGCACTGGACTAACTCTTGTTTACCATTCATGTAACAAAAACCAGCACATTATCTGCACTAAGCTCAAAGAATGTTGCATTTGTCTATAGGCAGCTCTTCAATATGATAAATGGGAAACTGAATATGGTCTGATGGTAAACAAGGGCTTTTACTGTTCTCTTCAGTGGAACTTTCTTCTTGGTCAAATTTTAACTAGTTAGTATTATATTTATATACAGGGTCTTCTTTTTCTTTACCAATGTATTTTCCTACTCATAGCTGACCAATAAATCCAATATCTGTTTCAAACCTTCTTGAAGTCTAATTCGTATTTTAACTTAATTCCTAAAGTTTTTCCTGAAGAGTTGCACGTGCAGCTGGTGAGTGAAGTGTGCTAAGGAAGCATGTAGTGGAAGCATGTAAGAAACTTGATCATCCCAGAAAGACTTTCCTGTACTTTCTATAATTTTTATAGATCCACAGACCAGAAAGCTGCTTGAATCAGCTGGGTTTGGATTGCAAAGTGAAGATCTGGTTAGTGATGCCTCCAGAGTTTGTGGAAAACTTGTGTCCAAACCTACCAGGATCTCAACCCCACATCTCCAGACCTGGTCATCTTCTGACCTTCCCAAGTCATTCCATAAGGTCAGTTGTGCAGTGTAGGGTCCACAGGTTCATCTGTGTCCAGTAGACCCTGTTCCTTCCTTCCTCTTCCCTCCCCAGAAAGTCCAAAGTAGACTTGGGATTGTGGCAACAGGAAGGGTTTCAAAGATTCCATTAATTTAGCATAAAAGGGGAACAAATTGAAGATTCCTTGCATATTATTTTTTTTTTTTTCCAGGAATGAGATTCAGCTAACTCTTGCCCTTAGTTCATTTTAAAATCATGTTCTTCTGTACCAGAGTGTATGCATAACAGTGCAGACTCTTTATGTTTTGTATGATGTTCCTATCACTGGCAGCAGGAAACATAAAACATGTGAGCACACTTGCTGTGTAGAGCACTGCAGCACACGAGACATCCTCCTGGCACCCCTGCCTCCCTTCAGAACTCGCCTTCAGTATGTTGGCACTGCTTTGCTTTGGAATAAATGATCTAGCTCAGTGTTTCCATGAATACCACACGCCCCACAGTGTTCAGCTTGTTTGTAGTTTTAAAACTTGCTGTCTTGAAGCAGCTGTAAGTCCCCAGCAGAGTGATGAGTCCATTCCAGACTTCAGTGATGATTTCTCTTCGGTCCTGTCTCATGGGTGAGATTTTAATTCCCACCATCACATTTGCAGTCTTGCCACTAGATGGGGCGTGTAACACAGGCTTGGTGTGCACAGAGGATTAGTGTGAACGTATTTGAGAGTGGCATCCAGAAAGCAGGGCTTGTAGAATGTTTCTTAAGTGTATTTGTGGGAATTCAGGCCCAGGAATGAACATCTTTCACTAGCAGCAGTTGGTTTGATGATGTCCATGTCAATTAAATGTTGGTTTTATAAATCCAGCTGTCGTGATAGGAGTAAAAATTACCTACTTGGTCCTCAATAAAATCATTCTAGGGCCTTTGCTTCATTTTAGTCTACTTAATGTTATGTTTTAAAATGAGTACAGTTGTTAAATGGTTCCAAATTGGAGGTTTTGAGCTCTTAAATAATACAATAATATCTGCTAACTTGGCATGTAAGTATTGGGAGATCTACTGTAGGGAAACTGCCAAAACTGGTGGAGAGCCTGGTGTGCTGTCCAGAGAGTGTATACGGAAAACAGCATCTCTCACTCAAAGGATGGGGCTGAGCTTCTGTCCTGTGGTCCTAAGCCAAGTAGGAGAGAATTTCTCTTTCCCTACCTTGCAGTAAAATAACTGCAGCTATTTAATTAAAAAAAATTGCGCTGGCCAGACTCCTGATTACTGTTCCTTCATACCCCATATCCACAGGCTCCGCAGTGCGAGTACAAAGTTGGGTTTGTGTCTTACAGGGTAGGAATGTCCCAAATTGGTACAGGTAACTGTGTGGCACTTATTTCCTACTGACATGGGTGGAGCAGAGGAGCCTGAAAACGTCTGGAATTGAGCCTGAAGAGAGAGGGGGAAGGAGGAGAAGGTAAGTGAAAAGGAGAGGAATATGCAAGGTACATTGGGAGACGTTTTGGGAGAAACCATACTTTGTTAAAGGTGAGTGTTCTGGTTACTTTCCTGCTTTTCATCTTCCCTTCCTAACCCAGAGGCACTAATTGTTCACTGTAAATGTTCTCTTACTCTGTTGGCATGGAAAGCAGTAAAGCTAATTAAGCTATGGAGACCTTTGGTGCATTTGAATATTTTCTTATTCCAAAATAAGCCTGGTGTCCTCCCAGGTTATCGATTTTTAAAAGACTGGTATGTTCTGGTTAAATCTTCCTGGTGTGTCAATGGACAGTATTTGTCCCTTTTAAAAATGCTAGATGTTTATTATAAAAAAATACTACATTACAGATAATAAAAACATATATACACTCCTGCTGGGTTTTAATCACCACAAAGGTTTAAGCTTCAGCTAATGGTTCATAACACACGTCTTTTTTTTTCCTTAGTTGATTAGTTTTTCTACTTTTTTTCTTTTTTTCTTTTTTTTCTTTTTTTTTCTAGTTCAAGGGACAGACTGTTCCCTTTGGGTGCCAATAGTGAATTAATGGTAGTTTGTCCACGATGGCTAATGCTATTGATAGCTCTTCAGAGACTGGATATATTGATTTATTTCCCTTCCTCCTATTCATATAATAGCATACCAGTTAATAGTCTTGCTCTTTGGCCAAGAGAGCTAAGACCTGTTTTATCTACACCTCACACTGTGTGCTGGTTTTGCTCACCCTGGCAGCAAGACATCACCAAGGTGCAATTAGATGGGGGAAAGCCTAAAGATGCACAAGGATTTCTTTTAACCATCTCCTCCCCTCCCACCTCTCCCGGATCAAGCAGTGGGAGAGGAGAACATTGGGAATTGCATGAAAGTTGCTCTCATGAGCAGTGTGGGGTGAAGGGGAGCATCCTGCCTGATGCACAATGGAGTGCTTCACCAGGTGGTGTGGTTGTGTGGTGTTGGGATGCTGCAAACCCTGTTGTTAGTTGGACTTAGGGACTCGGGCAGGTCGTGGGGCACGAATGCTGCCGTCCGTGGAAGAAATCTCAGAAATGTGAATTACAGGTTACCAGGCAAAGGAAGCGAATGAAAATGTTTAGTATCTGTCTTGGTTAACACCTCTGAAGATTAAGCTGCCTTTGTCTCGGTGTGGTCATGAGTTTTCCAGTAAATAAGAGCAACTATATTCAGTAGCAAGTCTTTGTGCATTGCCCAGAGAGAAAGGAGTGAGCCAACCACATTTATCTTTCAAACTGCATTTTGGTTTCAGATTCTCCGTTCATGAGTTCATGTATTTTCATTCCTTTTGCAATGTTTTAAGACAATGCAGAAAACAGCTGAAGGTTTATGTTCCCTTAGCTGCTCTCTGAGAGGTTGTACAGAGGTGTTAGTGGGGGCAGTTCCTGCAAACACTTGCACGTATTAAACTTGAAATACTTCTGGTGTAAGTTTAGGTAATAGACTACAGGAGGGGCTGGGATTACTCTGGGTAATATTTTCTCCCTTAGGTGGAATCCTTCATCCAGGGACCCATGAGGGAGGAGGGAGATGAATGAAAGGCAGAAATCTGGGTCTTGGCCCAAGAGGGGCAACAGGAAATTTTCCATTAACTCCACTGGGAAAACAGATATTCCAGGAGTATGAAAAATGACGTTACCACATGTGCATGTAGAACAGACTGTCTTTGCTGAGATCTGTCCTGACCCACCGCAGGTGAGGAGGGCGAGTGTCTGACCTGCAGCACCACATTCACCTTCTGCTGGGCTGTGTTTACACTTTTGCTGGGTTCAGTCCCGAGTCTTTGGTATGGCTGTACAATTTGATTAAGCTTTCACATTTGATGGTGTGAAAACTGCAGTTTCATCTAGTTACATCATCTTCAGTAGACAGACAGCCTTGTCCTTACCTTTGTCTGTGTTCCTCATGTCCTATAGGAACTACTGAAATGAATAAAGAACCCACCCAGCCCTGCAGTGCGTGCTCCCCTTTCACCACTGTGATTCTTTGCTATGAAAAATCTATTTCTATATAATTATTTTTTCTTACAGGTTTGGCTTATCTTACACATCCTCCTTCTTCCCCTAAGTAAGAATTATTCCCATCCTACAGAATGCAAAAATAACTCAAAAAGCTAGTAAATTGCTGAACACCCCGGGTGTCCGGACTGCAGAGGGGATGATGCCTCCAGTTCCCAGCTCAGGCTTCTCAGTCATTTCTGCTTCCTCATCTCCTCCGAGGAGCAGAATCGTGCAGAGGGAGCATCACAAGGGTGCAATTGCTCTGCTTGCAGGTAGATCAAATGGTCTGAGAAGAGTACAAAGCCATGGCCATGTCCTGCCCTGAGTATACCTCACACAGCAGGTTGAGCAATGATGTGCCTTCATTCAGTCTGTCCAGTGGGTTGGTTCCCTCCTCTCTCCCCAGTGGGAGAAATGTGTGTGATGCAGTGCTTTGTTTTCATTGTGATTTTAAAAGTAAGATTCTGAAAGTGGTGGCTCCTTAAATATGTCTGCAAAGGCCCTAATCCATAAAGACATGTAAGTCTGTGATGTCTGTTGAAGTACAACTGAAATAACTTGGGAGCTAGTGTGCAGCAGGATGTGAGTTGCTTGTACCAGGAGCAGTAAAATCTTACAGTCCAACTGGTTTATTATGATCCAAGCAAGAAGCACTTCTCTTAAAGAAAAAAAAAACAAAAACCTAATGTGTGACAAGTTGCCGTGTAAATATAGCCTTTGATGCTGTTAATGAGAGAGGACAGAATTCTGATAAATCCTAATTAGAGAGTTCTGTCTGATAGCTGAGTCCTCACAGCCTCACTGTGCCTCAGTCTGACAAAGTTGTGACAGATCGTATTAAGCTTTGCTATTCCTGGGAGAGCAGGAAAATGGAAAACACAATATGATTTGGCAAAATAGTTTGAACTTCATGTTGAAATGAAATCACTAGAATTGATCAAATGGCCTTGGATGCGACAGAATTTGGTGGGGAGCTTTGGGGAGGGTTTGTTTCCTTGGCAATTTTGGCAGCAGTTGTTTTCATCCTTGTTTTCAAATATCAACATTTCTAAGGCAATGGGCATCCCAAATTTCTGCCAAGACTAATGGGACTGTATTTAAATGTTGACATGTTTTCCTTTCTATCCTGTGTTTGCAGTGGGCTGTAGGAAGGTTTTGTCTTTGGGCGCAGAATCAAAGATTTCTGCTGCCTTTCTGAGATTTCCAGGTAATGTTCTGTTGCCAGCGTTAGCCTTAGCGAGACTTTTCTCTCAGAATCCTTTTGTTGAAGACAATGAAATTTAACCAAGTGAACTGATGAGCTTGGAGTTGGTTTTACTGCCCTTGCTGTCACCTGTAGTGCTCCATGCCTTCTGGCGTACTGTGCCAGGAGCGTTTTTACGGTGTCAGAAAAATGTGCAAAGACTGTAGATTTTTGTCAGCATCTTTCTAATGAAAAAGAAAATTTTGGAAAAGATTATACTGGATGCCCAAGCATCTGTGGTAGCTACGTCCAGGCACTACCTCCATGGAGCAGCTAGTGTGTATTTGCCCACCTGAAGAGTGAAGTTCATGTTTCACTGGGGTTTTTGCTTTGCTTACCTGCAGCAAAACCCAATTTCTTCTCTCTTTACCGGTAGAAACCATTGCCCCCAGCACTTCCTTGTGATGCTGCTAGTGTTGGCTTTTGGATTCAGCTGTTACCCTGCATGTTTTTCTGGTTGATGCTATCATACAGTTAAATAATTAATTTGGTTAATTATGCTTAGAAAAGGGTTATGGGGTGGAGACCCAACCAGCTCATCTGCAGCCAGTTTATTGTGCAGCTCATTCTCTTTCCGGATAAATGATTTGATGTGAAGTGTAGAGGCAGCAGAGAAATTAAAACTTCCATTTCCCATCGTTAAAATTACAAGGGGAGGGTTTCACCACACGGCGTGGCATAGACCAGTCATCACTGTGGCCCTCAGGGACTTCCTAGAGCAGGTGATGCTTTATTATTCTAAGGAAAGAGAAGAGACTTTGCAATAGATCCTGCTATTTGCTTGTTGCTATAAAAAGATTGGGCAAGGGAGGTGGGGAGGAATGTGTTTTAAATCCAGCTGGTACCAGATCAGCCCTTCAGGGAAGCACAACACTTAATTTCTCTTGTATTTCTTTGACCCAGTTAGCATTGCACAAACGTTCCTGATCACAGGACTGTCTAATCCTCTCTTGAATCCTGCTAAATTTTATCTTGTTGACATCCTGCAGCAATTAATTCCAGGAGCTGACCCTGCACAGCAAGGCAGCCTGATGCATTCTCTCTGAATTGTCTACTTTTCATTTTCCATCCATGTACCCTCATTCCAGCAAAGCGGTTCCAGCCACGTGGGGAGGAAAGCTGCACCACTACTGAGCAGCTCCAACATCACAGCACCTTGGACACACTGCCTGTCACCTCATAGCACCTTATAGAAGCATCACTGAGGATGTTTTGGGGGGTGCTGGGGCTGAACCAGGCCTGGGAACAGCAGCAGAGCCCCAAGCTGCAGCTTCTCCAGCTCATCCTTACCCGCTCTTCCAGGCAGGACCAGAAACTCATGTTGCAATATCTGTACTACCAAACTGCTGCTAATGGCAGTGTCAGCTGCTCAGACATCCACCTGTCCTTAAATTGGGGTCCTGAGTAGGACCTGGATGTTTCTGGATTCAAAACTGGACATTACCAAGCCTGTGCTTATATTTGCTTGCCCTAAAGACCGGGAATATTTTTGGCTAACAGTGCTGGCTCTGCTGAGAGGAAGGATCATGCACAGGTTCCTTTGCTCTTTGTGCCAATCACCCTTAACCTGTAGCACCCAGCTAATCTCACTAATGAGGTTTGAATGGCTCATAGGCTCAGCAAGGCAGGGATGGACTCGCACAGCACCCAGCTCTACAGGACCTGGTGGGTAGTTGGCATTACTAACCCACAAAGGGCACCTGTGAGCAAAAGTCATGACTTTTTTCTGTTTTTCAGTTTGATGTTTCCATAGCATGAGCTGAGGGGGAACATGAAGAGCATCTCGAGCAAAGTTGGTGTTTCCTGTGTAATTGCTTTGGAGTCTGGACACTTGAGATGTGGCATCTCCCTTGGCCAAAGCTGAGCCATGAGCCAGGCTAGCTCCACCCACTGCTCCAGAGAGTGAGTTGGAAAGATACTCACAGCCCAGCACCAGTGGTATAAACCAGAAGCCATTTTCTCCCCTCCATACTTGTGACCAAGGGAAAAATAGCAAAACATTCAGCAAAACTCTGCTGACTTGTAGATGTCATATTCCGCCATCCGATGAGATGTGGCAGTCTCCCTTCTGGCTACTTCTGCTTTCACCTTGCGTGACCACCCCGCTTTGCAGTGCAGAGACTTGCTGATCCCAGAGGGGAAAGTCACTGCAAGTTGTGTGAAGTGCAGGCAGATAAAACCTTGTGGTTAACACACAGTTTTTGCTAAGCTCACAGCAGGCTGATGGGCTTTCAGCTAGATTAATTTAAAAGCAAAGACAAGAAATGGCTGACAGAATGCTAATACACACAAATAAATAAACAAACTAATAGTCTGATTGCCCTCATCAGCTGCTATTAGAAATCTGTGCTTTAAATGCTGCAGAAAATTATTCCCATTACAAGCCCATTCCAAAGCACTTAGGGGCTCCCTTTGATTTTAAATGGCATTTGGTCAAACATTATGTTGCAACTAGATGGTGTTCCTAAAATGCCCAGTTTTTCTACAGCTCATTGCAATAGTCCTCGGAAGTGTTGCCTCCAGGAGCATTAATTCCAGGAAGGCTGCGATTGCCAAGGACTTTATATCTGTATTTACACAGTGTGTATTTTGCACCAGCTCTAGCTTGTGCCAGGCAAGTTAAATTATATTTGAGAATCCCAGAGCATGGGAAAAGGCCATGAGCCCAGGATATGGTGCTCCAGGGGCCGTTGCTGGTGTCAACTGTGGCCCACATAAGTGATGCCAGTCACAAAAACACATCTGGGCTCTGGTGGGCAGGGCAGAGAGCTGTGCCTGAACGATCTGACTCCTCAAACACAAGCAGGAAAGCTATCAGCCATCATTTCAGATCTCTCTTCTGCCCACAGTTACAGCTGCAAATGCAAAACACTTTGGCATTAATCATGTTGCTGATGGGACATAGGAGGTTTCTATTCAAAGCTAAGGGATTCCTGCTTAGTCACTAACTGCAGTTTAGCTTTGTTGTGCACCATTTGTCATTACTCTCCACCTAGGAAGGCTCAAAGTTAATTAAAATATGCCCTCAATGAGCAATCCAATTGCAGGCACTTCAGGGCAGGGGGAAAGCCTGATGTATTATCCACAGAGCCTGTGTTTTACACGGAGGGAACTTGCCTTCTGCCTTGGGCTGGGTCTGATTCCCTTAAATTAGACCTTTAGGAGCTTTAAGATGTGGATTCTTTCTGAAAAAGAAAACCAGCTGCTTTTTATCCTAACTTCAGAGCTCACATTTAAAGACCTTTTTAGAAACTGGTTTTGCTAACCTCACTCACGTGCCTCCTGCATGTCCCTGGTGGTGTGCAGCCCCTAAGTCTGCTCCAGCTTGTCACTGGTCATTACATTCCCTCTCTGAGAGAGACCCATTTGTGTCTTTAACCACGTTGCACTGGCTCATGTTTTAGTTTCTGACCAACATCTGTATTCCTGGCTGTCCGTGCTGGCACAGAAAGGCCCTTCCTGTGGTGGATGAGGGTCTCTGTGTGCTGTGGCTGCTGGAAGAGTTTCTGAGCTGCTTCTGCATTTCTGATAATGGGATCACCAGATCCCAATAGTGAGGTGCATGGAGCAGTTACTTCCTCACCTTTGGTTTGAGCTGGTCGGCATCTTTGTCATTTAAAAGAGCAGCGTTTGAGGAAAGAGTGGGACAGTTTTGTTTCTGCCTCACTGTCCCTGGTTTATAAATTCTGGTCATGATTTTCTGTGTCCAATGCATTTACAGATTGCCACAGTGAAAGGCCTCATGATCATGCAAAGTAAATTGCATGTTAGCCTGTAGATTGCCTGTGAACTGGTTGTGAAGGCTGAGACTGAAAGCTGCCGGTGGGATTTGGATACCAATTCCCCATTCAAATTAATCCAAATCCCTTCGGCAGTTCTGATGATCTCAATAAATGAGGTTTTTCTGCTGGTGACTTCAAATGTAGAGACTGCCATGAGACTGGCCACGGAAAAAGCATGGCTTTTATCTCACTCCGTGACCTAATTCCAAGATAAGGTTTTCTTCCTTGTCTGGGAGCACTTCTGGACAGGCTGTGACTTCTGCAGGTTTGTCCTGATGGGTGATTCCTCAACCACTCTTTTGTACAGAGGAAAAGAGGGAGAGCATTTCCCAGTAGCCCCAGTTATACATCTATGGGGCAGTACAGTCACCAAAGGGGGGAATGGGGAGAAAAGTGCTGTATAATTCCGCGCCATGTCACTCCATCCAAATGCATCCCATTTGTTTTCCTCTGGTAGGACTGCAGGCTCCCTCAGCAGAAAAACAATCCAGTAAGTAGATTCTATTGAACATAAGGGAGTCAGTATATAGGGGTTCACTGGGGGTACAAACAAGTCAGATCACAAATAATAGATATCAACCCCAGTGATTCCAGGAATGACACAGCATGACCCATAATAGATGGAATAAACAAAGATACAAGGTATCCCGTAGAGAAAATGGGAGACAACCAAGTCAATAGGCTGATCACATACAATAGAGGTAACCCCATGCTGCCTCCCCACAAAGCCTGCGTTTGCAGGTGCCAGACCTGACTGGGGCCCAGTTGCATGAGGAGTCAGGAGGTCCTTCCCCAACAGGAAACTCTGCAAAGTGCATCCACCTCACAGACAGACTCTCCAACCCTTCCTGCAAGTGGTCCCAGCTTTTATCCCCAAACAGGACACCTGGCACTCATTTACCCAATGGGGGGCACCTGGGGCTTGTTTACCCAAGGGCTTTCCTTACACGGCCGGCTGCACCTTGGAGGAAAGCCAAAAGGCAAACTCATCCCCTCCTTTTGAAGGACCATAGGAACCACCCATATGTCAACCTTAATTCAGGGCTTGGGGTTCAGACCCCAGCACTTCAGCCCCGTGACTGGGCTCTCCTCCGGACACGGCACGTTGGTGCCCTGGTCCCTACTCACAGGGTTTAGAGCTCTGCTGGGAAAAGCTGATGGGTTTCAGGGTTTGGTGATGTGGCAGCTGAGAAAGAATCAGCGTGTTGGGCATCAGCTGCCAAAGGGGTGAGGTGTGAAGGCCCTTTCATGCCTCTGCTGTGAGGATGGATATTTTAGCTACAGTGCTTTTCCCAGAGCAACCTGCTGGTGCACAGCTTGGCTGGTTTTAAGAGAAGTGGTTGCCTGGGTCCTGGGCACAGAAGGTCTGACCCTGACAAGGCACAAAAGCTTTGCAAGGCATTGAATGTGTGGGGAAAGAGCCTGGAAGCTGGCTCTGTCATTGACCTGGTGGGTTTAGAGGGTGTATGGGTGGCAAGCCATAAGCTCACGTGCCGTGGACTGGCCCTGCACTGAAAATAATCACCCGTGGTTCTGCAGTAATGGAAACAACAGCTCGATGTAATGGGTTTATTTGTTTTCTCTGTCAAAAGCAGTGATACATGCAGTTGGCACAAGATCTACTAGGCATTAGTGTCACAAATTGTCACATAGAGAGAAATTAAAATGTCAGCAGGACAATGAGGACTTAAAGCATCACTTAAATCCCAGCGTTAACCTCAGGAGGAAGCAAAAGGTGTGGAGGAGGCAGTGCGGGCTGGCACCTTCCTTGATCCAACTCTCTCCATCAGCTCTAATCAAAGCTGGAGCTGCTTTCACTTTTGTTCTTGCTGTGTGGTTAGTTCAGAATGAAGATGAGAAGCAGTTCAGCACCACAGCACTAATGAGTTTCAACAGGAGAAAAAATATTTGAGGCAAGAAATGTGAAAATGAGAAGCTCAGATATGCTCACCTTTTGATCCTTGAGCATCTTTACGCTCTTGTTGGTACCGAGCAGAAGTTGCTCCTGATTTAATCTGCTGAAGGGTGGTTTAGAAATTGCTTGTGAGCATTTTTATAATTGCAGCTTTCCAATGGTACTTCCCATCTTAGCTGATGTTGAACGAGCAGCCTGGTCCCTCTGCTCTCCTCTGTGCCAAAAGATTTATTCCTTGTTGTAGTAATAATAATGATGCTGGTACCACTTTGCAGTTTTCTCACCCACTTCTGGTGATGGGGAGCACTGTACCGAACGCAGGGACACGAGATTGCTGTGGCTGCAGGAGAAAGCCCTGATGAGAGACAGTTTCTCTGGATGGGTACGCCTCAGCGCAGCAGCAAGGGACGACCCGGGTGTGTGCTCACCACACCAGACTGGGATCTGATGGCAATGTGGGAATGCTTCTCTTCCTACAGACATCCATGCAGTGTTAATATCAGCTGAGCTGGTTTACATAGGTTGTGTGCTGGGTGGTTGTAACGTGCACATGTGGGGTTTTCATGTTTCAGTCTCACAGCACCAAGCAAAGAACAGCCAGCGTTGTCAGGTAGGTGAGAACACCGAAGCACAGACATGAAGGGAAACCCAGAAATGATTATTTTATCATTTTACACCAGCCCAGCATTCCCAGGCTGCCCCTCAGCCAAAGCTGCTCTTCTCGTGCTGCTGAGCCTGCAGAGCTGCAAACTCTGCGGCTGCCCATGACATGCAGACTGGCTGCTGCTGGTGTGACAGGGCAGAGACCAGTGCCATAGCTGTTTTCTTACTGCTGGCATCACAGGTTGTTATTGTCACAGCTCCAGGCCAGCCACAGCACTGTCACAGCAATGCCCACCCAGGGCTCTTCGCTCTCCTCCTGCCAAGGGTAAATCAAGGGGTAAAGGTAACAGAGTTGTGCCAGGGTGAGCAAGAGGAAATCCCCACCCAGAGGAGTTGTAATATTCTCCATGTTGCCCTCTAGCAAATCCTCATAAAAAGCTTCTTAAGATTTTTTAAAAAATATTTCTTTATGACACTGCACTACCAGGTGAGCTCTTTAGCAGTATTCAGTGATCTATAATGGGTCTCCCACTAAATGGATATGTCAGAGAGAGTGCTCTTAGTGCTGTCCAAGCATTGGTCAAAATGTTCCTTTCAAATTAACTGTATCCAGGTGTGAGCAACATCTGGCTGTTTGGCACTTGCTGGAAATACCAGTAGTTGGATGTTCCTGCAGATCCCTTCTCCTCCAGAGCAGATGGGGTTTGTATTCTCTCCATGCTTCAAGAACTGTTGCTTTTCCAAAATGAGAACTAAGTGCTGTTTCCTTGGGGAATGACACTCTGAATTGTCCCTTTGCCCATTGAAGAGGGATACGATGGGTCACAAAAGTCTGCCTGACTCACATGCACATTCAAACTATGTTTTCTGTGTAAGGACTCCAGGGGGAGCTTCTAGAGCACAGGGTGGTTATTTCCTGTGAATAAATTTATTCTGGGCAGTTACTTCTTCACAATTCAGCAATGGCTGGGAGCAAACGAACTTTTACCTTTGCTTCTTTCCAGATGCATCTGTGCTCTGAAATCCAGTTATGGATCATGGGTTTTTTAGCTGCCTGGAAGCACTCAGAGTATCTCTGTTTAGTGGGGACATCACCCATTACGTCTTTGTCACAGTGAGAAGTTTCTCTCCCTTCTCTTTCGTCGGTGTGTGCCATGTTGAACACACAGCTCTGCCCTCTCTCAGAGCAGCGCCAGGCTGGGTTTCCCAGCAGCTTCCCTCTGGCTGAGCATGGCGATAGCTCCTCGCCAGTAATGAACATGGGGCCGTTTTCTTTCTGACTGTGGTTACTCCCTACAACTGCTCCTTCACCTCTCCTGAGGTACTTCAGCTCTGAGCACACCACTTCTCTCTGCACTGGTCTTGGGGAGGGAAGCCTTGGAAAACTCAACACTCGCAGTTTCCCTGTGGCTTTTTCTTTCGTGGTTGGAGGGTGAAGTTCACTGTTTGGGGAGGAAGAGTTGCACTGTGAGTAACCCGTGCTGGAGCTTTTCCCATATGAAGAAGCCTTGGAGGAGCAGAGCTTTCCCGTGCAGGTGTAAATCTGTGACAGGGGGTCCTCTCTGGACCAGAAGTCGGCTTCTGCAGGTGTGACTTTTCCCAGTGGCACCACATTTGAGATGAAATTAGTCAATTTACATTGTGACGTTTCCTGCTGTGTCCCTCCAAGTGACGGAGACCATGACCTGTCAAGGATCTTCAGGGTCTTTCTGTTCTGAACTATATGGCTGCTTTCAGGAAGGCCTGGGAAGGTTGGTCTGGCGAGGTGGCAGATGGATTGAATGTAATCGTCGCTGGAGTACGAGTCTGGGCTGGCTGCAGTGCTTCCAGTGTGCTTTGAGTTGCTGGTTGAATCTTCCATCGCTTCCTCGTGGGTTTCACGTATGGTTGGGAGAGGCTTTGAAAGACTCAGTCTTATCCGGGGTGCCATAGCTGCAAAGAACAGACATGATCAGCATGTGAAATCCAGGTAAAGAAATTCTGGGCTTGTTTCTGTGTAGTCTGTGCTACCTGAGCCACCTCGTTCTCTTGTGGCAAAGAGCAGTGTTTACAGAAACGGCATTTTAAAAGTTTGCTGGCAATGCTTTTAGATCCATGGCTTCATAAAGAGCCCACGTATACAAAAGAAGACAAGTGATTAAGTACAGTAGAAAATAAAAGGATCAGCAATGGTGCTCCCTTCTGAAGCAATGCAAGGGGTCAGCAGCAGTGTGGTGTGAGTGCTCTGTCCCAGCTGTAGCAGCAAGGAACAAACTACTCTCCTTATTTAATGCTCTGCTGTTCACTGCCACAGGGCTCTGACTTCAAGTTGTGTCCAAACAGGCAAGAGCTGATCTCAACAGGAGAGGAGCCAACCTACCCCCATGGGGAGCATCATGTAAATGGAGTGACATTGCAGCTGATCTCTTCTAGAAGCTGTAGGTGATAATGTGCAAACATGTTAATTTCAGTCCTTGCCAGTTCATAAATGTAGTTATGGAGTGGTAGATCCTTCCCTGAATGCTTATGTAGAGGCAAAGGGATTTTATTCATGTCCTTTATATTCAAATAGTTATCCTGTCAACTCTCTTTAGGATGCATTTCCATCAAACTGCTCCCACTAGTCAGGGAAAGCTTTTTTACAAATATTTCATGCTGCACTGTTTGCTGACTGTACTGATATTTTTTTTTTCCTTGAAATACTCTCCCCTGTGCTTTGGTTATCTTCCCTTCTGGCAGAAATGACCACATAGCCTGGATCCTTTTTTTTTTTTTTAACTTTTCCCCCACCGCAGTGGAATTTGTCTGTGAATCATCAGCCGACACAATATAGCTTTGTTGTGTGATTAAACACAAAAGTGCTTTGCTAGCTGTTTTAATGCCTTCCTTCTCATTGCTGCAAATAAATCTGGCTTTGTCAAACCTCTCTGCGAAGCTGCAGATCACATATGGAGCACAAGGGAGCAGCTCCTGCTGAGCCCAGGGTATCCATCCCTCCCCAAGTTGCTGCTGGCTTTTACTGGTTTTCATCTCAGGTGCTACTGGTAAAGTCAGCCAAGCTGGGCTTTGCTGAGCTGAGAGCAGGAGATGCTTGTTTTAAACCTCATGGCCTTTTTATTTCCCTTTCTTTATTCTCTCTGCTCCTTTCTTTTCACTTCTTCAAACATTAAGCAGATTGGTGCTCTGCCCAAGCTCGGCAGTGTCAGGATCAGGGCCTGCTCTGACCCCAGTGTTGGGGGTCAGAGCATCAGGAGGGCAGCCGGATGCTTCAGATAACGAGCATGGGCACCTCAAGTTAACTTATGATAGTGCTAATCATTAACTACGTCCTGTTAACGTGCCCTTCCTCTGGAAGGAAATCAAATTACCGATTTGCAGTAAAACTCTTCCGATGGGATGGATGGGTTCCAGCCAGGATGCCATCCCCTTCACCCTGGGTACTGCACCGGTGCGGCCCCACTCCGTGCTGAGGTCACCTTCCTGCCCACTCATCCTCACCCACCACCCCACCGGCACCCAGCAGCCCTGGAGAGCACGACTGCCCTGCCCTGCAGCATCCCCCTGCCAGACATGCCTGGAGCATCCCTGGCTGCAGCCATCCTGGGTCCTACCCAGCAATATTCAAGGGACAGCCCACTGCCAGACCCCAGCTTTTGTGACACCCTCCCCTTACCTGTGCCGCTGCCTGGTGCGGAGGGATGGGCAGCTCTCAGCTCCCCCAGCTCCCACGTCTCTCCCCGGCTGTCTCCCTCCCTGTTTTCAGTCCAGAATCTGTGCTGTCTAAAACTAACCCATACATCAGGCTCCCTGCCTCCTGTCAGCTGATTCGGCTGCCTGTTTTGTTGCTGTTGCTAAATATATCCTGCTGGCTGCCCGCCCTGTGGAGAGCCCGCATCGGCCAAACACCGTGTGGCATCGGGACAGCAAACGGGCACCAGGGAGGCAGGGCCATGACAAAGCCCTGCTGCTCCACCACCTTATTTTATTTCCCCGTGTGAAATGTGAGTGCTGTGCTGTGGTCGTGCCGCAGGAGCAGCTGCCTGTGCTCTGAGCTGGAGGGTGTGGAAAGAGGAGCTGTGTTACCATTGTATTTCATTGCTGAACGGAGGGTCCTTAGATTTTTGGGCTCCTTTTGCTCCTTCTCTGCCTTATTTCATGAGCAAATTCATTCCAGGTTTGCCCAAGAGAGCAGGGAGTGCTTGCAGCATCATTATGGCTCTCCTCCCTCCCTGCTCCCAGTTTGGCACCGTCAGCCGCAGGGGACCAGCTGCCTGAGCCGTACCTCCGCAGCCAAGCTGGCCCCCACTGCTGCCCTGGCAGCCTCGTCCCTCCCCATCTCCGCTCCTCCAAACCCTCTCTTCCCACTGCCCCTGGGGAAGAGGTGCAGCATCAGCCCCGTTTGTGTTTCGCTGAGCTGGCGCCCGCAGAGCGAGACCACACAAATGCATTACAGCAAATGGCTTTGCCAGGAGCACTGGGAGCACCCGACCTCGCAGGTCTCTGAGCAGCAGGGAATTTTCTTTGTTTTCTGGCTTATTAACATGCTGCAAACTGATGGCAGTTCTAGTATAACTCCAGTGTCCCTCCCGGAGCCTCTCGTAGCATCATGTTGGGTGGGGAGGTGAACAGCTGATTTGCAGCAGAATCTTCCTTCTGCTTTTATTTCCCAACACCACCCTCAGAGGGAGCCTCGATAGCTGCTCCCTCGTTACTGGGGAACAACATCCCTGTATGACCAAGGAGAAGAGCATGACTGTGCTTCTGAACCGTGCTGCTCCCCACACCACCTGTCCTGAGCTGCTGGGAGGGATGGGGACAAAAGCAGAAATCCTAGATTAAAAATCACTGCTTTAGCTTTAATGCAAATATTCGCAGCGTTGCCAGTGTTCAGGCTGGAATCGGCTTTGGCTGCTGATGTGGTCACCCAAGCCCACGCTCATCATTCAGGTTCTTTCTTTATCTCCAGCCATAAGAAATAAGCAGCTCAAAAGACTTGTGCATCCCTTCAGGCTATGGTTCAAAGCAGAGATTATTTACTTTCTGCAAATAGCCGTTGCTTAGCATTTAAATATAAAAGGTGTGCAAGCTTAAGCTGCTTGTCTGGACTGCTGATGCAAACCAGCTGAAATTCGATGAAATGACCCTCAACCTTCTTGTGTTAAATTTGCTAACAGCAATGATCAGCTGAGATCATGCAGTAGGAACAATTTAGAGCTTAGATTTCTCCTTCTTGCTTGCAGACACCATAATTACCATCAAACAGAAAAAAAAAACCCAAACCTCAGACCCCAGCTACTGTAAGCAGCTGCAGCATAAAGCTTGGGAAAACCAATTCATGAGGAAAATCACTGATCTAGCAAAAAAATAGTCCACATGTGCAGATGTGAATACATTATCTTTATAAAACTCTTTGAGATTGTTCCCTTCCCCTGGAAAGTCCCTTCTCCCAGCTGGAGACGTCTCCTTCTCAAAGGCTGCCTGGTCTGAAGGAGTAAGTAGAACTGGGGCAGTGCAAGGTGCCAGGCTGGCCATGGCCACCCCACCTGCTCCCAGAGCAGCTGAATTAGGAAAACATCATGTCAAGGGGAATTTTAGGCTCAGGGCTGGGTTATCAGGTGTTTAACAGGATCAGGGCCCCTCCTAAAGCTTTTCCATGTGTCATCACCCTCTGCGTGGTTTCGGTGGTGCAGGACATGGCATCCTCTCCTGGGAGGACAAGGCTGTGGAGACCTCGGGCCCCACGCTGAGAAGCTGCCCAAGAGTCTCTAAAGTTATCAGGGTCCTCACAAAACAGGGTTAGGTAAGATGTTTCTTTATGAAACTACACTAAAAATACGAGTTTGCAACAAAAATCCCTTCTATCTATTGAAATTAGTTTCTTCCAGGTGTCTGGTGTTACTGTAGGAAAATCGCATTTATTTGGATCACTGTTACGGGAATTACTCTGATAACCCCAGTATAAATGATTCATTCTCTGTCATATTTTTTAACATTCTTTATGATAAGAAGATGAAAATATAAACTGAAAAATATCAGATACAGCTGAAAAAGTAGTTCTCACCAACCAAATTTAATTTACAGCAATACCTCTCTTTTTTTTCCCCACCTCAACCACAGCCGTTCGGTTTCTTCCTTCATCAAGTGGTTGCCCAAAAAAATGATAATTAAGAAAAAAAAAAAGATGCACCTTTGAAGGCTTGTTTGTCTCTTTGCAAAACTGCCATGGGCTTCTTCCAAGCACTTCTGAGGATGGCTCTGGTTGAACCATCCTGGTGTGCTGTGCTTACACCCCCCAAGAGAGCGTGGTGAAGCAGCATTCCTGAGTGCATGAAATCTGTAACCAAACGGGATTAACAGCAGAGAAAACAGCAACAACAGCAGCGCCCGAGCTGCCGAGGGAAACATGAGTTATTAGTTCTGCAAGGCTTGGTTGGGTGTCTGAGAGCTAAATGTTGTAGAGTTAATTTTTTTGTTGGTTTTCTGTTTATTAGCTTTTTTTTTTTTTTTGACTGCTGCCAGTTTTGGGGAAAATCGTGTATTCAGTTCTGCAGTTGCACAAGCGTAAGGGGCAGCTCTCCTTGGGGCATATTGGAAGCTTGTTGATGTTTGGATAAACAAACCAATTAATCTTTGGGAGCCCTAAATGGATACCAAAGTCAATTCCCATTTGGGGTATTTTCAGGAAAAATGCTCTCAGTGCCAAACAGGGGCTCTGGGACAGTGCTAGTGTCCACCTGTGGCACCAGCACTGCCAAGGCTGCTTCATAAATAACTTTTGCTTTGGAATATTTCAAGGAATAATTATTTTTAGGGGGAAAACCAAATTGCCTTATGCTTTCCAAAGTAATGAATCTGTACAGAAAAGGTGAAAGAGTAAAACTCCTTCAGCCTGGCTTGGCAAACCGATACCCCCACGGGTACTGGGGGAGGTGGGCAGCTGTGTGGGGCTCACCAGCTGGACGTGGGTCAGACCTGGTGGCACCGCTGTGACAGCTCAGTGATGCCACATTGCTGTTCTGCTCGTGCCTGTGGTGACACAGCTGAGCCCTGGGTTTGAGAACACAGGACACGGTGTGGGCATCACTGCCCTGGGCTGCAGCAGCAAAATCCCAGTTTGAAATATATCCCAGTTTTCGAGCTCCTGTGTGGGGAAGCTGCACCTCCTGCCAAAGCTGGGTCAGAGAGGCACTAAAGTGAAGGTCTGTTCCCTTCACTTTCTGATTACAAGGTCTCCAAGGGACAGTCAGGGTGCCAGCTTCAGGCCTTCTCAGTAACTGGGGGAATTCTATATTCACTGACTAGCTTACTGATTTATTTATACTATATTTTTCTTTTTGTTAAGCAGTTTTACCCTACTTGGCATCCCCTGCCTCTGCTCATCTCTGCCCTCTCCTCCTCCTGGAGCAGCCACAGCACCCAATGGCGTTGGCATCGCAAAGGGACGGCCATCAGCCTGCACATGCAGTCCTGCCACACTCCTGCCTGCAGAAATGAAGTTTTTTGGTAAGCTAGCAAATATTGTGACTGGTGTATGACTGGGTAATGCTGCCACCCTGCTGCAAGCTGGTATCTCAAAACAGGCCAGAGAGTGTCATAAAGGGACCAGTGTTAATGCTGGGCTTTGCTGGAGTGTTAGGTCTCACCAGGGATGGGTACAGGGTTAGCACGACCCCCAGCACCTCCAGATGTCCTTGCAGAGCCACTTCTCTCTTGCACATTTGCCACTAAAAGCTCAGAAAAGGAAAACAGTTTGACCCTATTTGTGCCAAGTTCCAGATGATTCATGTTCTCTATCTCCCAGCCCATTAACCTCCTGTGTGTTACAGCAAGCAGCCAGTACCAAATGCAGCACAGGTATTCCTGTGAAACATTAATGAGATGCTTTCATATTAACTAGGCAGAGCTGGGTTAGAAATGTCGCTCCCACTGCTGTTGCCGTGACTGCAGCTCACACAGTAACTGGTGGTGGCTACCTGTACAAACACTAGAATTGATGCACACAGATTTTCTGGAAATTACCAGGTATTTCTTGGCCTTTTGCAAGCGAGGAAGCGGTTGCTGAGAGGGCAATGGGTTACCACAGCCCACCACCATTTAGCACAAGGTTTGTTCGCAGGAGCTGAGCTCTCCCTCCAGCTGGGAGTGCGGGTGGAGTCCTTTCAGGAGGCTTTGCAATGGCTCGGAGTGATTTAGGCACTGTTTCCTTGGGATTTCAATTAAGCTCAGAAAATGACTCCAGGGAGGCTTCGCTGGGAGCTTCCACGCCGTGCTGGTGTCATGGGTTCACTGGCCTGGCTCTCATCAGCCCTGGCAGAGAGCTCGGTGCTGGTGGGGACTTTTTTGGAAGTACTTTGAAGTCTCAGAAAGTGCAAACCATGGTGGCTGCTCGCTGGCAACTTTCCCTGGGAATCCAGCCCAGGATATTTATTTGAAATAATAGAAATATTTTATATTTATATAATTACTGGCCTGCATAAGGTTGTATTGTATCTTTGAACCCATGCATTTTTCCAGACAGAACTACAACAGCATCCCCTAACACACCCATGCTGCTGTGGGGATTGAGCTGAGCAGGTTTTACTCCACCTAGTTCTTCCTGCAACCCCAGGATGCAGAGAGCCCTTCTCACCCGATCGAGGGATTTTTCATCCTGGTTCCAAAGTCCAGCAGCTGTTTGATAACTGTACTTCTTGTACCGTGCCACCATCTAGTGGTAACTCAACTAGAAACTGCATCAGGAGAGATGAAGCAGCCTGAGCAGGTCCTCCATCACCAGCCTGCCAGGAGCCCACGCTCTGCTTGGGGCAGCACGGATGCAAAGTGCAATCTCATTGCCTAAGGCTGGTGGGAGCACTCTGCTGATGAAGCATAAAACCCAGCAGATTAACTATGATGAGGTTTCTCCCACCTGTGTCATCCTACTCTGCTTCTCACTGTAAGTGCTTGCGCTTGATGTGGTTCTGTGGCTCCAGTGCTTTGGTCCCTGCTCAGCTTTGGAAAGCTGCTGCTGAAGGAGGGATCGAGGAGGGGTGGTGGCAGGGAGAGAGCACAGGAGAGCCATGCATACACACACACACACACACACTCTCACATGCATTTCCAGGTGGGTTTCCAGGCATTCAGCCCCCAGAAGGGCTCTGCACCATTTTTTTTGAGCCCTATGAGCAAAGCCAAGTGCTGAGCCAGCAGCCCCTGAGTGGGTGGCTGGAAATCACCCTGCACCCCCCTCGCTGTGTGAAGGGGCACTCAGGTTTGCACAGCACTTTGGAAGAGCTGTGTTCTGCATGGTATAATTGAGAATAACCTGAATACCTGCTTTTCTGGCCTGGAATTGCTCCTTGAACTGCTTTTTTTTCTTTTTTTCTTTTTTTTTTTTTTTTCCCCAGAGCACACTCAGCAGAGAAAACCATGGGATTCCCCAACTGTTTGCTTGTTTCTGCACTACAAAGCTGTAAGTCCTTCTCCCAAGAAATAAATATTTGCTCAGGGAGGCTCTGGTTTACCAGCACAGGTTCTGTCCAAGCTTTCTCTCACTGGTGTTAGTGGGATTGCAAGTGGAGTGTCTCTGCTGGGAAGGTCCATCCCTAGCCCATTCCTCGAGCCTTTGTTGAACCAGCTGCCCTCTGGGTAGCTCTGGGTAATCCTGCAGTGCCTGTGACTGCCCATGCATGGGCAAGGCATCCCCTTGTGCATGAGGAAGGGGAGTGTATGCACACACCATAGATTTACTCATGCCATGCATCAAAAAGCTGAGCCCCCAGTAATGCCCAGCACCTGCCCCCTTGCAGACTCAGCAGTGCATGACCCAATTTTCCTTTTTCCAGTCCCAGACTGGTGGTTCCCATGAAGACAGTGAGATCTCCCCTCCCTCTCCTTCAGGATGGGGTCCTCAGGCACACAAGACAGAGATTGCAAATGTTGAGATCCATTTTGCAGTGCAATACACTGTTTGGGCATTTAGCCAACAGCTTACTACCTACATATGACACGTGGTGGGTTTCCTTTTGTGGGGATACATGGAATCAGGGATGGCTTTCTGTACAGGAACAGGAAAAACACCAGTATTGGTCATTTGTGGATGCTGTGAGAGTAGGATACTATATGGATATCATCTATGTGAACGAGATAGAGCATTCTCCCTACAGCTTCTCTCTTTTAGGATAACGTTTCCTTTCCTTCCACTGCCAGAGAGGTCCTGGTTTAATGCACACACTGCATTGAGCTGGGTAAATGAAGCCCATTGAGTGATGTACTCAGTGGTGTTTAACCTGCACCTGCTGCAGCACCAGGCTTCCTAGGAGGAATTTGTTAACTGCAGTGAGACTCAAGCTGGGCCACTTGATTCTGGGGGCATGAGAATAACACCTTCAACTGGTTGAGGCTCCTGAAGCAAACACCCCCAGTGCTGCTCCTAAGCACAGCTTCCACCCACATCCAGTCCCATGGCAGGTACCTGCTTCTCTCTTTAAATATGCTTGGACAAAGAGGCATTGTGTGGCTGTTAAGCTGTCGTGTGCTTTCAAAGCAGTGACAGTCCCACAGCAGGGCCCAAGGGATGATCTATACGTATAGATGCTATATGAACTGTCACAGTAAATGAAACCCAGGTTTTGGCTGGTCCACTGTTTTATCAGAGCTTTTAACTAAGTAAATGTCTTTTCCATATTGAAAATGCTGAGGTGGTTCGTTACCTGATTAAAGAACATGTTGGAATTGTATGCACTGCATGGTGTTAATTGAATAATCAAGGGAAGTGGGGATCTTTCAAATCCTTAAGCAACAAAATTGAATTAGATGGAAGAGATTCAATTATGCTTTGAAGGGAACCTGGCTAGGAGCATGCAGGATATGGCAGGAAAATGTACACAAAAGAAATTCATGGAATGGAGCAATTAATTTCTCAATAGGGCATGCAAAGCAAAATTTGCTCATCAGTCCTGAATAGAAGCCTAAATAACTGAGCCTTTTAGGGAGATGATACATGGGCCAGGATGGATTTCAGCCGAATGTAAAGGATGAGCCTCAAGCAGGTTTCAGTGAATTTGAATAAATATCCATATAGTTACCAGCTGAGGTTTTGGTCCAGTGACTTCATGATACTCAGCCTTGGATGACTGATGTTGCAACAAGGACATAGGACTTCGACATAAAGTATATCCCAATTCATTAAGAGAAATTTATAGAAATTAAATTGGTTTTGAGTTGGAAGTTGCTGGATCTTCCTCCCCCAGCATCTCTGCATAACGTTACTCCAATGACAAAAGCACAGGGAAAAGTCAAACACTTTGCAAAAGAACACAGACATTTGAATTTAATAAATTATAAAATTAAAGATTCTAATTTGTATATACATTTTTAATATACAAGAAATGGCTATTTATTGCAATTTCTGTTAAGGCATATGTAAGTGAATGGAAGATGCATATAGATATTCAGATGAACATAGATAATACTGTGCATTGTAGGTGAGTAAATAAGACATTAAATGCATAACGTAATAAAATAAAACATAAAACCCTTTGAGTACTGGTAAAGCACCATTTCTAGAATTCTCAAAAGATCTGAAAGCATTCTATGGAGATGTTGTGAGACTCTAAATACTGAATGGATATATGAATATAAAAAGTGATGCATTCATAATAGATAACAGAAGTTTTTAAAGGAATGTTGGTGAAAAAAATGGCAGTAGATTGGAGCCAAAGGAATCAGAATTAGTTTGGGATCTTTCTTTCATGAGGGGCTGTCACTTGGATTTTAAGTTTAGACCAACAGAAAAATGACAATTGAGAAAGCTCTGTAATTGCATGGTTAGATAAAAAAATGCATTGCTTAATGGGAGCATGTTGCTTTAGCTCTCAGGTCTTCGAGACTTTGTATTCACTTATAAATTTGCTTTCTTTAGTTTCTTGGAACTAAGTTACATTAATATAGAACTCTGGTAATTATGTCTGAAAATGCAGTACCTGGGCAACAGCAAAACGGTTGCAGAAGACACACTATGATGATGCCCTTGCCCAATTACAGCATTGTAGAAAAGAGGAAACAGTTGTCAAAGTTCAACCAGCCAAAAAATGACCAAGATTTCCACTGCATGACAAGGAATGAAGATCAGCTGAGAGCAAAGCCCCACCTATTGCCTTGGGCTGCTTTTTCTTTATCGATAGAGCTCTGCTCTGTGTTTTCCAGTAGCAGTGAGGTATGTGTTCTTAGAAAACCACCATCATGGGGAACTGCTGAAAAAAGCACCTTCTGAAAAACTCGTGCCAGCTTGAAAAAAAAGCATCTTACTTGGTCTGAAGAGACTTTTTTTTTTCCTCCCCTCATACAGCAAGACAAAAGAGAAGGCAGTTGGTGGCTCTGCTCCATAAGGAGATGGACCAGTATGTGTCCATCAGCATCTTGTTGTCTTGAGCAACCTAGACTGAAGCTGCTCCTTCAAATATCATTTCAGTGTTCCCCAAATAACAGCTAAAGAAATATTCAGTAGAATTAAAAAACATGAGAAATAAATCAAATTAAATCTCACAAAAGGTGAGACTGAGAATGGAGTGACTCCTTCCTAAATGCAGATGGCACTAGGCATTGCAGCGGGTCCCTGATGAGCACCAGACCTAGTGTAGCACCACACCAGCCTCCTGGGAGGCCGCTGCTGCTCCAAGGTGCAGCAGAAGTTTCCACCTTATCTGGAAAAATGTTTTTGGTTTGTTTGTGAATGGACTCACTCGAGAGAAAGAACAATGCAGTCAAGTTTCTGAACTTTGAACCAACTGTGCAAGTTCAGCCAGGGTGTCCATGAGCGAGCGAACCCCGTGAATTGACCTTGCCCAGCCTACAGTAGCCCTGGCCACCAGGAGACACAGCTGGAACCACCAAGACCTTTTCAAACATTGGGCCTCCACACTGGAACAGGCCTTCCCCGTGCTGTTTGCAGAAAGGTCACTTGAAGTTGCACCAAATCAGTTCCTGCCCCACTTGGTATTGGGACACAACTTAGAAGTCCTTTGGACAGAAGAGGCTATTGTGTAAGACACCACCTGAGCTGTAGGCACTGCCTCCTGTGACATTTCTTCACATTGCTTGGTTAACTAAGCCTATTCCTGATGCAAAGGAAGAACAGAAGCTATCAGATGGGTTATTTCAGGCTTCTGGAGCTCAGAGAAATGGGTTTCCACAAAGTCCCAATGCTAACATTCAAACTTCTACCTCCCCACCTGTGTAACTCCAAGCCCCCACCCCTCTCTACCCTTGGGTTTGTGAGGGTTTTTCCTATTATATGATATTTTATGTTTGGATGTGCTTCTAGGCTATGAAAAAGCTGAGGGTTGTGGTTTATTTTTCTTGCCCACAGAGCTAAAAGCAGGATACTCACTGGCAGGGGAAAAGCTGAGTTTTACACTAACCACATCTGTGTAACGGAAATGTGGAAGGCAAGAAATACTCACTCTGTCTACAAGCAGGGAGCCTGGCTACAACTTGTGCCTCCCATGGCACAGCAGCTGGAACGATGCTGATTTATACACGTCTTCCTTGCTTATAAATAGCATGGTGGGTTTTCTTCCCTGCAGTGCTCATTGCTACATTGCTGTGCTCACATGTGACCTGACCCTCTGCTGTTACTAAAACCCATCCTGTCTGTAGGCAGCCACAGATCCCACGGGACGATGCTCCTGGGGCCAGCGCCAGGCTCATCCACGCATCGTGGTGAGAAAAGGCAATGGTGTGGGCAACTAAAGATAACCAACTTTCAACTGCAGGGAAATGCTTAGTGTCTCATGAGTTAAAGTCTGAGGTGAGACTCCTGCCACTGCCCCAGCCAACCGCTGCTCCCTGCTGCCAAACTGTGGAGCTTCAGTTTTAGTTTTCAAAACCAGAATGGATTACTTTATTGCTTGCGCTGGCTGCTGCTTGCACATCTGCAGCCACGTCTGCTTGGCCCAAGAGATGTTTCCGAGTGCTCTGGACTTCTACCAGGCCCATTATGCTTCCCGGTCTTCATGGTCTTCAGTGTAACTCTCACCTTGGTACTAGCTGAGCTGCACCCCAGTCTTCCATGTGAAGGGATGCTTGATGCCATCACACCAGCTGAAAGCGTTCCTTCTCTGCTTCAGCTAGTATCTCCATAAAGTATTTTTCATAAACCAGGTCCTGTCCTTCAAAGATTTTTGGCCACAGCTCAGGCCAGAACAATTCAACATCTCTGTGCTGCCAAGACTGCTGTTCCTGCAGGTTTTTGTCTCCTTTCCTGCAGGACTGGCTGGTCCTCAAGAGGAGACTGGGCAGCTGGTTGAGCCGTGGTGGCCGAGGGCAGAAGGCAGGGTCGCAGGAAGCCACACGTGGTTCACCTTCCAATACTCCTGAAGTTCTTTGCTAGCACCCGGGCCACAGAAGAGCTTACACATTTCCAATTATCATATAACTGTATATACAGGCTTATTACTGGCGCTGCTTCAAACTAAGACCAGCTCAGGCTGGAGGATGAGATCTCAGACTGAAAAATCTACACTAGGAGCCATCAGACCTACCTAGTGGTAATAGGAGGATTTCAGGGAAGCCCTGGGCTCTGCAGGAGGTTTACCAGCAAAGAAGAAAAAAATGGAAGAGTCCAAGCCAGGAGACAGGAAAACTACTGCTCAGATGCCACCCACAGCAGGAATCAGTGCACGCTCCCCGTCTCTGTGGTGTTAGAGCCGAGCTGAATTCATCTTCCAGTCTCCAGCCAGGAATTCAAAATGACCTATGAAAACCACGATGACTCTGAGGGGAAAGGGAGTACTCAAAGGGTTGTCAGGTTACACATCTTAAAGTTTCTAGCAGACCTGGTACTGTGAGTACACGTGTGCATGTGTTGATGTACATGTATATGTAAGGGCACAGCAAACAATTGTTCACTTCTGCACCAATAAAGCTGTTCTAAGAAAAGGAAGATAATACAAAATTATTTCCTCCAAAATAACCTCGTCCTATGGGAGAAAAGAACCCAAATATTTTCTTAACAAAGCACCAAAGAAAAGGCAGCAGAATCTAGTCATCTTTAAGTTAAACATTATGTGGGTAGAAGAAAAATCAGACCAATAAAAAAAGCACCAACCAACAAAGATCACTGAGGCTCTTGCATTACAGGAACTTAAAAACTATCAAAAATATGGATAATTGTAAACAGAAAGACTAGGATGTTGTCAGTCCAAGTTGGCCGGATCTACCCTACTAAATGTCATACATGTATTCAAAAGTTTAGAAGAACCCTTTGAAATTGTTTATGGAAAAATGTAAACTACTGTTTGCCAGTTCTTAATTTACACATAAATATATGGCTACAGAATTTTCTATGTATTTTCTCACACAGTGCTGGTTAAGAAAGCTCTGTAAGCACATGCCTAGCTGTAACCACAGCAGCAGCTCTACCCAAGTCAGCTAACCTCAGTCTGACATGTCCTTACACACCTTCCTGAACCAGGGGCCGAGTCAGTGCCCGGGTCTACGCAATGCACGGAAGCATCACAGGATTGCTGACCACCTGCTTGTCAGTGTTAAAGGGATTTATTATGTCTTGGGACTGTTTTCCTCCATCCGAAGTGTAACTCCCATTACTATTCCCAAGCAGTTTTACACAGGCATAGAAGACTTAAAAGAGCCCATAAACAAGAAACCTGCTAACCTGGACTAGGTGTTACGGTTTGTTTGGATTCAGTGAGACACTGCAGTGATATTGCACTAATACTCTACCGTACCCTGTAAGCCTAGCCGTCGAAGCGTTCAGATTAGCACTTATGAAACAATCTGTCATTTCCATTTATAGTAGGCTTTAGAATTTGGCATCTCTGCCATAGCACCACTTTGATTTTTCCCCATTTTTAGTCTCTATGACATGGGCAGTCCTATGATGTTGGTAACATCTCTATAAGAGAAAAACGTTGTTTGTGCCGTATTTCCATCCTAGTTTATTTTCCCAAGAGTCTCTTTTTTCCTTTTCTCAGCAATCAGCTCCTGAATTCTTTGATTCCTTGTCCTTTCATAAGGTATCCTCCGCCGTGTAATGATGTTGTGCTGTGATACTTCGTTATCGAGCCCACTGATTTTATAGGGAACATCCACCGCATTGATTTCTGGGTGCTCCTCAGTTGCATTGGAAGGGGGTGCACGTGTTTTGGAAACAAGAGGAGGGCTGGTGGCAGACTGCGTGGTGGATGCTCCCATGGGAGGGCTGAGGGTTGTCAGGAGCTCCTCCTCAATGACATTATTCTTATTTACGTTAGAATCGGTTACATTGTTCTCCTCTGTTATGTTGCTGTACATATTACAGGACTTGCAACACAGCTTATTGTACCCAGGAATCGAGCAGTAACGAGAGAGAACTTCCATGCGACAAAACATTGACTTGTCTCCTTGACAATGATCTTCTGAAAGAGAAAAAGGAAACAGATAAATGAAGAGCATCTTCACATTAATCAGAAACACAGCTGAAGCTTTGGCAGTGGGCAAAGGGTTTGGGATGGAAAACTGGCAAATGAGCCTTCCACAGGCAGAAGCAGACTTTAATATTCATCTGAAACTCAATTCACTTGAAGGGATGCAAAAGCCAATCTGAACTCTGGGTATCAGCCCCATCCACGCTATAGATCATAACACCCCAATTTTTGGCTTCACATTCTGCAAGTGGTACCCTGAAGACCATACAGCCACGATGATGTGAGTTCCTGCCTTGGCTTAGAGTTCAGAACACAGCAACAGTGCTGTATTGTTGCTAACACTACATTAAACCCCCAGAAAGTCAAAGTTTATACCACGAATTTTCTTCCCCCCCTTCACTCCTTTATAATGCTTTTCTGCAATCTAACAGTGACTAATCATGGTCATGGATAATTTATATTTATCCGGACTGCCTCGAGAAAGTCAAGTCTTACTTCTATGTGTACCATGTAATTCTCAGAATTAATCCTTCTCCCATTGGAGTGATTTTTCTTGGCCAGGTACCTCTGTCCTGAAAACAGCAGCGTTGCCTGAGTGTGTCCCTTGCTCAAGAGAAAAGTGATGCATTTTGCATAAGGCTTCTCTCCTCCTCCTAGAACTGAGCTGATATTACCGGAACAACAAACTCCAGTAGGCTGGAGCCAAGTCAGTTCATTATTGACTGGGAGACTCAGTAAGAAGTCCTGATTTTTGTGTCACTGACTGGAAAACTGTACTAAAAGGGAAAGAGCAATAATCGATGGGTTTTAAGCTGTCGACAGCTGTTATGACAGTGTGCATTACAATACAGGTGTAATGGCAGATCCTGATCTGGCTGAAGTGCAGGTAGAAAACTTAAGGCATTAAAGGGGAGCTGGGAACACTGTTTTACTGTCTGAGAAACATTAACAGGTGTCTGCTCAGAGATTACTCAAGGCCTCGTGATTTCTGCTCAAAGGAGACAGAGTACCATATGAATTGATGGGTGGTGAGGGGTTAGCAGGCTCCTTGGAGAGAAAGCTACCTGTCCTCTGTCCTACACCCACAATCTACAGCTCCTCCAGGCTGAAGTGATGGAGCCAGGAACTATCGGGAACTGCAGTGAAGGAAAAATCCCAACACACAGCCCGTGCTGAAAGAAAGAGGAGTCAGAGGGCTTGTAGGAGACGAGAGGGCTGAGGAGAAGGGCAGACTGACCAACACTTGGCATAACCTGCAACAAAATATTTCCTCTGACCAGAGTGCTGACACAGATTGAATCACTTCTGCCTCTCTCCCTGTTCTTACTACATTTCCACCTACTCTAACAGTAAAGGATGAGTAACTCCAATTACTCGCCTTTATTTAGAGCGTACCCGATGGCAGACAACGAGCTCAAGTCAGCATGTTATGGAGCTCCTATTTCACCATCCTGCTAGGAACACTGACTTACCCTGCCAGCAGCCTTACAGCAAAGTAGAGAACCAGAGCAGATTCAGGGAGTGAACTCACAGAGTGCAGGTGTCACCTCTTCACTCATCCTCAATTAACAAAAGAGGGCATCATAGGTGTTTAATTGGCAAACATATCAGTCTAAAATAAACTAATAGCTGTTTCTGCTGCTTTAGAATGTTACTGCTGGCTGAGGAAAGTGGAAACACCTTCCTTGCATTGTATTTATGCCCCAAACATTGCATTTGTTGCAGAAAAGTGAAATTTTGGTTCCTATTTTCAAATGTGTCAATTCATTTTCATATTTTTCAAATGCTAAACTGAGATGCTGCTGGAAATAAAGGACAACTCCTTCCTTAGGAACCTAAGAATAGTACCTTGGTTTTTGGAGACATTTTCAAACCAGTCTTTAAGAGCTGGAACTGTTCATCTCTGCATGCACAACTCTGTATGAAGGACTGCATGCACCTATACAGCTTTATACATATTTTTACATACCAAGTAGAGTCCCCTCTGAACATTTTGCCTTGAGCTGCATGACCTTAAAGCAAGCCTCTCCAAATGGCTTGCAAAATAAAAGCCAACAGGTATAACACTTAAATGTAGTTTTAACAAGGCAGATCTGTTCTCGGCTTTGTAAGAGTCAACAAAAGCACCTTTAGAAAAATGCCTTTTTTTCCTATCAAAAATACGTAATGTCAAGCTTAAAAAACCATGAAAATAAAACTGCATTATGCTAATATGTTTAGTGACATCTGATAAGTTATATAAATAAACTCTGTAACTCATGAATGTCAGAATGAAATTTTTATCCTCTATCCAAACCAAAATATCCAGATTTGCTGAACTTTTATTTATTTTTACTTGCAGTATGCATGACAGACTGGAAGTATATCTTCAAAACATCAGTAAGAAAAAAATAAATCAGTTTCACAGTCACTTTGGTACACATTAGTCTCATAAAAAAATATTGAAAAGCAAACTGAATTGGCACATCTTTAATATTATGTTAAATACATACAAAACACTAATAAAATATCCCTGATAAACCAAAGTGCATATAGACATAGTGCACAATGCCCAGATACCTTATTGCACCATTCTCTATAGCCACCCATCTCTTGAAACATCACTAAACATTGTCTATTTAAAGGTAACAGTCATGAATATATTTATACAGTTAAACACCAATTATTTTACATAACAGTATTCAGTGCCAGATACGTGTCTTTGCTTTTTCACCTTGTCATGTAAATTGTTAACATGTTTCAGGAAATTCTCATCTTTAACAGCAAAATTTAAATATGTGATCACATGATAATGACAAGTTTGAAGTGCTACACTGTCGACGACCCAAAGATTCAAAAATGCCACTTTTCCAAAGAATATGATCAATGCAATAAGGTAGTAATTTGCTCCAAGACTGCAGTTTTAAAGTTGATACACTTCTAACTATTGGTACTGACTGTCACAAACAGGTTTATGACTTGTGAATCCCAAATCTTCAACACAAACACAGAAGGTGAAGCAAGAATGCCAGTTAAATTCCAGTAAATCAGGTCACAATCCTGTCTTGATGAAGATATGGATATGCACTGTGCAAATTAACCTCAGATTAAATTTACTGCCTTCTAATAGTTACCATTCAAGTAAAACACTCCGTATGAAGATTAATTCAAGGTACCAGTGTACTGTTTATATTTAAAGCTGGATCTGGTAAATTAATGCCATTTACATTTCAACATTAAGGCATTTTTCTAAAATTCTTCTTCTAAGCAAAAAAAAAAAAAAAAAAAGCAATAAAAATTGAGGTAATTCTGTAGTAGTTCACACTGTTATGTTTGCCAGTTGACACATCTATAGAGCACACACACACGCACACACACACAACCGTACCAGTCAAGTCAGACATGCACATGGTGAAAAAAGACCAAAGATGTAATGAGTATAAACAGCTCCGCGCTGAGCAGCTGGAGACATCGTAGTCGATGCAAACATCATATTGTCTCCGCCAGGTTAAGAAAAACACCACCACGTGACCTTCAACACGGACCACGCCTGTTCTGCTTCCGTTTTGTTTCTAAAGTGAAAGTATGCAAAGCAGGCAAAAATTGTGCAACGGGAAAAATGAATGCAGCTTTTCTCAAGGAAAAATACTTGAAACCACCACCTCTTGGTGAGAGCAGACAGCGTCACAGCAGCACGGAACGCACCGATAGAAACTGAGCTTCTGCTTCCCAGTGAGCCCTCCACGGGTTACAAACATAAATGTGAGGGTCAGGAATAAAAAATGAGCAGGAAGGGTGAGTAAAGCAATGGCACCGCAAAGGAAAATGGAATGAAAAAAATTCTTTCACTCAGCCTACCCTGTCAGCGAACTGAAACTAGAGAGTTATGAGATTTAGGGGTTTTAGATAAAGGAGAACTCTAGCACTACAAGGTGTCATTATTGTGATGTGATCACATTCACAATAAGTTCTCAGTTTTGCTATCAAACTGAACGTCATGAACCAGTAAGAGCCTTTTTTCACCATCACCAAGCAACAAGCAAACCGATCCCAGCTCCCTTTCAGAGGACTGCAACATACTGTGGAGATCCAACTTCACACATCCAACACTTCAAGACCTCCACCACCAGTGCTACGCAAGCTCCAGAGAAGAAAGACACCAAGCACCAAATGCCTGGTGTGAAAAAAAGATTCAGCCCAAGATTTAAACTTGGCAAAGTCAAGGGAACTTTCCGCATAGAGAGAAGAAGAGAGCAAAAGGCAAAGTCCACATTCGATGTGGCATGCATTTAAGGGCAAAGGCAGAGTTATAAATGGGTCTTTTACTTGAAGATATTTTCTGGATGGGGTAGTCTGGATCAGGTCTTGACAGCCATTGTATCATGTAGGTTTTCTTTGAAGGATCAGAAACGTTTCCTTGAATAGAGAAAAAAAAAAGATGTAACACAACATATGTTAGCATTAAGTAGTTGACCTGTCAGAAGTGAATAAGCTAAAAGAGAGTGAGTGGGCTCTGATGGTGAAGGATTATGACCAGGCTGTGCAGTTTTGGACAGAGGGTGCTGTTTCACCAGTTAGCTACAACTTGTGCTCAGCACTTGACAGCCAACACTGAAGGCAGCCTGAAGGCCAGTTCTCCAGCAGTACTTCTCACAGCAGCATTAAGTATGTCCTAAGACACATCCAGTCTAGTTTAGTTATACTGCCTCTTTAAAATCTTTGTACTGGAGACTATAATTGACAGCTTGGTTTAATTAATTAGGAATCAAAAGCTGCCCTGAGAAATACATCAGGAATACAAGAAAAATATGAATTACTTAATAATGAGAATATGTAAAATCATCTCACAAGTATCATTTGCAAACAGCTGAAAAGCTAACAAGGATAAAGGCATTAGTGTCCTGGATTAAGTAGGAACAAATTTATTATAGCTTAAAAAAATTGACTTAGAGAACCCCTGAAGATAACTTGTGCTTGACAGAATGGAAAAGAAGTCTGGAACTGTCGCTGGTGATGGGGAAAGCAAAGAGGCATCTTTGTACGTGATGCCCTTGATTAACAACCACTCAGCAGGCTCTTGCCAAGCCCAGCACATTGCAGGGGCACAGGGCTGGATTCAGGGAGTCCTCCTCACCCTGGGGAGCTGTCATCCGCTGGCCAGATCCAGCCATCACTGCAGTGCTGAGCCCTGCCCCAGCCTCTCCTGCTGTCCTGGGGCAAGCAGTGCTCCCCACCATGAGAAAAGAACAACCACATGCCCAAGAAACCCATCAGCCACACAACAGCTCCACACTTGGGAAATCTGCTCAAAACCAGGGCTATGAAGAACCGCCACCCCAGGCAGACGTAGCACACAGGTATAAATTCAATTAAGGCATTTCAAATAAATACAATCAACGTGATTTTCTTCAGCAAGCAACATATGCTAGAGAAGACCAAGCACTTACTTCGACATGGAGGTAGTCTGCAGATCCTTACTGTCTCTGGTTTATTTTCTTTACAAAGGCCAATAGCATTGTCCCTGGTCCGGCACAGGACCGGGCGATCCTGCGTGCCATTCCCACAGCTGACAGAGCACTGGAAGGAGATGCACCAGTTAAATCCCCAGCCCCCCTTTGGAAACAAAGGATCAGAAATTAGTTTTTAAATTTTAAACCACTGCCCTTGATTTGAACCAACATGGTACCTTATTTCTACCACCACAGTACCCACAGTAAGAGGGAGAACCACTGCTTTGTTGGTATACCTTTAACTGAAACACTCTGAGAAAAAGCTTATGGTCTGAGCAATGAACAACTGTGAATGTGAGGCATCTCTTCACAGTCTGCACCAGGGATGGCATTGCTTGTGACACCTATCCAGCCCGGTGAGGATAAAAATGGTGTTTGCTTATTTGCATGGCAGAGTTCCAAAATAAAACATTCTCTCTCTAAATGCAGCCATGTTTTTTAAACAATTTCACGAAGAAACACCAAGACAAACCATAAGGATCCCATGTATGAAAATTATACGATCAATTTAATGTTGCAATATTCTACTCACATTTCTTGCTTTTTGATGACTGCAGAGGTTTGCAAATATGAATAGATGAAGCTTCTTATTGCTCTAGTAAATACTTTAGCAAGAAACAGTCTGTGCACAGCAGCATTGCGTTTCCTGCTCACACAGTGAGTTAGTCAAAGAGCCAGGGATGGACAGCACCAAACATCCAGCTTCTGGCCCGTTGCAATGGCAAACAAAAAGGGTTCTTGAATAGATGTCCTCTATTTCCATAGTGAACTAGGTGAAAAACTCTGTCCTTTGTGTTAAGGACAGAATATTACAAGGCTGAGCAGATAAATCTGCTGAAGGCCTTTACACCAAATATGTTCACAGAATGTTAGGGATTGGAAGGGACCTCAAAAGATCATCTAGTCCAATCCCGCAATCGCATCTCAATCTTCACAAGTGTTGGTACCCAATTTCCTTAGGTGCCATTAATCACAGTATCTGAAGACTTTGAAGTCTTCTTTACTTGAAAGAAAATAAAACAGTGAGAAAAGAATTCCTTGCCCTTCTCTAGCTTAAGTCAACAGGTAAGTGATTGTGAGCAGAATAAAGAGCAAGTAGAATTCAGCTTTCCTGATGCTGACATCTCATATGGGTGGCTCACAGGGTCTGAATCACCCAGCATCACTGCAGGATGGCTTTACTGGCAGTTTCACTACCACCATCTCTCCATCTAACTCCCTTCCTGTGGCATCAGTAGCAGCAAAAGCAATAAACCCTCTGTATTAGTTTCTTGTGTCAATGCATTTGAATAGAAGGCACAGAACAAACACCAAGATTTTCTCCCCTGCATTATAAGAAATTAGTTACTTGATACCTCCAGAAAGAGACTGACCTGTGACCAGGGTCCTATTCTCCACTGCGCTGGGCAAAGCTCCCGGTTGCAAGGCCTCCTGCCTTCTGGGCGGTCATTGTTGCAGTACTTGGTATGAACAGATCGATTTGTATTGTCGTGTAGGGGTTGGATACATCGGACAGATCGGACTTGATATCCTGTTTTCCCACAACTTTTGCTGCAGGGCTCCCATTCTCCCGTAACCCATCTGGATTAGTGAAAAGAGAATAAGTTAAGTAAAATTCTCTCTCCTAAATTAGGTGAGTTCAAACCGTCTGTTGAACTGTAACTCTTGAACACAGGTTTAACAGGATGTTAATACAAGTTCTCATATGGAAAAGAAGATATGAAAAATCATAAGCAGTTATGGTGAGTGTTATTTGACTATGTCCCTGAAAAATCAGTAATAAGACCCAGATCTTTAAAATTACTCTTTCTCATTATCTCCAAAATAAGCATTATTCTTACTTTGCTTCACTTGCTTTGACTTTAAGCTGGCCCTTCCAAGACTGCACATAAAAACATGGTAGTTTTTATGTCAAAAGCAGCCACCCAAGGGTACTGCTGAGCTTCTCAGGTCTTGGTGCATGATCTGTGCCTTGTCTCATAATGTAGCATGCACCAGCCATTCCCACAGCTGTTTCCAACAGGAGTGAATCCGGAACATCTGGGCTAGATATGCAGCTCTAGCCTGGCCCGTATCTGGATACTCCATGGACCACATCCCTGGCCATGCCTGACACAATCTGCTGAAGCACTGGCAAACCCAGCTGCAGTGTCAGTGCTGTGTGCTGAGCTTGGGCAAATCAGAGTCCTCAGCATCATCAATGTTGGGTTTTGGGGAAGGCAACACTCCACTGAAGATCAGAAGGTGTGCGTTCACAATGTGCAAATCAGTTTGGCCACTGAAAAATGAAACCTATGGTTTGTAATGTAGCGTAGTTGAAAACTTTGCTGATCATCCAAACTGGCTCAAGAATTACAGCTACAAATTGTAAGGAACTTAGAGAAGAGCAACAAGGACAGACAGGACCAGAGGAAATATATGTAGACTACTGAAAGCTTGGTTATAATCAAGTAAATGAAGATATACAGCAATCTATAAATATTTACAGAATGCAGAGATCTGCAAGAAGGAAATATTGTTCAATGTAAAGAGTATTCATGGGATAAACATAACAAAAAAAACTATATATAGTCTGAAGAAATATCCTGATCTTGAAGTAATCGTCCTAAAGTCCTCATAAAATCCTGGGTTTAGAAATAGTCAAAAATAGCGTGGGCACACGGCAACGTGCTAAATGCTCAAGTTAAACAAAAAATTTCACCCAACTTTCTCTTTGTAGCCTATTGAAATGACATGGCTGTGGAGGAAGGCGAGCGCTGTGCAGCACAAAGCCATGAATCCTAAGGTGATTTCTGAGAGAAAGATTATTTTTTCCCCAGCAGTGAAGAAGCAGCATACTAGTGTAGTGGGTGTCACAGAGCTTCATAAAATCTCTTAAATAATAGCCTCTCCTACGTGCAAGTGCAAAATGCTCCAATGCCATTCTATGGAAACAGAGGTGACTGAAACATTCAGGAATCCAAGTACAATTCAGGATCCTATTGAGTCTCTGTGGTACCTGGGTCCAATTATATTTGCAGCTGAAAGAAGAATACAGTCCTTTCCAGAAAGCCTGAGATACAGTTAGGTCGTTACTTCAGTTTTCCAATAAATAAATGTTAAACCCTGACCCATGCTGAGTTTATGGGACAGTTTCTTGAACTTTCTCTTTCAAAGCTTTTTTGAAAAGAACTTGGGAAACATGTGGTATGTTCTACTTATTTGCTGTGCTTCCTGGAATCTAGACTTGGTCCCCACAGATAAAAGCTGGGATCAGTACACTCCTTTCCTGTTGCAGTAGCAACATGAGGAATATTCAAGTCCTACTTAGTGGCAGGAGTAATCTGCTGCCAGTCAGAAAAAAAGCACCTGTAAAATGTAAACTAAAATATTTATAAGACTTGACTATGTATGGCAAAGATGAATGCACAAAAGGAATACTGTGCTGTACAAGGGCAGCCAGAGAAATCTAACAGGTCAAATATTTTTCCCTGTGCTTAAATGTCAAAAAATGTGCTGTGAACTTTAGGAATATTTGGATTTGAGAGGCTATATGACAATGGTTTTCTTATGTAGCACTCTAAATTCATTCTTATATGGTTAATCCACACTGAGTAAAATCAGCTGGCATAAATTGAATTTATGTCTATTTTTTATTACCTCAAGACGGCCTGAACACAAATGTCTGGATCAAGACAGCACTTCTTTTCTAATCCAACTTATTTCAGCAGTAATAGGAACCAGCAAGCCCAGAAATAGTATTTCTACAAGCAGAACACAGCATCACATCCTCACAGTCCTGGGTCTCTGGAATGATGTACGGAGGCAAAGCTTAAGTCACCTTCTTTCAGATGACAAGTGCTCGCTGGGGGTAACACCTACTGCAGCTGCCACCGAGCAGCACGGGGGGACAGGGATGCTTACATGGGCTGGGAGCACTCCTGGAGGTTGCACACCCTGCGAATGGGCTTCGGCTTTTGGATCAGCTCGCAGTAACTCCGATGAACCATCTTGTGGTCTGTCTTCCTCCGGCAGCCGTACTTGGTGAATTGGTAGCCTGAAGAAAGACACTCCTCTTATTGTCAGTACCGGTAGATCTTACACAGGACTCATGTTTCAAAGAAACTGCACATACACTGTCAAAGGTTGCAGTTGGAACTACAGGTGAACACGCTAAAAAAGGAACTGTAAATGGCACCTAATAAACATTTCTGCACCCTGAATTGCTCATCCCCCTCATTTTTCACTATAGGCTATAATGAGAAAAACAGCATCATCTAGAATTTCCAAAACACTCAGCAAAGCTGCAGAGCCACACTTCAGAGCTGCCACCTGCCCATCAGCCTGGGGAACAGCATCAGGGTATGCATCTGACCCCAAAAGCAGGAGTCTTATGCTGCAAGGTCCACATCATAGGATGCAGATTGACTAAGGGCAGCCCCGTGACACCTTCAGGTTTGGCACCCTTGCAGTTTGAAGACCCTCAGGCAAATCTTGCACTTTGTACAATTTTTCAGTTACATAAACATATATCAGAAATGAGCCACCTCAGATCTGCCCCCAAAACCATTTAACTCCGATTTTTAACTCTATTTGCTATATTTTTATCTATTTCTTAACTTAAAACCCTCCCACACTCTCCTGGTCTCCCTCATGTTTCATGGCAATGAATTCCACACGTGGTGTTCGCTCTTTCAGTTTTCTCTTAATTTTGAATGCTTTGGGGTTTTGCTTTTACCTCCTCCGCAAGGTTTGGAACACTGAGACCATTTCTTCAGAGCCCATTCATATGACACCGAGTCCTCTTCCAAAACATTATTGTTATCTACATTCAAGGAATCTTCATGGATCATGTACTTGTAAGTCAAAGATATCTTGGCACCACCGTGAGGAATCACCTAGTAAGCAAAACAAATGTAGGGGAAAAAAAAAATTTAAAAGACTGATATCAGAAGCTATGTGAAATGACGTGAAATAGCAATCACCATGGCTCAGATATAAAAACATCCCCAGAGGGATTTAAACCTTTTAGCTGCACTCAACACATTTATTTTTTTTCCCTGATGAAAAAGTATCTCTATCCTTACGACACAGAGTTTCTAAACAGCATATTAAGAAAGGCTGTTGCTGATTTAGACTGATTTTTCTTGCCAGCATTGGGCTGGTTTCACGATATTACATTTTTTCCATATCCCATCATAAAGGAAGGAAATGTTGTACTAAAACGATAATGGATAGTTCCACTGAAAGACAAGGCAAATTCAAATGCATGGATAAAGCAGTGAAGAAAATTGCTTATATTTCTGAGAAAACATAAATACTCTTATGATAATCCCGGGAATTCTGTGAAGCGTGTTACTTAATCCTGACAGAAATATAAACTATTTAGAAAGAGTTTTCACTGTCACACTGCACTAGGATAAATGCAAGAAAACAGAACTCAGTGTGAATAAAGGGCAAAATATTGGTCTTTTGAAAACATAATATTTATGCTTCCTCTGACATTCAGCTGGTGTAGATCAATACACTACAGCTGCTTTCAGAGGGATTCTGAATCAACCTACCCCTGCTCGGTGCAGTCTATTGTCTGCTGTTTTGCAATGAAAAAAGAATATAGATAGTTGAGTGGGTCTGAGAAGTGCAGAACTGGCTGTGCCCTGACAAAGTGAGCCTGGAAGCACAAGTGTCTGTATCTGCCTTTGCAGAATAAATTTTCAAAACACAGGAGGGAGGAGGAGCTACGAGATCTGATACGAACCATTTTGACCTTTTTTTAACGAATGCTCACATGCCAGATATAAGTTAAGCTGGAGTGTCTTTACACAGTGGCCATATGCTAGCCCATCCACAGGAAATAATCAGGAGAGTTGGTTGCTCAACACATAACCCTGAGTTTTAACAGCTCTTGGACAGAGCAATGAATTAGGGGAAAGGAATTAAAACACATCTATTGTTTTATAATTGAAACAGATGTCTTCTTGCAACTCACAAGAGGAATCTCAAATATATTATAGCACATTATGGCTCTGCAACGCTGACACTGTGCTCTGTGGAAGATGGTTTTCATTTGACTTACCAGAATAGCTATTCCATGACGCAGCGGCCCCATGGTCTGCACGGTTTCTCTGTCATCGTCATTCCGATATTCCCACTCCACACCCATGTCAATAAACACTTTAGAGTCTGGCACATAGTTGTCCTCGCTTAGAATGAATTTCCCCGTTTCACGGTTTTTAATTGCTAGGAACGACATAAGAAAAATGAATACGAGAGGTTCACTTCTGAGTTTGTTCTGTTTTTGTCCCGGTGGAAGCAGCAGGAAAGGCCAGCGTGCGTTTTCCCTCTGTTCTCTCACAGGTTTGGAAAGACTTTTTCAGGTGTTTCACTGAGCTGCCAACACTTTCCTGCTCAGCTCCAGAAACATCAATCACCCTTTTTTTCCCCTTTTTCATAGCCTGCCTTACCAGAGAAATGAGGCCAGCGCGACTGCACCGTGTGTGTCTGTCTGTCTGCTCCTGACTAACAACTTCTGATTCCACTGGCCAAATCTGAGCCAATTTGAGAGCCAGTGGGGGTCCCAGTGCCACTCAGCTCTTTGACATGTTGTGAGGCAGCTCAGGAGGCTGTTACTGCTCGGTGAGAGGAAGGCAATTGGGCTAACCCCCAGCAGGTCCCCACAGCGAGAGACACACACTAGAGACTGTATTAATTCTCCTGCTCCGATCCTGCCCGGACACCAACACTGCTTAAGCTCCCGTGGCTTTACAGGCACCTGCCATTGCAGACAGCACCCAATTCTTCCAGTTCAGCTGTAATCAGTGCCCCATCCCTCACCCAGAGACACTTCAGCCACCTTTGTACCAGGGCTCTTGGTTTTCTCCCGAGATGGAAAATTTGCTCTCCTTGTTAGAAGGAGCAGGGACTGTTTGTTATTTACCATCAGATTTTAACTCTTCTCTCTCTAGCATCAACCTGAGCACCCTGCGCCCTCAGCGCTGGCCTCGACACAGTGCAAGCTGTTCATGTCCCCTGTGCATTTCTTACTCCACACCGAAAGAACCACCTTGTCTGAATCAGCAAGCAATCGCTCTCCCGATACACTGGGCAGCAAGGGAAGTGTTTGCTGGTGAGAAGTTGGAATGACTCACAATAAAATTAGTGGGCCATTCACTGTGAATCTAGTTCCAATTAATATCAGCCTACTAGACGCTGCTTCGCATTGATTACAGGTCACTGCGAGGAGAGGATTTCAATGACTTTCTAAGCTGTGTGATTGATCAGCAGCCTTGCATCAATACTGTCAGCAATGGGCAGAACCTGAAATGGATTTGGATGTAGCAGGGAAATGACTGAGGATGGGAAGCACGTTATGAGGGATGCACACAGAGAGAATGCCTTGCCCTCCATAATGTAATTCAGCTCCTCTTCCAGCAGCTTTTGCACATGCACATGCCAATGCAGGGATATTCTGACACCAGGGAATACAGCACAGGGAAATCAAACTGCCAAACAAGTTTCTTAATTTAACATTCTTCGAGGAAGTACGTGGTGTGGGAGGGTAATGGGTAAACAAATGCATAAACACATTGTGAGGCCTCAGAGACCAAAATAAAAGGCAGAAAAAAATATTCTGACTGAAAATTTTCCTACTTGTTACTTACCAAGATTATGACTGGTGGCGTCTGTCTCCTGAATAAGTAAATGTCTCGCACCAACAGGAATTTCAAACATCTTAATGTGCCCTTTATCATAGTATTTGAAAAGACAGTAACTGGTTAGTATGCCACAAACAGGAAGAGTCTGTCTTAGGTTTTTAAATAAATCTTATTTTCTAAAAGCAGAGTGTACTACAGCAGGCTGAACCTGATCCAGCATCATTCCCATCCCTATTTCTGTGCCAGGTGATGGAACATAACAGGGACAAAAGGCTTTGGGTCAGAAGAAAAGCGCCTTACGTGCCATCAACAAACTGGTTTTGCTTCAGACGAAAATGGGCTTTGAGTGCCATATGCACCACATAGAGAGACCATGCAAGCTCCTGTCTGGTGGTGAGTGATGACCACATTATTGTAGCACTCCAGTGACATGGATGGAGCAGCTGAGTGATGTCAGCAGCACAAATAAGTCCATAGCTTTCCAACAAAGACCACTGAAGCCCTCCTCTATGAATGCATGGGCCCTGATAGCAGCAGACTTAGCTGACCACTGGAAAAAAGTCTTATTTTCAAACTCTAGACATCTCAAAGTAACATCCAGAGAGTTTACTGGAATTAGGGATGCTGTAAATGATTTATGATTGCTCTGGTACTTTCCATGAAACAGAAGAGATCAAACAAAACTACCCTGAATTCCCCAGGACAAAACATTCTGAATGCACTGACCTTGCTTCTTTGGTACTCTTGAAAATGTTCCTTTCACCACTTTGCAGTGGGAATTATCTCCTCCACAAACACCACACTTATCTTCCTGCTTCGTGGAACCTATGACCCTGTCGCATCCAACTTTCTGTGCACCAAAGAGAAAAAAAGTCATTCTTATTTATTCACACTTCAGTTCAAATGAGCCTTCACTTCAGATATCAAAACCCGGACTCCTGCTTGAGAAAATAAGTAGAAATTGTATTTTTTTTCCTGAATGATCAGCATCTAAAGAGATTTGAATACTTCCAGTTCCTATAATAGCTCTCAATCAGGTGATTATATTTTATATTATGCTTCACAATGGTCTTCTAACTGAAGGAAAGCAGCACAGTTAAGGAAAAGCTCTTAAGCTTCAGCTTATCTTAAAGTAGACACTTAAATTCCAGGAGAATCGAGGCATCTACTTGAGGATAAGTACCTCCAGCAGTGTTTTGCTAAGTCAGAGCCTCTAGTTCTGTCAGAAGATGACCTGTGGCAGATCACAACTTAGAGAAACTGACACTGATTTTTTTAAAAATAGCACGTTCAAATACAGAGAGAATGCACATCAGCCACATCTCAACACCGCTTTCCTTAAAAGGTGCTGCACGTTCCTATTTCGTTGTACGTTCCACCCCCACTAAATCTCAGCAGGAAAAGCTTTCATTGAAAGCTAATTGTAATAGCTCAGTCTTAAAATCCTCCATTAAATATTACTTGTGTAGGTAGGAGCTGTTGGAATTGAGTCACATGCAATGTGATGGCAACTGTGAATATCACACACAATATTGTGACAATAATCCTAATGAAATCTCCTTATTGCCCAAAGCTTTATTGTACTTACTTTAGTCATTCTTGGAGAGCAACTCAAGCTACCGTTTTAAGTGTTTTCACTGTACTAAGCTCTGGAAGAAGTCATCAAAAGCTTACCAAGCAGTCTCCCCGCACACAGATGCTGTAAGCATCTTTGTAGGAGCAGCGGGTCCCATCGTGTACCATCCTTTTCATGTACACCACATCCCCTGTTTCCTTTGATTCGCAATACAGGTGGCACCTTTCCTTTGCTGAAAAAGAAAGTGACCCAAATTGTGAGTGTTCAGCTCTAACAGTTTAGTTGCTGACTTTGTGAACAGCACTTTCAATAGTGTTAGCAATCTCTTCTTCCTTGCATACATCACAGAACACAATACAGTACCCCATAAATCATCGGTGCTTATCCCCTTTCCAAGGCTCTGTGATCATCTGGGAACTGCTGAATCATAAAGCACCCATGTGTCACCATTAGGAGACAGTCTTAAAAATAACAGATCATTTACTTTGCTGGGGGGCCCCCTCTATTTAATCCTTTCTCAGATGATGCAGTCTGGCAGAGGTTTCCACAGTCTGCTACATGACTACCTGTGAGAGATGCAGGTTTCTGCATTGGTTTCTCCTGCACTGCACTTAAATCTGAAAAAAGACAAAAGTCATTTTGCAATTAAAAGCAGCAGTTCTACACTGAGTGAGTCTGACATCCCAAACATCTTCAGAGACAGCTAGGCCATACTGTTTCCTCCCAAGCATGAAGTTAATTCTCCCTCATTGTCGTACTTGCATTTACGGTAGTTTAAATCATTAAACAAGATGAGATGTCAAAGAAATTCAGAAAACCCCACATTTTTCACTGCTAACACATGCACAAACAGTCATACAAGTGTACCTCTTTCTCCTAATCTGTTCCAAAGAGCTAAGAACAAAAAATGACGCTGAAATGACTAGTCAGTGGCTGGAAAAAGTCATATTCCACCAGTGCATTTCATTTTACCCACACCTCTTGCTGTCCCCTGACCCATAATAGGATTCACTATGCTTTCCTTGGCAGTGAAGAGCAGATGGCCTTTCTGTTAGATGAAACAAATAAAGATTCTGCTATTTTAACATGATTTAAAGTTGGGACACTTTTCCCACCCTTTAAAACAATAACAACCTTTCTGCTATAGCTGTTCAATTAAAATAAATCTTCACAGGACCTTTGCGTTCTTCCCCGTACAGTCCCATGGCCTCTGCCCTGTTTTAGTAAAGCCCTTGTTATTGCTGTTGGTGGCCTCATGGCCACTGGGTATTGGTACAGCAGAGATCTTTGTTACTGCTCTCGAACAACAAAGAGAAGTCACAGAATCGAAGAATCACGTAGTGCTAAAAATGTAGGGTCTAGACTGTTAAAACAGGTACTTTTCTTGTGCAGATTCTTAATAAGGGACTATTAAGGTCATAATAATCACAGACCTAATGGATTTGCATAAATCAGCGACATTAAACTATGCACAAGCCATAGATCTGTATGCAGACACTCCCTGCATATGTACCCACCTCCACCCCACGAGCACCAGACACAACTCTGTACAAGGGTTTTATTTTACAGAGGGTTGTCTTCCCATTGCTCCAGGGGAACAGTAAATGTGCAAGTGCATTAAATTGGACCCTGTTAATTGCAAATAATTATTTTCTTTCTATTCACTGGTGTTGGGTAAAATAGAGGAGCAGGAGCATGGAAGCAAGCATGTGCCTGTCCATTCCCTGCTCCCCATGTGTTTCCTTCTCATTTAATTGAGGCTGGGAGCTAAAAGCCAACGTCACTCTATGCTGCCCTGGCAGATGGATGGCATGGGGGTATGTGAGCCCAGCAGAGGCTGGAAGATGGGGGCCTGGGGGCTTGGAGCAGCAGAGAGGCCATGGAACAGTGCAGCACTGGGGTGTTCAAGCACACCCTGGGATGTATCCCAGCTTGGCAGCTTTTCTCTGGCCATGGGATGAGATGCTCCTCTCTGTCCCCATCACATACACAATGTGTCAGACACATCCAGCTGAGCTGTGTGTGAAGTGTACGGATTTATGTCGCTTTTGAGCCATGACTGTGCTATCTGCACAAAGTATGTCACTGATATGCCTTATCTTTACAAAAGGGAGTTTTAAATGTATCAGAGTTCAAGCATAAGCCACCCCCTGGCCTTGTTTTCACACAAAAGCTGTTCCCTCTAATAACCCTGCACAGGTAAACGTAACTCCAAAGGTGGCTGCAGTTATACCATAGTTATGTGGGAAACCAGCAGCGCCCAGTGACCGGTGCTCGGACATCAGTGAGCTGGTTTCTGACCCAGAAGCCACTGAATTTAATAGAAAAACATCTGATTAATGTTAGTGGTCTTTGCAGCAGACTGCTCCAAGGGCTAAAGCAGAAGCAAAGGTCTGTGGGCCACAGCATTCGTCCACTCTCCCTGTGCCAGCAAAGCTATTTCACGAAATGAAGCTGTGAGACTGTCTCTGTGCCTCTGAAAATCCCAGATTGCACAAGATGGCATGAAAAGAATGAGGGAACTCTGAGAACTGTTTGTGAAAAAAAGTCAGGCAAATTAATTAGAAGGAATTTGCTATTAACTTCTGGCAGAGTATCATCTCACTGGAATGCAAAACAATTCACCCAGAGTAACCCCTCCCCTCCCAGAGATGGGTGCCTGGCAGAGGACAGCTCGGGTGCCCAGTACCTGCCCCTTGTCATGCCAGCCCTGCCCTGAAGCACCTGTCACTCAAACAAAGTGGCCAGGTTTACAAGGAGTGAGCAGCCTGTGCCCCTCAAACGAGTTGAGAATCATTGCCACCTGCTTTGTTGTTGGGTAAAACCTCTTTTTTTGTTTTCAACACAACGTGGCAATAGCACAAGAGCCTTCATGGCCCAAATCAACCAGCTGCACTTTCATTGACAGTTAAGCAGAGGCATTAACAGGAAAATGAACATTTTTCTTCTAAGAGGTGATCTCTGTGGAGATGCCAGATCATCAGACAGACCGTGCTGCTCTGACCCAGCCCTCGAACGACCCAACACCCACCAGCAGTGCTTGCAGGAAGATGTAAGAACTTTTCTCAGAATATTGTCCAAGTTCCTTGTAAACTGCAGCTTGGGGACTTCCTAAGTCATGACAGGAGCTTGGTGTTTAATAGCTCTTACTGGATTAGAGAACTTTCAAAAAATTCTCTAACTCACTCCTAAAACTTTCTGCCATCTGCAGCTTCCTGTGGCAATGAATTCCAGTTCAATGATAATGCTGTGTGGAAAAGTACTTCCTCTTATTTGTTTTAAATCTGACACTTGATAATTTTATTTTATGTTCCCAGGCTTGTGTTATGAGAAATAGTGAATAATCATTCCAGGTTCAGTCTCTTCATGACACTCACAAGTCTGTAACTCTATCTTTTTAATCTAAATCATCACTTTTTCAGGGTGAAAAGTCTTAGTCTATCTAAACGTTCCTTACTCAGAAGTCACTGCTTATGTTTGCTTTATTCAGACTTTTCTGAGTCCAACTGTGGGCTTTTTAGGAACAGGAGCAGCAGTGAGATGGGCACAACCTGAGCTACATTAGCAGAGTATTTAAAATGCAGACACATCACGCAGGTGTGCAGAGGCAGATCAGTGCTCTCCACCCCTCTCTTGACAGTCACTGAACTGATGGTTTCCTGAAGGGTTCCCCAACTCCCACACCTTTCTCTTCAGAGCCTGTCTTGTATGCAGACACATACACATATATACACTTCCCACTTTTTATCCCCATATCCATTATTGGCATTTATCAACACCAAGGTCACAAGGTTCTTTTGCAGCTCTGGCTGTGGGCCTTCTTATTTTAATTAGCCTGAGTAATTTTATATCCCAAGCAGATTTTGTCACCTCGTTCACTCCCTTTCCCAGCTCACTGCCACATGTGCTCAGCAGCACCCATCCTTGCGGGACACACACCCCCAGGCAAGAGCATTCCCTTTTACCTCATGATAACATCATTTAAGAGCAGTTAATGGGGAACAGGGTCCAAAGCTTTTTGAAAATCCAAGTACATTATATGAATTGGATCACTCATACACTGACACTCACTGCTGCCTCCAGTGAACTCATAACAGATTTGTGAGGCATGATTTCCCTAGAAGTTTTACCCTTCCTTACATAATTTTCACTCCTGCTTGCATCAGATTTTACTTTTCGTGCTCACCATCAACGTGTTCATAGGGGAGCCAGTGGTGTTTCGTGTTCTGGTACTCAAAGTAAGGATCCCACTGCCGACACTGCTCCTCCCTGAAATCTTCAAAGTCCTTCGGACAGTCCTGAGTGTTGCACAGCTGGAACTCGTAGCTCGGCCCCACACACGTGCGGCCTCCGTTGGCAGGACTGCGGGGAGGAGAGAGACCCATGGTTCCTTTTGCCATTAATGCATGAATCAAATGCCTAGCAAATCCTTTGAGGTGTAATTTAATTCCCAGCTGTGTCAGTCAGCACTTGATGAAACCAGTACGGAAAATATGTATTTCCTTTAAAAACCTGCTGTCACTATTCAGCTCTTAAAAAGCAATAAGCCTCAAACCACTCGACAAAGACAAGAAAAGCCATTTTCTTGGTGTAGCCCAGGAAAGGAGAGCAGGAGCAGACGAAGCTACTCATTCACATTCACCTCCAAGCCAGCAGCAAACCCAGAAAGAGCCCAGCTCAGTGCTGCACCCCCAGGCAGACACGCAGCACATCACAGTCAGATCTGCCACCACAGCTCAGAAGTCATAGCTGGGTTTGCACCCTCTTCCAGGGAACACAGAAAGCATTTTAAATAGTACACTAGGCTTTTCCCACAGGAAAATAGACTTTACAACTAAAACTGTGCCCACAATTGTAAAGGTCACTTTCACATTGCCAATGTAATAAAGGTTGAAATGAGAATTGGTAAATTTTTTCTTAACAGAACAATTTCCATCAGAAAATGTTGCTTCATAAAACTTCCAGGGTTTTTTTAATCAATGATAAGATGATTTTTAACACTAGTCAACTTCAATCACTTTAGCAGTAGAGACTGAGAAAGTCAATGTAATTCTGACAATTGTTTCAGTTCTTGCTGTTGGGATCTTGACATTTTGTGATATCACAATAAGATAGCAATAATTATATGCTTTATATCATTTATACATACCAACCTATATTAAATATATTAAACTCCCAGTGTTACTGAAATTAAGTCCTTCTACATTATCTAGATGAGCCATATATAAGTTATTGAAGCAAAACAATTCAACATTATTAAAATTAATTTGGGGAAGGTTCTGATCTCCAGATTGGAATGAAAACAGTTTGAAAATATTTTAAGACCTTTGCATTGATCTATCCAGAAAAGATGGATTAAAAAAATGTTAAAAAGGACTATGAATTTAAGAAAAATATAATCCAGGGAATCATTGCCATTATTTCATACTCACATGCTAAAATAAGACATAAATAGGGCCCTAAACTTTTATTTATGCCTTATGCAGTAGTGTAATAGCACTTTCAAGATCCTTGTAACTGCATAGGCAGCTTAATGGATGGATAAACTGAGAAATAAAGATGATTCATGACTTGCTAAGGGTCAAAAGTAGAATTTCTGACAACACATACTATAGGTCAGATTTAACCAGCACCACTCAACATCCTTTACTGCATTACTGCATTAGTAATTTACCAAGGATTCTCACCAATCATTCAGTCCACATCAGAAAGCCACCTGGGTGTGTGTATACTTACTGTGGATTGTCACACTGCCGTGTCCTGTACTTCACCCCAGTGCCACAGGTGCGAGAACAAGAGCCAAACTTACTCCATGCCCCCCAGTGTCCATCCTGCTTCAGGATGTCTGGTGTCAGCCAGATGCAGTGACCTTTAAAGCAATGCTAAAAGAGAAAATCGGATGTCAAAATGATTACATGATTAAATTAGATCATATGAGAAGCTGTAGTACAACAGATTTCATTTTAGGCACAAATTCTGAGACTCACTGTCACATCATGCCCGTGATCCCAAACTCAGATTTTGAGAACTAACATATGTTAAATATGCACATATACACTTGCAGTTCAAGCCTACCAAGCTTGCTGAACCACTCTCAGCATTACACACCTTCATCACATGTCTGCAGCTGTGATTTCAACACAACTAATACAGATTCATTGAAGGGAAATGGCAGAGTCCCAAAATTAGAGGCTAAAGGTAAAATTCTGTCTCCACCATTGTGTGCAGCCAATTCTGGCAGCAGCAGCAGCGAGAGCTCCCACCACAGCACTGTCCCTCCCAGCAGCTCCTACCTCGACATCCATATTGCTGCAATAAATGTGGTCAGCAAACTGGCAAGAAATTAAAGCCAGCTTACATCTGAGGCATTACTGGTATTAAATAAAGAACTCTTGCAGTCTCCCTGAAGATCTCATTGTAAAACTGACCAACAAACCAGAAAGCATCCCTAGACAGTCCCAATTCTGCACAATTAATCATGCCTTCCTGAGCTTTCTCTTTTCTTTTGCCTGATTTTTAATACAGTGATTCAATAGAGGTTGAAACACACAATTTTTTACATTCCCCAATTTACACATTTTTTTCATAGAGCCTTCATAGCTTCAGTACTGATACTCTCTACTGTCTCCTCTCATTAAAGAAATCCATCAATGCCTTTCCACCAGTTTCTTCAGTCCCTGATCAAGGAATTTTTTCTTAGCTGAAGTCAGGATGAATTCTTCTCAAGGATCACAGATTCTGGCCCTTCCTGGTACTATTTCTGCTTTCATAAAACTCTCCCAATGAAGTGCAGGTGCTGGAAAATATTCCCAGCCCAACAAATGACTTTGTATTAGACTGTCGCAGTTTGTCTGCGTTAGCGGGTACTGTCGGGATAAGAGCTCTGGCTCAGGCACACAGATGGCTGTAACAGCAAGTGCAATCAGTCACTTACTTTCCTTAACATTCAAGTCAACAACAACATTTTACACAGCTTAACAAGCCCTGGAACGCAGGAATTTGGCAGGTGGCACAAGTCGAGCATATGGCTAAATGCATGCTGCCAGCAAAAACAAAATCAGAAGATATATAACAGGAGAGCGCTCTTAAGCATAGAGCGATTAGTGATCTGGAAGACAAATTTAAAAGTGATGGATAGTCATTAATAATGCTGAATTTAAAGAGAGAATCATTAGTAAAATGGTGACAAGGCACGGCTTACTGATTCGCTAATCTGCTCTTTATTAATGGAATTTATTTCTCTGCTGATTTGGTTGGACAAGGAGTAGAAAGGAGAGTAGAAATTAGGGTTCATCTATTCATTCTTTCTCATGACTTCAAATATTCAAAGTCAAAACCTACGAAACAGATGAGTTACCACAAAGCCAATTATACCAATCCTGCTCCAGAGCTGTAATGGGCAGATTTTTCTTGGCTGTTTGACAGAACAAGAGTTAATTCAATAAAGCATGAAAGAAATGCAAAATGCCAACGTGTCTTTTGCTTTCCTCAGTTTTGAAGCTCAGTGCTGTATCCTTCAGGGACTGTTTACTTATGGCTTTAGAGAGGTTTGTTTGAACCAACAGTCTGAGTCGTTGGGCCCTGTGTAGCAATGGAACCATTCAGAGATGCAGGGGGAAGCTGGCAAAGCATCAGCTTGTCAATACAAATTTCAGCTGGGCTTGGAAGCAGATGAGATGTGACAGCTCCTGATCTGTGCTTGCCCACACATCCTTTCATCAGGGTTCTGCATCCCTCATGTGTAAGTTCCACAGCAATCACTGAATCTGTTTCAAGGGCCACATAACATATGTCCATCATGCGATGATCCAGGATCCAGTGCTTGGACTCCATGGAAGAGAGAGAGACACGTGATGTTGTGTTTTCCAATCTCTTTTCCCTGTTTTAGTCAGGAACAGGGGCATGTAGGTTTGCAATAACCACTAATAAACCACCTATTTGACACTATGTCTGCTCCCTGAACTGAAAGGGAAACATGAAAAAGTGTTATTGACTTTGCTGTGTAAAGGAAAGAGCAGCAGTGATTTTGCTGGAGAAGCTGGTCGTACGCCGGTTGTCGGGAAGCTGAGGCAGAGCTATTAGGAGAGAAGCATTTGTGTAAAATGAATCATCCCCAGCTCTGCCTTTTTGTTTGTGGATTAAAAGAAAGGAGCCTACATAAACCAAAATTATTCACAACCCAGTCTTACTCTGTGCAGACCCATGCAAGAAGACATGTAAGGAGGTAAAACCAGAGCTGGAACAATCTCCAGTGTAATAAATGAAGCTAGAGCCAACCCTTCCTATTGCTACTACATTAACTGCATAATGAGGTGGAAAAGAGCCAGTTTCAACCACTCTTCCTTTCATAAACAGGGGGTTTCATTTAAAGAGTAAAGAATATTAAAGAAATATTTTGTTTTAAATGAGGAAAAAAAAAACCCTGGGTAAATGCAAATTGTTTTCTTAGTGGAAGGCAAGATGACTTCTTACAGTCTCGCCTATTTTTCTGGCAAACAGGACAGTCCAAAACAAGTGCAATTTCCAGGAGAGGAAGCTTAAATCTCTTGCAGTAAAACATTCCACTGCTGTTTTCAGCAGTTCTTTGAAACAACTGCTGCAGATGCCAAAAAAAGAGCCAATGTGTTCCTGTGGGCTTAACGCATCTGCAAGTTAATTTTCCACAAAAAGACTTGCAGGTCTTCCATGGGCATCTCTACCTATTTTATATCAGGCAGTAACTGGCAACTCCCTTATCTTGATACCCCAGTTACCTGCCAGGTAAGCACTTGTCCTGCATCTCAGCTGGTGGCTCTCAGCTCTCCCTTCTCTCCTGGGATCATATCAGGAGAGAGTGACTTATTTATTTGTATTTCCCATCACAGGCAGGCTAGCCTGCTCTGCTCCATCTGTTTGAGAATAATTAGTTGTAAGGGATAAATGGAAAGCTCTAACACTATAGTGTACCGTGAGCCAGTAAAAGTTTCTTCAGTGGCGAATCAAGTAGTCTCACTGTTTCTGTGGTGACTAACACAGCATACACTTACCCATCTGTCTCCTGTCTCCACGAGAAGCTGAGGTCAGCTTTCTCAGCGGGAAATTATCTGGATTGCTTTGAGCACACATTAGTGTTTTCAGAAACCTTTTTTCTCGCTCCATTTTTCTTCTCAATAATATCTATTTATTTCAATATTTAATCATACCCTTCTTTTCCTGACAGATGAAAAAGTCACTCCAAGTTTGACTCGGATCTTCTCATTAGCACAGTGCAAGTGAAGAGAATACTTGCTAGGTTTGTGCTGGATCCTTGGCACCTAAGCCAAATCCAAGAGCAACCTCAGCTCGGCTGGCAGGGGCAGGTACCAGGCTCTTACCTCTCTTCAAGAAAGGAAGTAAAGGAGGCTCAGGTGGTGCAAACCTTTGTGCTGCTCACTGCAGCAAGCAGATGGACTCAAGCATGCAATCTCCTTGCATGAATGACTTTGGGGTTTATTTCTATCCTGTGGAGAGCAGTTAGCTACTTCAGCCAATATATATGTCTCCTCAGAAGAGTAATAGTTTATAAAAACGGAACAACAAAGACTGATTATATATTTCTGAAAGCTGCCTGGCTTCAGAAGCCTGAGGCTAATGGGGGAGCTAACAGAACTGTATACAAGTAAATAAATTATCAACTGAAAGCATCTGGGTTTTTTTAAATCCACAGAATGGTACGCAGAGTTAAGCTTTGCACAGTTGTGCCTCATCTGCATGGTTTACTATAGCAATTTATGACATGTCTTTGGCTTCACACGAAGACTCTGACCCTCCACGTGCTTAACTTTACACACTGGAGTTATTTCATGGAAGTTAATGTGACCGTTCAGACACAGAAGTAATTGCAGGTTGTTGCATCACCAAAGCTTCACAAAATTGACAGAATCTTCACTCTTCCTATTGAAAACTTAATCTAATTTTAAAAAATCAGTTTGAGAGCAATATAAAATATTCTGTTTCCTTTAGGATTCTATAAAAACAGTAGTTTTTTTTCTCTGGCTGGGAAGCTCCAAGAGAATATTTTATTTTCTATCCCTAAACCCAGCAAATGATTAGTTTGCTGCCAATTAACATAATGGTTGTTCAATGTCTCCATTTGCACAAGGAGACTTATTAAAAAGTTTTTTACATGACAGAACCTCACTCTTTTGGCAACTTATTTCAAATAACCACATGCACAGAAGAGCTTACATACATTTACATATATTTACTTAAATATACATCTATATGTATGCATACATACACATGTATAGACAGCACTAGAAAGTCTAATATTCCTTCCACTTCTAAGGGTGAGTGCGTAGGTCCAAGACACAGCCTGAGCATGCAGAGACACAGCTCTTATCAGGGTACTTGCTGAAAATGTGCTACAGATCTCATGCCTCCCACAGGCGTTCTTGCCCCTTGATTGCCAATTAGGAAGGAGGCAGCTGGACTGGATTCTCCTCCATAGCATCTGCTAAGTTTGGGAAAGTGAAGAGACTGGTTATCAGCTCTCTGAACACCAGGCTTAGGTGAGAACATCTATGCACCATCCGCTGTGTTAGTCTCCTGAACATCGCTCTCATTTCTGGCATTCGGTCCCCTCAGCTGCTGCAAAGCCAGGATGTTTCTTTGACACATCAGCAGTGTTGCGATTGGTTTGAGCTTAAAATAGGCCCTGGGAATTAGTGGTATGAAATCATGAAAACTGCAAGTCTCTAAAGTGGGAAACAAATGGATCTTTTTGAATCAACATCTTTAATTGCTTATGTTGCTGTTCTTTTCTCATGTTATTCCAAAGAAAATAGAAGATCAAGTTTGAAATGATTTTCCTCTTCCTCATGTGCTGATGAGGTATCATGGGAGACATATCCTAAAGGAAGCTGCCACACTGCAACTGAGCCCCAGCTTTGGGCAATGTATGCATTCAACAGTCCCCAGCCTTTCAGGTAAGTCTCTGGTATTGTCCAAATCGATGAAAAGAATGAACAGGGGAAGCCTAAATGAAAGGCAGAGATGAAAGGGAAAGGAACAGATGGAAAAGGACTGATCTGATGCGACTGTATTAAAAACAACAACTGATAAATACACCAGTGTCAAATGCTGAGCTCAGATATTCAAAGTCAGCTGTATAACCTTCATAACTCACACTATTTAAGAAAAAATGTTCAGCTCAGGCTGTTGAGCCTTATCTAACAAAACGGTTTTCATTTTCTATCATTTTCTCAGGTTCTCCTGGAAGGTTGCAATAAGTTTATTTATCAAAAAACTGGGACAGCTCCTCTGGGAATAAAACAGTCATAGTCCTATCATCTACTGAAACTTCAGAATGTGCACATACTCTCTTGCATCTCCACTGAACAAAAAACCCTGGCTGCCTGCACAGTTTGCTGAAGCCTTAGATCCTAAGTTCCAGTCCAGAGAAAATTTTTACAGCTGAGTTGCATAATATCCTGACAAACTGTTTATAATGGAAGCACTGACAGATCCTTAACTGTAGGGTTACAAGTTCTTTTTTTCTTCTCATTTCTGTTCAAACACTAATATAAATGAGTGGCTTGGGGAAGAGGGTGATGCAACAAAATGGATATAACTGTATTTTTCTCAGGCATTCATGAATATTCTTAATGCAAAAATCAAGATATATCAAAGTGAATCAAAAGAAACTGTCTTAAAGTTTTGAATTGTAATTTAAGAAAATATATATATATTTTTAAACAAGAAGCAAAGCTGTTATAACAGGAATAATCTAACAAAGAGAAAACCAGAAGGGAGTGGTTTATATAGAGCATGGCTTGCTAGGGAATTAATTTAGCATTACATTATGTTTTCATAAAAAAGACATTTTGAACCATAACAGCAGCTGCTAATACAGGTCATTTATCAGATAAATGATGTCATCCATTGGGTTTTACAAAACATCTTTCCAAGTGGCGACATCTTCCTCTCCCCCTCAGTCACTGCATCCAAAGCCCAGGGAAGCCAGACTTTTTCAGCAAACTTCAAAGGACTTGGAGTTCAGATTTGCTGTGAGAACAGCGTGACCTCCACAGAAGGATGACTGAGACCTGGAACAGGTCCATCATGGTGGCTGTGGGGTTGGAGCTGTCTGAACCCTTGCTTCCTCACACCTTCCATCCAGAAATCCTCATGCCTCCCTTGACTCTCATCAAGCCAACACATCCACCTCTGCAAATCTGCCCTTCTCTCTTCACAAGCCCTCTCTGCCATCATGTTGGTTCTCTCCAGCTGGCACTCGACTCCCACATCCATCCTTTCCCTTGGGACAGCCACAGTGGCCTTAGTGGGGCTGTCATCTCCAGAACCTCACTGCTCTCTGCTGCCCCAGCACCAGGGAAGCCAGTCAGCATCACTGCAACATCACTGATACAAACACAAACCCCCCTGACTTCACACAAGTCGTGGGCGAGTGGAAATCTCTGTATTTTTGGCTCTTCCACAAAGACTTGCCAAGAAGCACAGAGCAACCTGCAGATAAGTCCATGACTTGTGTCAGGATGGGGTTCAATGGTCAGAGAGTTGCCATGCAGGACACACCAGCCCTGGTCTCTGCCTCTTCCCCTCACCCTACTCTAGAGCCTTACTTGCACTCATGAGTACCCCACATCTTAGCAGACTTCCAAGTTCTCAAGATAGGTTCTTAAAATAAAGGGGGACAAGAGAAGAAGAACATCCACAACTGCACACAAACGAACACGAACAGACACAAGTACGTGGGTACGTGCAGCACCCGCTTTCACCTTTCCTGGTGCACACATGGTCCCGTCCAGCGGAGGCCCTTTCTTTGTTTTGCAGAAGTAGGGGTTCTCGGGGTGACTACACCACAGCTGCTTGCAGGGGTCAAATGTACGGAACTGAAACACAGGAAAAATCAGAGCGGACGATGCTTTGAGAGAGCTCCCACTGGAAACTGCACTAGAAGCTGCAGCATGGTGTGGTTTTCCTTTCTCAGCTGTAAAATGCCAGTTGTTATCACTGATTCCCGAGGAACACCGAGGTGTTCTGTGGACTGAGTGTCTCTGAGCTTTCATGCAAAACCATCAGTGACTCTGAAGTGAGATCCCACCTGCATTCAATGGAATAAGGCTGGGCAAAAATAGTCTTACAGTAGTGACCAAAGGCAGATGGGGCAAGGGACAAACCAGTTCCTCCAGACGATGACACACACTGCCTTGTTTCTCCAAATGGTGTGGCTTCATTTGGAAAACCAAACAAAAAAATCCTTGAGTACTCATGGGAGAAGGAAATGAGCTGCTCAGACTGTAGCTCAGCTGCTGTAATCACTTTATTAGGAAGATGGAAATCTGAGCTCAGGACCCTGAACCAATTAATTAATCGGCATTTTATCTACAATGCCAGAGCTTGTACAGGAGAGGATGAGAACCACCCACCACACAATATACTAAAACGTGATGTCTGGACAGGCTTTTGGCTATTCTGAACAAAGAAGAATAGAAAGCCTCCATCTCCCAGGATGCAGAGAACGGCTGTAAGAAAAGACTCGCTTTGGCTGGGACATTCTTTCAAAGCAGCATCAGTGGGAACTGTGTCAAGACACAATACTACAGCTGATGCTTTAAAGGATCTCATCCATTATCTAGAGACACCACTCAGCACACATATTCCTGCAGATGGGAATCAAAGCAGAAATGTTATGTGCTAGCAGCTGCCACACCAGCTGAAAACACCTCTTTCCATTTAATATTTTGTCCTACTTGAGGAGCTGGAGGTGGGAGGCACAGCCCTGCTGCAAAAGACACTGCTTTCTGAGCCAATACATTGGAAATTGCATTAATCTTGCCTTGCTGTAAATTTAGACTTTGTCTCTTGTTTTCCTGGTACAGGAGAGTCAACCATGTCATCAAGAGTCCTTGCAAGTTGCTCTACTCACTGTCATGCTTATTTTTTCATGCTAGGCATCAAAATGCATCACACTTTCCATAAAACTGGATCGTAAAAGCATACTGCCCTGTGTTACCATTACAAGATGTGCCACCAAATCCATCTCCTTCACATCTGGGTAGGAGTTTTGTAGCTAAAAATAACAGCTGCCAGCAATAGGAGGCTCAATACTGCAGCAATATTTGCTTGAAGGCTACAGTTATTTATGAAATAACAGAATAATTATTTCTGTAACTCCAGTTTAAAAAAAAAAAAAAAAAAAAAAGAGAGAGATACTTAAAATAACATTTTTGTCAACATTTAGTTGTTATTCCTTTCTTACAGCTAAGTGGACATGACATATTTTCTTGTGGGCTTCACTGCACTGTCCCTATTAAGGACATTTCAGAGACACTCACAACACTCCTGTATGAGAAACAGCAGAAGCCAAACTGAAATACTCACAGCTGTGCACATCATGTAGCCCAAACCAAAATCAAACCGACACTGCTCATTCATGGAGTAGTGAATTCCTGGCAGCTGTGGAAGGGAAGGCCAGTCGTGTTCGAAGGGATCATCACGCAGACAATCGTAGGAACTGCAACAGGCAAAAATTACAGTAACAGATGGGGCTGAGAGACTTGCACAGTGTTTGTGGTTTCATTGCTTTTTTGTTCCAAACAAAACAGAGTCTATGATTTCTCAGACGCTGGTCGTGAAGAGCAGCTAATATTGAATCATGCTCACATTAACTTTATCATGCTGTATCCACCTTTAATGGATCCTATTTTTTTTTTTTTTTTCTAAAGCCTTTCCATTGTAATTTCCATTTAGCTTCCAGGTAAATTCCAATCAGTCCCTAGGCTCCCTGTGTGAAAGGAATCAAAGGAAGAATCCACATGAGACCAAGAAGAAAAGACAGTTTAATTAATTTTCCATTTGTGGAATTTCTTTCTGCCTGCAACTGTCTTTCAAGTGTAGTTTTCGAAGCAGAAGCCAGGGTAACAATCCGAGATTACCACTAAACTTGCAGTTTTCCCATGACCCTTCTGAGAAGCAGCAACTCATTTACAAGCATGTGTTCTTCCCTGCCTGCATAAAACGCTTGGGTTTGTTCCCTCACTGCGTCTCCTGATAGCTCTCAGCTCCATCCATGATCTGTGTGATGAATATAGGAGTTTCTCCTCTCCTCCTCAGTAGTGAGGATGGCCTGTAACATACTAGAATCATGTTGCATGGTGGACAGAGGGCCAATGCTAATATCACTGAATGGTTAACACAGTATAATCATTACTTAATTGATAAGACCAACGTAGTCAACAGTGTCTCTGAAATGTCTGCGAGTCATTTAACAGCCATGGGGACACCACATATTAGTCTATTCCAGCAATCATTCAGGTCACCTTGAAGATACCAATAGTTGAAAGCAGAATTTTGAGGTTAGGTTTACTTCAAAGCAAACCATCGTTCTGCTTTGTTATAAGATATTTAAAAATAGCTGTATTTAAAAGAGTATAAAGCAGTCCTCTAGGCCAGATGATTTTTATTTAATGGCTAAAGCTCTACAGGATCTTGATAACTGAAACAATCACACTTCTTTCACAATATTTTTATTCCTTATTGCCATACCCAAGATATTTAAGTTAATTAAAATATTAACAAAAAGACTGACTCATGTTTACTTTATGTATTTTGCAGCATCTTATCATTGAGAGATATCAAAGTCAAGAAGCCCTGAGCACTTAAAGGGCTGCTCTCTAGGCAGTACCATATTATCACTGACAGGTATCATAAGCAACAAATGGCCCCTTGAAGCCTAATTTAGTATCTGTAAGATACACACCACATTGATGAGTAGCACAGGCACTCCTCCAGCTAGAAGTTATATCAGGGAGGGAGGAAAGTTAGAAATGAGTTAAGCAGTAGTGTCTTCTCATAACCCCTGAGAGGACAACATACATACTGTCAAGGTCCAGAAAATGAATAGATGTAAATGAAATGAGAACAACTTAAAATGGACTGAAATAAAACTAATTGAGAATCTGCATCATTATTATTATTTGCAATTGATGGGAAAGCATCTCATTCCCAATAGGATAGGGGGGATTCTCTGTTTCATTAAACCCCATTTAGGTAACTAACAAAAGGAGAAAGCACAAATGCTAGACACAATTATTCTTACATGCTTCCTAATCAAAGGTGAGAGGCTGCTTAACTGCTACTCACTGGAGATATCGATTCAGCTCTTGCTGGCTGCAGCGAGACCAGTGGAAGCGGTGAAATGCGGCTTGCACGAGAGGGGCCATGATGCTCCCCAGGCGGACTTCATCCCCACATCTGTTCCCTTGGCCATCGTGCTCCATGCCTAAACTGCCCCGCACAGGAGAGAGCCAGCACAGTTATGTTGGAGGTGAACTCTGAGTACCCAAGTACTTCCACATCCCAAATGTCACCAGTGGGTGATTGCAACAAGGTTCTTAAGTTCTATGACACTTGTCTGCATGAGCCAAGTCATGAAAATAAGACAGGGTGAGACTGAAGCTGAACAGCTAGTCTGTAGTAGCTCCCACATAGAAGCATTCACCCTTGAGAGTACTTTCATGTGATTAGCTTAATCCACTTTGAAAATAGACTAAAAATGCCTTCTTTGGACTTCTGTGCACATCCACATTTGTGAATTACTACAGCTAAATGAATCCATTTCTGGATTAAGGATCTAGTCCATCCTCCAGGATAAAGAAATTTATTCATACTCCAATCTGGAGGTATTCATGAGTTTACCTAAATTTTTAAAAATCACACCTTATCTTAATTTGACATGATTTGCAATTGTAGACAAGTCTTTTGCATGGGGGAAAGAAAAAAAAACAGAGATACCACACTGAAAGCTAGTTTAGACCAGCTGCTGCTATTGCCCAGTAGCAATTCCACATTGTTTAAATGGAAACTGCCTGAAAGTATTGGGTGCTTCCTAGAAAATTGCCCCAAGTTACAGTTATTTTAAACTTTCTTTTTAGCTTTATTATGAATATATTTTCTCCTTCCTTTTGCTAGGATCTTATATTGCATTTTGCCTATGAGCACTGACTAACATGGGTGATATCTGTCCATAATTTAAATCAAATTAACAGATTGGGGCTGAATGTGATTTGAGGGATTACAAACATTCTTCAGTGGTATCTCTTTTAAAGCTCACTGTGTATTCTTTTTCATCCTAATTCAAAAATTCTGGAATCAAACACCATCTGGGTATCAATACTGTGTCCCTGTCTAATTAAGATACATTTAGTGAGATTCAATAAACTTTGGCAACTTTTTGTCTAAAGCCCTTAATAATTCTGATATAAAAAAGCGAAAAGGGCCTGCAGGCTTTCTTAGGGAAAACAAAATAGATTGAAACTTTTCAGAAAAAGCCTTCTGGGAACTGTTGTTCTACCAAAGAGAAAATGGGAAATCAGTGGGTGTTCTCTGGAAAGAGGGAAACTAAAACACTCTGGGAGAAACCAAAGCTCTGACAGCTGCTGCCCGCTCATTGCTTCTGATCACATCAGTAAGTAAAATGATTGCATTTTTCATATGAAATACCAAGAACAGTTGTAACCTCAGTGCTTGGCACCTCATTTCTATCCAGTATTGCATCCTTTACCAGCAGTAACATATGCAGATGATGGGTCTATTTAATATGGATTGTTAAGAATCGTGTATTCCAGTGACTCAATGAATTCATATTTCATCATTATGAGTACATTACATTTCCACCAGGAGACTATAATACAACGTTCAATCTACTCACACAGCAGCCCTGGAAGGTATTTTGCTATTACTTCCTTGTTCCATTTGAAAATACCAAAATATAAAACTTATTTAAGACTATAAAGAAAGCCTTGAGAGGGCTGAGATCTGAAGCCAGGGCTAACCCTGAATATTGTTTCTTAACATAAATTGCATCTTTCCAACATCAGGAATACCTTTTAGTACCAATGACATTATAAGGTAGGACACAGGATGTCCACAGTTCTACTCACACATGTCCAGTTTCATGAGCCACCACAAATGCAGATGAAAAACCATCTTCATGGTTGAGAGTGCAGCTTCGAACAGGATGACACATTCCAGTGACAGGAGCGTAGCCTGTGAGAAATACCCCATGTTCCAGAAAATGAACAAGTATGGAAAGACAATGTGGTGAGAAGCTCTAGGACAAACATCTGTCTTCTGTTGTACCACAAATACAGTTGAAGTGGTCTCCTCAAGAGACCTCTGCCCCCAAACATATAATAATGTGCTCCCTCATCTATGAAACAGATGAAACCAGCCTGTTGAACAAATTAAAACTATTCCTGGCTCACCACGAAAACTGTTGTCATCTCTAGGACCATCCTGCAATTGCCTTCTCCAACTGCTTGAGGCAACTGGGGAAGAGGACACCACATGCTGCTGTGTTACAGCTCACGAGGAGTTCTGTGCGGATCCAGCCCTCAGGGAACATGCAAGCAAAGCCCCAGCCCTGTGCTGACAGCAAATTTGGCCAACCCAAGAGGAACAGGAAAGCCCTGAGATTTATCCCCTCCAGTGAACAAATCTGATTCCACAGGAGGCAGAGCCCTAAAAAAAGGAAAAAGTGGACAGCAGTTGGCCTGGATGTTCCAGACCTCTCTGTAACAATATTTCTTGGCAATCTTGCTGGAACATGGCAACAGCTTTGGAGACTTTTTAAACAGAAAATCTGCTCTTTAAATTCTGGGCATTTTCAGGACTGTTTACACAGGGATCCCATTTGCTTGGCTTTATCAAGAGCAGAGAAATGATCCAAAAATAATCCCATCAGTAAGAAAGGATAAAATAAGTGAAACAGTTACAACTGAAAATGGTCGTACGCAGAGGTCCTGGGGAAAGAAAATGTTGACCAAAACTAAAAGTTACACATTTAAACTTTGTATAACTAACCTTGCTAAGTGATAAACACAAATGCTGTTCACAAGTCTTGACATTTCCAAATGAAAATCTGATGAACATCTTACCTTGCATGCCAGATGGACCAAAATCCTGCCTTGTGAGAAAGATGGCGTGGTCGTGATATTCTGCATGCCCAGTGTCAGGTTTCTGCTGCAAGTAGGCCCAGCGACACACATTTTCCAGACTTTGAGAAGGGTTCCCAATCTCTATCAGACTCATGGACTGCACGTGCCCGGGAAGAAAAGACACCAACAGTCATTTATTAAAAGCTTGGACAATTTTTTTTTTCCCCAATTTGTTCAGACACTTGACTAAATATCTCATTTCCACTGAAAGTCTGTTCTTTATAAAGAGACAATTACACCAGAAACAAATTTTACTGGATCAAGAATGTAAAGTAACAGCTAAAGTTTGCAGTCAGATTAAATGCAATTTCCACATTTAATGAGGTCTAAGATGTAACAAACGAAAAATAAAAAGCTAGAAGAAAAAGATGGGTATTTTAATGACAAAACTGAGATTATATTGTGCGCTGTGTCTTGTTATTTCTACGCCACCCTGGCAACAGCTTGCACCATCACTTCCAGTCTGGATATATGGTTTCTGATGGAGCCTGCACAGTGGCTGTTGGCCAGCAGAGACTGACCCAGCGTGGGAAGGGTAATGCCTAATGGCCAAGGGAAGCAAATGGCAGCAACAGTAGATGGCAGCACCCTGCCCTGGTTCACCATCCGCTCTTGGTGTGAAACCAAGCTGTTAGGGGTGTTTCGTCAGAACTTTGAACGCTACTGGATGTTCTATTAACTGTAATAACTAAGTGAAATTTTCTCAGCCATGTACTTTCAGAAATGGGCTTTCCCAATGACTGCCTTTTAAAGTGAATTTTTATTAACTCATTCCGTATCTGAAGATCATTCAGAAGGTAGAACACAACTTCTCACTGTGGTACACCGTTCTCCCTATGAACCACACACTACATGGGTGGTGCACTGACACAGCTTAGCCAACTCAAATGAGCAAATGTGTGTTAGGTGCAGTACAAGGGACAATTCTCTTGAACAAGAAAGTGAAAGATATTTTAAAATCCAACCACTGCATTTGCCTTTCTTCAAAATAGTACTTTCCTAAGAATTACCAGCTAATTCCACTTAATACTGTGCATTGCTAAAACTTAAGACAGTTTACTGTATGAGTGATGCTGCAAAATGTATGACTAACTGACCCATCCCAGCCCTTCCAGGATTTGTAAGAACTACATATGTGAACCCTGGCTTTTCATTTTCAAAAATTATATTACCATGACAACACTGTAATCATAACACAAACCACTACAATTTAGATGCTCTACTGTACTGTAAGCATTTGCCATTCCAAAACACTTAATGTAGCGTAAAACCTAGCCTGGGCCAAAAATAAGAGAAAAGTAATATAGTTTGTGTTTAAATACAGATGTATTTGACGTGTCCTCTAATGAAAGCGTGACGGAATACATGGAGTATTGACTACACGAAAAAGAAAATACTCAAAGGGTTGTGGAAGAACAACTGGAATTGATAAAAGAAAAGTCTGCCAAACTGAGGTCTGATTTTGGCAAGACTGGGATATTAAAATTCTGCAAATGTTCAGAAAAACAAATTAATAAACCAAATAGAGGCATAGTTTGGATTCTGATACCACTTTGGAATGAAAAAGTTGTAATATAATCCCATGCAGGATCACACTGCTTCCAGCCATAATTCCCTTGGAAAGCGAACTAATAACTATTAAAATGGTGAGACAGTTGAGGTGCTTTTATTGCATCTTTGTATATCTACAAAGGCAGACTTAAACATTGACCAACTATTACAAGGTAAAATCTTGGACCTTCAAGCAAAAATCCTATTCATTTAAACAAGGTTTGATCACTATTCAGTCTTTAACATCCATCAGTGGTGAAACAAAAACAAACAAACAAAACCTATCTACATCATCTCCACCTTGTTCTCATTTCTCCAGAGCTTCACATAAGAAATCAAGGAGTTCATAAGGAAATCTTACTGCAAGATTCAAAAGCAAAGAATGCTGTAAAATGAAGTTGAAAAATTTCAAGCCCTGTGTATCGTTTCCTAACAGTTCATTGTCTCATAATGATCTCCTCCTGTACATTCTACCAAATGAAAATCATCACATCTTATAAGATGCATTCATCAGAAAACAAACAAAAAATACGCACTGTTTAAAGGTATCCAAATATTTGCAAACAAACCTCTGCATGATCAGCAAACAAGCACAGAATATAAAAAAGAATTAAATTCTAAATAACCACTGGTTTATATCTCTCCTCTGTCACATGTCACATCTTCCCTGTCCCCTAAACTGGAACCTTTGCAGTGGACCCCAGCACAAAACCAAAAGACTAGTCTCCATCCAAGTTCTTCCTCTTAGCTTGACAACTTCCAAAGAGTAAGAAGAAAAATTCAGTCTACCTGCTGAGCACTCAAAGTCCACTGAGCACTCAAATCATCTGTCCACTAATCCCTTGTCTTTCTTCACTGTAATGTAGCAGCCTGAAAAGAGAAACCCACTTGATTCTTAGCAAATTTTCACCCAAATTCCTACTTTCTGCAATTTGTCAAGGACTTTCAAATCAGAAAGGCTCCAACTACTAACAGCGAACACTGCATGGCCAGGGAACCACCGATGTGGGCTCCAAGTCAACCTCACCATGCTATGCAATTGCACTGGTTCAGACCAAAATGCCCTGTAAAGCCATGGGTCCTCTCCTGATTGTAGGCAATGGGATGCCCAGTGAAGGGAAATAGAGGATTGCAAGTACAGTGTAGTATTTGTCTCCAGATAACCTCCAAGGCTCCAGTGGCCTTTGGATCAGTGATTTCCTAAGACAGGCATATCTTTATATTGAATTTTTATTGACTTTTTTCAGCTGCCTTGTCTTTAAAGATCAATGCTGCTGTCCTCCAAGAAAGGAGCTTAGGAAATCATGGGACCAGGCACAGTTTGTTACTAGACAGGCCAAATGTAATATGTTTTAGAAGGATGTTGTCCAAAAATTTACTCTTGTAGAGATATCGGATAACACGTGATAATATTTTCTGTTGGAACTCTATGGGGAGCTTTCATCAGACTCTGAAAAGCCCAGCCCTCTATTAAATGGACACAGCAAAAGGAGAAAGAGGAAAAGAGATTAACTGTGTACAGTAATAAGTAAAGGTAAAATCCCTCTTTGTCATACTGCAGAGAAGGTTTGGGGGCCAGCAGGCTGCACACAGAGAAGAGGTGTAGGTGTTACTGTTGGCCAGTAAAGGGTCCACACTGCCAGGAACATGCAGGTCCTGCAGCTGGCTGGAAGCTCAGACCTGGCTGGGAAGGACCTCTTTCCAAACAGGACAGCAGGCCTGTGGAGAGCATTACTCAGCTGATCAGCAGGAAAACTGCCAGTGGAAAGAGAAACTTTCCTTCTCACAGCAAGAAAAGCAAAAAATCTGTGGGCATTTCAGAGAACTGCTGATGGAAACAGATGGAGATATTGGCCAAGAAGTGGAAAGGCCTCGGCTGGGAGAACATCCCCTATTCAAGGAGACACCACAGAGGGTTACGAGGACAGTCTGCCCTCGAGAACCAGACGAGATTCCCTTCTCTGACAAACTCAACATCTCCTAATGCCTTCCATTTTCCTTATTTTTTTGATTCTGCCTTCATTTCTTCTCTACTCCCTTCCTTATTAGGTGGAAGCAGCAAAAAAAATTAAACAAAAATAGAAGACAACTGAGTTGCAACTACCATACCTACAAAGAGGCAAAGCAGGGCAGTAAGAAATGGTTGAAAGTTGTTTCTACCTAGATCCAGAGGCCTTCGAGCCTTCTTTGCTACCTGTCTTGTCTTTTGGGATGTTATCAGTGTGATGCTCAGTTCTCTGTTATGAAAGCACTGAAGAACAAGTCATTTATGAAGCTGACTTGAAGATCCCTCAAATACTTCTCGAGATTGTTTGGAAAGTAAGAAATATGCCAAATTTTTTCTTTAACAATTTCAAATACAAAGTTATCTGAGAAGAAAACTGCAAATTTAGTCTACAGTCTACCCAAACTTTTAAAGAAAGTTCAAGTTGTCAGTACATGTGAAAACCACACTGGTATCTCACATAGGATGGCAGCTCTCCTTAACCATCTATTCTATTTATCTGTCATTTGGCATAATTGGGTTCAATTTTGCAATAGTATTGATGAACAGGTACTTGATGATAAGAACATAAGACATTTAGGTTGGTCAGAAGCTTGCCAGAACAGGACCTTTCCTAACTCATCCATTAGGTGGTGCTCCAAGAGTACCAATGGAGAAGGCTTTGCTGCTCTTCAGTAGCTCCAGAAGGAGCAGAAATATTCCTGACTTGATAGGCTTCAAACTATGGTAGCAAAAGTTGGACCACAGCAGTGCACATATTCGGGAAACAATTTAGCATATGACTTTCCCTTCTTGAATGTGTAAAGTGTCTACAAAACATACTGTTTAAATTGCTTCTCCTTGGTGCTTCCACTGTTCATTGTATATTGGATTAGATCTTCTATATTGTTCTCTCGTGCTGAACAAGACAACCAAAAAGTAAATAAATGCAATCATTGAGTGTCCATGGTAACTGAGCTAACAGAAATAGCTCATTCAGCAACTGTCGTTTTGCGTTCAAAGGATTTGTAAAGCTTTCCTATGGCAGCAGTTTGTAAACATTTTTCAGTCTCTAATTCTGTATAAATGTAAGCAGATCAGGAATACAAAGAACTGTTAATTCTATCAGCCAGCTGTACACTCTTCAAGGTCCCGACAAAACACACTGGGAAATTAGAAGCTATGAGTCTAATATATGAATAAGGCAATTCAACAACTTGTTAAAAAAAAAAAAAAAAAAAAGAGGGACAATATCTCCTCTCTTCTTTATCCCCACCCTAAACATATGAAAACAGTACCAAAAGATCATAGCAGCCAAAATGCTATATAATATGAAGGTTCTGTCCTTGCAGCTCAGTCTGTGTAGAATTGGTTACTGGAGATGGCCAAAGGTTTGGGGTCAGGAACTCCATCTTCAGACACGTTTGTATAGCACACTGAAGATCAGGGCTTGATTCCTGCTGATATTTTCAGGTCTTTTGCATCTTCTGCACCTATCATCTGCTTTGGTAAGATACTCAACTCACATTAGTGACTTTCTAACACAAGGAGAGGCTGGAGAAGAGGAGACTCTGAGGGATCTCATCAATGTATATAATAAATTGGTAGGGGAGTAAACACAAGGAAGCCAGATTCCTCTTAATGGTATCCAGAGAAAGGACAAGAGGTAACAAGCACAAACTGAAATATAAGAAATTTCACTTAAATGCAGGAAAAAAACCCAACCTGTAAGTGTGTTACTGTAGACCTACTGTAACATTGGCCAAACATTTGGAAAAGTTGCCCAGAGAGGCTGTGGAGTCTCTGTCTTTGGAGGTATTCAAAACCCAGCTGGACAAGGTTCCAAGCAACCTGCTCCAGGTGACCACATTTTGAGCAGTGGGGTGGACTAGATGATTCCCAGAGGTCCTTTCCAGGCATAGCTATTCTGTGACCATAATGTACACTAACAACCCCCTTGCCTTGCCAGGCACAGTTGCTCTCAGCCAGAGTCTTCTTGCTGATCATGCAGAGATGCAAGGAGCATTCATCCTTCTCCCTCCAACCAGAGTCAACAGCAAAATGGTAAGAATGAACACCAGATTCAAGGGATAAACCTGGACTGTCCTTCCATCTCAGCTGTGTCACCCATGCCACCACTGGGAAACAGAGAACATGGCTCAGATGGAACCATCGCTTTCCATCCTGGCTGAACCGAGAACATCCTCCCTGCTTGCATCAAGCTCAGACATGAAAAGGTCAGATGGCAGAGATAAAGGGAGCACCATTTTATGGAAAGATCGAAGGTAAAATCCTGTCCCAGACGAAGGCAGCAGGATCTCTAACATCTCATACACAACCAAAAAATCCTTCTCAGTTGAACAGTCCTGTCCTATGAGATTCTAGGCATCCACCCCATACTACCTTCTCCCTTCACCTTAAAGCCATTTGGGTTTTCTTCATTCCCCTAATGTTTTTGAAAGGCTCTCTGCCTTGGTGATCAGGTTGCTCATTCAACTTGACCATGTGACCCCACTTGTTCTGGGGCCAACACTGGTTTAGAGCTAACATGGGCTTTCTCTCCCTACTGGTTGCTATCCCAGATGTGTACAGAGAAGACACAGCATCCCTCAGCCTATCCCACCTTGTTCCATTCTGAATACGGGTGATTCGAGCTGTACATGTTGCTCCAAAGGGGAGTTCAGGGCTGTCCTGCATTGCCACATTCACACTTCCCAAGAAATAACCCTCACAAATTCTCAGGTGGCCACACTTATTGACACCCCTGCAGTTCCTGCAAAAGTCTTTCTGACTTTTTTTTTTTTCATTAATAAATGTCTTAATTACACCCATGCCAGCTAACGTGTGTGCTTTTCTCTGCCGCTGTGCAAGGGCAGCTCACCCGCACACACAGTCACTATTGTTGATGGACAGAGCATGGGGCTGAAGCCAGGAATTTATGAGGTCTTATCCCCAGCCTGCCAGTGGCCTTCCGTGTGGCCTTGGAAAATAACACTTAACATCTTTGTTTCTTTAGCTGTAAAATGGGAATAATCATCTTTATTCATCCACCTCAAAGAGGCGATGAGAGGATTTTATGCAGTGCTCAGGATTTAAATGTTTCCAAACAAATTTTATAATAACTAGTCAGGGTTTTTCAACCCATTCTCAGCTCATCTCTTGCCACCTCCTCTGCACTTGGTGATGGTGGTTGCTTTGCTTATTCCTCTGAGTATTCTACAGCTAGCTGGATCACAGAGTGGTTACAACCAAAATAGGACTAAATGGAATAATTTGCCCAAACGTTGAACTATATTCATCTCAAACTTATCCAGTTTCCAAAATTTGGAACCAATCCTCCTACTACTGAAGTCAAAAAGGCAGAAGCAAGCCAGCTCATCTTTTTTCCATTTAAAGAAAAATGCACCACATCTACCCTGTTTACTTATTTGCAGTATCCCATCAAATTAAAAAAAAAAAATGCCTGTGAGTTTGGGAGTCAATGTAAAGAAAATGCACAGCAACACACTGTAGCTTCTGAAGCCACCATATATACGGAAGAACCTTTGCAGAAAACATTTTTCTACCCTATTGATGGAATTGATAAATGAATGGGCAGCAGCCAGGCATGGTCAAAGCCTTCACATCAGCCCCTCCAGTACATCAGACAATGATGTTCATTTATTTGAAGTACTAAGAGGAAAGTGGAGAGCCAGGAGAAGGCTGGTAGCTTCAGCATGTCTTCCCCAGACACAGCACAGCCACACGCTGCCCTCTCCTCCAGCACACCTCACAGCCAGCATCCAAGCCTCATGCTCCTCGGCAGCTCTCAACCTGCCATACCCTCAGTGTAAATTCAGGGGTAATTACACACAGTGTTAATTCCATTAAACTGTGATATATCTTCTGAATTTGCCCCTGAAGTAATTTCAACGTGTGATCACCAAGGAACAGCTTTCATTTTTTCATCTTACCAGGCCAATTAATGCAATTACTGAAATGATTGAAACTTTTGCAGTTGCCTGTGTTTGAAAATATTAAAAAAAACAAGTACATTTCAAGGAATGGAGTACCTTCAAGCAAGAATCACTGAAAAGCTGGTTGCTATGCAACTCAAGTATTGTCCATATTATTCTTATCAACAGATGACATATTGTATAAAATAATATAATCCTCTTTAAAAAAACCCCACAATACAGCAAAAGGCTGTTCAGGGGTGGAGAACTGGCAATAGCTCAGAGTGTTGTCATAAACCTGATATTGATGGTACATACTTCATCAATTACAGAGCCATAAAGTAATTATTATGATTATTTAAGTGGCACCCTTGATAATATATATAAATTGCCTACAATGAAGCAAATGACTCTGAAGATATCAGCTACACGCTTTCAAAAGAAATGCTTACTCAAACAAGACTGGGATAACTTTCATATTGTGAAGCCAACTAGGCTGCTTCATTCATGCACTGCCTTAACTTGTGCATGCGCCCTTCTTTTTATTATGTACTCTGAATATATATTCCTAAAAATTGTTAGTGCTGATGTGATTTGTGTGATAGTAAAATATTGAATGCTTTGTTCTAACTCCTCAGAACAAGTTCAGAAAGTAAGAATTATACTCTCTTCTCTGCTTTTCCACTGCTAAATAATCCCAACCCTCTGAAGAGAAACCTCCTCACCTTCTACTCCCCGGTATCAGTCCTCTGATTAGGACCTTTAAAAATATGAACATAAAAAAAAATGTATTCTTATACATCCAGGGCATGCAGGCCCTGACCCCATCAAGTAAAGGAGCTCTGAAATTATACCTTTTACATTCATTTTACTTTTTTCAGAAGCCATAAATTGCCTTTGATATAAATAAGGATCAGATACCGAAATGCAAGAAAAATTATCTTCATGGTTATTTAGGGAAGCTTGTGATCAGAGATTTGTTCCATTTTATGCCCTGCTGAAACCAGCAGGATAACTCAGGAACTAAAACATTGTCTACTGCAGATTATGGATCCAGAATCCAGAAGCAGACTATCCACAATAGATTATATAGCACTACCTGTAACAGCTATTGTTGTGATGACCCACCAAGTAGTGAAGGTTTCCACGCTCCACCCCACTCTCCTCTCTAAAGGAGATTAATATAAAATCAATAACTTTCAAATTATCAATGGATAACACTTTACTCTTCACAAGAAAATAAAGATTCATAATGGGAAATGAGGTGTGCTGTAGCTATTGTCTGCCATCAGAAAAATGGCAGAAGTTATCAGAGTTCAGACTATTGGTGCAGATCTATACAGCTAAAGATGGACATGCATAACAATTATGAAATACTTAGGAAATAAGGACAGCAATGTGACTAGCCCATGTACTAATTCTGCTGTCTTCTACCACTATTGCCATATCAGATTTTTTTGAGAATTATTAGTCAATCTTCAATCCCTCAAATTGCTGTCATTACAGCAATCACAAGGATATTTCATTTATTTTGTAATTTAATGTTAACTACACAAACCATGAACTTTTGATCACAGAATGGCAAACGTGACCTTTTTAAGCTTTTATTTTAGGACATGCATCTCATTAAGCTTATCCAAAACACTTAACTACATCATCTACACCACTGCAGGAAGAGCAGACATAGATCAGTGTGTTCAGTTCTCAGGTGGGGAAGCTCCAACAGAGTGATTTATCTCAAATCCAGGTAACTGATCTCGAGCAGAGTCCAGACTGAAACTCCGAGCAAGCTTATTTGCACCAGGGAGGAAAATTCTTGGTGTCAAGGAGGGTAAACTGGGGAATGTCAGTGGAGCTTCACCACTGACACAGCCTGTGCTGGCTCTTCACTGACAGCATTTAATGGTTGGACCTGATGATCTTAGAGGTCTTTTCCAGTCAAGGCTATTCTATGTTTCTATGACTTCAGCAACTTGCATGAACATGCACAGGTTTATTACAGGAACATGCAAATTCCAGTCACAGAGAGGTACATTAGATTTTCACACTCTGCTTTGAACAGCCAGGCATGCTGCTGTACTAGAGAGTGCTAGAATTGTATGTTCTTAACCAAAGTGTTTATCAACATACTTGAAACGCCCTGGTCCTGTTTCCATGGAATTTGATGTTGATTTGGGAAAAATAAGACACAGGTACTGAGCAGTTCAATACTTTTGAAAACCATTTCTCATTTCATTCCTCTTTACCTGAGTTTTACCTGTGGAGTAACCCCTCCCATAGAAACAGCAAGAGAACACTTGGTATTCTTAATTACAGATTTGATCTGCAGAGCTCTTGTCTTCTGGCCCTTGTCCCACAGAACTCCCACTTAACTTTAAGAACAGATGTAGTCCCACTAATGTTAAACGCAAGTTTAAATGAGTTCTTGGAATGAGGCTGTAGTCCTCAGCATCTTACAGAGCTGATCTCTTGTTTATTGTTTTTTACACACAGTTCTACCACAACACTGTGTTTTCTTTAGGAAGCAAAATGAGTTCACTAAGTTTCATGGATTATTATTCCAAACAAATCTGAAAAGATAGACTGCCAGACCTAAGCAGCAACTTAAAATGACACAGAGAAAACTCAGAAGAAATTGAAATTATTTGAAATGTGAACTTCAAATGATAAACAAATACATACAAACATAAAAGTTATTTATATTCACAGACTAGTAAGGACAACATATGAATTAAAATACAACCCCAATACACGTCACCAGTACCTACATTGTTCTTAAGAGACTGAAGTTCAGAGATATTGATATCCTTTGTTTAAATTAACCTTTACTTACCTTGCCATAGCTCAGCAGGATTATCCTCACCAAGACAACATTGATGTGAGCACCCAAGGACTCATCATGATAAATTTCATTAACCTGCAAAAGAGTTTAGCACTTTAACCATCGTGTTGGCAACAATTAACTATGGAAGCAGTGATACAACAGTACATTTATACACTGTCATTAAGCCAAAGATGGGGGAAAATTCCACCAATGCGAGAAGGAGTGTTTTACTTTCTAAACTCTGCCGTAGCCTCCCAACAATCCATAATTCAGGAAATTGTTTAAGATGAACACATCATCAGAGACTTCATATTAACAGGTATTTAAGTAGCAGCCTAAAGAGACTCATAAGTACCATGGTGCACCTGCATGATGCAGCTGAGCTGTTCTAACAGGTACTGCTGTTAAGAAGGAAGATTCCCAGCTCTCCCTATCTCATCCCAGCTCTGGATGCCTACTAGAGCACCCCAAAAAATCAAACCAATGTTCAGAATCCTGAAGAGCTGGGCAAGACCATGCATGGGGAAGGGGATGAGTGAGCAGAGGGACAGGACCTCTCCTGAGAGCCATTTGCTCGACCAGATCAGCTGCACCCTGTAACTCTTCCATCTGGGACCCACCACATCACACACTGACAAGAGGATATATCTCCCTCAAAAAGCATGGTCAGCCACATGGGCTGGCTTTATTGCTTGCAAAACCAATCAGTGTTCAACTTTGCAAACAGAACAAAAGCTAGAAAATGCCAGTAAATTAAAATTGTGGAGGTTTTTATACGAGAGCCACATAACTGAACATGCATATGGGAAAGTCACCCTCTAGGAACACTGAAAAGAGAACTGTAAATATTTAGAGTGGAGAATTAAATGTGGATGTACAAAAATTACTTCAGAAGGATTGCTGCAAGCAAGCCAGGCAAATATTAACTCTTAAAGAGGCTGATTTAGGTATTCAGTGATGAAGACTACATGAGACACAGCCAAATGGCAAGGGTTTAGCTTTACAAATTAGAAAAGGCAGATGAGATTCCCTGCAAGGCAAGTGTCTTTCCTAACATCTCTTTCTCTTGGTACAGGTTGCACCAAACTGGACTGCTCTGCTGGCTGGACCTAAATTTCATTTATTCCTATAAAATAAATAGACTCATCACTACAATTACTACAGTTACTAATAAGTAACTTCCAGAAAACTCATTAGAAATGTGGTAAATAATGTTCTGTTTCTTCAATCATCCCTAGTTTTAATGGCTCAGTCATTAAAACTAAATATATCAGAGTAGGCTTTTCCAAGAAATCCTCACTGACATTTTAAAGTGAATTTATCAGTATTTTTGGAAGCAAGAGCCTCATTTTATGCCTAGTAAATGTCTAAATTTTCAGTAGTCCAGAGTGTCCTGCACTGGTGGTCATGAGATAGCATGGCTGAACCATGGCTCCAGGAGCAGACCCACACCCTGAAGGGCATCTGCCCGGGCACCTGGGGAACATGGCCTGGGATTCCCAGGATCCAGGCTTGTTACCTGTCAATGAGCAGATCCTTGACTGGAAGATGTTGGGTGAGGAGCCTGTGGCTATGACTAGCTTCAGGGGCCACTATTTTCACTGCAGTGCAAAGTAGCTGATTTGTTCAAATCTGCTTTGTAAACAATACCTCTGGAAATTAGATCATTTATTTGCACATCTAAATAAGACTTTAGAAGATTAACTTTATATTCCTGTATTGAAAAAATTTTTTACTTCTACTTTGAGGACCATTACTGAATACAGATTATGAAGACGTAAGACAAACACACATTTTGCTTTACAAAAATTTTTTTCACCCAGGAAAAAGATATGGGTCGTCAAGGGAGGCAGAGATATTAATTTGCCTCACCCTTTGTGTAGTGGGAAGAGAGCACACACATCAAGGATACGAGGCTGAAAAAAGCCGTAAATTACCTATACGTGAAATGAGTACTGAACAAAAACTCCTGTGTATAGGGGACAGTAAACACAGCATGTAAATAAGTATTTAATTAGCTCATAAAGCATAATCCAAATTGCTGAACATTGCTGTCTCATTAACTTCCAGAGTTTAACCTAAGCCTCTTTTAACAATAGTTGAGTAACAGAACAATCATATCACTGTTGCATGCCAAAATGAAACTTGGCTTGAAAATGTTGATGGAACAGAATTGAAACACTGTTTGACTATTCATGCAAATGACATCTAACAAACAAACTGTGAATGAACGGAAAAGCACAAGCACTGTAAAAAGCTGCTTCGTTCTCTTGGGATACTGGATTTTCTGCAAGACAGTGAGTCAATTCAAAGCTCCGCGTCTTGGTTTCATTAATAAGGATGAGCCCAACCCCTCTTCACATGGCAGCTTAGCTGAACACTCTGCACCTTTCTCTAAGCTCAACTGTGGCTTTACTGGTAGTATCTCACTGCACATAGATAGCACACTGAAATAAATGCTTTTCTTTTTTTCAGCAAGGTCTAAATGGCACCTATTTGTTTCAGGAAATTATTAAAGATATGAGATCCAAGCGACTGAACGTTGTGATTTCAAACGTTCATTAAAAGTGCACACATTGAAAGGGCCTCCACAATCTCTAGCTCAGATTTTCCTAATTTCCACCTGTTATTTCAACAGGAAAGCAGAACTAAGCTAATACAGTTCATTATATAGGGCACAAAATGACCAACCAGCCTGTGGAATGGGAAAGCTCCAGGCTCTCATCCAACACAACTGCTGAAATTTTTGTTTCAAAGCAGAGATAATCAGAAAATGGATATATGTGTTCAGATGTTTGTGTAATAAATACACATGGGTGTGAACATTGTTACATAGTGCTTTTACAGCACTGCATCTCCAGGTACTTCAGCAGGTTCATATCAACACAAGAAAAAACCTGAGTCAATCTCCTGCTCTTCTTTGGTCAATAAGTCTAAAATTATGTTGCTGCACAAGAAAAGAAAGTACACAGAGACCATCCCAAAATCACAGTTCCTGAACTGAAGGCAGCCAATGCATTAAATCTTGTTAAATGTCCTACAGTGATTCAGCATTTATAGAGGGTGATGAAGAAGGCTGGGAGAGCTCAAGGAATTCAGAGCACAGTGGAATACTGTAAAGCCACTTTCATCACACTATTGTACTTCACAAACTATTTTGGGATAACTTTGGGTTATTTGTCTGGGATATTTCAGTCAAAGCAAAACATGCATTTCTATTTAAAGTTTCTATTTGGAAATCAGCCTGGCACAGATTGGTGCTATATAAAAAAAACAAAGACTTTATTTTTTTTCTTCTATCCCTCTCTGCTTATTTTATAATTCTTCTGTCCTGAGCTAGTTTCAAGTCAGCATGTACAATACATCCAAAAAAACCAACTAAAGACAAGCTAAGCATTTGCGAGACGCATCGTGCTTTGTAAAAGCAGCACTGCAAAGTTTTTACTACGGAGCAAAGCAGGGCCCAATCCTAAAAGGGCATTTTGAAAAGCGCTGTAACACAAAGAGTAATGACCAGCCTGCAGTTTTGCTAGCCTTGGTGCAGAGCAGGTTACCTGCCGATATGGCTGGCAGGATTTTTAGGGAAAGTCAGGTGGTTCCCCGATTCTCTAATTAAACCAATGTGCAACAGGAGAAAGAATAATCTGCATATTTTGGCAAGTCATCGGCAAACTCATTCATGCAGTTTGAAGGAGTTCCCAGCCTTGCAAAGTTTGTTAGTATCTGCTATGCAAAAGACAGCCCAGTTCATCACAACACGGCTCCTTCCCATTGAACCATAGATCATCGCGGCTGAGCGCATCCCGAGGCGCACCCTCCGTGGCTCCACGCTCTGCACCGTACGGTTGGGTAAGCACCGCTTCCTCAGGCTCCCTGCACACACCCCCCTGATGGACATCTAATAGTTTCAACCTCTGGCTACCATCAACCTCAAGCAGAACTGACCCAGCTACAGCAGCCATCAGAGGGCACGTCTAACCATTTGGAGAGGGCACAGTACAAGATGAAGTTTATGCATCTGGCTTTTCAGGCACCACAAATTGCTAATTCATCCAACCCAATTAGACTGCTCTTTGATCACCCAACATCCTTACGCAACTCCTGTTGCAGAAACTACCGATGGCAACGTGCTCTTGGGCAGAGCGGGGGCCATGTGTGGATCTCTGCCAGAGCAATAGCAGAGGAGCTGGAGAGCATCAGGCCCTTCCCGTGGGATGGCAGAGCTCCTGGCAAGCCATTGTTTGAGCCCAGCCCAAGATGCAGCTCATTCATCAGATCATAATTATCTGCAGCAAAGCCTCAGTGCCTGGTGGGCATCCAGTGATTGTCTATTTCTGTAAGAAACGGCTGGTTTGAATTACAGAATAGGAACCAGAAATGTCATGGTGGATACTGAGCACAAACTTTTGTAATCTGACCCTCCCCAAAGCGTTCCCCTCTCACTTTATTTTTCTGTGTTCCCACTTCAAACACCACTATCCTCTTCGATTTTCATCACCTCCTTTATGCTTTTGAAGATCCCAAACTAACATTTCTAACATTCCCAAAGCTTCATCTTAATCCCACAGGAATAACATTACATCAATTCCCTGGGTGGATAAACTATGGTTACACAGAGAGTCATCAGGCAAAATCCAGGGCTCCCAGTCTCCCTTTCTAGTCCTTACAAGGCATTTCCTCATTTCCTCAGAGAGGAACTCTTTTTCTGAAATCTTTGCTGAGCGTCACAAGGAAAAAAGAATAATGAAAGCACACAACACACATGAAACTTAAAAGGTCAAACTGTAATCTCAGATTTGGAAAACTTCATCATTCTGCTGAAAACCACAGGCAACAGGCAGTTTTAGAGGAGCTTGGCAACATACATTGCAAAACAGAGATAAGAATCTGGCATTTTGTACACAAATATGAGTTCAAGTCCTGATTTACCTTCCCTGGTGTGAGAGTCAGTAGATGTTACCAAGTTCAAGTTAGCTGCTTCTGATCAAAATGAAAAACATTCCCCAGAGCAGATGTGTTGGCAAGGCACTAGGTAGCTTCGTGTTATGGGTCTCTATCTCATCTTTGACTGTAACATTGGCTCTAGAAAGGTCATAGACTTTGTTTTCTGACTTCATGACTAATTTATTTTTCTTAGTTCCTCCCTCAGGCTCTTGGAACTCTTCATTCTTGCCCATAAACCACTGCTCTGAGAAGTTCCTCTAAACACTGTAAATTACCTTTGCACCAAAAGACTCAGTATTTTTCTAAATTACTGTTTCAAAAATCACTTTAATAAAATCAACTATATTATCATAAAATAATTAAGCAATTCATTTGTTATATTACTACAAGGGATAGGGGTGTGGTGTCAATGCAATAAATATGGTGACCACTTCAAATCCAAGTGTTTTGGTTAAGAAAAACATCCAAAATTTGAAAGCTGAAACTAATTATCCTACTCCATCATGCAAACCACACTTTTACAACTCAGAAGTCCCTGACTGCAACCTTCACAGCTAAAGTTCATGTTGGTGTTTGGAGTAAAGGAAAAATCTATCTTTTAACAGTATCTACCCTTTACCTCAAAGATGGTACCAAAGCCTGTGTCATGCTCTGTGCTATGTCCAACAGGGCAGTAAGGCACATTACACTTAATAATAATGAGTGATGCTCACTCAATTGACACTGAAAATAATACCCCCGTGAAAATGAGTAAAACCTGGAAGAGTTCAGAGGGGGTATTTCCTGCAGAACCTCCTGAATGCCCAATCACAAGTACAGCTTCCACTGTAGCGTGGCAATCAAGATAATGAACAGAAATAATCTCCTGAGGCCTCTCCTCACTAGTCACAGCTACTGGTTTATAATGAACAGTCTAAACGTGGAGTTAACTCACATACATACATTTAAATTTCCAAACAAGCTGTAATTCAGCTATTGACAACTGAAGGTCCATAGATGAATAGAGCTGGACTTGCATTTGTTATTCGTGGAACTTCTTAGAGTTAGTTCAGATCTGAAGAGCACATAGTGAAATAAACTGATTTTAATAATGAGTATTCCTGCTTATGAATTATTGAATTTTTTAAAATCCAGTCAATTCTATACCCCTGAAATATCCTTCCCATCTGAAAAAATGCTTTTTAGTTTAAAAAGCACGATTCTGAACACAGGGTGCATCATTATTTCAAAGTATTCAACCATCACTTTCTTTCTAACAGCTGGAATTAGACATGCTTTCAGGTTTTCATCCAAGTGCCAGTTAGAAACTGATGGCATTTCTGCCCTTTCCTCTCATTAGGGACTTGCTGTTTTGTACCTGCAAATCTTCATCCCTCATCAGCCAGAGATATGAAAGCAGAAATCTCATCTATAATAGTAGAATCATGTACATCCTATTAAAGAGGACAGAAAATGTATCCAAAAGTGCCTCAGGGCCACAAATTCAAAGGCATGTGTAGTGCTGAAAGATGCAGGTGAAAGACACTAGGGACTTTCCAAAGCCCCCACCAGCGTAATTCCCACTGATTTCAGTTCTTCAAATGAGAAGTTGTTTAATGTATTTGTTCTGGAGCTGAAGTTTCACTTAAAGTCTGGGAGTGGTCAAAATACTGTAAGATCACACAGTCTACCTCAGCCTCTTTAAGAAGTCTGTTTGAAAGATACCTGGATGTGAGCTTAAACCCAGGATTGTAGAGGCTGAAATATTCACCCTAACCAATCCTGCAGGCCCAGCCAGGTAAATGTACTGGTGAGTCTGAGGTCGTCTTCTCTTCTAGAGCAGGCAGCAAAAGTTCTGCTTAATCCTGAAAACTATTTTTAAGAGAATTATGAAACTATCAGAGAATTTCAGCCCTGGGGCTGGCTACCACCAATACCCACTGTAGCTCAATAATGTCCATTCAGCACACTGCTCCTCCTCCCAAAGCATCCTGCAGTGAAATCTTTTTGTTTCCCAGGGAATAAGATAATTCTCCAACACCACTTCTAGCCTTGTGCTTTTCTAATATTTCCCAAACACTTGCACAAGCAGATGAAATCCCTGGGTTTTTTAGCCACCTTCTCACTGCAATTAAATTGCCTTCCATGATCTTGAGTACACTACAGAGCTGCAAGATACCACTCAAACCTTTCCTCTGTTGCAATGTTCTTGCGTGCTATAAATACAAAGTTAATTTGTGCAATGTGTGGGCTCACGCTTGGAAATGCAGAGGACTGTGCAAGCTAATATCCTTCCCAGGAAAAAAACACAGCATGACGTATGACAGAAAATGGTGCAAGCAAGAGGCAGCCGAGGGTCTCTACAGCGAAAACAATGGCATATTTTCCAAAGATGGACTGAATGTCCCGATGGTGCTGAGCAGAGAAAAGAGAGGATGTCAAGAGAAACCAGAGTTTTTGTACGAGGAAATGAGTGGAGGATGAAAAGGGGGTGGCAGGAGGCCGAGCCGTGGAACGGCTGGCACACAGTCAGGCAATACGTGGCTGCAGCCCAAAGCGTTAAAAATCCTCTGGCGTCTATCACCATTCGTTTGGGAGTGACTTCATTCCCAAACTTTGGGATAAATATTAGCACAGCTATTCAAGATATCCAGGACACCCGGCCCCTGTTATTTCTCACTTTATGGCTTTTAGGTGTGGACTGTAACACATCACTTAAGAAGCATAAAACAGATTTACTGAGTAAGTCATTGCACTGGGCTTGAAAAAAACACATTGTTTTTATTGGGTTGGTGGTAGGGTTCCACCCAAGATCCCTGGGAAAAGTTAATTAAGGACAACTGCTCACGCCATCACACAGAGTGAAATCAAGCAAAGTGGGGAGAAAGAACCATGCTGGGAGTTGCTTCTGGGAAAGTGTCTTCATGTCTCCAGGAGCTTGGGCATAAAGGAGGATTCACCTGGGATTTATTACATTTTTGGAACCACAGAAATTCAACTATTTGATTACCTTTTATCTCCAGTAAATACTTCCACTATTATTTTATTTACTTTCTATGCATTCTTTGATTTTATGCTTACTACCTTGTTACTGTACAAAGCTAACTGATTATTTCCATAAAACCAGCAGGGTACACACAATCTGATGGTCATGGCAGGATCTTCCAACAGATTTAAAAAGACAGTTGGAATTTTTTGTAGCTGTCTTCTTTTTCATCTACCTTTGGACCTATGCATCTCATTAGAAACATACTGTCTACATGTGACCCCTAACAGCTAGAGACCCCAAGTCTTTTCATATTGGTCCTATTTTCTAAAAAAAACCCACCAGAACCACAAAACTACTCAAGGAGGTAGAAGAGAGGACAATGGCGGAGTCATTGTGTGAATTTTAGCAAAGGAGACCAAAGCAATGGTCTACACAGAAATACACCTTGTATCCATCTATGAGGGCAAGAACTGGAGGAGCTGCCAAGGGGAAGGAGTTCTGCATTGTGATGTCCCTCAACACAATACACGTCCCCAGCATTACCTGGTATCTGCAGTAACAAACCCCTACTGCCTCTCTATACTGGAGCAATGCTTGGACAGCTGGAAAGAGAACTGATTACCACCACCCATCCCTCTGCTAAAATACAGACTCTAAAAATCAGCAGAGTTTTGAAGGAGGAAAGAACAGGACAACACTGATGACTGCCAAAGACTATCCAGAGCCTCCTTGAGCGGCCTTGTGGATTTTAAACAGCTCCTCACATCTTGGACACAAGGCAAGGGACACATCCTCAGTCCCCAAAGACATGTTTCTACCTCAAATCTCCCAACAGAACAACTACTGCCTCTGCCAAGAGCTGCTACAGCCCTGTGGGCACGGTTACACAGCCTGCACTTTCTAAACCACTTGCAGAGACAGCACGCTGAAGAGTTGTTATTTCTTACAATTTGTGTGTTGGATGGTTTGCTAAAATTAGGAAAAAGTATATTCCAGAGCTGGAACATTTATGGCTTCTTTACCATTACTGTATATTTTAATTCTTAAAAATAGATTTAAGTGACATGATAAGTAAAGAGTCCTGTTTAATCTATTTCAGCCCCTTTGCCACATTCCTGGTTTGGCCTGTTTGGCTTGTTAATTTAGAGATGTATAAAACCATCTGTTTCACTGTAGACTTTGTTTTAAGCCTCAGAGGAAACAAACCACACAAATAAATGAAATTCACTGTGTCGTTTCTGTTAGAATATATGTATTTACAGCCATCAGAGCAGACACTAAGTACCCTATAACGCTCATGTTAGTGCAGATTTTTAACTGTTCACAATATTGTTTTAAAAAGTCAGTGCAACTGAATTTATATTGCACGAGGGATTTTCTGAAATTGTATTCCACCTCTCATTTAAAGTGAAAAACAGTGACAGTCTACACCTTGTTAAAAGAATGTAATAAAGAAAGAAAAAATGAACTTCATAATTAAAAAAATATATCTTGGAAAAAATACATCCCAGGCAAATGTCCCTAACAGCCTGGATTTCTGTCCATATATCTGTCTTTATGGTTTGTAATGCCAGAACTCACCTACAGATGCTCAGCCTCTTGACATGACTGTAAACTTCAGCAGTCATACTCTATTTGCCAAAAACAGAGCAGTCCTACAATGTTTTACCCAACAATATTTCGCTAAGAATACACATTTACTGAAGTTTTTACAAAAATGTGTTTTATTGAAAAGAGATTCCTGTTCCAGACAGGAATGAGAAGGAAGAAAGTCACTCACAAATGAGATTCCTAGGAAGGGGGACTGCCATTAACCTCCATTTTTTGGCTAGAGAAATAAAATGTATTTTGATTTTGATCTATCATAGAGATGATTTTCCAAAACTTGATTCTTTTCCCACAAAATAGAGACCTTGTTTACTGACTGGGATATTAGAGGGCTGCTGTGTTTGCAGAGCTGATATATTGGAAGAAAAAATGGTTCTTTCAAATACCATGTTCTCTAGTGTCTCCTTTCATCACTACTACACTATAGAGTCTGTTGCACAGACAATGGTTCTGAAGATTAAATATTTAACTAAGGAAACCTAAAGATGACAGTCATGGAGTAAATATTAAATCAGTTTAAGAAAGTTCAGTGATATACTACATAACATTTTACTTCAGGGTGAACAAGGAGTAGGTAGGTGGCCTGGGACCACCAGTGGTGGTCAAGGAATCAAAGAATTTAACCAAGTAGTTTTTAAAATGTGTAAGGCAATTGAAGTTTCTAATAGAACCTTATTTGAAGGCAGTTCTCCAAATGATGTTTTTCAGCAGGGAGCTCAGGCTATGGGAACATACATCTAAAACACAACGACTTCCAAGAACCTGAGCCTTTAACCCTTTGCCCCCATTCCCAAAGCACATAAGCAGGACTCTGAACATTTTAAGAGTTCCCCAGTCAGCTTCTTCCTTGGCCCCTTTTTCTTCTTTTCCTTCTCAGCTGTTCTGAAAGTGGCCTGGATTTTCTTCCTAGAATTATTTAATCTCCTCCCATGAGAAAAGTCTCTTATGTCTTATTCAAATGGCCAAACCAACCTACATTCCTTGTCCTTCAGTGCCTTCCCACAGTGCAGTTAGCGAGGTTGTACTCACAATATTCATCAGAGTCAGCAGGTACTTCTGAACATGTTCCTTCCCATGGAATTGAACGACTGAGTCATCAACACCCAGAAGGACTTCAATGTTGTAATCATCATCCGTCGCATGCCTTCGGTAGCGCTGCCTCGATCTATGCACCTCCTCTTCAATAAAGCTCAACGCGCTGTCCAGACTGTCCAAATTAGTGAGGTTAGCCACTGAAATCAAAGAGACACAACGAGTTATCAACCAAGAGAGATTCAGGCCCAGGTCCAAGGTAAGCTGGTATAAATTTGAAGTAATAGCCTTTTTTTTTATGTTCTCTGTGTTATATAACAGCATCAGTTTCACTTAATGTCAATTAAAAATGACCTAAACTAGAGAAATTTGACCGAAAAGATTTTTAATTTGGAAAGTAAAAGCAACACTTTCTACAAAGTAATAGTGCATAATAAATACAAGGCCCCAAGTATAGCAAGTCATACGAATGTCCTGATGAGAAGAATGGGGCTGTTTGCAGTAAAATACTTGTTGCTTAAAAGTACTTGTAACAAAAATACACTGTTCAGGGGCCTTGCGCTACCAAGGATATCCTCCAGTTGAGGACCATAATTAAAGGCAGACTTCACACTTCAAAATCTGATCTTGCAGCTCACAGAATCCTATTTCAAGGCAAGTATAGTTGTCAATATAACCTTTTTTTATCCAGGTAGATAGTAACAAACCAATCCCTATTACCTCAACACATCAGCTCCTTTCCCATATACGCACATACAATTCAACAGCAGTTGCATGGATCCTCTTTATCGTAGCAACTCAGGAACACATCTCAGATATGAAATTAATTAATTTCTACCTACATTCAATAATTTAACAGCTTTTCATCCTTCATTCCCAATTTGTCATGTCTCTTTGCATTATTGTATGTCAAAGACCAATCCATCTGACACAATAGCAACCAACTTTATTAGTAACAATTTTTAATGATGCTTCTGATGTGGAAAGCGTGGTCTGACAGGATGGGATACAGTTAATGCAGCACCTGCATACTAAAAATTAACATGAAAATATGGAATCTTGACATTTTATAGAATAACAATGATTGGTATGAATATCATTATTATAATTTGCATTACAAGAGCCCTGGAAGCCCCAAGAATCTCTTGATTCCAGAGAATGTCAGGAAAAGACTTGCTCAGTGAGGTGAAGAAAAGCACTGTGGATTGATTAAAGGCTCCCAGTGCTTGGTTCACAGAAACATAATAGGAAGTGAAGGGAGGAAACTAAAGCCATCACCTTCAAAGCAGAAATAAGAACAACTCTTGGAAATGCTACAAAAGTGGATTCTCCATCTTCATTTATTGAAGTTTGCACATCAAAACGGGCTGCTTGGGAAAGGATGAATGAGTCATCAGATCACTGGGCTCATTATAAGAACTTCTGTGCTCTTGCCTTTAGATCGCTGCCTTGGGCTGCTGTTTCAGCAAGTCCTGAGGAATGTTCAGCCTGAGCAGAGCCCCTTGCAGCTCCCTGCCACAGCGACAACGTACCGACCTCTACAGCTTCAGGCTGCCAGGAGGGACTCCCCCCAGTCCCCCACTGCCACTTTCCTTACTGCCCCATGCTTCAGCCTGTGCCTTGTGTGGCGAGATGCTTGTCTCTGTGCCTCCTAGAAGAGACCCCCAGTCAATGGACAGTCCCTGAAAAACACATTTGCCTGGGAAGCTTCTTACCATTTGTCCATCAAGCTTCAAGGACATGCTTTTCATGAGACCCACAGCTGCAGGCCACCACACTGCCCTGGCAGAGTCCCCCTCACTCAGTGGACAGGCAGAAGGCCCCATGCTGTGGTCCTACATCCCCATGGAGCCACAATGTCCTTCTCCTGGAAGGACAGCATTTAATGCAGCTAATAAGCTGAGCCACCGTGTTCTCATCGCCAGCCTCAAGGCTCCCAGCAGCTTCTGCTCCTGGGGCTGCAAGTTTTTAAAATTAATCTGGTCAGAATCCATGATTCAGCATGAAAATTCACTCTTCACGCAGAGCCCAGCTGTCACTCCCAGCTTTACCAAGGAGGGGAACGGGTCTGGCCTTGCAGCAAAAGAGCTCAAAAGCTGCCAAGCAGCCAGCTCCAGCCCTACCTCATGGTTTGCTCCACCGGGAAAACTTCAGTGTTAACCCTTGCTAGTGCTCAGAAGTCATTATCTGTCAGAGGGGTCTCAGGGGGTTTGCTATAGGACTGTGGGGCAATCACATATTCATGATCTCTAAGGCAAATCATAGTTAATGTAAAACTTGACCATAAATCCTAAAAGCTCTCTAGAAAAGTAAGAGGAGTCTGGCAGGGGCTGCAGGTCATGTCCTTGCTCTTCTGCTCACCAAAAACTTCAGTAACCAACAGCCAGGCCAAAGCTATCCAACCTGCTCTTGCAGAACAGAGATGCTGGGCAGGCAGGGAGAGCCTGAGCCCTGCACAGCACCCATGGACGGGGAGCTCTGCTGGCTGAGGGGCTCTCGGGCTGGTGGCTGTCAAGGTATCTAGAACTTCTGTGTTTACATTTCTTGCCCGTGTGTGTCAAAGTCAAATTAACTCCTAGCGCGATATCTTTATTCTTGCTGTGAGTAAATCAGTCAGTGGCAAAATGTGACCCTACCATTCTGCACTTACCATCCTGCAGTGAGAACTGCCTGGCCTCCCTCTCTGCTCCTCACTTCATCACTGTCACTCTATAGCCCTTACAGTCCTGTCGGCTCCTGAGAAAAGTTATCAGGAGGTTCCCTGGGAGTCACCTCGCTGCCAGTGGGTGCCAACCAACTACTTTTTGTTTGGAGCATAAAATTTCCCCACAGCCACATTTGCGTTCACCCCTTGGAGTGTTACCCCCTCAAGACAGCCTGCCCAGTGGGCACCAGTACCTCTGAGGCACTGACCCGACGTGTTTCCCAGCAGAGAGCGAGCAGCTCCAGCTGGTGCTGGAATCATCCCAAGTCCAGCAGCACAGCTCAAAACATTTACAACAGCAGCTGCGAGAGTTTTGATTCATATCCCAACTTCCCACCAAGTGTTCTTTCCCAGGAAGCTCTCTGGGGACAGCCAGGGATGCCTCCACACATGGCCTGACCACACGTCACATGGACTCCTCCTCCGGTGCTGCTCTGCCTCTCAGCCTCGTGGATGATGGATTGCTGGATTTGCTGGCCCATGCTGTGTTATACCCATGTTGGATTTGCTCCTAAAGAACAGTTACACCCAAATCAAATTAACACCTGTATGTTTCTGCAGAGAAATGAAACAGTTGCATCTACAGTAAACGAGAAACCTGATGTGTTTTGGCATCTCAGCTTTCCTTAGTTAACATCAGTGACTTTGTTGTATCACTGTGCTGCTAACAATATGCTAGAAAAGCTCAAGAGAAAAACTTTAAAGAACTAAATAACACACCAAACTTCTTCACATTCCCATGTTGCCTTCTGATCACCCCTGTACTTTGCATAGCATCCCAAAAGTCATCTCACACTGCACTGTTTTACTAAGTCATCTCAAGACCTCTCCATCAGATGTTCATTTTCATCAGCTTTTGCCAAATGAGTGCATCAGCCACTAATTACTGGTGCCAACTTTGTTCTCCATCTCCCAGGAGCAGACACTTGGCATTTGCAGGGACTAACAATAGCCTGTGTTGAAACCTTCTCCTTGCTCCCACTAGGAAAAATTCACATTTGTGAAAATTAACCACTGAGAGACGAGGTTGTATTTTTCCTCTTGTGCTGCTCATCCAGAATAAATCAAAAGGAGAGCTGCACTCTAAGAGTTTACCCAAAAATCCCTAAAAAACCTCAAAAGCCAGCTGAAAACTCATTGGTATTTCAGTGATTTTCTCCTAACACTGCAGACCATCTTCCAGTGAAGGAATAAAAAGTGTCCAGGCTGTTGATAGAAGGGAAATCTGTGCTCCTGGCTTAAGCATTAAGTCAGGAGCCCGGCAGCCTGGCTTGTGCCCCTGCCTCTGACACAGACTTTCCCTGCAGTGCTGGGAGAGGCAGAAGGCAGCAGAGAGCTGGGCAGCAAAACTGCTGAGGGAAGAGCATGTGCACAGTCCCTCTTGGTGCTGCAGCCTGGGGTTTTTTTGGCTGTCCTCCATTTTTGCTTGCAGTTAATGCCAGCAAGTGATCCTCACTGCTCCTAGGCTGCAAAGTTCCAGTCATTTGCTGACTCAAGAACCAATGTCCCCAGCTGTGACAGCCCCAGTGATGCAGTAATATATAGAGAGTGCATTGAAACTTGAAGAGGACAAGTCTTCAGACCATGCAGGTGCAAACTGCTCACAGCATTATATGTCATACGAGGTCCCTCTCCCAAGCAATGTGCAGTATCCCAATCTCTTACCTAAACTGTTCCACTTTTCCATCTCGTATTTTGCTTTCTGTAGCTGAGCTCTACTGAGGTTCCACGTTCACTGGGACCAGAGGTCTGAATACGCGGTACCATGACAGTGTCACACAGCCTGGCTCTGATCCCCAGCTCTAGGACAGGGAAAATTCACACTGACACAAACATCAGTTTTGCCTTTGCAGGTCTTCAGAAGAATTCTCTGTCTGTGACAGTTTGGGACATCTGACAACACCTTATTTTGGGAGAATTTTTGCCTTGCTCATTAATCCTTGATATCATATGCTTTACAGAAGTCTAATTACATGACATCTCCCGATTCTGCCTTACCCACCGTGGCAGGCAAAGCTCAAACAGATGCTGTGAGTTACTGAAGCACGAATATGCTGCCTGCCACGCAAACTGCCTCTCCCTGTGTTTTCTGTCACTCCCTTTAGGACAGCACAGTTGTTGCCTTGTGATCTTGTTTTGTTTTTTTCATGATCCCTTTCCAAAAGGCTCAGGGAAATACAGTTGCACCTACAGTTCTTGAAGAGTCTGTTATGAAGCTCCTGCACTTTAACAGTACCAGCTTTAGAGTTCCCCAATCTCACAGCAGCAATATTGTCCTACTAAAGCAGTTTCTAACTGTTTACATCCTCCTCCTGGTAGGGGAAAGGGGACTTTTTGGCAAGCCCAGAGCAGAGATTGGGACAGGCAGCTGGGAGACTGAACTGCATGCCATGTTCACAGCCATCATCTGTGGCTTGTCAGCACAGCAACTCACTGGAATTTCTTTTCAAATATGAGTGTGCAGCATCCAGACCAGCCAGTCATCATTTCAATTGCAGCTTGTTTGCTTTTGCAGACACTTCATCTGTCACGGCAGGAGCAGGCAAACACCTGAGCCGACTGCTGAGCACCTCTGCAGCATCACAAGGATCAGCACTTGACTTGCTCTTCTGCTGCTGATCTCCATGCCTGGGATGCACTCCTGAAGGGACTCCCGGCTTCCCATTCCTTCACATGGCTTGCTGCAAACCACCAGCCTTTCTGTTGGTTGGTTTTTTTTTCCTTTTAACCCCAGTGACTCAGACTGAACAGCAGTGAAGCACAACTGGAGCTGGTTCTGTTGTGGTGACAAGCATATCTGCGCGTGCAGCGCTGCGACAGCACAGCAGCACAGGTCACTCACCCCTGCTCAGCTGCACTGCAGCTGGTGGCAATGCCACCGCAAGCCTGGCACTTGCCATCACAGTGTAGGCATGAGGCCATCCAACACTCGGTGCTGCAAAGGCAGGAGGAGCAGGCTGTGTGGTAGGGAAGCAGAAGGAGGCAGGGTGGGCTTGCTTTAGCTCTCAGCTTCCCACTGCTCAAGTACATCTGCACCTCTGGAAAAGTACCAAACGCCCTCGACAGCTTGACAAAGAACTGCTCTTTTGGGAATCACACTTTAAATCACAAGTCATCTTTCTGTAATCCTCCCTGCCACTCGCATGCTGTAAGGCTTCTGTTGTGTGTCTTCTGTGATCAACTGACTCCCCACTTAGCCCCCAATTAGCCTCTTCATGTATTCTACCAGAACCCTTACTTGTCTTCCATGGTAAATTGAATCCCAACCCATGGAGGTTGGAGGCAACAATGAACAGTCAACAGATCTTGCTTTTTATCCCCTGGCAATATTTTCTTGCGTTTTTAAGTTTCTCAGTATGAGTTTCATTTTTCATTCCAGTTGCACACAATTGTGATGTGTATTGTTCATTTGCTCATCAATAGTTTCTCTGATTTTTACTTTTTTTTAAAAAAAAAACCAACACCCTTATTTCTGCTGGTTTTACAGCCCTGCTCACCTTCCTCTTTCTTTCTCTTTGGTTTTCCAAATGTCCTCTATTTGTCTTTCTTCTCCTCCTTAACCATCCTGCTCAGCTACATTGGTCTTTCATAATTTATAAACCCCTTTCCCATACTATAATCTGCATTTGGACCCTTCTGCTATAGATCATTCATAAGAAAACTGGGTAAATCCAGTAAGGTGAATTCAAATGGAAGATAGCTCCTGTGAGGTGAAAGCAAATGGAAAATGGTCTAAACAAGAGAAGAAAATCACATGCAGTGCACCTGGTACATGACACAAAGTTATCCCTGTAGAAACGGCATCCCCAGGAGGATGCTGCCTCAACACAATTTTAACTTGGAGCTCAGTTTACATAGGATTCTTGGGACTTCTTCAATCACAGGTTAATGCACTGGCTGCTACTTGGTAAATCCTTAACCAAGAGCAATTACTGCAGCAGAACTCCCTTTGGGTGTGTGTTCAAATTCCTCCTCTTTCACTTTTTTTTATATAAACCAAAAGCAAGACCACACTAGTAGTCTAAAGACCAGGCATGCACTAGGCATCCCTCACTGAGGTTACAAACTCTCATCCTGCCCTTATCTGCAGAGAAGCAGTAATTTAAAAGGAAATCGCATGCCTTGCTAACCATATGATCTCATTACAAGCTCCCTGCCTCTTTATTTACAGTAGTGCCGTTTCTAGTCAAATCACATTTTAACATAGAGCTTGCTCCACCTTTCATCTGTCCGAGGGAAGTTTGCCACGGGTGTCAAGGTAAGCTGGGTTGGGCTCTCAAAAGTAGGTCTCAGCCTCCAGCTGCAAGAAGGTCGGCAGATACAGCAGCTGAAAGCCTGCGGGAATGATCTGGTCATGGCACTTTAAATCAGGAGAAGCTCAAAGTATTTAACAGTATTTCAAACACTATTTGGGCCTTTCTAGAGCAATTCTTGTAAACTTCTTGGGGCAGAACAATCGTCCCATATTTGCAGAATGAATGCACATTCTTGCAAACACACAGGCACAATCACTGGTCCTTTTCTTTCTTATCACCAATGCAGCAGCACAGCAACTTCCAATCTCAAGACATGTTCAAGTGTCTAAAAACGGAGTTATAAAGAATAATGGAGTTGAAACCTACCAAAGTGGCAAAGGAGAGGAGAACTTTCAAAACTGAAAAAAAATAAATGTCTTTTCCAAAGGATAAACCAATTAGCGCAGTGACAATGGCCAGGTGGACACTGTGGCAAACGGCCAGGCAAGAGGCACTAAGAATAACCACAGCTAGATGTTGCCAAGGAGATATTTTCTGGCATGTCACAACAAAGAGAAAAGGTATTACAATACTAAAAAGAAAAGTTGAAAACTAAATTGATCTCATCAGGGCCACAGTCACACAATGAATAACGTAAAGATGAGAGATAATTGCACTGTTAAAAGATTAAGTGAGAGTGGAGTAATAGAATACCCCGGGCTAAAACATTTTTTTTTTCCCCAAAAAATGGTGAAACATATTGTGTTACAACTTTATCTTTTATATTACAACATAATAGTGAAAAAGGGGAAATGAAAGGAATGGCAAACCAGCCAGGCAAACCAATCTGTGTGACCTGGTTGAAATGGAGCTCTCTGAGAACGGAACATAAAAGTTTTTCCAACAGCAAAACTTATCCTTTGGGAAATTTTCAGTTATCAACCTTACTAATGCAAACACAGGTTTCACAATTTAGCACCAAATAATGAATGAGCAAGATGTTTCTAGCTCAGTGCTTAAAAGTAAGCTCAAAAAGGGGCAAAAAAAGAAAATCCACTCTATAGAAAATTAATATATGGGCCAACTTTTAAGTCTCACTGAGTTAATAGATTGCATCTGGGAAATGCTTATCTTGCAAGTATTTTGGCAAGTCACTGAAAACTGGCCTGTGCGGCAGAGCCTGTGACTTGCAAAACAAGTTGCCTGATTTACCACATCCCACCCGCTTGGAGACTCCAGGCACAGGGCTCCCTTCCTCGCACGCCCTCAAGTGTGAGTGCGCGCCCCTGCAAAGCCAGCTTTGTTTCACATGAGTCATGTAGAGCTACAAAGGGAGCTCAATGCTCGCAATCTATCTCATTTGCAGCTAATGCATAATTAAACTGCAGAGTTTAGCCACATCTCCATGCAGGCACTCGGCACAGAGCCACAGCTCCATGAAGCTGTACGAGATCCCACCTGAAGTCCCCAATGCAGAGCCTCCTCACTTCTCCTTGAGCAGAGGATCAGGATCTGACCCAGAACTTACCCAACCAGGCTTTAACTAATTGTTTATGGGCTATTTGAGTCCAAGCCTGCCACTGAGATACTCAAAAATCCAATCCATACTCTAAGCATGATTAAATTACAGCAAATTAGCACATTAAGTAAGCTGCCTAGCTGACCCCCTGGCTTTGTAGGTCACATGTCTAACAACCCCACTTGCATTTTTAACAGGACGAAATGCCAAACCGTGGTACAGGACCTGCATAACAACAGGTTACAGGGGATGGCAGTTGTCATTCCACAAGCCAACTATTCTGCAAGAAGAGGAAATTAAGTTTAATTACGGTTTAACAAACAAACATTAAAAAAACCACATAAGTGGGGGGCTGAGATTGGAGTGTGGTGGTGAGAAGAGGGAGAAAGGAGAAAGAAATACATACAATAATTATACATCATTGGAAATACTACTGAAAAATAATGGCTGAAGCAAATATGCATCTTTCCAATGCTTTTTAGCTGTAACTACAGAAAAAACAATCTTGCCTTTTGGTAACATTTCAAAGTGAAAATATTCCATCCTTTTACAAGGGGAGCTCTTTTGTCAGGTACAAAGACTTACAAAGTTGTAAATGATCCAATTAAATGTTTTCAATGTCAAGTGTAACAAACATAGTATAAATCTCATCAGTGTAAATAATGTATCACACAAATGACAATGCAAACAGCTCCTGTTCTTCTATATAATCATAATGATCTTTTAATTAGACAAAGTAAACGGTCTGCTTGCTTCACCTTGTGAAGAAAAGCACAGGAAGAAAGTTTTTCAAATTCTAAGGTGGGAAATATGTGCAACTTGAACTACCTTTAAGTTCAACCAACTTCTTGGACACCTCAGAATATTATAGCAGAAAACAGCAATTGGTCAGGAAAAAAAAAAGTTAATTTGAGTTTCACAAGAAAACATTATGAGGGCAATGTGAGCAAAGGCAATGCAATGTACAATGCCTTGGCTACTTACACAGGCAGGATTTGAATTAGAGCAAGAAGGAGTTATAATTTTACCTATGTTTTGAAAATATCCTTGTTGCTAAATCTGCTTGGACTTTCTGCAATAACAAACCCAGCTGCAATCGATTAGAGACTGTAAGAAAGACAAAGCTAACTTGGAGGACGCAGGAATTTCTTAAACTTCAAAATGACAGTAAAAAACCCTGAAAGAGAGAACCAGTCCCTGCTCCAGAGAAAGCGCACAAGGCTTATTCCCAAGGCATTTCATAATCAAGGGCAAAGGCTTCTTTCGTCATTTCAGAGCTCTGAATCTGTCAGGCCCTACAAAAAGCAAACTGCTCAACGCTGCCCTTCCTATTGCGGAGTGTGGGTGGGAGACGGGGTCCCAACGGGATCCCAACAGCAGTGACTGGGAAGAGATGCTTCTGAAACATTGCACTTCTCATGAGCACGTACCAGGGATGCAGAGGGGGGTTGGGAAAGAAGCTGGACAGATGCATGGATACCAAAACTCCCCGGGGAGAAGGCAAATCAAGAGGCAGAAGTTGGAGCAAGACAGATGCAAAAGAGGAAAGTTAAAAGAAATTATGGCTGCTCTTCCTGCTGCAGTTCCCCGCTGCCCCAGGAAGGTGAAGCCATGGCTTGCTCCCACCTCCCACCGCCCAGCCCTGAGCTGCAGCCTGCAAACAGCCTCCGAGCCCAGGTTTGCAAAGTAATCCATCTCCCCAGTGCATGTGGGCAGGGCTGTACTGTTTCTTTTTCAAGATAAATTTAGCATTAATATCTGTGGGTTTTAGAGGGATTAGAGGTAGGTCAACATGCAGTTGTTTAGTTTTCTGGCAGGTCCAAGATATTTTTAATTCCTTTTGGGTCAAATGGACTTGAAAGCTGAAAACTTTTTTGAAGTGAAGAAACAAACAAATTATTTGAGTTCATCTGAAATCACGTTTTACTCGTTTGACATGTAATCAAGCACTTCAAGTCCCAACTCAGAGAATTGTTTAAAAATATAAGATATTTCAAGGGAATGAATGGAAATGGTTTGTTTCAATCCCACTGCCATGAAATGGTTGGACTTCATGATCTTAGAGGTCTTTTCCAACCAAGGTCATACATGTTTCTATGAAATCCTTCGACATTTTCAGGACCTCTGTATTTTTGTTGGGTCATTCAAGTACTATTGATAAATAAGCTGTACTCAGTGCTGCCTGACTTGTCCTTCAGATTGGCTTCCAGCCTAATCAAACTGAGGTTGTTTGCCTATTAAATGAGATGTAGCTGGTAGGATGTAATGATAGGTGATAGAACTCTCCTATAGGGACAGATCAGATCCATCACACCTCAAAATAAAAGCCTTTCAAGAATTATGTAGCAAGGAATTTATCTCCTGGATTAAAGACAGTATCATCTTGTCTGTGTAAATAAGGCTTAAAGAACAGACTCTATCCTCTTTCAGTTCTTGCTGAGCAAGAGAATATTACTCCTTCATTTGTTCAACAGAGAAATTATCTATATTTTCCCATTACCCTAAAAAGAAGATAAGACTACAGAGCTAAACAGCAAAACTAAACACTGCCTGAACTTAAAGAAATAAAGTGACACCTTGTAGCATGGGGGAAGCAAGGCTGGAGGGAAAAGCAGTATCTTTTAGTAGCTGAAGAAGGCACACTTTGGGTGTCAGGGTCTCAACAGATTATTGTACCCTAAGAGCATATCTTCTACCTGTCTCCTCAGACACGAGTACTGCAAATACTGTCTCCTTCAGTCCACCTATAGTATCTGTTCACACAGATCTGAGACTACAAATCAGTGCTGAAAAGTAACGTTTTTGAAAGTCAAAGAGAACAGCAGTTACTTGTCTGACAACAATGCTGTTCAACTATGCAATAAGAAAAATACATGGAAGAACCACAGACAATAAAGACTCCCCTTGGCTCTGGTGTCCTGGAAGCCCCCATGAGTCCCCAACAATTACTTTAGACTTGCAGGACTCTGCGTGATCTTCTGCAGTGTAGGAGTTGGACATGTATTTATTGACACTAATCAATACCCATCACTTTTTCACTGGTTTCAACTTTATTAGAAAAATTATATCAACAGCTGCTACTGAGCTTCAGAAGAAAGCAGAGGGTTGATGGTATCTAGGTGCTCTCATTGCCTGGTTCTCCAGCTTATCTTTGTCTGAGCTCCAGGCTGCTTTCCGTGCAAAGTCTTTCATTTGACCTTTCCTATACTTCTCTTAGGATCAGAGAATTTTAATTTATTACTTTTTCCAATCTATTTCTTGCTAATCTTCTCTAAAATTTCTGAAGCATTCAGAAACATTTCTTACATTCTGGTTTTAGTCCAAGGTGCCTTAGTCTGAAATACTGCACTGCAGCTGGGCAACTCTTATTTTGCTGAATAACTCGTTCAACAAAAACAAATCCTGACTGTTTTGAAATGATTTTCAAATTGAAGGCTTTTGAGGAGTAAAATATTTTTTTTTAAAAAACAGACCAAGGATTCATGCTTTGTTTCAGTGAACATATATTCCACCATACTGAAATGCCCAACCAGCTCAGGCCACAGAGGAGAAGAGAGAAGGACATGCAGCCATGCAAGCATCTGGGGGTGTTTATCTTCCAAAGGCAGAAGCCAGCTCTAGGTTGAGAAGTTGCAAATGTTGCAAAGTTAGTCCAAGCCTTAGTTCTCTGAAGTATAACATACATTAAAGGAATTAGTTCACAGGAAGAGCCAAAGGGCTGCACCTTGCCAAAGGACTGGAATCTGTGGGAGTTCAACACAACCAGGCAACATGAGGGAGATCCTCAACCCTCCAGCCCAAGAGCCTGTTTTCTTGCAGAGACAGTCCAGTTTTCAGCTATTTCTTGACCCAAAAAGGCCATTTGAATGGGAAATGATTATCCAACTCTTCAGCAATGTTTCTCAGCCATGCTAAAAATCAGGAAATACTGAATATGAGCAGCCAGCTGGACTGGAGGGGCAGAGAACCCAAACCAAATAACCCCCCACCACAACAACAACAAAAAATAAACCACAGTGTGAAATGTGAAGCAAAGCAGCTGGCAAAGGGAAAAGCCTTTTAAAGGTGAAACCACAAAGCAGGAGTGTCAAACTGCAGTATGAAATCAGTGCAGCAATCATCACACATCACATGAGTTTCAGCCACTTCTTCTGACCAAGCTGCAGCTGTGGGCTCCAACCGGGGTTTTTATGCTTGGGGGGAGCCTATACATTTTCAGACAAAGTTCCACTAAATTGTGTTTTAAAAGCTCATCTTGGAAGCCAAGCAATTCTCTGGGAGACAAAAGAGAACATTGGTATTTCTACCACCTAAAGCACAAGCAAAGTCAGAGAAGAACAAAATGTCTGAAGCATTAACCTGCCAGGATTATTTCCTAACGTTACAAATTTCAGGTCCATTTGAAGTCTCACAACAGAGAAACTAATGCAACTGATTGAACTTCCTTGTGAAAAGATTAAAAAATAAAATCCTATAGAGTACAGCATGTGGTCTTGCAGATATGTCCTGAATTCACCCAGGGAGACCAACGTTTGTCGCAGAAACCCTCTGCTGCCATTAGTCAAGGCAAAGAGAGGGTAAAAGTGTACTTTCTCGTCCAGCTGCAAATGCAGCTCCTCTCTCTCTGTTTCCCAGTCTTCCAAGCATGGATCTACCTCAACCCAGACATTACCTAGAGCTATCTCAACAAGGCCAAAATCATGCCTAGTAGCCTGGGAGCTATACCTTGTCCCACTGATATCAGCAGCTTAACTTCAACAGAGCCATGTTTCCACCTTCTCTTGCAACTCAGAACAATCTCCAGAAAACCAACACCCTTTCCCTAAGACAAGTGATGGCAAAATCCCAACAGGTTCTGTAGATAACCATCTGGGCAGAGAAAGGCTACATGCCAAAACACATGTACAGAGAGGATTGTTTGGGTTTGCTTTAAAACAAAACAATGTTCTATTTGGCAGATACATGTAGAATATGGCAATGGAACCAGAGGGCTTTGGGAAGAGACACTCACTGGATGTGTTTCCAAGTGCTGGACCATGGATGGAAACACCAGTGAAGAACTGCAAGGAAAGAGGCAAAAAAGAGGTGCTGATGCCACAGAAGTGTAGGCATCTGAAAACACATATTTGGGAGGAAAAGGAGGCTGAAGAGAGAGAAAAAAACCAAGTGACACAAAACAGCAATGCCCAGCTGCTGACCACTGGTGGTTTTACCCTGTCCTGCATTAACAGCTTGTCTTTCGCAGACTGAGTAATGCGGGGTAGAGCCAACTGAACACCTGCCAGGGAAGAAAAATTCCTCTAGGAAACCTAAGCACCCAGTGGATTGGCAGGTAACAGTAAAGGAAGAAGCAATGTTAACCCTCCAAGTTTAACACTGAGTTATCATGAGGCTCTTCCAGTCCTGGCTGGGCTTTAGGTATAACCCTCACGTAAGCAGCTGATAGCAACAAGCTTTTTTTCCCCCTGGAGTCAACTGCTCCATAAATCTCTGCCTCCTAACATGAAGTTAGCACGGCTCTGTAATTATGGATGTAGCATAAGGAGCAGACAAGCTGAATTAGGCTTCCGATTGCATGTCTAATTTATGTACAACTGCAGCAATTACAGATGCAAATTAAATAACTGTGCAGAAAATGGGTTTTATTAGCCATAACTAAAACCCAATAAAACTCAGTAGTTCATGCACATCTCTGCACTGAATGTGCCTCTTTAGAATGTCAACTAGAAATGTGAGAAACGACCAGGATTTTCTATTTCCTAATCTAAAAAGGAATAAAAAGGATAAGCTGTCAGAGCACATGTCTTTCTTCCACAACAAAACGAGCAGGAGCTCTAATTGGCAATTTCAGAGTAACACATTGTTTTACAGACAGCAGTTCTATGCAGCTTTTAAACACATTATTTACACTCAGTCTTTCATGCCTGACATGGCTGAGAAAAGTCTCATCTAATAAAACCATATGCTAAATGTAATTCAGCTTCAGAAGAGGGCTGGCAGGTTGGGATTTAAAAGTTTAAATTCAAAGCTGAGGAACACCATGCTTAACTTCACAGCCCTTCTGAGTTGGAGTCCAGGGCTGTGAAAAGCCTCTCTGGATGGTTTAATGCTGAAGCCACTCAAATCATCTGTCATTCAGACTTAGCATGAGTGCTGCCATGTCTAAGGAGCCAGAGCTAACCTGTCAATTTGTTTAAAAGCAATAAAAAGAATTGTTCCCATTAAATTGAGGTTAATCCTCCTGCATAGTCCTTATACAATTCCCTGCTGTGTGTGATTAAAGCTACCCTAGATATATATGTAGCACAAACACCTGGATCATAAGTTTATATATACCACAGTGTGTCTACACTGTCCGTTTGCTTCATTCCTTGTTTTGCAAGGGAGAGGGGATTTTCCTGGCTGGCTGCATTACACACACATGAGTTAATCACTCTGCCTCTGACCGGGAGTGACTGCCAGCTCTCGGCATGGGAACCCTGGCATGCACAGCACACAGACTAGCCATGATTTCCAGCCATGGTATAGATAATTCTCGCTATACATCACACATCCTTCCCTCCCCACCCAGCTGCAGGCAGAGGCTTAGGAAGGGCTCCGTTCCTCCCTGGCCATCTCCGTACAGTTGCCCAGATCCCTTCCCCAAGGGGCTCTGGCAGCTGCCGAGCAGGGCCATTCCCTGGGCACCAGCATGAGACAAAAATACCCAGCTTCTTGCACAAAGCAGGCAGCAGAGACCAGAAGGGCAACAGGCAGCATGCCCCACTTAGCAGGTAGCCTTGTCTCCAGGCTCCCTTGACTGTGGCTTCCACTGGCATCCTCTTCTCCCCCTAATGTCCACAGATGCTCTCCGCTTCCTCAGCTGTCCCACTTCATGATGCATTACTTCCAATACAGCATCTTCCCCAACGCACACAGGAATACAGGTGGGACTTGGCACGTAAGATCATCAGGATCATTACTATTCCAGCAGCGCTTCCCAGTGGATCCAGTCCTGCATGCAATGTCCTCCCTGCCACTGTCCTGCACTTCTCCTGCCAGGCCACACAGCACGCACACTCATTCTGGATGCAGAAACCACCTTCAAAATGTAAATATACCACAACCACTGACTTCCCCTTATCTCTTGGGGCAGTTATATCCTCAAACAACTCCAGCAAATTACTTAAGCATGACCTCCCTTGTCTGACTCTCTGCCAGGTACTCTTAATTAAACTGTGCATTCCTATATACACTCTCCACAGCACCTTAAGGAGATGTTTCCAAGATTTCCTCGTTTTGTGTATTCCCTTGGATCATCTATCATTAAACAGCAATAATGATAAGCAAAATGGGGAAGACAAGAATAGTTTTGTATCCAGAGAAAGAGCACACAAAAAATAAACAACTAGGAGTCTGTTACTAGATTGGCCACCTCCCCTCTCCCCAAATACAGGCCCTGAGACGCTAAGAACTTCACTACAGCTACTGAAGTAGAAGATTTTCAAACACTGGTGATGAACATCTGAGTAAATCTAAAGAAGGTGCGTTCAGAACAGGTCTCATCACAGGAAGGATTATTTAAGTTGCTAAAAGAGAAGGCGGCCTAGAAATAGTGATTCTGCTTATGATTTTAAATAACAGGAGCAGGTACATGGAATCATTTCTAGATTTCATAACTAAGGGACTCATATCAAAGGCATTATCATCTGATAATGAATTTTTTACGCTGCATTTTTAGATTCAGATGTTCCAGATTCCATAAAAAGCTTTTAAAAAAACCCAGCGCTCAATGAGCCCATTCCACTTCCCAAACTGGTCCCCTCCTCTTAAATCAACATCAGATCTACTGTTCAGGGCAGACAGCTCGGCACTGACTGCCTCAGCACCCGAAGGCAACACCTTCTCTTGGAGGTGAACTGCTCTGGAAACAGTGATTTGTAACACTGGGAATAGCCAAAGGACAGGGACTGAACCACAGCCTCCAAACCTCAAGCTGACAGTCACATCAGCGGGGCTGTACCACAACAGCAGCAGCATCCTCGGCCCCTGGAGCCTCCCACAGAGCATATAACATCCAAAGAAGGTGAGCAAGGCAATGCAAGGCACAGGTTTATTAATCCTGTCAAAAAACAATTTAAGGAGCTTTAGGATTTACACTTATCCCATGCCTGATTTCAGAAAGTTATTTTAAGTCATGCCTTTGTTTCTAGCTGTGTATTGCAGCTGACCTATTTCTGATCATAACTAACATTGGGGGTTTGTTTTATTCCAGGATCAGTATAGCTACAGAAAAATGATCTGGATTGTATTTGGACTGATGCAACAAGATCATTACCTAAATCCCGAGTACAAGACCCTGTTGTTGCTGATGAGAGAGCAGAAGAGAAATCAACTTGATTTTGTGATCCAAGCTCAACTTTGCATCGCTCAGTGCTCAAATAAATACTTTATCTCTAACAGTGCAACAAAATCTGGCAGCATTTCCACAGCTGCATATGGAAATCTACAATGTCATCTCTGCAAAGTCATTTTTCACAAGAGAAGTACACCTCCAACTGAACCATGCCATCAAAAATGCCTTCACTGCAAGCTAGCCTAGGGATGTCAGGCAAATAAAAACCCAGCTCACGCCACAGATATCCCACTCATGTAACACAATAGTAGCTGAAGAGAAAAAAAAAGTTTTAATTAAAACTACTGTTTTAACAATTCAAGATGCACACTACTACCTGCCCTTAATGCCTGCTGGTGGTGATCAGTCAGCTGAGGACACCAATGTGAGGCAGAGGGTTAGAGTGCTGGGGGAGGAAAGGAGAGAAACGATGGAAAAGTGGGAGGAGGAGAGTTATACACATGGCCAAACTTTGCCTCCTTAAAATAGATTAAAAAATCCAGGGATACTATTTTATGGAGCAATGGATCTAATAAGAGGATAGTTAGACTTTCGCAGTGGTCTAGAGAACAGGAAACCATGTGAGATAAATGAATTACATTGCAGCAAATGCATGGGTACATCCATTTAGGATTTGGGCTTTGTGCATGCAACTGGTGTGAAACCACAGACAAGACTTGGGATTGACATCCATGGTTTGTGGGCAGCACTTCCATTACACAGGCACGATACAGACTCACTGCAGCCAGAAGACCTATTGAGACCGTCTAGCTAGAAGACATAATTTTCTTACATTGCATACAGTGCATCTGTGTTAAAAATTAATGAAGGCTCGGGTACAAATATCAATAAAGATGGACAAAAGCAAATACTACGTGCAAGAGGTTTCCGTGTACCTGCGGAAAAGGGTCACTTTCAGTCTTCCAAGCAGAATACCACACTCTATTACTTTGCTAGTGCAGCATCCCCCAAAGTCAGTGCATCACCAGATGTCATCGATCCACGCCAGGTCATGCAAGGTCTAGAGCACACTTCCTACAGAAACTCGCCAAAACAGAAATCCTTTTAGTACTTAACTTGAGATTTTGTTAAGATTCACTTAATCTGCCTTCTTGAAGTACATTTTTGCTTTTGTAAATGATCAATAACTCCACCACTAAATTGCATTACTTTGCATAAGTAATTTGGGACAATACATTAGGTAAATGAATGAATAATCCTTGAAATCTACATACAGTAGGACAACAGCTTTAATAGCAAATCTCTTCTGGAAGGAAAACCAGCAATTCAGATTACTCAATCTACAAGGCAATTTATGACAACCAGAAAGAAAAAAAAATCAGTTCATCCTGGAAGCAAGTGTATGAACTTTAAAAGACACCGGTGTAGCAATTTAAAGCCATTACAATTATTTTGACAACATGAATTTCCAATTTCAGCAGCCAGAGTAGGGGAAGCTTTAAGCACAAAGAGCTCATTGATTCAATGTGTCCCTACAGTTTAATTCTGAAAAATCGATCATTGTGCATTTCCTCCAACACTTTTTTTTTGGTAGCATCCTCCTATACAATTTATTATTATTGCTTATTGCTAAAATAGAAACAGTGATTCCACCACTCTCAGCCCTACTAAATCATTACTTAACGCTGCATGGCTGCCCTCCTTATACAAAGGGCTAGCTTGTTTAATAATAATATTCTTCACAATAAACCATTTCTCAGTTGTGTTTATAGTTGGTGACTATTATTTCAAGAATTCTCTTTTCTTTAAATAATTTCCCTCGCCCCATCTATGTCATGTCAAGCTCTTGGAATCACCTCTAAGGGAAAGGGTCACTTTAGGTTTATGAAGTATTCCTGGGCAAAAGCCAGAAGCTATAAACATGAATTTTTCATTATATTAATTGTCCTAGTTTAACTATGCAACATGACTCTTCAACATAACTGATACAGAATTTTAATTGTGTGTGAAACATGCAGTCTTTCTAAGCCCCTCTCCTAACCTTTTTTATACTGGAGGGAGCTTCTGCCAACAAACACTGCCTCTTAGCTAATGTTCAACTTTCTTTGTAATTCATTTTCCTGACCTTTTATTTTGACATTTTAACCTCACATATTAATTTCAGCCTGCACTGAATACTGCAGTATTCTAATTACTTACATATAAACCTTTCATCACATCTTTCTTTGGACTTTGTTAGAAGATGCTGTATATCAAATAACAGCAAATTTCACAATAATCAGCTGGCCTTTCAGAAGAACAGGCTGCCAGCAGCCAGGAGATGATCACACCTAGAGCCTCTGTGCTGTCAAGCATGGGTCAGAGGAGCCTTCTGCTTTGAGAGAGCAATACAGGGCACCCAAAAGAGAGAAACCAGCCTTCTCATACCTCCCAGGGTGCCTGTGGATGTGTCCCCAGCCTTGCCCTCGCCCAGCTTTGGGGCAGCTATGAATTAGGCAGGATACCAAGCACCCTCCCCGCACATCCCAGGAGCCCCACTGCCCCCAGCAAGCCTTCAGACAGGCTTGAGGGTTTCCTTTCTCATCCTGCTTTCTGCATTAATAGATATTCCTGGTAATTTAAACCACATTTCCCAGTGAGTTTATTACCCATGTCAAGAAAAAACCCACATAAACCATACAGGTTTTAATGTATATTTTTATCTACGGCATATTCACACACAATCTGTTACAAACAAGTAAGATGCACAGACACACTGAAGCAGCCCCATTCAATAAGTGTTTTTCTTACCTGGCTTCCATACTAGAAACACGGAACAGAAACCGCACAAGGCGTAATTCAGGTGATCAGCTCTAAGTAAGGTGGTGTCCATTGCATCTAACACCTAAAACTCACCCAGCAATCCACCTGAGGGTCTGCCATAGCAAGGAGGCACAGAGCAAACAGTGCTTTGTGTATTCTTGTATGCCCCAAACCTCCATGCCAGAGCCAGAGCTGCCTCACCAGGCAGGAGGAGACCTGTCCTGTTGGTAACAAGCACCCGTTCAGCAGCTGTTCTCCATGGTATTTGACTCTTCCGGATAGAGCTGAAAGTCTCCAGACTGCAATATCCCACGTTGACTTCCATACACCCCCACGGATTTCAGCCCTCCTCTATCTTGCTGGCACAGCAGTGTTTAAAGTAGCATCTTTCCAGGGACAGGCAGGTGCTGGGATAAAAACCCAGGGCAAGAAAGAGAGATTTAATTTCTCCAAGTCCCAGCCTAACTTCTTTCTAGTCCTGTTCCGTAAGATATCATAAAAAGCTTTAAATTTTTTTCCCACAGCAGCCGCCTTCAGAAAGTCTCTTAGATGTGATTGCTCTAAATACAATTCCAGCCTTTTTGGGTTTTTAATCTTTTAGTTGCACTGAAGGAATTGCAGGACCTTCACAGCTGTCACAAATTTTTGATACCTATACAGAAGAGATTTTCAAATAACATGTGCAAGCAGCACAGATGTTTTTGCATTGTTCTTCCAGCTTCCATTCAGCCAGGGTCCTTAAGTTCTGTTATTTACCATGGAGACAAGTGAAAAACTAATCCAAATACGTGGGTGAATTGAAGTAACCTTGTCAATAGTTCTGAGAAATGGTTATGTGCTCAGCAGAGCAAGAGAGACAGAAAGACACACCAAAGCCATTTCAAACATCATACAGCGTGAGCTGCAGTCGCACTGAAACTATGCAACAGTGGAAAATATCGACAGTTCTCTCATCCATCCTTTTATTTTACTAGCTAATAAAGACAGAGCCCAAGTGTTTGCAGGCAGACACAGCTAAGTATTCTTCACATAGAGATCTAAATCACCATCTAATACCCTGAATATTAAACAAGCTGAGATTCTGGGGCAATGCTTGACATGCAGGATAGAATTGCACAAGAGAGAAAAAGAAAGATGAAACAGCTGATTATGTACATGCTGCCATGTATTAAACACATTTTCCGCAGAAGAAAAGTATTTAGGGACAACATCACAGAGGTGTTCATGGGTTGCTCAGCCTTCCTGGTCCCCATGAGGCACTTTGCATTTCTCCTCCTTCCCCTTGTCAGGGCCCTGTCTTGTGCCCAGTTTAGTGCCAGTCCTTTGCTCCAAAATTTACAAGCACATTTTCAAACCCTGATACTAATAAAAGATTTTCACACTAACTTAGAGAGCCAGTTTCATCCTAATCTTTGCAAAATAACCAAAACGCAACTAAGAACATAAGCAATACTAAGCAGACATCATCTGTGCCAGAGATAATCCTGTCGCTGAGAGGACTGCGAGATACTTATCCCATATTTTTGCTTTCCAAGACCACCAGAAGAGTGTTTTGTTAGTACACTTGGAGATACCATTAGCTCAACCAACATATTTTATTGGTCTCAAATTCAAAAGATAACTCAGCTCAAAACTCCAGCCATGCTCTTTGCTTCTGACTTGCTAGGAAGAAGCAGAAAGCTCACAATCAACGTCCTACTATTTTTTAAATACCATTTCAAATCTCTCTGAGCAGATTATTTCAAAGCTTGATTCCAGCTCACCACAGAGTGATGCTCTTGTGGAACTTCTGGTAATGGGAAAAGAGCAAGCAACACAATGGCTATTTATCAGAGCACATTGTAGGAGAGAACTTTGTGCCCACAAAAGCACAGCCGGGCCCCCTTGGGTCTGTCCAGACACCAGTAATGCTATTTAATCGCTGGAAGTTGGAGGAATATTCAGAATCCTGGGATGTGAGTCAGTAAATTAAACAAGTGAAGCTTCTCTCTTCTTTAACTGTTCACAGGAATTTTCAGCAAAATTCCGAAACAGTTGGCAACATGGATGCTTTATTCCCAGTACAAGGAAACAGTAACAAACCTTCCCAGATTGGCAAAGGGCAAATGGATTAATTGTTTTGGGGTTTGCTGTGTGTTCAGTGTGTACCTGCACAGTCTGGGGGACCTTTCAGAAGTCACAGCTGTGACTCCACAGGTTGGGCTGAGCCAAGTCTTATAGTGGGGCTAAGCTCCAGATATCATCTTATGAAGGATACAGTATGTCATGCCCAAAGTTACAGAACTTAATTTCTAAGAACAACATCCTGCCCTGAGAACATAGAAGCAAATCTATTTTTTAACTTTAATTTTAAATTAATCAAAAAGTTGGCCTTCCAAAATCCTCAGCACTGTGTATTGCACCAGATATTTGTTCTTCCTGATGGAACAATTGAGCTGTTCTCTTCAGCCTTTCCTTTTACACAGAACTCAAATCTTATGCCATCATTATTTTGTTTAATGAATATGAAGGGACGTTTTCCTCTGTTATTCTTCAAAAACAAAAGTCTCCTCATAGAAGTATTAAAACATACACTTCTAGTCACACCAGCCTCCTTTATACAGTTTGACACAGACTGATCAGCTGCACAATGGATATCATCACTGCTGCTGCTGGTAATGCCAGGACCAACCCACATCCTTAGGAAAGGCTGTGTTCCCCTACAGCATGGAAACTTCTGATGTACCTCCAGCTGTATGGGACAGGACATCTGGTGCTACAAATGATATCTTGTCACTAGCCCAACACTTTGCCACTGTCCAGGACAAAGCCCTCAGTGTAATGGGCCACCTTCAGGTACTCAGACAGCAGATGCTCACAGGACATCAGGCTTGCTCTGCAGCCATCCCCCCTCTGATTCTCACGGTGAGAATCAGAGCAGCAGTTTCAAGGAAAGGGGTAGGTAACACCTTGCAACAGATGGCAGGTCACACCCTGCTATCTTTTCCAACTACTGCACCAAGGGAAAATACATGTTTTATGCTTACTTTCCATTTCTATGTCTTCACCTGCTTGTGTTTTGAGTTTAACCTCATTATCAGGTATACCCCATTCTTGTTACTCCTAATTTATAAATAATAAATATATTATCTTTTTAGGTTACTCCCAATTGTAATTTCAATATTTACCTGATTATTTTCTACCAGAGTTGGAAGAAACTAAAGCCAGTTAAATTGGTGCTAGGAAAAATCAAGGTTAAACTTATCTAACCTGAAACACAGAAAGATGTTGTCTGCATGGCTAATGAGACACTATTTAAAACCAGGAATATATCTTGTGCTACCCCAACCCCATACATAACTAATAGTTGGCTCAGTAATATCATAAGCATTTTGTTTTGTTTAGTGTAGGAATAGCCTACAGTTAAGTGCTGTAACAGAGACTGTATTCTGCAGAGGGTAATGTGTCCTGGGAGACACAAACTCACAGCCATTGCCATAAAGCAAAACTGTCTGCGCGAAAGTTTGTTAATCTCTGCTATGAGACACGTCCATTAAAACATGTTTCATAAAGCCACAGGTTCATTCTGCCAAAACCAAGCAGTGAGACTGACCTGTCAGCAAGCAGAGCTGTGGAAGACCTCCATCTCTGTTTAACGACCATTCCAACAAAACTTGCATTTACCCAAAGCCCAACAGCAATTCATGCTCTGCACCACTTCCCAAGCCAGAATCTGAACCTATGTGCCCGCAGACTTTTATTTATTTTGCTGTAGAAGAATTTATCCCCTGCTTCTAAGACCTTAATACTCATGTATCAAGTAGAAAGGGCACTCCAAAAGCGACAGATTTTTATATTCATTATACTATTCAACAAGATCCTTAACACTGACTTTACAGTAAGAGATAGCATCAACTTAAGAGACTGAATTAAGATAAGAGTAAACAAGACAGAAGAGAAGGCTGAAGTCATTTATTACAACTACACAAAAGAAATATCACTACAACTCCTAGAAATGATAGATTACCTTTTTTCAGCAGGCCCCAAAGGTCAGTCAATTTGAATGACTTTGGAAAAATGGAACACGTTAAGTCTGAAGCTGAAAATCCACCGCAGAGAATGTCTAGACAGCGAGTCTTAAATCTCACTCCTAAATCAACTGAGCTGCAGCTCAGCCATCCCTGCCATGTCGTCACGCCGGGTGAGAGACAGGTCTCAGCGAGGAGGAGTCCCCAAACACCGCCATAAAGATGAGCTCTGAGCACCTGGGGCTCTGCCCCGAGGGCAGTCAACAGTCCATCCCACTTGCACCACAGATGCTCTGTGTAAAAGGTACCATATCAGGGGGGTTTTGTTGGGTTTTTTAAGGAGTCAGTAATGTTCTGCCTGAGCTTCCAGGTGGATTTAACAAGCACATCTGCAGCAGCAGGAAAAGCAGAAGCAGCAGCCAACCTTTTAATCTACAGATCTCTCAATATACTTACAAAAGACATTTGTATCATTACATCATGGTAAAGAGAGAGAAAAAGTGGCCCTGGCAAGGGAGGTGACCAGAGAGTAGATGTCCCAGCCCAGTGCCACCACAACATCCCCACCTCCATCACTGCACATTCTCTGAAGTTGCCCACAAGCTATTCTCCTTCTTTAAAAACCACATTTTCCAGCTCATACTCATTTCAGGTATACTCTGAGCACAGGCATAAGAAAACTCAACATGATCAAAAGTTTAGTGTTTTTTTTTTCCCCACAGAAAGGAATATAAAATTCCTTCGACTGATTTCTAATTCCACGGGCTTTGCAGACTTCCTTCAAAGACTCGGGTACAACATTCTGGTGTATTCTGTATTTTACCAGAGGGTAAAAGCTGTAAATTGTATCACTTTGGGTGCTGTCTTCTTCCAACATGATTTATCCGACCCAGATCACCGTGTGGAATATTATGCAGGGGAAGAAGAGTGATAAATGCCATTAATGACTGGCCTGAGAAAATGCAGGACTCAACAGCAGGATAATGAATAGTGTGGGACTCTACCTCCTGGCCATGGCTTTAGACCATTAGACAAAGATATTGTTTTGTGCTACAACAGGTTCAGACACACTCCATTCTTTTGTTTAATCCATGAAGAATAGATTAAGCAGAGAAAGAGATGTGCAGTAACTCAAAAATAGCAGAAAAGCTTTTCCTTTCTCCTTTTTTAATTTCTTCCTTCATCCATCCCTTTACCTGTTCTTCCTCCTCTCCCCCTCAAACATATCCCTCACTTGTTCTCGAGGTTTTTTTACCCCAAAAAAGACAGAAGTCATACTAGTGTTACTGAGCCTTACTCTTTGCTAGTCCTTGGTTTGACTCTCTCAAATTTCAGAAAAGATCCTGAAGCTAATAAACAATTAAACCACAGAGGAAAGCCACCTGGAAGATGTATTGCAAAAAGAATTAAACAGTGATTAGTTTGTTTTTTTCTTGGCTAAGCACCCAGAAAATGCAAAAATATTCTGAGCAGGCTGACGGCTTTGGGATTCATGGGGTGAGACTCATGAATGTGGTTGCAATTGTGTGTACATATCAATAATTTCACATAGGTGTTCCAGTGAGCAGAAAAAAATATAAATAATACCAAAAAAAGAAAGAGAAAGAAACTAAGGGATGGTGCATAAATCGAAATGTCAGAGAATGTCGCAGGCAGAGGGTAGGTATGGGAATAACAGATCCAGAGCAAATCTGCTGGAGATGTTAAGAGCTGGCAAAAGATCAAAGCGATAAGAAAAGGTTATTTCCATTCCTGCTAATTCTGTGCCTATAAGAGGACATGGAAAAAAAAAAAAAACATTGCAAAGGCCAGCCAAGGTAACATGGAAAGGGGCCTAGGCATGTGCTGGGGGCTCTGCTCATCTCAGTCTGAACCTAAGGCTTTTGTCATACAAAAAAGCACTCTGCTAAAAACATAGCGCAGAAAAGCTCTGAAATAAAGCTGAAATATTTGGGTTTTTTTAGTAGAATAAGGTTTTAATTGCCATTTTCTAACTCTTCAGATAGCTCTGCAAAGATGTGTTTTCACTCCTCTTCCAGATATGGAGGCAAGCCTGTTCTGCTGTCCACAAGGAGAGGTACTTATGGCACCATGTTTAAGTAGGTGACACAGCAGAGGGACAAATGACCAAACCCTGCCTTTCCTCCCAGCACCCTGTTCTGCCTCTGAAGACATTCAGAAAGCAAATTCAGACACCAAATCCCTGCTGTTCCTGAGAAGCTGGACACACAGCCCTGGGTGACCACTGTTTGCTTTCTGAGAAGACAAGCAATGAGTAGATTGTCTTTTCATTTGAAACCTGGTCATTCTTGTTTTGCTACAGAGCAGGTACAAACCTGCCCAGTTGCTCCACCAGTGCAGATCCCACAGCCCAAGTCCCCTTCCTGGAGCACACACAAGCTCAGCCAAACTCTTATCTACTTGTCCCCAAAGCATTTTCCTCAATTCAGAAGAGTGTATGGAGCTGGCACAGAATATAATCTCTGATCTAAACATCTCTTTTATCTTTGAAACATCTGTTTCTACATTCCTCATCCCCATCCCAAAGCACCAAAACACTGCCAGGGAACAGTTGAGGATTTTACAGCTTGGTCCCAGTCTAGAAATCCCAGAAAAATCTTAACTTTAGAGTAATAAACTCAGTTTTGCAAAACTTGAGACGCTTCAGAAAACATGGCTAAAACCTGAAGAATCACTGAGCTTTTGAGCAGTGTCCGAAGTGAACTACAGGGGAAAACTGAAGTTCCTTCATCACTAATTAATGGCTTAACTGACATTACCAATGCTCAGCATATGTTCCTCCCTATTAGCTTCCAAGAACAGACCCACAGATTATTTTGAGCATGAGTTGAATTAAGGTGAATGATACCTTTAGGCCAATAAAGTTTTCCAGAAGGAACAAACACTTTGTTTACTCTGAAGTCAATACTGAGACACAAAGTGTTTACCCAACTTCAGCACACACAGCCACTGACCAGCCACATTTCCAGCAAACTGAATTCAGCTTTATTCTTAGTTCTCCACTTCAGAAATTTCGATTTGCTCAGATAAATCTGAACTGTGAAACAAAATATTACAATCGTGCTGATTCCATTAAACAAACACATTTTTTGAAATTGCAGAGTTGTTCTACAAGAGTTGTACAACATGCAATACAGTTTCCATCATGAATGTATACTACCTACACCAAGCCCTATCAAAGGCAAAAAAAAAAAAAAAAAAAAAAGGCTAAAATGAGGCTCTGTGGAGCACAGAACTTGCTCCATAGGAAAAGTTTATCCTAAAGTGGATTTTTTGCTATATTATGGTCTAAAACTACACAGTGCTCACCGACATCCTTATCTGTAGGCACACATGGAGTTCCAGAGAATTTGCTATGATGCTTTCATATTTAAAGGTTTATACGGTCAGAGGCTCAGATGTCATTATTCATGAGCAAATAATATTTCAGAACTGCAAGGCATATGCAAAATGTCAAATGCAGTTCATCTCATTTTCACATAAGTTTTTATCTTCATCATTTCATCAACGTCATTTAATGTTATTGTTTGTTATACAGGGGAAAAAAAAAAAATCACTCCTATTTTTAAAATAGAACACTCAGTTAATAAAACAGCATATTTATTAAGTTTTAAAAATCAATCTGTCTCCTAGATTCTGGTTCCTAAATCCAGCAGAAAATTTCATTGATTCCACAGAGAAATAGGTCAGGCCTTAAAATACAAGATTTCCAACAAATGTAGACTAGGCATATGGCTGAAAGGCTGAAAACCATCAGGTGTCAGCTCTCCAGCAAATACTGGGTAGTGGGATGAAGTAGGATGGGGTGGGACAGGAGGTCTCTCCCCTCTGGTTCAGGATCACCTGACTCCAGTGCAAGGGGAAGGGCTCAGCCGCTTTTGTAACACAGCCCAGATTTGGTGCAAAGTGAGAAAAAGCAAGCAAGAAGTCCTGTAACTTTCTTCAGAGATCAAAAATTTCATCCCTGAAAGGTGCTGCCATTTATTTTGTAATGTCCTGCCACACACCAGTTCAATATGCTTACAGATGAAATCCTGCCAGCCCTCCCTACCATCACTCTGGTATCTTTTGCTAGAAAACCAGTATAAACCACTAGCAGAAATAAATAGCTGGCACCAGGCAGACCTCTATCCACTGTGAAAAGGTCAGACACATCCCAGACTATTTCTAGCATGTATTTAGGGCCCATTCAAGCTTGATTTATGCCTCCTTTTAATTCAGAGTTAAGAATAGCATAAAACTATAGTACTTTAAAAACTCACTCAGGAAACATCTAAATGGAAAACCTAATGACTTCCCAGTGACCCAAGACAGATTTAAGTGTGACTAGTAACAGAAACTGTCATTATGATGTTATAATTTAGTCTTAAACCAATTATATTTATAGCCTTGCTAGTGTCTTACACCATGCGGTGACTTGGCAGTGCTGGGTTAATGGACTTGGTGATCTTAGATGTCTTTTCCAACCAAGACTATTCTATGATTCTATGTCTGGTGAAATAGTTTTATCTATAGAAATTCAAACACAACCTCAGTAGCTAGGATCTTCTCAGGCAGCAAGTGCTTTTCGGTGCCTGAAATCCCTTCAGTAAGCCCAATTTCTCAAGCAAGCATGGCTCAGCAGTTTTTGAAAACCAGGCCTTTGTAAAAGTATTGAAAGTTATAACATAGCAGCTACCTTCAAAAATGTAGGTCACCTGTTGCATCCAGTGGAAAAATAATCAGGATGCTTGTTCTCAAACCTTCAAAGCAAGCCAAACTGGCTATGTCATATGATTTCCCTTCCACAGACTGCTGAAGTCAGCTCTCTGGTGGAAGAGATGCTCAGTTTTCAAGTTGCTTCTTTGAGGAAAGACTCCCTGCTAAGAACAGCTCACAGGGACTCAAGCACAAGTACACCCCAGGACACAGGCCTTCATGAGAAAGACACTGCCATGTTGTTTTGCCTGAGTTCAAATTTGATGAGGCATTCAGCATTATTTCAGGGGTTGAAGAGAAAAAGAGGAAAAGTTTGGTAAGTGATGCAGCTTGGCATTTTGTGGTAGCTGATGAAAGAGAACACAAAGGATCAGTGCATACACCAATAAAGCTTTGAGATACCGTAATGAAATCCTGCCCACGTAATCCAAAATCGTGGTTGTCTACTCCAGTGTTTGCAGTCTGGACAGATTTCAGGAGCCCTGTAGTCTAGAGCTGTCCTGTTGCAGCACTGGAAGTCTGTGTTTGCAGCTTGGCTCATGTTTTATGTATAGGAGATGTAGGATACCAAGCTGAAGAGTGGTGTACATAGCCAAAAAAGTCCTGCAACTCATTAGCGCCTGAAAGATCAACGAGGGAACCTCTTTCTATTGAGAGGCAGAAGAACATTTCCATTCCCATCAAACATATTTCAAAGTGATACTAATGTAGAACGGGGGAAAAAAAAAAAAAAAATCTCAGTTGTACTCAGTAGTGGGGAAGGTGGGGAAAGATTAGAAGAATTCAGATTTAGTCCAATAATGGCAACTATCACACTAAAAAGTGAAGAAGTCACAAGGGTCCATAATAAAGGGAGCCAAAGCGGTCCTTTATCTCTTCTCCTGGTAGTCAATCTGTGCATTTACCTCTCTCTGAAGAATTTCTCTTTATTCTATATATAACATATCTGTCCACGAAAGGGTCTTTCAGCCCTCCAGAGCAACAAATGCCAACAACCTGAAAATCTGCCACTGGAGACTTTACCTGTCTTCAAGAAATTCTAATTGCTTTCTCGGTATCACTAACGAACTGAAACTCCGTAACCTACATTCAAGCTGTCAAGTCTTGCAGCACACTAATATTCACAAAACCCAGCATACCTCTTTTATCTGCATACAACTTACACTATTTTCACTAATTAAATTATAGAACTGTCTCTTCATTTCTTAGACACATGTTGTTTGACTTGAAGAAAGTATTTTTTTCAATGCCAAAACTAGATTAACTTCAGGAAAATTACCATGAAAGTAGTTTGGCAAATTTATATGATGGAATACAGGCAAGACCTTTATTAAAAATGACATTTCTAGAAATTAACCAAAAAAATGTTTAATATTATATTTTGTTTTCACATATCCACAGGAAACATAGCTGTACTGCCCTCCCACACTGCTAAACATCATCCTGCCACTTGCATCACGTGAGTCAAAATCCTTCACTGAAATTCATGGCAAAACAAGCAAGCAGAACACTGGAGGAGGCCTAAATGGATTTATGTTATTGTCTAGATGAGTTCCTGCACGTAGGAAAGGATTCTGGTGATATAACAACATGCACTCTGCTTTCCAAACTAGTGGCCTGATGGCCTCAGAAATTCACCAAATCTCCCAAAAGCAGAGGTCAAAGAGGGAGAAAAATAAAGCCAATGGAACGAATTTCCAGCAACAGGAAACATAAGGTAAGGCGTTAACTGGCTTCTGCCACTCGTTTACTGGTTATTTCACCAGGATGCACACAAGAGAACAGATCTGTAAAATTAATTGGGCGGCATCACAGGCATGCTATCCATTGTGTAGGTCTTCAAAAGCAACCTGGTGCCAGGGTAAGGAGCGTCCTCACTTCCATTCACCTTCAATGCATGGTTGCACATTACATAACTAGGTACACAAGAGATTAACCTGTAAAGAGCTATTAAAATTCTAACAGGTGAGTACGACAAGCATTTAGGAAGCTGCCTTCTTGGCTGTGTAAGCTTTCATAATTCAGTAATATTAGCTGTGTGGAATAAGAATGAGAAGCTGCAGTTTTTTAACTCAGAAAATGAGATGGTTTGCCTTTATTCCTTTCTAGAGCCTACTAGTTTCTGCTTGATTTCTCTGCCTTTTTAGTAATAACCCATCGATGGCCTTTGCTCAGCAGTTCCAAGAAACTGGCCATTGGGTTGAAATCCTGCACAAACTTCATGCACCCACCCCAGTGAGAAACCCTTTAAATATCTCTGTGTTTGTATATTTGCTGTACAACCCATGCTTGAGGACCACCCGCCCAGGACATCCAGGAGGAAGGTCAAGTCACTCACGTCCAATTTATGAGACCTTAACTTTCATAAGCTCCTTTCCACCCTAGAACCTGTCATACAGAAGATCTGTCCTACAAAAACACTACGTAAATACAGAACTCCCCCGATGTGCTCAGCTCCACTGTTACTGTTATCCTTACAACACTCCCTACGTCTCTCACACACCTTCCCCTGCAGACAACTCAAACTAGGTCACTATCCACAGAGTGTGTCATCCTGCCTAACTTCAGCATCTGCTGCAGATAGCTGTTTAGGAATCCACTCACCTTAGACCCTATAAATAGTCAGCAGAGGAAAAAAGGCATCTCCAGACAGTGATTCAGAAAAAGACACCAACCTAGATGCTCTGAGTCCTTTCCCAGAGGAATTTGTGTCTGCAGATTGCATAAGGTAGAAGCAAAAGGACACGGGGTGGGTGGCTGTGTCTCAGAGCTGGGTGCCAGAGTGCTTTGATATTACAGTGACAACGAAACCTGATATTAACCTCCATTTTAAACTCTTGGGGACAGGCATAGAAGGATTATTTCCCGGTAAAATAAAACTCAAAGGGTCTATACATAATAACCATGCTCACATGCTTGCACTTTTTCCAGGATCCACACTGCTGGCCCCCACTAAAATAATAGAAATTTCATGTAAATTGGTATAATTCAAATCTTGAAAGATAAAGATCTTATCAGGGCAAAGAAAAACCTCAATGACTAAATATTTTACTGCACAGTCTCTTGACATTGCCTTTTAAAGAACATTTGTTGACATAAGAAAAATCAGTCAAAGAAGCCTAGACTGGCATTTATTAAATACCATTTACCCGTAGCATAGATAAAGATTATTTAGGCCTTCTCCAGCAGTCTGGTGCTAGAGAATACCAATGATTTTACTGAGGTTTGGATTAACTACCACTGGAAGTATTTCAGGAATCAATCACTGCCCAAGTATCCACCAGAAAACCCCTCAGATTGTAGCAAGTCCAGTAGGAAACAGCAACAATTACAGATTGTCCTTCAACTCTTTAATATGGTAAAATAGAAAACCCACGTTTAAACAGCATTTCTAAAGCAGCAGTGTCAAAGTTGGTCTCAGCTATAAAGGTCGCTTACTGGAAATATCTTAATGCTTGTGCAACCTTAACTCTGGTCCCCAGCGTTTACGTATCATGGTACACATTAATCAGATACTCATGTACTCTTTTTTCCACTGAACCCCTGACGACACAAACTATAAGCATGCGTAGACATGAATCAGAAGAGGGTAGTGAATAACTTAATGTGGAATTTATTTTATCACATGTTGCAAAAGATGAGAAACATGTTGAAAAATGTCTAGGGAAGGACTACAAAGCGCGCTGGGAAAATGAACTCTGCTCTATCACACACACCACAACGATTTTCCTTTGCAGGTCCCATTAAGTATGTGCTCTTCATTTAGCAGCCATCTGGTTTGCAACATCAGCCTTTGATTTTCAAAAGCCTCAAGCACTTCTACCTGCAACTGGGCATTATGGTTACTCAGTATTTTGAATGTTTAAATCACCTAAATGGTGTCTCAAATGGGTCAGCCAGAATACAAGGGAAGTTTAGGTTCTAACCACTGGTTATTTGGTTCCCTCCTAAGATGTGGAAAAAACACTCTCTTCTCACAGAGGGCTATGAAAACAGATGCAGTGATGGCTGTGAAACGTTCAGTGATCAACGTCAGGGAAAGACCCTGGAGGAAGTTCAGTCATCAGAGCTGAGTCTGAAAAAGGATCAGGAATGAAGGCATGAAGGGACACCCTGGACAGCAAAAAGAAAACAAAATCCTGAGCAGATGCTCTCCTGGAGAGCCTTGTTTACTCTGTTCAAGCAGGACCTGAATAGCATTGCCAAAAGCCAGTCTGGCTGAAGTCTCCACTGGAACTTGGCCCTGGCAAACACCTGACACAAAAAAAAACCTTCAGCCCAAAGCAGTAAAGTTTGGCAAATTTTTAGTAAAATTAAATCAGAGTTCAATAACAGGAAGCCTCATGTAAACTCAATGATAGCTGATACTACCCACTCTGCTTACAACTCTGCCATCTCTCATGATAAACCACCAGCTTCAAACTGCCCACACAGAGATTCATTGAGACGCCTGGAGGAAAGAACCGCGTGGCTTTGTTCGGGGGAAAGTGTGAAATTTATCATATGCCTTTTTTTTTTTAATCTTTTCTTTCCCTTTTTCCTTGACTTCAGACTGACAAGTACAAATTAAAATTTCACACCCAGCCTCAAGCAGGGAGCATGAAATTCTGGTTTGGGGGATTTAGGTAGATCTCTCCAGGATTACACGGATTGCAGCTGCTCAGGTTAGTGCCACTGAGCCTGTCCCCACCAGCCTGTCCTACCCTGAAGCAAAAACTTGCTGAAAACATTTAACAGGGCAAAAAATGCAGATATAGCACTTACAGCATTATTGCACATTCATATTTCTGGTTTTATTATTGATAATAATAATAAATATCGATACTGTAAAGTACCCTCAGCTCTATCAAATTGAGGCCATAGACACTATATGAGGGACAGCTGGTTCTCAATATCAGTGCAATAGGGCCACTTAGGGGGTACTCAGAGATAACCAGAAGGTACTTATATTCAAACAGCTAAAACTTAATACATTAATAGCACTGAACAGAGAATTTTATTGGGCCATTTCTAGAAACAAGAAGGGATTGTTATTTTGGACCAATTTTTAGATATTCCCTGTTCTTCGAAACCTATTGCTATTTCCTCTCTCTGTGGAGCCCCCAATAATCTACTCCATATTCTTCGAAACCTATTGCTATTTCCTCTCTCTGTGGAGCCCCCAATAATCTACTCCATATTCTGAACATGGCTGAGGACAGCAGAACTATTGCTGAGATGCTGACCTTGATCTCTTGGGCATGGTTGTTCCATGCCAACCTCAAGAACACTTCTGAAATTGGGAAAGAGTAATAGGAGACAAAGAGAAACGATAAAGAAATGTTGATATTGTGAGGTACCAAGCATCTTCAGCTCCTTTGTTACCCTTTGCCCCTATTCCCTTAGCCCTCAGAGACCTCTGGAGACTCACAGTGAACACCTCCATCAGTGCCTTCTATTTCCTTCACAATTCTGTTGGACAATTCACTGTCTCTTGAGAAGTCCAGTCTCTTGTTGAGACCCAGGATCATTTCAGTATGAACAAAGAGCAGCAAATGAGGGAACAGACTAGCTAAGTTCATGAGATGCACTTTAACATTCCAAGAGCATATCATAACAGACTACCAAATGGGGGTCCCTGGGAAAGCTCCTAGTAAGCTCAGAGGAGCCACAATTTCGTTCAGGTTTGACTGTCCCAAATGCTCTAATACCTGTTGGGTAAAAGTCTGCGTTTGGCACAGTGGCATTTCTGATTGTCAATTTTTGAGTTTCCAATTATTTTATTAAGCAAAAGAGTTATTTCCAAAGCACTTGAATGAATAACATGAATGCTTTGAACTTCATACAGATTCGGTCTTATCCCCATTGCCAAACTGCTGCAACACGATGGTGCTGGATGGGAGAACACATGTGGATGTTCGCAAGTACCACTCGCTTCTGGATTTTTCATTACCTTGAACAATGGAGCTCCATTTTTATAACATTAAATTCCCACCAGTTCCTGCTGACACTCATGATTTAACTGGCGACGAGTGCAGCGAACTGCTTAGCAATACATTTTAAGAAATAGGTTGGATATATTAGCTAGGAATTTTCTGGCACCAGTTCCTATGTTTTGGTTAGTATATACCACAGCACAGACATTCAATGATCTATCTTCCTCTTTGCAGAGGACAACATTCTCCCTGTTTTTGGAAACCATCTAGCACATGGAAAATAAAGAGGTGGGACTAGAGTCAACTCTCAGTTGGGCTGGTAGATATTTAGCATAATCTCAATGAAGTCAATAGCTTTGGAGTGTTTTGGACCATCAACAACCAGTGTAGTTGAGAGAAGTTACTGACTCAGTAACTCTTAAAAAGCCTCTCTATGACACAGATCTAAGAATTCAACACTTGCATTATTAAGGTTTCTGTATGTGATTATATTTGAAATATATTTTTGAAACCTTTTTTGATTCAAAGTCAAGATGTGATGCCATTGTAACACCACACAGCCACAACACTTCTAGAAAAGTATCTCTTAAATAAAATAACTACACCAAAGGCAGGACAGCACTGCAGTATTAACCGTGTTCTCCACATTTATAGAATCATAGCCTTGATTGGAAGAGACCTCTAAGATCATCAAGTCCAACCACTAACGTAGCACGGTCAAGTCACCACTACACCATGTCCCCCAACACCTCATCTACATATGTCTTAAATCCCTCCAGGATGGTAACTCCACCAATGACTATTGCTTTGTCCCAGTTTCAAATCTATAACAAACAGCTTGCTCAGTCAGGATGTTTTAATCATGGAGACTTATTCAGGAATACAAACGTATGAGTAAGAGTCATTCCTCCTTCCAAACACCACCAAACCACAGCAGAACATGAACTCTGCTCAAGGACACACAGTTACGCAGCCGATGACTATCTTGCCAAGCTGCCTACCCGTTCACTTTATTTTTCTGTAAGGGTGTGGAAATCTTTGTTCACTTAAAGGCATCCTTCTGGTTTATTGTCCTAGATGACTGACTTACCTTCTGGGTGATGATTATCAGTATGAGCAACAGTGTGGGTACTGGGATAAAGGTGCCTTATCCCAAGCAGAGTTTGTCTTCCCACAGAACTAAGTTACACAACAACACAAGCGAGGTTGCTTCGTTTAACTACAGGAGGTTACATTAGTACAATTTTTGTATTTACATAAAGATAAAAAAAAAAGAGTCATCTACAGGAACTAAAAAGTACATCTTGATTGAAAGATAGCTGAGACAACCTGATAACAGCTTATGTGTCTAGAAAACACTGGCACATGGAAGGAAAGGAATTTTTTTTAAGAAGAAAGTGGGGGAGGGTTAGCTACAAAGGATAGATTGTGAAAAATTATTAAACCTAGACCCAAGAAAACATTTTTAAGCAGTGAGATCATTTAGACTACAACGTAGGCTCCAAGGGCAAATTGTTGAACTTCTTTCTCTGGAATTCTTTCAAATAAGTCTGAACAACGCACAGGAGGGAGTGGTGGTACATGGGCTCGCAGTGCACTGAAGGACCAACGAGATTATTTCCATAGTAGACAGAGGTTACCGATACTGCTATGCAAGTGACCTCAAAGATCTGGAGTATTTGGCTTCTGAATTATAAAGGAAGATAAGCATCTCACATTCTAACCACATTTCTAAGGTTTTGCTTACACTGAAAATTCATAAATCAGATGGTACGCAGAGCGGCACGAGGCAGAAAGACAGATGCAAAGAGAGAGGAACCGTTTATAACCATTGCAAAGTGTCCCTCCGTGGGGAACCCTGCATTCCTCTGGGTTACACAGAAATTAAATACATTTCCTGCCTATTTGGTCAGAGGGAGCGAATACACAGAATGGAAAGTAACAGATTCTCAAGACCAGTAAAATTTGAGAATACCAACAGTCAAGAAACAGATTGGAAATATCAAGTCAAAACAGGGCTTTCAGTTAAATTCAGCAAACCATTATCAAACACACAAAGCTAGGAGAAAAATACAGCCAAAACCAACTAATAGCAAGGAAAATGCCTTCAACCAAATGCTCTGACTGAATGCTTCTCCCTGCTCACGTAGAGAAAGACTGGTATGAACGAGTCTGTCTGGTCAAGAACTTAGAGGCTTTGTGATAAATTGTACCAAATTTTCAACTGCATTTTAATTCTTTTTTTTCCTTCAGCTAATTATACATTACTTGGAAAATTCAAACTACATTTCACTCCTGCTCTGATAAAAATGGTTATAAAATTGAAATAGGCTCCGATTTTGGCCAAAATTTACACAATCCAAAAACCACTGAAACTTGATTCTTATCAAACACAATCCTAACAAAGCTCTTGAGAACAGTACATCCTCGAGGCTAAGGTTTTGACATTAGTTTGTTCATCCAGGTTTCCTCCTACTTCTGCTCTTTATCTTCCCAGAGATTTTGCCTAGGTGGAATTAGAGAACACTGGCTGTTTGTCTCACATTTCTAGATGTCCAGATGTCTGACCAAGCTACTGGTGTTTTGGACCACTCCTTCATGGAAGAACACTGGTCATGAGATAACCAACTCCATAAGTGGAATAAATCTAAGGCAGCTGCAATGTACTGGAACAAGTGAGCCACACACGTACCCAGTAAATTTGAGATGTCCTTCAGCGCTGTCTCACATGTGCAGAGCATGCTCTAAAATTTCCCAAGCACACGCAGCAAGCAGAACACAACTGGTACGTACTGGGTTTACAGTGCGTAGGTGGACCAGAGGTACAGGACATGCAGACCGAGTCCCACACATCTTCCATATTAAGTCCCACACAACTTGGACACTGGAGATTCACTCTGGTCAAAGCACACACAGACCCTTGTCTGGAAAATCCTGGACAGAATGTTAGTCCCCAAAGTCTAACAGATTTGCCCAAGTCCTATTAAAATGCATCAAAAATCAGGTGACACTGAGATTCTTCATGAAACTTGATCATTTAGCCATAAGGATATATACTTCTTGCAAGATACAGCTAAATCAGCAGAGAACAACACTTCAGATTGGAAGGCAGATTGGAAGAATCGAGTTTTTTGACACTGCTTAATTAAGCTATGCTGCTTTTCACACCACGACTGCCAGCAGAAGGCAAAACATATTGCAAGCATACAGTTCTCTCTACAACCAGACACTAAATGGCACTCCTTCTTCGCTTCCTCACTCTGCTACGTGTCGTTCCACCTTGCCTACCAACCATCCTGGCAGGGAACCATCCTGCACTGAGCACGCATCAGAGCTGCTCTTCCCCAGGAATAAGGTGAGTTGTGCTGCTGTCCTCAACCAGTCTGCCCAGGAGCCAGAGCCCCTCAGCCAGCAGGGACAGGGCACCACGCATCTATACTCTGAGCAGCAAAGTTTTCTCCTGGCAAAGGGCAAGGGTATCGAGGAATGAAAGCACCTGCAGCAGTCGTGTGTCTTTAGACCCCTCTGCAAAGGGACAGGAGATCCCAGCCTGGATTTTCACAGCTCCTCTCCCAGCCCAAAGCTCAACACTTCCAAGGGAAGGAAATTCCCCTGAGCTCTTGGCAGCGTTTCTGAAACATCCTGTTAATCACTTTGTGGTTTTTAAGAGCAAAAAGTGAAATGAAATGAAGTTCAAGGGCTTGCTCTGACTTTATCATGAAGGCAACTGTGAGGGGGAGAAACAAAAGGAGAGTAGATAATGGGTCTACAGAGGTCAGAACCAGGAGCTTCAAAGTGTGTAGGTGCCTTATTGATTCTCCCTTCAGGCACTGAAGCCAAATTACCTTCTTGAGATCCTTTCTATCGAGGCGGAAGACAGCAATTTCTCCTGGGTAGCTGAAGAGCTTGAAACTTGTTTTGAAGAACCTGAACTATTTACATTTATTATAAAGGAAGTGAGAAGGCATTTGCACATGACAATGACTTCTGGAACAGGGAGAGATCAATACTGCAAGATGCTTTTCGTGCCAGCACACAAGGAACTGTTTCTCTATCCTTTTCAACTCTAAGAACTGAGAGGTGCTTTGCTTGGGTTTAATGGATATTTTGGGATTTGTAGAACAAGGACTGGTTGGTGTTTGTGTTGATTTTGTGTTTCAAGTCAAATCTGTCCAGATGGGAATCACCAAGACCTAAATTAGTTTTGGTTGTTTAAAAAAAAAAAAAAATAAATAAAGTGGCTCAGCTGGATGAGAGAAAAAGAACTGGAAGAACAAACCAGTAATAACAGAGCTGAGGAGTAAAAATTTTCAGACTTCTTACAGTTACATTGCAGAGTTGAAATAGTTTTGGTGAACTGAAGAACAGCCTGATGCTAATTCAATCAATTATTGAAATCGGCTGAGCAGCTTTCAGAAAACTGGAGCAGAGGTATGAGAAGGTACTGCTACATGAACACAAAGCAGTGATTTTGGGAAAGTACTATGGGAAAGGAAGGCACTACGTATGTCCTGCAAATTGGATTAATAACCAAGTATGAATGGAATAATAAGATTAAAGCACAGCAAAGTGCATATCCCAAAAGAGGGCTGTACAAAGAAAACTCAGAAAATCATTTAATCAGAAAGCACCAGAAGGAATGGAGGCACTATTATTACTGACAGAGCTTAAAAAAATTAAGTTCCAGCTCTGAATGCATCTGTAATACACTGGAGGAAGGTGTACCTGACCAGGTGACAGGAATAAAGACTCTGCTCATTAAAAAGAAAAAGGAGCAGCTTGCTGTGAAAGCCCAAGACATATAACTTGGCTGCTTATGACCTGGAAGCTGCTTCTCAGATTCATTAACAACAAATTGATTGAAATGGTTGAAACTAATGAAGTGTTTCTTGAGATGAGGAAGGGTCTCAACAATGCTTAAGTGAGAGGAATAAAAGAAAAATCATCTCATGGCAGCTGAGCTGCCGAAGGCAAAAGCAGACTCTGCCTGAATGTTGAGCAAATTACATCAATGTGTATGACACTGTCATAAGCCTGTGTGCTAAGTGATGAAAGCACATCTGTTGCAACTGTAACATCTGTAAAATCACACACCAAAACATACATTCTGTGCATGGAATAGAGTGGTAAAACAGTAGGAAAACAATATTTTCCAAGGGGCTCTGATAATATAATGAAAGATGTTGCTGCCTCTTGACAAACATAAGAGGTGGCAGAGAGTGAGGAACCACGTGGTGTGGCTTTGTTAGGAATACCTGAGTCCATTCCATCACATCCATAGGAATACATGGGTCATTCTCAATGCTAAATTCTTAACGTAACTTCAAGTTACAGATTAGTGTAATTAGTGTGTTCAAATGAATCTCAAAGTAAATCATGAAACCCAGAAGGTACAAAAAATCAAGCAAAACAGAAGCAGAGGAAGACTTTGCAATTCAGGCAAATTTAGCCACCCTGTTTCCCACAGCCTTGCACTGGGTCTGCCCCCACTAAACTCACTGGGAACTTCTCCATTAAAATCAGTGTGAATGGGATCAAGTGCATGGCTTGGCTGAACCCTACCCACTTGCCAACCAGTAATTTATTATTACAAAGGCAGTTCCCAGAAAATGCATTTGTATAAGGTCTGTGAGAATTAGCTATCACATAACATGTGTTGCCTACAGGGATTTTGAAAGAGACTGTAATTTATTTGGTGGGAGTACAGTTCCATCTCACATTGAAAAGACACTGAGCTCTCCCTTAAAATCTTCAAAAAATTGAAAAGAAATAATCTTAAGGAAGAAATCTGGCCTTTTGAAGGGATTTTTTCTCCCAGAGATTCCTGGAAATACCCCCACTATCGCTTGAGAAACAATCAGGCTTTCCAGTTGTCTGACCCGAGACCCATAAAGACTGTAAATCCTACTAGTGCAATCAATCTTATCTGCTGCAAATCTTCAGAGCTCAGATGCACCAGTTTGCTTGCACAGATCGCCCTGCCCTTTGCCCATGCTTGCCACCAGGCTTTCAGCAGCACAGAAGACCATTTAAGTCTCTTCAGGACATCCAATAAGAGGGTCCCAAATGGAACAGCAGGCAATGAGTTATTACAGACCAGGAAACAGCTCCACATAGATCTAAGGCTTAACTGATTCAGGTCTTGTGCCCTTCCCACTCACATCCTACCATCACTGCCAACAGTCAGTGTAACAGTAGCATGAAGGCAGCCAGGTGAGGCTCTCTTAAAGTCTGTTCACACCTCTGACAAAAGTGTTATAGGAGTTGCTACAACATTTTTACAATCATCTCACCTCTATCACACATCCAGACACAAATACAAACCAGATCCACAGCCAAAAAATGGCAGAAACCTATCCCTCGGGGCTATCACTTGATGTTATTCACTGTCAACAGAGTCTTAAACAAAACTTCCACTTAACTTTCAGCCACAACTTTATTCCCAAACCTGTGTTTTCTCATCTGCATTTTGTTGCTATGCCATTGTCCGTATATTTTGCAGCAGACTGATAGATTTTGCCAGTCTTCCAAAAATATTCTGCTTCAGTAATTTATGACCTGCAGGTCAATATCTGTAACGCTGCAATGGGTTGCCATGGATATGTCAATACCATCCGTTTCTCTGCACACATGTAAGTGAGATATCCAAGAAAAATACCTGGTAATTCAGGAATTATATTCAAGTCATCTTACGATGACTCAAAATCAGATTTTCCTACTTTGTTATGTTTTACACTGGAGACTGAGCAGCGTTTTAGGGCTGCCTAGGACATTTAATACCCCTAGCTAGAGCCTTTGGACTGCCTTTTTCTAACCATCTCATAGTTTAACAAGTCTCCAGAGAACCGCTTAAAGAAAAACAAAGCAAAAAAATATATTCTACTTGCTTGCAAGCTGAAGTAAAGTTAAAATGTATGATTTTCAGCGTGCCTTTTAGTCAGCACTTTCTTAAGAGAGACTGGGAATAAACTAAGTCGAACTGGCAGGAAGAATGGCCAGCAAGCCTGTGAACACGGATTCAAGCCCAGATTTAATCTATGGCTTTAAACAATACATCATTTTAAGCTCACATCCCTGAGAGAACTGATTTCCCAATCCCCATGAAATCCATTTTTTGATGCATTAAAAAAAACAACCCTGCTTTAAAAGCCACTGAACAAATATATTGAAGCCTCAAATATCTAGGGTTTGGCATACCCAACTTCAGCATGAATAAATGGGTATGAAAGCTCTGAGATGCAGAGAAGAGCTCTGTAAAAAGGGGAACAAACCTCTGCCCTACTCCGGGGAGAAAGACATGCACAACTGCAATGTGTTCATTACTATAAATAACAGCATCTCTCTAAAAAACCAAAACCCTAGAAAGAAAGAAACCCAGTAGGATGAATGAACTCTGAACAACATGATACAGTGAAGCTCAGTTAGACAAACAGGAGTGCTGCCCACTCAGCAACACAAAACACAGCCCATAAGATGCAATTCTCAGTGCCTGTTAATTTCATATGTATTAATAGCCAGTCAAGGGCAATTTCCCATGTCACTATTTAGTTCTCGTTACTACCAGTCTTCCCAGATGCTTTCCCATGATGTGACCTGGGTTTGCTCATCTATGGAATAATGACATTTCTAAGTTGTCACCACTTCTCACATCCAAAGACCCGTTCAAAACCCCCAGTCACTTAGACCACTCTGCCAACTTATCCTGAAGATATTTCACCAAAAAAAAAAAATCAGAAAGAAAACAAAACAATGATTCACATTTCTTTAAAAGTTTAAAGAGCAATCCTTCCACTTCCCTGCTAAGCATGTGAGGTGGTTTTAACAGGAGGTGCTGGGATGAGGTTTCAGAGGCAGCTGCTTCAGGCGTAAAACATTTCTCAGTGTCTCTCACCACTCACGGTCAGAAAGCACTTTCAACAGGTGTAATATGCCTTCACATGTACAACAGGCAAAAAGATCCCCTTGACAGGCAAACAGATGCGGTCACAAAGTGCAGATACCTGACAAGATTTAAAAAAAAAAAAATCTCACAGCTAGCAGTTCATAGAAACCATTATTAGGCTTTTCAGGTTATGTTTAGGACTGAGCATGTCTTGTATAACTTGTTTTTTGGATAAAAGAATCCTTCCTTAAATGTTCTGTAAATAATCACTCCCATTTTTAAAAAGCTACAATTGTTGAAGCAGTGTTAGAATATTAGGGTTACCAGGGGAAAAAAAATAAAAATCCATGTCTCTCTAAAATTGACAGTCTGGAGTGGCCAAACCCTGCAAAATGGAGCAAAGCCCAAGGAAATGAGTTTTGTTCCAAGGACAACTGTCTGAAGCCCAGCAGCGCTAAGGAAAGCACCGCAAGGCTCCTGCAGCACGAGAGCCTTGGGAGCAGGGCAGCAGCAAAGGCCTGCGGAGGCTGAGTCGCCAAGGACCACTGCTCCCAACTCCTCCCCATCACTTGCTCCTGCAGGATTTCTGGCTGCCTTTCCTCACACACCCATCAGGCAATGCTGCAAAAGGCTCTGAGAAACCTTCTCCGAAGAGCTACCACCTACCTGTGGAACTGTCAGCTCTGGAGTTGAAATAAAACCAATCCCTAACCCTCTTGCCATCCAGATTGTGTTTAATAATTTTTCCCCTTGAAAGCACTACACACCGCCGGGCAGGCGAGCGTGCCAGATGGTCCGTGCACATGCAGAGAGCTGGAACAAGTAAGTGACTGCACAAAACTCAGAGATAAAAGGAAGAGCAAAGATGCATACCAGGCTTTTAATCAAACAACTTGCTGAAAAACAAAGCACGCTATATTTAACCCATTAACAAACACTGCAGTTTCAAGAGCTGTGCAACATCACGTAGTAAAAAAGGAAACCTCTTGGTCTGCAGGAGACTTCACCCTTTGCACAAGGATGGGACAAGTGGGTTCTGGGTGCCACTGTCTGCAAGGGTCTTGTCTGAGACATTCAGCCAGTGGAGGACAGGGTCTGCACAGGCACTAAGGAAAGGAATGCAATGATGCAGTTGCCTTCCTTGGCATTGCTGGAGCATCCAACAGCCTCCAGCTGGTGACTGCATCCCTTTCAGCAATGCGGCTCAGACAGTAACAGCTGGCAGAGGGACTGTGTGGCCAGTGGGCGAGAGGAGGACCATTAGGCTGGTTTAAACTAATTACCAAACCATGCCTTTGTTCTCATCACAACAGTAGAGTTTCAGCAATATGAGGATGCGGGTCTGTGCAGGCAGCATTGCAGGGTTCGAACTAGGCAAGAGCATCACGCCACATCAGGGGTGGGATAAGTCCCTGAAGCAGTTAGAGGTTACCGCTCACATCTGAGGCTTTAATAGAAATGGTTCAAATCCAAGAAGGCACCTCTGTGTTAACAAAACAATCACTGTTTGGCTTAAGAGTACATCATGGTCCAAGTCAGTCCTGCAGACAGAACATTTTAAATCTAATATGTAAGTGTTAGGTAACACAATTCCTGAGGTTCATATTCAAATGAGCAAAGGCAATTAAATTCAAACTACTACCAGCAAACATGTATGTGAGACACTGCCACACACAGTTTGGCACAAAATAATTTGAAATATAATTATAAATCAGTCATTTGTAATATGATCATTTAGAAAAATCAGAGTTTGAGTTAAGCTCACAGTTTGCAGTAACAGTTTCTGCTACTGCTTAAACCTATCCACTGTTTCAAAACAGTGTTTCTGCTTTATAGAAAAGCACAAATTTTCAAGATGAAATTAATTTACTACTGTGTCAAAATGCAGATTCAAAGCAACTGAAATCTGAAGTTTTATTGCCTTTTTCCTGGGCTGAGATCCTCTTGCCTTTTATAATTTCAGGAAAGCACAGGGGAAAGGAGACTTGTGCTAGCTGAAATGAAAGTTATCACCACTGTTTGCTTTTCAAGTGAAAGTTATTTTTACCTAAAAAGTCCAGGCAGCCCCAAGCATCACTGAGGGAGTTCAAAACACAGAGAACACAAATAAATAAGCAAGAGTTACAAAACAGCTACAGAAGGTTATTACCCAACACAGGCTCTAGTTATAAACTAAGGCTCTGTAGACCAGGCACCTAATTCATACCAACCACTGGGTTACTACAGGTGTACTCCCCAGCCTCCCACAGAGCGTAACACATGCTTTATACTAAAGCATAAGCATCAAAGCAGCACATACTTGCCTGCTCATCACTGCACCTGCACACAGCACAGGAAGAATGAGGCCCAAAGAGCTGCATCCCCCTCTCACCCTATCTCCAAAAGGCAGCTTAAGTGCTCTGTACCTCCTCCATCTGGCCAGTTCACCCAGCAGGTAGTAGTGGCAAGGGGCAGCTGTCTGCACTGCCACGCTCCCCCAGCACTTCTGCATCTCACCAAGCCACGTGGGACCTAGGACTGCAATGGGGAAGGGAGGCAGGAGAAGCAGTCATGGCTTTACTGGGAGATGGGGCTAGGGCAGTGGGAAGAACAGCTTTTAAAGGGATCAGTGCATAATGCAGTGATTAAGTGCACAATATGATGGATAACCTACCAGATACACAGTCTGCTAAAGAAAACCATCCTTTAGCTCAGGCACTAGCTACTCACACTTTTGCTTTGAACATACCCATTGACAATTGTCTACACAGCACCAGCTCTGAGGCACTGAATAATTCTCCCTTTAACCAGCATTGAGCTCATGAGCAACACAGCGTTTGCTTGTAGGGATGTACTTGGTGCACAGTAGACATCACAAATTAAATTAGTGCAGAGAAAGACCAAGCAATTTGTTTCTCATTCTCCAGATAAGTCTCACACTGCTATAAACACAGTGACTCTTCCAGTGCCCCTTCTACAGGCACCGAGACACCAGCAGCACATGGCATTTCTTCAGTGGCCAGTCACTGAGGACCAGATTTCACACAGCTGAGAGCAGTCAGAACCAGCTGGAACACATTTTTAATCCTTGGACCACTTCACAAGGCCTCACATGTGGCTCTTCTGTTGCAAAGAAATGACAGAAATTTCAATGTTTGAAGGATATCCATCTCACTCACAACTCTGGGCTTGCCCATTGCTTTCATGTGGTGATGCCTGGAGCTTTTAGCCTGATCAAACCACTTTATCATCATTATCATGGACAGCAGACAAGTTTTGTGTTGCTTTTAGACAGAAAACATTTTAAACAGAAAATGTTTATCGGCATTTTCTACTAGAGCTTATTTTAGTTACACATACCAGATGCTATTTTGCGTATTGTTATTAAACACAGAGTTTGAATCCCGTGGTAGAACACAGCAAACACTACACGCTCTCCATATTTTTGAATTCTCAGTTCCAGAATCCATTTCTTAAAACGGAGATGTGGGTTGCAGAACGCTCGCAGTTTGTCAGGACAGAATATTAAGGTCTTTCTGTGAACAAGTTTGTCCCCCTTTGTGCCTGGCAGACATCAGAACCTGCTGGATCCTCGCCAGCCTCTGTCTTTCTCAGCAGGTTGGACAACACGAACACAGCCTGTAAATAAACAAACCCCGACAGGATGACACTTCACGGGAAAACTCACCAGCGAATGCGAAACTGCAAAAACCGTGTGGGTGTGCACATACATTTTCATAAGCAAAACCTCCCCGCATGCCTGTGGGTGGCTGCGCGCACTCACACGGGCTCCAACAGCAAGGTCGGAGCTATGAACTGCTGCTCCCATCGGCTCTGCTCTTACACTGGGCTATTACCAGCAAGAAACAGGATCACCTTTCACTAAAAACAAAGTTTATGTTACTCTTGTCCAAAAGGCAAATATTTTCTTCCCTCTTTCCTCCCAGGAGACAGAGAGGCAAAATTCATTAAGGATTGTGAGATCAATGGATACTATAAAGAATAAAAACAAATCTTAATGAAATCTGTTGTAAAATGTTTTGTTGCAATAAATGCATCTATAAAGAAACAGGTGTTGACTAAATGTAAACATAAATAAACAAGTGATTAACCAAGCTTAGTTTCACACCTCTAGTGCTGAATTAACTGACAGAAAAACATGAAAAATAAGATGGGGGGCTTTCCTCATTCTTTCATCTTTCTTATCACAAAAATCTTAGCACAGCGTTTGAATTTAGTAAGGGCTGAAATGAATTTAGCAGTTGAGAATGAAATTAATTTTTACCTTAGCTAATGATACGAGCAAATCGCTGATATTTAAGTAAGCACAAATAATTGAGTTGTTCACCTTTAATTCCTGAATGGAACTTGCTCTGGTAGCTTGCCTCGTAACAAGAACAGGAACTCACCTCTATATAGAATAAAATGCATTCAGCCCATGGCACATATCTGAATCCCACTGAAATCAGTTTGACTTAAGTCACGTGGCAGCTCTGCGCTCCAGCCTCTCCCTGCTCCCCATCCCTGCTCTGCATCGCTCCCTGCTGCCCCACCAAGTTTATTTATCTACAAGATGATTTGTCACTGGCAAAACAAAACAGTGCTGCAGTGACTACAGATTTGATGGAAGTATGAGAAAGTATTTAACACACATTCAAACGTTCCAAAAGCGATTTTTAGCGTTTGGGAAAAGATGCTTAATTAAAAGCAAAAAAAATTCTTTGAAGATGCAATATACTTTCCAAAGCACTCAAAAATTCAAACAAACCCACTGTAAAAGTAGCCCACACAGGTTTCCTGTGCTCCTGATACACACACGCATCACCACGCATCCTCAGTTACATAAGCACTTCTCTTCCCCCCCACTCCCCCCCAAAAAACCCACCAAATTACTAGGATTTAAAAAAAAAAAAAGTTCAGTTATCATCATTATAATTTGATTTCTAGGCAAAAGAAAACTGACTGCCCCTGAAGCGCAGGACAGGCTGACTTTTTAACCCAAGTCCATTCTGTGGCCCAGCTAAGGCCACCCAGTGGGGAGGTCTATGATGGAAAGTTCCATCAACCCTGGAAAAAAAATAGAGGCTATTCCTTGTATTTCACACCAAGCAAGCACATGTAAGAGCACTGTTCATTAGCATGCACCTAATCATCCCAAATGATTTATTGCACTGTTACAAAAATAGAAACCTTTAGATTTATCTAAACTGCTGCACGAGTCTTACTGTGCTAGCCAAGAACTGCTTCATCAGCTGTGCCTATAGCTGGGAAGGGTGACACCCAATGGCCTAACACCATCTCTGGAGATTTGTTTTTTTCATGAGTGCATAACCTTGCTTCTTATTCAAAAGTTGAATCACAACTGAATTTTTAAATCTTTCTCTTCCCAGAAAAGCCCCATGAATCTGCAATGTGAAATTCAGAGAAAACTCAAGACAGGAGAAAGACAGATGTATTTATCATGCACAGATGATGTAGGAAGGAGACAAAAAATATTGTCATCAGTGCCTTACTGACTGCAAAATAAGGGAACAGTAATTAATCAGCTGGAGTACATGCTGAGAGGAATTATCGATTGAATTTGGAGAAACTTCAGTTTCCTGAAGGAACTGTTCCCCTGCAAAGGTAACCAGGAAAGTTTCTGTAAATTAGAATGGCAACCAGCCAGCCTGCAGCCAGTCTGAGTGTCACTCAGGCAATCCAGAAAAATATACACCAGATGCACATTGGTTTCTAAAAAGTAATTTAAATACATTAGTAAATCAATGGCATTGACAGTTTGATGGACTGTGATGGAGGAACCTTCCTCTGAAATATCATCTTTAAAACCTGCAAAGCTCTGGCAACTGAGTTGTTACAACTTCATCATATTTTTAACTTTTTCATCTTTTCCAACATCTTCTTGTGTTTTGTTATTTCAGCTTAAATGGAGGTAGATTTCTCTCATGCTGAATTGCCCCCCACCCCTCAGGACTCCCAAATGTCCCATCAGTGTGAGGAGGAAGAAAGGCTTTTGTCATTTTGCATCTCAGAGGGACAGATGTCATCAGTTACAGGGCTGAGGAGCAGCTCTGCTCTGATGAGGTTTGGGTATCTGTCAGAAAGGAGCTGTTTGCCTCTGTTGAGCAGAAGCAGCAATTTATTATTTCTGTCCCTTTACCTCATGTGTGTTTATGGCCAGGGGGATGTCAGCCACCTTCAACATAAAAAAAAAAAGAACCAGTAGTAGAATTTAAAGCAAAGAAAAGGATGTGTTTTGCCCCAGGAAGTACATCACAGGGTCACACAACATGATCACATCTTTCAGCACAAAGCCACCACCCCAGTGAGGGTCTGGCCACAAGCAAACCCCATTATTGCCGTGGGAAGGGGTCACGAGTCCCCAGCAGAGGCTGTGACTCTGCCCATCCCATCAGCCCAGAGTATATTCATGATGGGACTTGTGTCAGATTGGGTTTGGCCATTCCAAGGGATTTAATTAGCAGTTAAAGAAACAGTCTGCCTGGTTTAAGCACATTTGGAGGGTTACCTTGCTGTCTTCCTCAGTAATAAACTCTTCTTGGCTAAGGTCATCTTTCATCTGCACAGTAAATAAAACTGTCAACTAAAGCTGAGTTTGTTTCTCATCAGTCAAGCAATACAATAAAACTCAGAGCAGCATATTTAGACAACGATTTTGAGAGAGAAAGCAAACCTTAAGGAAGTTTTAGGATAATCATTTCCTCTCAGTTGATCAACATAACAGACACAGTAATTTAGCTGGGGAAATGTGATATTAAAGCTTACAAGCCTGATAATCAGATTGTCTTTAGAGACAAAAGTCAAGCTGGTTCTCCAGACATCACCATAACCATTAATTATTTACCATCTCTTCACTTAACATCTAAAGACCATTTAAGAAAAAACCCAGCAGTTTCAAGAAAAAACAATCTCCTCTAGTTTGCCTATTTAATTCCAGTTGTATCATGTAGCGAGTTTTACTGCTGGCAAGCAACATTTCTCATCTTTGCAAGAAGGAACTCAACTGGAAATATTAAAATATTTTCAACATGTTGCTCATTTTTATCTAGAGGAAGATAAATTACATACATGCAAGTAGTAAAAGCAGTTGCCAGAAAAAATAGGGTTTATTCCTACCATACCTGCAATATGTGAAAAATATTTCTCTTTCCAAAACAATTAGCCTAATTTGTAGTGAGCTCGCACACACTTTCACAGTACTACTCTACTGCAGATTAACACTTGCCTAAAATATGATGCTTACATTTTTCTAGTACATGAACAAATAGTATTGTTTGAGGAGAAAAACAGGTAGAAATATTACATCCTTTACCCTGCGATTCTCTCAAACACTAGATAATCCTCCACCAGTCAAAACACAATGATTCAGGCTGCCAAAACAAGTATTTACTTTCTGCAATATTCTAATAGGGTTTTCCATAAATGCAGAAGCATCCTGGTACAGTCTGATATCAGACTAGAGCTCTGCTGCTCGCTTCATGTCCATTCTCTTCCAGCATGCCAGCAGAGACTTCACAGAAAACGATGCATACCTTGACCACTCCAGGGCTTAGGAGGCTGCAGCGTTTGTTTGTTTAAATTTTTTTTAAACAGATGGAATAAAATCTCAATTTCCCCTTACTATCATATAAAAGATATATAATAGCATATGGAAAGTGCTAGAAAAACCCTGCTGTCAGGTCTGCATCCCTGTACCTGTTAGCATCTAGAATTTAATTCCACAGTTGGGAAAATGCAATTATTTTTTCTTTATGCATGAATCCACCTGCCCTCACAGTCAGTCAATACATCTTCCATTAGTCCTAGTTGTCTTTTGGGGAAGATCAGCTGCCCTTCAGCTTCAGGGACCTCTCTGCTGCTGTGCTGCATGCTGATGGGGTACCAAGACCTCCAACAAGCCACCATCTAGAAGAACTGCATTTAGGAGACTATGTCTCTGTATAGATTCATTATGAGAATAACTAAAGTTAGAGGAAGTTTGCCCCAGTGTCTCAAATGACTAAACAAGACCACCTGCTCAGGCAGCACGTTGGGCATGAAGAGCTCCTCACTTCTGCATGGAGATGGGAGGCATGAAGAGCCCCCCCAGCACTGCATAGCCCCATGCCCTGTACTCTACAAGGTCCTGGGATCTCCTGTTCCACAGCCCCAGCCTCACTTCTGCAACAGAGAACATAGAGAATTTCCATAACAGCAGCATCCTAACAGACCCACCAACCGTGGGAATAAAACCCAAAGCCCTTGTTCCATGCAAGGTTCAGCATGACCACTGCCCAGTGCAAGTCCCAAGTCTTGACCCCAAATAACTGACCCATCAACTCCAAGCTCATGGAGCTTTCAATCCCTTCACCTCCTGTTTTCCTGGGGAGAGAACAGCTTGTCCTGTTTCTTGTGAAAAGAGCGTCAGATAGGAATATTTATAAGGAATTTGTGTCTATCTATCCAAACCCAAACATTCAAAAATCATGACTCACAATCCCCTCCCAAATCATGGGATTAAATTAACATATCATGGGATTTTGAAAGATGCTGTCTTAAAAATTATGGAATACCATATACTTTGCATTACTCATTAGTTTAAGATATTTACAGTCAGAAACTACACAGTTTTTATCAACAGTTAAAAGAGCCAGAAGCTCACCTAGGGAAAAAAAATAAAAATCATCATATATTCATAAGATTCCTTGAGGCTGGACCTTTAAAAATAGTCCACGTGTTACAATTCATCACATGTAAATTTATGAGACTTGGCAACAATGTAGTTGTCTCCAGGGATGGTGGAAGAGGGGGAGTGCTCTTGGTTAACCTCTTTTTTTTTTTTCCTTTTAAATAGATACAGCATGCTGAAAGTGCCCTACTAAGTATTTCCTAAATCAGCCCATTGATTAATTTAGAGCACCATGGAAACACGCAGCACAACATGCTTATCAGCGCCCAGTCACTAAATATTTTGATGTTTGTTAACCAAAACTAGATGCATTCTGGAAAAAGACGTACTGGAAAATAAAATCAGAATTTCTGAAAACACATCCTTTCCCTGCCTGTGGCCTAGAGCAAATCAGAGGTGGGAAGCCAAGTTTAATAAAGAGTAGAGGAGAACAGACCAGTTTTGGAGTGAACGTTCACTTTTATTGTTAAAGGCAAAGAGAATTTCATGGGAAAATAAACACTCTGTATGGTATCATAGGTTTTTCCCAAATTAAAAACCAACCTTTAAATCAATTTTACAAATGATGGTGAATGGAAGGGAAGATTACTACCCTTAGCCTTTTTTCCTTACTTTAAAATCTGAAATATTGAAAAAAGCACAACTACTCCTACCTATCACCAACACCTGCTGTACCAGACACAGCCAGTGCAGCTTTTGCTCCTCAGTCCCACAGTGCTGCCTGATGGTTGTTATTACTTTGTGCCTTTGTACCAGCGCCTACAAACTTCAGCCTTTACACGAGTGCACGGCACAGGTGAGGTGACAGACACAGAAGTGTGGTGGCATCGCACACTGCGTGTAGCTGTGCTGCCAGTCACAGCGGGCAGCCCACGGCGCTGTGTTTCAGAGGGATGTTCTCAAACACTGCTGAGAGAGCCTTCCTCTAGCAGGTACCACATGCCAGTAACTGGAGCTGATCTACAATTTACACTTTTCTGTGTACCAGACTCCTACTCCTGAGAAATATTTACCATCCAAAAACAAAAATACTGCCATAAGGTGTGAAGAAAATCAAGTCTCTTTTGTTTAAGAGGAAACACAGTGACTGGCTGATATTTTCCAACACTGCAATAATTTTATAAATGTCTACTAACAGAGTAACTTCCATCCTATGATTCTTGGATTACATCCCCCAGCTCTGCTCCAGAATGAGTATGAAAGCAACCAGAGCCCAACACTACCCCAGTCAAAATTCATGGGGCATTTTGCTGGCCAAAGTGGAGGGGAAAAAGGTGAATGCTATTGTTTCCTTCCCTTTTTTCCCCATTGCAAATTGAACACTGAGAAATTTATATTGCTCACTTGGCCTTAATTTCAGTGCCTTATCTCTCTGCTCCTCCAAGTGGTTTCTGGGAATTACTATATGCAAGAGTGATAGCAGGGTGTTTCTAACAGGTACTCTATCTTCTGCAAATTATTAAGGTAGCATAGTAGAGGGACGGGGGTCTCTGGGAAGATTTCTGTAGAGAACAATCTAACACACTTTATTATACTCAAAAATATACTATACTGTAATAAGATAATACTAGGGTATGAGTGGCAAATAACTCTGCAGTTTGGTACACACATATGGAACAAAAATGTATCTGTTTTGTTGTTTCCACTCAAACGACCCAGTTAATCTCAGTGTTAACATCAGCTGTCAAAACATCCACTTACCAGATTTGCATCCCTTATTTATTCAGGAAAAAAAAAGGTGCAGCATCCAAGCAGTTACCAGAGAAATAGAAAATAATACATAAAACAGGTGTTTATGTTTAGCTCCTGTTATTCCATCACTGTCTATCACATAGTTAGTACATCAAATTCCACACTTGGAAACACATAAATAAATCAAGAAAGATTGTGTTTGTATCTGAAGATACCATTATTCCCCTGCTGGGATTAAATCCAGCCCAGCAAAGACGCTGTCAATGAGAAGCCCATGTACCACATCACCCTTGGTGTCCAACACAGCCTTTGCAAAGCCAGCACTACCTGTCCCCAGCAGGCACAGTTGACACTGCACCACTGCTTCATCCACCATCCCCTTCTGCTCTGACCCAGGGACTCAGTGGGCCACACAACTTTATGCTGGCTGTCTTGGGAGCCAAGGAAGCTCTTTAAAGCATACACAGTTCCACCATCCTGGAGATGGGTTTGGCTGTCACGATGTTTGCCTACCCCAGGTAAACCGTTCGATGCCTTCCCTACTTTTTCATCCAGAAAGGGAGAAGAACACATTTCCATTTTCAAGGATAAATAAACCAGAGACAGAAGATCACATTGGCTACATGCCTTCAGCTACACTTTATACATCAGCTGGCATTACCATCTCTGCCTTACCTTTATACGGGGTATCCACATTCTCAATAGGAAGCTGCTTCTTGGCAGCTGCTCTGCGATAGACCACGTGCGTTCTGCCTCCTCCCTCTTCCTCCTCCTGGGCCCCCTTCTCCAGAGGCTCAATGAAGAACTCGTCCTTGTCTGTGCGAATCATGCCAGCCTGCAGCGACAGGGCAGAGATCGAACATTTTGCGTTACTGCACATACAGCAGACTCTGAGTAAACAGTTACAATATGCTTAAGCACACTTTAGTGCTCCCTGGAGAGCAATTAGGATGCAGAGAGGAAACCAGGTGAATTCTTTATTAGAGCAAAACAAAGCATCATTTCCCCAACTTGACAAGAAAGGACAAAAGGGTACAATCCTGACCCAAAAGGACTTCTCCTCAAACCACATGAATGAAGCACAGGTCTAAGAACCTGCCTAGGAAACACACTACCCCCATTAGAAATCAGCTACCAGAGATGGTGGGCTTGAATCAATTTTTCTGCATGTTTGCACATCTATGTTCAAGAACTTAAACTGATGAACTCTTAGCTTTTCAAGAAGAAGTCTTACTATTAACCTGAAAGAAATTGTTGTGATTATTATTGAGAGAAGCCCCAGATCCAACCTTCAGAAGCTCCTTCACTCTTTCCCACTCTGGCAACTGATGATCCTGGAGTCACTGGGCTTTCAAACCGGGCACAGGAAAACATCTTGACACTGGGACACACTTCATCTTATCTGAGCTGGGAGCCTAAATCCTCTGCTGGGTGAAGTCCCACCTCAAGCTTCCAAGTAGAACCCGTTTGTCTCCTTTGAACCCAGCATCCTCACTTGAAACAAGTATCATCTAAACACTCTTATATCCCAACACTTAAGTTCTCATACAATGCATATTTTTCCTCTACAAGCAGCAAACTATATTTCTACTGCTATAAATACAGTATGTTCTTTGGTTCCCTCCTTGGAAAAATGTCAGGTTCATTTGTCATGTCTTAACTTACATTAGGCAAGATTTCCAGTCCCAGATTTCATATATATAATATATACAAAACCAGATTGAAGTAGAAGGATTAAAGCAGCAAAATTACATCGAAGCAATTTAAACTGATGCCATCCTGCCTGTATAGAGGAAACTGAATTTGAAATCCTGTCCTGTTTCTTCTTATCTAATTTAGATTCTACATCAGACAAAAAAAAAAAAAAGGTGAGAGGCTCAGCAGCTCAAGGAAGCTGAGACAACCAAGAAAATAAGTGCTGAACCCAGAGAGACAGCAGCCTACCTTTTGCTGTAAAGGAGAATACATGAAAAATTCATAACTAATGTTATTCTCCTTTTAACGTATATTTTAATTGTATACACACACATTTCTTCTGGATATTAAATATTACATCCATAAATTTTAAAGTCTTTTTATGCAAAATGCACAACTAAAGATTAAGAAGGAACAAGCATTTGCATGCTCAACTGCACAGAGTACAATGCACACGCCATGCATACACCGAGGAAAGATACAGAGAGAGCTTGACTGTCATGAAAAAAATGTGATTTCATTTTTTGCAAGTAAGCTACATGGTTGTACACATGTTCATATATTGCTGGATTTATTAAACCTACTACTAACTAAGCAGCTAATGCCAGAGCTTAGTTTAAAATGCAGACCATACTTCAGGCTCCTGAGGGAAACACTGCTGTACACTGTAAGCCACAGGGGGTACTGATGGGAGTTCGGAGGAATTTAGATCTTCTAAGAAAGTTAACAGATAGGTAACTTCTACAGTTAGTAGTTGAACTGATTAGACAGAAGAACAACTTTTAGAGGTGAACTTTAGCTTCCAGGGCATGGTGGCCTTTTGGAAAACAAAACACCTAATCAGAGTGAATATTCCCCCCTGAGAAGATGAAGATGACACCCTGGGACAGACTGTAAGACTGAACAAAAGAGGTATTTGAATGCTGGTTCCCAAGGCATAAAACCAGTGGTCAAACGCTGACATTCCCTGCAGATCATTGTGCCTGGTGCTGGCTCTTTTGCACACAGGGGGATTCGTGTGGCACTGAACACTGCCAAATAGCAGGAGATTCATCAGGTGCTCTTATTTCACACTCTGCTTCTCAGACATGACCCCACACTGTGCATCCCCATGGCAGTACATGCTCCAATTCTGTTGGTGTGCAGAAAAAGGAATTTAACCTTCAAAAACACGGCTGAATATTTCTTTTTTCATTGTAATCTCGGACTAAAATAACTTTGTCTCTTTTCCTTTAGTTTTGAGAAACACATTGATTATTTTTGGTCAGAATTATTAGGAAAGAGTGTGTGTTTGAATTGTAGATGTATTATATATTTTTATATATTGTATATCCTAGACAGTCTTTGATTTAGCCAACATATTCTCATGAAATAAATGAGAGAAAATGGCTGTTTAAGACTTAAAGAAAATTCATTTAGATGGCAAGGTAGAATACCTACAGCAATCCACAGTTCAAACCATCTGCCTAATAATATACCCACAGTTATAAATGATTCACTAATAAATACACGGGGCTCCTGAATGTCTCTACCACACATTTCCTCACTGTTTTGAGCAAGACATTTAACCTCTTTACTTTCATTTCTCCACCTCTGAACCAGCATAACCACAGTCTTGCAGGATAATTACAAGGGCTGATTTGTTAATTTTTTGCCAAGTGCTTTGAACACGAAAAACAAGATGAATTGCCTAATGCTTTTTTTCCCCCAATACTATTCAGAACACCCTCAAAAAGGCATCATGAAAGGGAGATTGCTTTTAGTCATCAACTCAACACTGGTTTTGCACACAGCCAAGCAAGCAACATAAAGGCATTGCGGGTTTGCTCATGCCTTTCAACCATCAATCCTGTTCTTATCCATGGATGCCATCAACCTCATGCCAGCCTGTCATGCCAAAACAACCATCAGACAACCACCAAGTTTATGATGACAGAGAGCATTAAAGTTGCTGCAGTTTCTTGGAGAATGCCTCTGGATGACTAAAACAGAAATGCAGTATTGTTTGAGCAAATCTGTGCCTTCCCTTCAACACAGGTTAGACTAGAAGGACTTCAGGAAATTCTTGGGCCATCATTCAGACATTTACCCCAGGGAATGCAAAAGCAGAATTAAGCCTTTCAATTATCAGTTCCCCCAAGTGCTGAACAGTAGTTGCTTTCGTGAACTAAAAGTTTAGAAGTTACTGCTGGCAACAGTGTTTTATCCTGTACTGCTCATTGCCCATCCTGGGACTGCTGTACTTCCAGGAGCCAGGCATTAGCTATGCATCTCCTGTACTACCACCCCACAGTAGCACATGTACTGTGAAATTCAGAACTGGGAGTGGGATTGAGCATCACTGTGGAAAGGACTTCCAATTCTGGAAAAAAAAAACAAAAACAAAAACAAAACACTGAGCTCACTGTTACCTCTTCCCCCCTTCTTCTGGGACTTCTAGCTTGAAACTAAAGTGAATATGGGAATATTGCTAAACAACAATGGCAGCTGCAACTATGTCCTGTGACTAATAAAAATATAAATCAATTTTAAAAGTGTTTGCCTTCGGAATGCACAAAACTGTAGCAAAGAAGCTTATAATATCCCACTATTTCCCAAAGCTGGACATTCCCAGGCCTTCCTTCCAAGGGTTTTTGATCCCAGCTGCAAACTACTCAAGTCAAGCACTGCTTAGCACTTGTTTATAAGCATTAAAGACTAGAGCAAAAGACATTTAATCAAAAGAAAACTGCAGTTCAGAAAATCAAAACCTCTGCTAAGGTTAGCCAGGCAGTCATTTAGAAGTGAAAGCCAAACAGGAAAAAATTCACTATGAAGGCAGACAGTGACTGTCCTGTCTAAGACAAGAATTACATCGATAAGCTACAAATGAGTCCGTTGCAATACACAGGGCTGGGGTTTAGAGCTGGTCTAATCTCTTTTGGGGTTAACAGGGCTCCTGTACATCCCTGAAGACCTGCTTCCAAAGCTTTGGAGGACTACAGGATCTACAGATACCAGCAATGGCAGAGGCCATACAGACCCTTCTCTACCACTAGAGCTTTACAAGATGGTGCCATCAGGGCACCATCCCCACGTGGGGCTTTCTGCCCAAGGCAATGACACCAGTCCCATCCACCACAATGGACACCTCTCCAGCCTAGGGGACCTGCCAACAGTTTGTCACTGCACCACAGATCTCAGCTGAAAAGTGGGTCTCTCCTCCAGTCTCCTTATCATCCCCAACCCCTCTTGCATTTCTAAAGACATTCTTTCAAAGTCTAATTTGACAGAAAAACTGCCTGCAATATTCAGATCTACAGAAAACTCCAGGCTTTAGAGCGTTAGCTCCTGTGAATAATTAAATGTCTCACTGGCTCTGCACTTGGTGAGCAACTCGTCTCCTCATTCCCTTCCCCATCACAGCTCCCTGTTCTAGGCTGTAATGAAGTAACCCATGTCGCTGCTGCTTCAGGGCTCCAGAGCTCAGCCCATCCTGTAACTGCAAGTTTAATTAATGTTCATTTTCTTCCTCATTAGTACAGCTTTACAAAGTTTCTCATTGCCATATAAAGGCAGATTTACTTCCCAATCTCCAAGCACATGATACAGACAGGAAGCTAAAATTAAATGTGAATAAACCTGAAATTAATATTAAAAAATCCAAGTGTCTGCTTACTTAATTAAATCCGTAACCTACGAAACCAGAATGTTTCAGAAACTTAAAACAGTATTTCTGTAAACAGAGACAGCTCTGCTTTGAGTATTCAATTCTGTAAAAGGTAACCAGCCACATGACATACCTGTGGAGGAACAAATCCTAAATACAGTCCTGAATTTCAGGTGTTTTTTCTTGAGACCAAAAGGAGGTTCAAACCATCTGACATTTAACCTCAGTGCCTGGGTTAGCAACCTGCACTCCCTGTGATGCCAATGAAGCCTCCAGAGGGGAATTTGTAATATGGGATCCACCCAACAATCAATTTGGAGAAGCAGAGAGAGATTTGCATTTCACTGTATAGTTGCCAAAAAACACTTCTTAGATGACTGGAAAGAAAATGTTTATACTTGCAGGGCAGCATATTGAACAAGGTCTTATTGTATTTTCACATTTAACGTGCCGGTACTCTAAGTACACAACTGCAATACGTTTGACCAAAACTGGCACTACTATAGCAGAGAATTTGAAAACAAATTCCACATGTTATTTTTATTTATAACCCTCTCTAGGTCTTAGAACCACAGAAACATGTTTTTTCCAAACAACAACAGATGTGTCCTCCCAAAACTAAAGTCAAGTAGAGAAATATTATTAGTTCGATTACATTAGAATGGACATGATGCATCAGGAGCTCCAACAACTGCAGCAAGATCACCCTGAACTCTGTGGAAGAAGCAAGGACTTAACATAGACCTTCCACATGGGATCTCTCAACACTTTCAGTTCTGCAATATATTCATTCCCAGTCACACAGTACATTGACTCAGGAACAGATGTGTTTGCATTTTATTTCCATTTAGCTTCATTCATATAGATAACAATGAAAAAAAAAAAAAAGCAGCTTCTTATGTCATATTTGTGTTTGATCCTTTGAGAACATGCCTCAAACTACAGAAGCATTGCAGAGGAAGAATTGTGCAGTGCTTCAAATTCATCTTTCTTTACAGTGAATGAAGGTACTGAAGAAATTGTAGGAAACATTTGGAATGTGTTGCCACTTACTGTGCTGTATTGCTGCTGCTGCCCTAAAGCTACACTGATCTATTCAGTCCCAGGCTGGATGGGGAAGGGAAGAAAAAAAAAGTTTTTAGCTGAGCATATACATTTTTATTACTGTTAATCTAAAGGAGTATTTTTTAGTTTTTCAAGTCAGTTTGCAATTAAATTGATTTTCACATATCCTCAAAAAATTAAGGGTCAAATAATTATGTATGCACATAGGAATTATATAGACTAAGGCAGAGCCTACTGGGTAGTCCTATGAAAGCTGCATGTTACCTAAGGTCCCTATTTATCCTCTGCAGAATGGGGATAAGATCACATTTTTAATGCACTTTGAGACCTACTAAGCACCATACAAGACCCATTCATACGATGAGTGCTTTCATAACAGGCTACATTTGTACAGTCCTTGCAGCTCAAGGCAGGATGGGTATCCATCCATTCATGCATCTGTATGATTCCTCTGCTACCAAAAATAAAGTTTTGTCCCTGGAGCTCAGCTTAGTCACTACACAATTGCAGGTGTGATTAATATTAGCAGTGGGACAAATCTGCAGCTAATATAACCTGAAGTTAAGAGAACTGCATTACTTTATAGAAGATGAGAATCTGGACCCAAATCTTGCATTTGTATGGTATTGGTATAACACATTTTAGAAACTCCAAGGGGTTTTCTGTGGTTTTTAAGAGACACAATAGTGAGAAACTGTCTCATTCCCACTGAACCATCAAGAAAACAGACACAACTAAAGTGAATTCATAAAGCAATGCCAGCAGATTAAGACAAGCATCCTGGCCACAGTGCCTGGCTTTTACCAGTGGAAGCGGCTAAAAACATCACTTCCAGTGACTCTGCCTTTACATGAAAATTACCAAATTCTCACCTCTGTCCCTGTCACTCAGTGCCTGCTGAGGGCCAGCAGCAGTGCAGGAGACCAGGGCCATGACTTTGAGCAGTAAACTTCCTGCCTCTGTCCCCCACAACCTGCCCCATCCTAGCAGCCACTCACCTCTGAATCCTGGGGTAGTTCACAAGAGGTAAATCTCATTTTCAAAAGGTTTAGATAACACACAGCAACACAGCTTTCTGCAAAATGAGTATCTGCAGGAAACAGAGTACAGCCTGCAAAAGCATAACAGAGAATTCAGAGCAGGCAAATTCAGAGCAGATTTCCCTGCAGCAGCTCTACAGGGAGAGAGCATTGCACCTCTGCCAGGTTGGCTTCCACCTTTCAGACACCTCCACCACCACCAGCAGGAACCTTGTTTCCAAAGAGTTCAGCTGCAAGAGCTGATAGAATTCTGTAGCTTTTTAAACAGACAAGCAATCTCCATTTAAAAGTATTTTAGCTAAAATAATGCTTAAGTAAGAACATTTTAGCAAGTCTCTAGGCTCGATGTCCACAGGTATGTGTAATTCCAAATGGGAAAGAAGTGAGTTATTAAATAACTGTGAAGAATGAAAATGACAAATGTGGCAGATCTTGCAGACTCAGGGGACCGTAAACTTGATTGCTGTTGTTGCAAGCAGGGAATAGTAATTGCAGTTCCCTGCAATGGAGTTTCTCAATTTTAATCTTTCAGGGAAGAAAAGTATGAATATCAAGTCCATGAATTTGCTAACAGCAAGATCCAAAAGGATTAACTTTCCCAATTTTAACACAAGGAACCATTTGAAATAAAGCATTTCTGAGGTCACTTTGACAAAATGCATAGTTGAGTCCTACCCTCAGCAATAAAAATTAATTGACATTCTGCAAGAAAACAAAACCAGTCCAACTGGAAAGATCTTCAGCTTAAACTCTCACAAAATGGGATGGTTGCTACACAAGTTCTTTTCAAAAATATATTTGCTTAAGGCACAAATCACCACCCACTGAAGTCAACGGGTGTCACATTCATAAATCTCAAGGCCAGAATTCATAAATGAATTCATAAATATTAAAGCAGTTTAGTCTGACCTTCTATATAAGACAGGCCAAAGACTCTCACCAAAGCATTGCTGCAGCCTCCCAAAACCAGTCTTCATCCTGAATTCTGGATCTGATCCATTAATGGGTAGGAAACAGTCTAGGTCTTTGCTATGCTTAAGAAGATAGAAGGATCCAGACCATAAACTGGAGAAAGAGGTTTACTATATTAGAAAAGTTTAATATATTAAATTCATCTGAGATGAAACTTAGCATGTAAAGTAATTTAAAATTATGTTACAGAAATCCTGAATCTTCCCTTTAAAAGATACCACTGCAGCAACATTTCATATTCCAAAGGAGTGCAGGAGCTGCAGAGTGCAAGCTGCAGGAGTCAGCTCTGGCCTCAGCCATTCCCATCTCCTCCTCCGCTGTGCTCCACCACCCCTTCTCACACAGCAGCCCCAGCATCCATACAACCACACAGTGAGCAGGTTCAGGAAGCTTACCCCAAAATCAGCATCCTAGAAAGACATGGCAGAACTAGGTCTCCCTGGTCTGCAGCTTCTGACATTAGCTACTCCAGTGAAAGCAAAACCCCTAGCAGGTAAAAATTCCCACCTGGGAGAGAGCATCTCACACCCACTTCACACTGTTCCATGCAACAGCTCAAACCCCAAATCTGGCCACAGGTCCAGGGGTGACCAAGGGAGCTACTCATGGCTTGGAACTCAGACAGGGTCCTTCTCTGCTAAATGTAAGGTTTACTTAAACTGGATGCCCATAAGGGTGAGAGGAGTCAAAAGCACCAAATGTTTGCTATAGCTGGGGCTGGTTTTCCTTTCCATATCTTATAGACAAGCTTATTTTAACCTTCCTTCTCTTAGTCTGTATTGGAGGAATGAGCCTGGAAAGGGGGTATCCAAATGAGAGCAGGAAAAACTAATGAGAGATGAGCTTTGAATTTTATACTGCACTCAGTTGTAGGCTCCCAGTACAAGATGTCAACAAAGTGCAAGATTCAGTACAGAAGCTAAAATAATTAATCCCCGGAGGAACAGGCTTATTAAGAAGGATTAAATCAAAGAATTATTGTGCACTATTTGTCTATATGACAAAGAGGAAGGGAGGCATATGATAACTCTCCAAGATTTGAAAGCATAGAGAGAATCAGACTTGCTGATAAATGCTTGGACATACTGGGAAACAAACTAAAAAAAGAAACTGATGGAGATTTCAGCCTGCAATGTTATAGGCAATCTTATGCAGCTTCAAAATACCTCAAAAGCTTGTCCTTAAAAATCTTTAAATTAAAATTCTTTATTCTTTACATTGCACTAGTACCTACAGTTCAAGGAAGAAGGTTTAGGCATTGCACAACAAAAAATACATTTTAGCAGACTTCTGCAGAGGAAGAAATAAAGAACATCAGCTGAGCTCAAACTAGGCTCAGAGGACTCTGCAGTAGCTGGTGATCTATGTCCTTGGAAAAGCAAAACCAAACATGAGCTGGTCTGCTTCTGCAAGCCTGTTGCTTGATTGAAGGGAGCCCAGCCTGCCCCAAGGCTTTGTCCAGTCCTGACTGAGCCAGCAAGGCAAAGGGGAGTTTCAGGGCAGTGGGAGCTTGACTGCAGCTGGAAGGAAGCTAGAGATTCTCTATCCCTACACCTTCATAGGCCAGCCACAAAACCAGAAGCCAGACAGATGACCCAGAGACACCTGAAGCAATCTCCTCACTGCTACAAGTGAAATCAAGTGCAGTCTCGTATAAAAGGGCAATCTATAGGCATCTGTACAGCAGTCTGACTGCTAGAGCAGATGCAGTGGATCTCGCAGCATGTCTAGAGGTCTCTTGGAAAGCACTGAGGAAGAGTTGGTGCTCATGGTCATTGTGGGCATGAGTACAGAGGTCCTGGATACCAAATTGCAAGTTGAAACCAGGAGTTTCATCATGGCGTTATCTTAATGTTCCCACTCTGATGAAAGGACGTCAGAGACTGCGTGTGGCTGAGGAAGCAAACTGCAGATTCAGTGGGTATGGTAACAAGAGTTTGGATTCACCAGGCATTGGCAAAAACTCTGGAATGGATAAAGTCTGTACAGGAGGGATCAGTTTCTCCCACATCACTGTACTGTGTACGAGAAAGGCTGTAAAAAGTACTCTAAATAAAAGGAGAGGAGGGTACAGAAGGGCAAGTTCAATGTGTACTGATAGGAGTATATCAGACACTCAGCAAAAAAGAAAGTCAGGGAACACTAACAGCAGGATAGAAAGCACACAGGAACACACCAGCCTGCCAGGGGAGAGGAGTATCCAGAATTAACTCAGGTGAGCCATTGTCAAACCCATGTCAAAAGAAGGTTTTTTTTTCTGTTTGTGCTTTTCCTGATGTTTTTCTCCTTCACTCCTTCCAAGGCTGTAGCTACTAATAAAACAATTTAATATTGTCTGAATCAAAGAACAAGAATGTTCCCTCTGCCTCAGACTGTGGCTCCAGTAACCATTAACTTGTCACTGAACTCCAAGCAACACAAAAGAACTTAAAATACTCACACACAAAACTCTAAAGGATGCAACCACAGCTAGAAAATAACTGTATAAACATAAAAAAACAGCAAGTAGAAGGTAGGCTGTTAATACTATTTTATTTTGGAAAACACAAAGCACCTGTACTCTTGGGAAAAATTTAAAAGTGCCCTTTTTCTCAAAAAACTAGAAAAGGAGCTCCAACCTTTACACAGCAGCTAGATAGTCAGAACTTGGACACAACATACACTGAGTCAAATGGAGCCTATAAAGGATGCACTCCTGAAAATAAGAGCACAGAAAGTAAATGCAAAGAAAGAAGTATCAAGCAGTCTGTAAACCTTTCATAACTACTAGAAATCAAACTACATACCATATGTCAGTGGGCTCTTATATTCACACCAGTAGAGCTGGGTCAGGGCCACTACATATTCTGGTAAGTTTACAAGTGGCGTGTGTTTATTTGGACAATAATAATACCACAAAAAATATTAAAGAAATTCTTCAAGAGGCAGTTTCCATACTTTACATGTCTTCTATAAAAGAAAGTGGCTTTCTTATTTAAAGCTGCCTGTAAATCTTGTGAGATTGTTTTATAATTAAATAGACATTAATTTAGACTACTAGGCAAAGAGGAAAAAAAAACATTTGCAGCTCTTGAGACAACAATGCTTACAAGCTTCTCAGTCAATTGTCCAAACAGTTACAAGAACTACAGGCCAGGGATCTACATCAGAGGAAATATTACAGTAAGAAAGCCAGTTATCTCCCCTTATAAGGCAAAAATTGTTCATTTTCAAAAGAAATTATCAGATAATCTGTAGCACCTCCACCACCCAAACCAATGTTAGTTATTGCAATCATAGAATAGCCTTGGATAGGAAAGACCTCTAAGATCATCAAGTCCAACCATTAACCCAGCACTGCCGAGTCACCACTACCCCATGTCCCTCAGCACCACATTACACAGTTCTGAAATCCCTCCAGGGACGGGGACTCCACCATCCGAGTCCTGCACAGGGCAAAACACAGATGCTCTGTGTTTCTTGAGGGCATCCAGAACACCTGCAATGAACTCCCAACACTTCTGAAAAATTAAAGGAGGTCAACAAAATCCTCAATTTTCCACTTTAAATTTGCTGCTAGCTACACAATTCAGGTTAGAGGCAGCACTATCAGGAGCCCAAGAGACACAATTCAGGAGGATCAGGGAATGAACACACAGGAAACTGTCAAATGAAAGCTAACACTGACAAAAAAAATAAAACACTTTGGCAGGAGCATTTAACCAACCTACATATCTTTAAAAATCCTAAATTAGCTGCTTCCAACTCAGGTGAGGGATGGATGACTGTTGCAACAAGTTCAACGAACATTTCCTCTCACTCTACAAAGTCAACCAGCACCAAAAAAAGTCTGTTTAAATATGGGATAGAAAAAAAGAGAAGACAGATGGCATTATTATTCTGTTACACAAGTCAGAAGCATAGCTGCATTGAAAACACTGGATTCAGGATGCCTGCAAATACAATCAAACTGAAACATTTCCAAAGAAGTTGAATGGGAATGATCGGGACCTCAAAATCGCTCTCATTTTAGCAAAGAGGCTGAAGATAAATATTTGTTTTAATATGAGTGAGAGAAGAAAACAATTAATAGTGCAATACAAAATACCTGAAAGTCATCTCTTCATTTCACAGTAGAGAGTGAGAAAGTATCAAATTAAAACATGATTTCCCCTGCCTCCCTCTGCCCAAAACAAATCACAGAGTAACTCCACAGTTTCCATTCTCCAGCTGACATCTTATAGCAAATTAAAGACCTTTAACACAAACAGAGGAGCCTCAGAAGCTCCAGGGTGCTCCAGAAAGAACAGAAACAGGTCTGGACTTCTTGGTCTTGGGCTCCTGCCAGACCAAAAGACTTTATCAAATGAAAATGCCCAGAGAATCCTAAAGAGAAAAATCTCTTTTAGTTTATTTGTTTAACTAGTGATATTACTTCATATTTATGGGTTGAGTTTGTACTGGTAGCTTTTTGTTTTCATAAGTCTGTGTTCCAGCTGACCCTGGTTTCACAGTACTTACACCTACTGTGACAGTTTTACAACCTGTTGTAGCTGCCCCACGCAATACAGCCAAAGCCAAGCTGTTCTTTTGGTAACACCATCAGGTTTCATAGCTCTCCTTCAACAGGTTTCAAATTCTATTTAGGTACCTCATCTCTATGGTAACTGCCAACCCTACAGAGCCTCACAGCACCATGCCAGAGGAAAACAATCCCCCATCCCTCGCTGGGAAAATGGGATGCAGGAAAACTGTATGACTTGCCCTAGGATATGCAGGAATTCTCTGGAAAAGACAGGAAACCAGATGTCCTAAAGGCCAAGTCCAGAGCATGAACCACAAGATACCCATTCCTCTCCTACCAGCAAAATTTCATGCTCCAAGCACCTCTCAGCATCAGTCACTTCTGACTATACTGCCATTCTCAGTTTACAAAGCAGAAGCCTTAAGGGATACATCATTACATGCTCCATCCCTCTGCTTCTCTGCTGCAAAGAGTAGGTCAATGAAGAACTCTTTCCACTGCTTGCTGCCAGCAGTCACCAGCCTGGGCCAGTGACTACAGTACCATGAGGAGCTTGACACAGACTCTCAGGGGATTCATCTGAACTCCAGGGAAGCAAGAATTTCACAAAGCTATAAAGGTTGTTTTAAAAAAGTTTCCCAGATTTTATCATTTTTCACAGAGTCTGCAATTCTCCTTCCTGGCTTTTGAAAAACAACACACACAGCTGGGCTTTGGATCACAGCTGTGCCTTTTGGCAGCAGGCAGAGGAGGCCCAATGCTAGGCTGAGGTAGCCAGCATCACCCTAAGCCACTCTGTGATTCTCATTGGCAAGGAGGGACTGGTCCCCTTCACCAGCACGGCACAGTGCAGCGATGTGGGCTCCTGCTGTATCACAGCATTTCTGAACTATTAGATACCATATTGGATCTGTTCTCCTGATTAGAATCAACGTGAAGAAATGAATGCACGCATGGAAGTCAGTGGGGAAGATACAGGAGAAAAATCTAATAGGTGTTGGATTTCCTCCCATTTTAAGGCAGTTTTCTTTCTTGTATTTTCTACTTCAGGCTTTTGTTTTGTTATTTTTGGGCTGTTCTGGTGTTATCCAGGCTCCTACCAATTCTCAGCATCTTATTTTCACATCCATCTTTCCCCCAGATTCTGAACATATTTTCTGCTTTTTCCAAAGTGCTCACTGGGTTTCATGTAGTTGCAGAACAGATGGTACAACACTGCAACTTGCTTGAGTAAATGGACAAAAGTGATTGCTTTGTTCTTCTCCCCACACATCTGTGCTCAGTGAAGTGTGGCTCAGATCCAGGTGCCAGAGGACAGTGATGCAGCAATGCTGTGGCCATCAGCAGGGCAGGATCAGACACTTGCCAAATCTCCAGGAGCCCAACCAGCACTTGGGGAGGTCAGGCACAGACACAGCATCTCCCAGTTGGCAGCACAAGAACTGAATGCAAACAGCCCCAGGTCTACAGGAATAACAAACCTGAGGTAAGCATTAAAGCACAAGGGGAGGTAGGGACAATGAAGGAGCACAAAAGAAGATACACTGACCCTCCCCAGAAGAGCCTGAGGACAAGTATGTCATTTATAGCCATATTTCAACCTCTTAAGTAGGTTTCCATCAGTCAGAATTACAGTATGTGGAAGGAACCTGTTCCGTCTTGGAAAGCCAGAGGCCACTTCCTCTCATGACAGCAGACTGTGATCAGACCTAGCTTCTTGCACTAAGAGCAGAGCAGTGAGAATTAACCCCTGACCTGCCAAGCACTCTCCTGCAGTGGCAGACACATGCAGGAAGTCATCCCCGAAAGTTTTGACTGATGATGGACGAAATCAGTCTCTTCTTTGAAAATCCACGTATGGGTAGGTCACATTGGGCTCATATTGTATATATTATATAGAGGACCCCATTCATACTTCAAGCAGGTTCTCATGGCCCACAAAGCACAAGCATATAGAGCCCACAGCAACACCTCCAGTTTCTGCTGAATTTTTATAGTTTATTGGAAGAAAAGAAAAAGTAATTTTAGTTCAGTCTCACAGGAATTGAAACTTTGACTCCCTCCAAGTCCCTTCTTGCATCTCTCAAGAGTGAACAAAATTTTGTTTTTCTCCACATCTTTTTTTTCAAAATTAGCAAAATTCTTTAAAATTAATTGCATTTTTAAAATAGGAATAACTTCTCCTTTCTTGCGGGCAGCTACTGAAGTGAATCACATGATTATGCAAACCACAACCAATATTTTGGTGCCAAAAATACAGCTCAGCAGAGAGATGTAGAAATACCAGCCAAACCTTGGAAAATAAGGGTTACAGAAGTAGATAACAGAACTCTTTCAGCAGCTATTCAAATTTCCTTCCTTTCTAACTTCCTTGGAAAGGAATCAATTAAGAAACAAACATTTCTTCAGCTCCTGCACCATCCTTTATTACTTCTGTCTCAGGGGGGAAACTAAATCACACCTTAAAAATTCTCCTCACATTTCCTTTCAGAAAGCAAAGTCACTTACTATGGCCAGAGCTGCCAGTGTGCCTGAACAGGGATGGGGCTATAAATGCAAAGCCTCAAGAACTACAAAATTCAGGTAGCAGCACTTAGTCTTTGGGACTCTGTTCTGAGATGTGCGTGTGACTCTGCAGCAATCAAGACACTTGGCACAAGTGAAAGATGTGTGCAAACAGAGGGATTTCCTATTTTACAAGTGATTAATGGGAGAAAAATTACCAGGAGACACAATTACTTCCAAATTCCTTTTTTGCACTCTGCCAAGGTAAACGTGGACATTTGTACATTTCTGTTCAGTACTTCTACAAATTTTATAGAGGGCTAAAATTAATATGCAGGGACTCTTAACTAGGCCTCATTTAAAATGAGTTGAAATATAATTAAATATTTGTAAGCATAAAAAAGTAAACTTGCTTTTCAAACCTGGACGTTCTCTTTCTTCAGAGAAGCTCACACACAAAGAACAGACAGATATCTGGCATGCACAAGTACTTTTGAAATGACAGCCAGGGCCTGATATTAGGAGGCCTCTCTGAATTTACTGGGGAAAAAAAAAAATCATTAAGTCAGAATCAGTACTGCAGACCAACTTTGCAGTGCAAACACATACACAGATCAGCACAAACCATGGGATCACTCTAACATGACTACAATTTTTTTTTTTTAAAGCATTTGATTCATACAGAAAACACATGGATGGAGAAGCCCTAAAAGGTTTCCCTATCTGCCACCTTTTCCTCCAGTAACTTGTGTCTCATGTCATCCTAAACCTGCAGCCCTTCTTAGCAAGGAAAGGATTAACCATGCTCTTCATTCTTGCTGGAAGTGCCTGAACCAGAATAGCCAACATTCTTACTAACATGGCTGTAGCAAAGACCTTGAACACTGTGCTTAAAGCACATCTCTTCATGCACCTATGGGTGTAAGACCTCATTCTACTACTATACAGAAGAAGGAGCTAACTGGCTGAATCTTTTCAGTTGAGCAATACAGGTAAGATCTAGTGCCTCATGAGTGAGCTAGTGTTCATGAATAATACACGTACATTTACTGGAATTTTTTCTTCCTCTTTCCTTTGACCCAAGTGTAAGGAACTGTGCACTAAATATATAGATATTCGTACTTTTGTCTTTTTGTGCATTTCAGACAGCACAACGTGCCTCCCCTACACACCTCATTTAAGGATGTATGTCAAATCAAACCAGGTTATGTTCATCTCATCTATTATTAACCAAAAATCACCTGTATAGGTTTGAGTATGTTTACTCTGAAAACCTACATATTGCAATCTACAGCTAAGGGCAGTACTAGACACCTACATAAACAGAAAAAGTAGGAAGAATTCTGCAAAGCAAATGAGCAAATGCTAAATAGAGCCTATTATATTGCTCTGACTCTGTTGCAGTGGAAAAGGAAGAATAAATATTGAACAGGCAGTATTATCATTTATTTTTCCTGAAGTAGCTCAGGAGTAAAGAGTTAGTCATTGCATAAATATACACCCCACAAATTGCTTATGGTCAAACTACAACCCTGCACACAAGGACTAGATACAAAAACCACCAAACCAGGAGTAGGATAAACATCAGGTAATCAGAAAGAATTACAATCTCTCAATATACAGCAGCTGGAGAACTTGAGCTCTCCTAAGTCAAGTGTAGTTATCCAAGTGCACATGGCAGAGACTGCATCACTCAGCTATGCACCACTGTGCAGCCCAGGACACTGCAGCTCAGGCACCTGCCTCCACCTGCTGCAGTTCACACACAAAACTCATTTAGGTTGGAAAAGACCTTTATGCTCAGCCCCGGAGGCTGGCTCCATATGGGAGACACATGACAGGCTGAGGGTATAACCATGCGAGAAATGATGAAAAAGCAACATGGGTTACAACAGATTGCCAGTTATCAATTCAAATGTGACAAAATTGTCCCCTGTGGGCAATGCTATTTCAAGAAGTGTCCACCTAGCAGGGCAGCAGCTGAATCCAGGAACGTGGGACTGTGTTTTCCCAAAGTTGCACTTTGAGCTCATCCAACAACATAAAATATAGTTGGGGTAAGTTACACACATTTCTTGAAGTTCTTATAGGATTTTAAATTGCATTTATAACAACTTGGTCACTAAAACAGACTAGAAAGAGAGGCAACAAAACCACGTGTTTCATAGGTCACCATCACTTCCCAGCTTGCAAGGGTCCCCAACCTCTGCCCACTGTAATGAAGAGCACATGGCCAGAGCAATCACAGCCAGCAAACCTGGCACAGGCAATGTGCAGCACCTTGTCAAATAAGCAGCAGTATACATGTCTAATGCCTTTAATTTTGTATATTGCAATCTGGTGCACTAATAAAGCCCATTATAACAGGCAGAAGAAAGATTGGAGCAATTTCTACAGCGTGCTTGGAAGTATTACATTAGCTTCTACTTTTGAAGAACTGCAAAGATGCATGGATCTCATTAGCTGACACGTTTTGTGAAGATTATGGAAAAGCTGTTTGAAGGTAACTAATTCTTGCTACTGTGCAGCTGTTTAAAAAAACTCCAAACAAACAAGAAAACAATCCACAAAACAGCAACCTACAACTATAAAATTTGCTAACCTCTGGGCCTGACATAGACTTATTCTGATCCATTATTAGGGACAGAGAGACAAAAAAAGTCAAGAGTTCCTCTTCATTCACTCTGCAAACTTAGGCCTGAAAAAGTCAACATTAGAGGCTGGTAATGTTGCCATGATGGAGACTGCCTTTGTACATTGGTGACTACACAAGTCAGAAGTTAAATTTCAGTGTAGGTAAAAGACGGGAACAAATTTAACAGGTCATTTTTGTTAATGGAATTGCTTCATCAGCCTTCTAATAAAATCATGTTTTGGCAGAACTGCTGGCCAGAATGGGAAATTCTGGCAAATATTATAATATTCTCATACACTCATGAATCAGAACACTCTGAAATCTTAGTCAACTCCTTCAACAAAGCAATAGTCAGCAAATTTCAATAATCTAATCAAAAATCAAAAATTAAATCCTGGAATTTCTGTGCCCATTTGTAACAGCTGAGCTTCTGAACATCAACTGCTCACAACAAATCACTTGTGAATGAGCTACAAAGTAAGGATTGCTGACAGAAATTATTTGTGTATAATGTTAATTAACAACTAAACTCAAGCAAGTCATGCTTTATTTCCAAGCAATTCAAAATAGAAAAAGGTGACATACATAGAAGAAATTACTCTTTATGAATTATTCACCCAGTTTTAATATCTTTTTAAGACTTTCCAATCTGTTCACTAAACCCTACTGTAAGAAGTTCAATACCATATTCATTAAAATAAACTTAACCTAACAGCACTGAAGGAAAACACACGAGGATCAGTCATTACAACCAACTGTTCTGCGTCTGAAATGCCTGTTTTACACAAATACAGATGTGTTGTCCTACCTGCAATTTAGAGACATATCAACACCTGGATTACAAGTGCTATCCTTCAAAAGAAACTAAAGATATCTGGGCATGACCTACTGACCTACTTCAAGACAATCACCAGCAGACTTAGAAGACACCATCTCTCTCCTGAGAGTGCCCAGCTGTTGTAAATCTCAGGATGAAGCCCTGATCATAGACCTTTGCCCTTGCCATGGGAAAGAACATGCCTCAGGTAAGGCGAGTCACAGGCTACAAAGGAGTAAGCTTTCCACATCCTGACCCTGCCCTTGCAGTAAGCCAACACCTTGATCTGTCCTCCAAGAGCTAGAAGGAGGAGTACAGATTCCTGAAACAGCAGCTCTTTTGGTCCACATCACCAGGATGAAATCACAGACCCTCCAGTGATTCTTGAACATAAATCCTACGACAGAGGCAAGCAAACCAAGCATATTCACTGACCTTTGCTTGGGGAAAGCAGGATAGTGATGAATGAAGAGGAACTGGAGCTGCTGCTATCTGTATTACTCACCATGGCGAGTTGATTTCTCCCCCATCAGTAAACACAAAAAAATGTAGTTTTATTGGCAGCCAAATAGCCAGGCTGTGGTCCTCAGAGTATAATCTGGCAGTCATTTCTGCAAAGTCTCTCCATTTGGTTTGGTATTACGTTAAATAAGATGTCTCAGATCTTTCTCATAACAGTCATCTGGTGTGTTATCTCCCATGTATATTAGGAGGGCTGTTTTCCCGAAACCCAATGTATCGTTGTAACTAGCATATGTCAGGGAATTGCAAATCAGCACATTACAGAGCATCACTGTAGTACCAGCCCTGAGAACAAAATACAGTCCCATACCAGAGGACAGAACTGTATGTCAGCAGAGAAGCTTCTGCTCTGCTGGGAAGATGAGCCTGTGCTGCTCTGGGCATGTTGGGGTCCTAAACATCAGGCAGCACCGAAGGAAGGAGACTCACAATGTAAATCTAATATTTTGATTCTGTTCCAGAATCCTAGCCAGATTGTCAGTGGTTTGCTGGCAGTTCAATTAAACCCATGGAAGTATATAAAAGCAGGAAAAGAAACATGATTCTGCATTACCTGAGAATAAACAAGAGGGCCCAGGACAGGTAGTGATGTACCTCAGAGCAACTTCTGTTCCTCCAGGTCACCATGACCAAGGGGGAAGCCTGTGTTTACAGAGGAAAGACAAGGGATGTTGCTGTGCTTGGTGTTTCTATGCAGAGTGATGAAGAAATCTCAGAAAAGTGCCGTTTCTCATTTTTTAAAGGAAAATCTAAATTTTACACAGACATTTTGGAGCAAATTTAGGGTTTGCTCCAGGGGAAAAAAAGTATTATTTTCCAAGGGAAAATGGATCAAACACTTCCATCTAACCCTAACAGATCTACAGCTCTGTTCCCTCTGCTACGTCACACCCTGACCCTACACAGCCCCAGACTCTGGTGTGCATCCAAGAAACATGACTAATGTGCCGGAGGAGTAATCTGATGACTCAGAATTCGGGACAGTGACCTCTCTGGGCAGCATGGCATGACCTGAACACAGCATACACTCTAACCTACCAGGAGTTTATGTACCTCTTGAACGAGGACAGGCTGCCAAGGCATTACAAGAGCAAAAGAGAAGTTGCTGACCTGGTCCCTGGCACTCTGTCCATCCCATGCCAGCCTAATACCCCAGAAAACATTTCCTTTGAAGTCTCAGCAGACCTGCAGCTGAAAACTGCTTAAGATAAATCATGTATTGGCTGTGAGCTGGAAGATTGAATGGGAAGGCCCATGATCAAAACACCAAGAGGAGGAAAGACAAGAGAAAGAAGAGATGGGAAAGGCAGAATGGGAGGAGAGCAAAGCCTACAGTAAGGAGCAAAAAGCTCCAACAGAAAAGGCTCAGGCAGCAAAGAGGAGAAGAGGGTTTCAACTGAAGTCTCACAAGTGGTTTGCTACGCAACTGCCACCAGTGGATTTTTAGAAATGGGGAATTTATATCACAGGAGACATAAGGTGATGAAAAACCACCATGTAAAGGCAAGAACATCATTCAAAGTTTCTTCTTCACCACATACATACCTGTAATTATTTTTTATTATTCTTACTTTTTTAAAGGAGAGGGAGACAGAACCAAACCCATCGCACATTTCTCTGGGACAGTTCTCATTGCCCAAGTGCAGGCATTCAGCAAGAATGACCCGCGGCAACTGAACACTCATGTGCAGTTCAACAGCTGCACATTGTTTTAAAGATGAACAGAAACAGACAAAATACATTGTGTTATTTTAATATCTACATATATAAATATACCTAGTAGGTAAAGGAAATCAAAATCCGAAGCGCTAGCAGATTGCCAAAAGCAAAAAAAAAAATAAAATAAAATGTGGTGTTGCTGTTGGCTCCAAAGAGAACGCTTTGTCTACTTTCTGCCAGAAACTTTAAAAGATAGTGATGGAAAGTAAAAGGAGAAGAGAAAAATATATATATGAAAAGAAGAAAATTGCCATGTAAATTGAAACCACATACAGGATCCCATATGTGTACCACATACATACCGTGAGCTGCAGTATTAGCCCTGTAACTCACAACTTCAGGTCAATCCTCTCCACTGTCACTGTTCTCTCTGTAACACACTTCTGCTCTGGGCTTTATTACACTCTATAGCTTATTTATTCATGTAGAGAAAGTGCAAACAACCATCTGTAAGTAACAGTCAACTTACACTACTAACAATAAAAAACAAGTTTCCCTGGAAAGCTTCACACAGAGATGAAGTTCTTATCTCCACTCTGGCACTGAGTTTTGTGGCACCTGAGGAGCAGGTGGGGAAGGCTTCTAACCCAGAGGAGCCTCTCACTTGTGATCACAGGAGCAGAGAGGTGAGAGTGACACAGCCATTAGCCACATCTGGGCTAATCCACAGCATTTTTTGTAAACCAGATTTACAAAAAAGTAATAGCGTGTTCTGATTTGGGATTGAGCCATGCCTCCTTCCCCCAGACTAACCAGGCTCTGAGCCTCAACAGCTCAACAGGAGGAAGACAGTGGACACTGGGAAGCATGGAGGTAGTGCAGTCAAGTGGTCCTCTTGCAGCATTTAGATGTTGCTGCAACTGGCTTAAAAACAGGGCTGTGGGCACCAACCATGAGAGGAGACCTCAAAATACATGTAAGGGGAAAATTTATGTTAGAGATGTTTTTCCAAACTACTCCAAGCACCTGAAACAAGTCATAGCTTAGCAAGCTTCCTACCAGATAAGGAAGCATCACAATCCAAATCTAGAAGGGTGTGCAGAATAAGCAGAGGCAAATGCATCAACTAGTGTCACAAAGTCAATGCACATAATTAAGCCCTGAGGAATATGCTCATCTAGAACAGGCATTTGTTCATCATAAATTAATCCTACCCAAAAGGTGAACATACAGCAACTACACCCACTTTACTGCCAGACAAGACCATTCTGACAGAGACTTGATATGCTCTAGCTAAGCCCTACTAACTACCCAGTTTTAGGGAGTTTGGATCAGATTTTTTTGGCTCTTTAACAATACTTGAGGGTTGGTTTTTTGAAGAAAAGGCTACTACATCAAGTAAATAAAGCAACATATTTCATGACAAAATGCAAACACTCATAACTTCAAATTGGGATGACTATGCCAGCTATTAATTTTCAAGTACCTAAGACTGGGATATTTGACTTTGACCATTTGCAAGGCAGAAAAATATAATTAATGGGAGAAGAAGTGTTAAGTGATATGATAAAGTACTTATCCCCGACACACAGAAACAACACAATCTCATTTACATACAGTGCAACCCAACTCCCCCTGCAATCCACAGAAACACAGTACAGTCACAGCTCCTGCTCCACAGCTGTGTTTCCTCAAGGAAGAGGAGAAGGATCAAGAATGCAAACATGCAGAATTCCTGTTGGTAGAGAGGCAACAAAAACAAGATTGTACAGTCTGTGACTTCAGACTGATAATCTAAGTTTTTGCCGCCACTTTTCCTCTTATTGCACCACCAAAATTAAATGAACCTGGAACCAGTTATAAATCAGCCACTACAAAAACAGGATTTGTTTTTTTTCAAATGCACAGGGCTCTACCATGCTGCAATACATGAAATCTGCAGCCTTTGCACTTTAAGGGACATTAATTCAAATGAATACAGTAGCATACCGCTACCACATATTACACTTTGTTTTTACAGATGTACATAGTTTTCAAATTGAAAGATAAAATAATGCAAAGCTAGGCAGGAGAACTGGGCACGCAGGCTAAGTCAATGTACAGGTATGAAATATAAAGTAGGACTGGCATGGTGACAGGACTTTGCTATTCTCTAGGGAAAACTGACATAAGAGGGTAGAGTGTGCAGCTTGAGAACATCTGAATGGCTGAACAGAGCTTCCTGTTTACATAAATTAATAGAAGATTAGTCCTTTCCAAGGTTTGAGTTCAGCAAGTGCCATGTAAATTCCATAGGACTCACAAATCCTTTGCATATGACCCAAGCACATAGGATTTTCCATCCTGGATCAGAACTTGGGTCCAGCATTTTCCTGTAACGGCGATTTCTGGGAAGGGAGATAGAAACTCTAAAATATTGCAATCTTTTTTTCAATCCACCCTTCTAAAGACATGTGGGACTGGTCTGCCTTAGTAACTTTGTTTTGCAGGAACAAGCCTGGGAAAAATGCAGACCAGATGGAAATATATAGCTATTATGAACCATCCTAAGAAACACGCAGTATCTTCTCAGCCTGAGGTCAGTATCCCTGCAATATACCACGTGCTAATTCTCCTGCAGAATGGCAAAAGATCTTACACGTTCCATTCCCAATGTAGGGGTTAGAATAGAAGCGAGAGGACTCCTCTACAGATGGCAAGTAGCATTGCAACCACAAAATGGCAAAAACAATGGGAAGCAAACTCTTACCATGTTGGGAACTGCATCAAGGGTCTGTATTCCTCAAGGAAAATACTCATATCCACCTCCACTGAATTTCCAAGCTTCATGCATGCCACTAAAAACAGGTGAGATTAGAAAACCCTCATGGCTTCATTTTCTACTGAGGCCAAGCACTATTAACTACAAACAGGAACTCTTTGACGGTTGTCCCACTGCCAGAGTAGAAAAGCCACACTCCCAGCGAGGATGGGCATCACACTCACACTACGCTAATTGGAGGAATCGTCTGCTGGCTGGTTTAGCTGGCCTTGCAACCTCTTCACACAGTCCAAACACTCCTCACAGGAAAGCTGGCAAAAACCCCAGAGAATTACAAAATGATGAATTTTGCTTGGACAAGAGAGATTGCCAGAGTTAATTATGAACCATTATTTAGACATATTGGTGAGGAAGACATAACAATCCTCAATACCCAGACTTATTAACAGGCCTGCCAAATTCATGCCTCTGGGTACAACACTGCACGTAGACCAAGAAATTTCTTCAGAAATTGGCATTGATTAAGTTTTATGAATAAGCAAAACATCCCATTAGCAAGAGCTCTCTGAACATCCATTAGTCAAAGCAGCAATAAAAGCATGGTATGGAGCAGCCTATATAGTCACTTCTTGCCCTGTCCCAGTGACATGGATCATGAGAAACAGATTTTCAGCCACAAAAAGACCCAAGAATGTTGATAGCTTGGGAATAATCTGAAGTTTTGCACTGTTAACTACAAGGACCAGGGAAATTATTCTGCACCCTGCCAAGAAATTAAACCAAATTTAATTTCCCATCTTGAGCTTTTTTGTGTCTTCTCAACTTCTTGCAAATCAGTCGTTATGCCAAGAAAATATCTTAAAAATATCACAACGAACACAAATCCCATACTGCTAAAGCAAATGGTGAGGTAGAAAAAGAAAACATTTTCTCTAATGTCTGAAAAGCTTTGATGCCAACTAACAGGAGATGGGAGAAGCAGTATAATAAGCAACTGAGAAAAGTTAATACATGGAGAGTGGTGGGATATTTGGATAATATAATGCAGGAAAGCTACCAAGAACACCATTAACAGCAAAGCTCCAAACTACTCTTAACAGCAATAATGGGGTGTGTTGATGGGACTGTGGAGGAATATGTAGGTTTTTTCATATTATACAATGAGTAAGATCAAAGGTCTGCACTTACTGGGCCAAAGACAGACACAGTTTTTGCAGGTATGTCTGTCTATATAGAGGATGATAGAGAAAGATACAACAGCAGTGTCTACGAGCCCACCGATTGCTTACGAAGCCCCAAGGGTCCACGGTTGCAATAACATAACAAATATTCTCTATATCCTGAAACTCCAAGACAAAAGCTCAATATCCTGTTCCAAAGGTGTCCTATAACTGCTTCTTAAGAAACCATGTAAGAGTAAGGCAAGCAAGCAGCAGTGTTCTCCAGAATATACCTCCTACTTCCAAGGAAGTGCTAGTCAGGGGGTTCCTGAAGTAGCACTGGTAACTGGATACTTCCCAGCCCTTAATCAATTTTTGTTCCATGAATCTCTGACTACTTTTTGAACTCGTGCAACACTTCAGCATCCACAGTATCACTCATCAGGTAGTTCCATGGCTGTATTGTGCTCTGTGTCAGCTTCCTCAGGTTTGTCTGAAACTGCTTTCTGTAAGTTTTATTTGATGTCCCTTAATTGTTACATAGGAAGAGACATGCGACAGTGATTACCTCTTTACCTTCTCCTGACCACTCGTGATTTTACAGACCTCAATATCTCAGTATGTCTTTCCACCTCCCCTTCCCTGGAACTGTTCTGCCCTTTGCAGCATTCCTCAACTGCCCTAGAAGGAAACAGGCACGTGGTAGACCCCATCCCACTCCCTGGGTCCAAGAACATAGTTTCACTCCGTTCCCATTCTGCTTTACAAACATTCCAACCTTCCAGAGGCTCAGATGAGGACAAGCCTTGCAGAAATGCTACACATTATCCCTGTGACTCACTAGTGGTTCCTCTCCACATGCTAAGCTAGGTAATAGCACTGCACTTCATAACTGTTTTACATTATTTGATATTACACATCATACTTCCTGCAAGCTCACTGCAAAGATCCCATCTACTTGTTTAGTCTCAATTCAAGGTGAAGCTCCAATCTGAATACAAGATTTGCTAGTTGTAATTCAATGTGACAGAACGCTATAGTTGAAAAGTGACAGACAGCAAAATTAGTGGTTTATCCTACACAACCACACTCTTCTATCCCAGTGAAATCTCTTTTCTACCACTATAAAGTTCAAGCAATTCATGCTTAGAGGAAAGAACTCATTTCACAATTTTATCACTGTTGTTATTATATCAGCAGGGGTTTCTTTTAAAGCCTACTCTGGCAGAGGCATAACTCCCTGTTATTCTCTCCCTGCATTTAAAACAAAACAGCTCTAGCTGTTGTAGTTGCAAAGAAATGTTTGAACTTTAATGCAATCTTCGAAGCTCAGAGGAGGCGGCAGATAAACCCAAACACAATGAGAAATTAAGCAACAAATCTGAGGATTTTTAACCAAATCTCATTTTCTGAGCAATTGGATTTAGTGCATGAACCTCCCTTTGCACTCTACAGATTGTCTATCTGCTTCCTAACGTGCCTACAAGCTCATGCAGGCTAAGACTGAGCAAGTTTAATACAGGCTCCTTGGGTATTTATTTCACCCTGAAGCTCAGCTCAGGTTTATCACCCTTTTTGGGAGGAAGGAGGTTGCAATTGCAGTTGTTTGGAGGGGATATAGTCTCTCCATCAAGCTCTTGCTGCCTCAGCAATACTATTACCAATACTCAACTCAGTTATTTTAAAGCTAGTGTATGTAGTGTACACAACCTGTAATCATACCTTTGACTCGAGGGCAACACACCTAAATTGAGTTCAGGAGGACTCCAGGTTGGATTTAGCAGCTCAGAGCTTCCCTCCACTGCTTCCCATGGTTCAGAGTACAACTGAAGCATCTTTTTCATTCCATACATTGAACCAAGTGACAAAATAAATTCACATATGCTCTGAAATTCATGTTGTAGTTTGTATCCAACTCCCATGTATTTGGGCCTGTTTAAATGGAACAGCAATTCTCTGGATTATTATTAGCAGCTTTTATACAATGTTGAAAGCATCCAAATCATTTTACAAAGAATACAAAGATTCTCTGTCCTGAAAACTTAACTCAGTCCATAAATTGGAGGCAGATTTCACAATCATCTTCTCAATTTGAGAATATAAATGGCAGCATGCACTCATTTGAACAAAATGGCTCAGAAGTCAGCTAAATACATGTTTAGCTGAATCAAGGAGGCATTTTTCTGACAATCTTGGCATATATAAAACTTATTTACAGCAAATAAAAAACCCATGGAATTTGACGACAAAAAGCTTCAAACAGTCAGCATTACAAAACTGATCTGCAATTGTTCACAGCAAAATCAGTGGCACATTCACCAGCTACGCTTCACGCCCAGCTCTGGGAACTGACCCTACCCATCCTCCTTAATTTGATTTTGGCTTATGACTTGGCAAACTCTTAGCCTGTTGCTTACTTTCACGAGCACTGACACGCTTCCCCCAGCGCCGCGTTCAGGCCTGAGTGGTTCCCAGCCACGTCTGAACACATTCACAAACACCACTGGGAAATTCCCTCAGATGTTTCAAGGTAGCTTTCTGTGGAAATACACAAGCTGAAAAGACCACCTTCAAGGAAACAGGACTACCAAACCACTCGAACTGAATATAAAAATGCCATCCTTCATACAAGGAAAAGAGCCTCAGTCTGACATACCATGCCCAAACTCATATCACCAGACTCTTCAAAAGTATCAGAGGCTGTGTCGTACAACATGTATTCAGTCAAATAGATTTCATTTGGATCAGGCAAGGAGGGCATTCAGCATTTCACAGCTGCTCTCTGCATCCACTCCCAGAGCCTGCAGTTCACATGGTGTTTCCATGGGAAACTGGCATTTGGAAAGGGAAGTCTAGACTCCAATTTTCCTACTTTAAAGCCTGTTTGGTCCTTCTGCAGGAGAATGTCATGCTCATGGAGCTGCTAGATAGGAGAGGATAAGGAAAGGAATATCTTTTCCTGAAGACCTTCTGGTGTACCTTTCTGAAAGCACCAGAGGAAGAGGAGTTCTCCCATCCATCTTCTACAAATGTCAGTGCTGACATTCCTATGGGTGACTGCTTCAGTTTGAGTATCAGCATATCATCATCTAGAAGGTCTCAGTAGCTGCACGAGCTGCAGCCAAAGTAATCTGGACATTTGTCTAGATTGGCCAGATATATGATCTGACAGTTTCTATTCATTTATACGAAAGTCTAAGCAAAAAAGAAAAAACAAACAAAACCCCCATACTTGCATATGCCTTAGGAAGCAGCCAAAAACCAGACAGGCAGTACTCCATTTATCTGGAGAATCTGACAATAACTCCTGACATGTAAAGCTGGACCTTCTAATCTAGCCAATTTGTAAAGCTACAGGAATTCATTTCAATGCTCACAGCAAGCACGCTCCAGCAGAAAATCGATTCCCACAAGCAAAGGACTGTGGAAAGCAGAGAATACTTATTTTAGTGTTTGGTGAAGGCTGAGGTGGTTATTAATTTTTTTTACCTTTATTATCAATATATTTTCCAATGCATGCATCTAACAAGTTTCTAGGGAAACGGGGTCAGGTGACACAGAAATAACCTTCTTGCTCATAGGTTTGCTGGTTTTAGTACCTTTGTGAACATCTTCAAAACAGGTCACAGATCCCAGTGGATGATGGACTGCAGAGAGAAGATGACTTTTCCAGTGCATTCACAAAGCCACACAACTATAGACTCAGAGCCTAGCTCTTAATTACCCTAGAGCTCCATTCTGTCTACTCTAAATGGTTTTTATACTGGCAACACTTACTAGTGCTTGTTAAAAAAAACCATGCTTTCTATGTCTTATTTATGGGACAGATCCAAGTACCAAGCCATTCCGTTCTCCCACCACTAAGTCGGGTTTTGCTGTTTAACATCATTATTTCTGAGCACTCCAAATTTTACAAGGAAATCTTACTCTTGAAACAGGACAAATCAGAATCATTTAATGGATGGATCAGTGTGTCAGGGAGAAACTCCTGCTGGAAGGACCTTGCCTGCCAGGTCGAGCACTGAGCCACGTTTGGCAGCCTGTGGTGGGAGCACACACTGAAGGAACTCTACTACAATCCTTACTGATTATTCAAATGACAGCAGTATTTTGAAGAACTGAGTATCAACCAGAGTACTTCCTCCTCCTGCTCCCAGCAAGACCAGGTTATGGAACAGGAGGCATCTAATAGACTTCCAGACCTAAAATCAATTGCTAATTATTTAAGTATTTGAAATCTATTGTCTTTCTAATTGTAAGCAACTGTACATTTACTCTCCTGGTTTGATCAGAAGCCTCATAGGATCAAGTTTCAGTTCCTGTCTTTAAACATATATAAGATCATATCCTTACAGTAGGCTTTCCAGGAAAATTCACATAAAGAAAAAATCACAGTATGTAACCAACTTGAAAATACAACAGAAAAAGGATGCTCGGGGTCAAGAAACAAAAAGAGAATGTGAATGATGATCCTGTAATTGGGGGGTGGGTAATCTGGACTAAGACAGAAGGCTTTAAGTTGGCTTTACTGCAACACATCTCCAGGAGGATTTAAACACAGCAAATGAGAGCAAAAGCCTTGGTGCTCAGCCCAAGAGCTGCCTGGATCAAAGGTTTTGGAACATATCACGAGGCCACATAAGCATTTGTACTTTGACATGCAGGACACTAGATTCTGCCCAAATTAGCTGCAAAATAACTGTTAACAGTAATGTTATCTATAAAATGTGTTCATATGGTAGTTCTTTTGCGTTCTTCAAAGGGATTAATGAACTTCACACCAGAAAAGCAGAGAAATCTTAATCTTCCCATTTGTTTTGCAACCAAATAATGACTGTTTAAGCATATTTTTTCCTTTAAGCTTTGCTTGAGTACTGGAATATCTTACGCATATGAAATTCACTCCCATCTGTGACCCCTGTTACCCTATTCAAACTGCATGCTTTAATATTTAATTATAGGCCAATAATACCAGCATACCAGGCTGAGCTTATTTCACAACACCCATTTGTGTTGCAATTTTGATCAGTTATTTTTCACACTCGCTTAGTGACAAGGTTATTGCACAAAGAACTCCATGAAATTCACCTGCCAAGGCACAACAAACCGAGAACAAGTGAGAACAACATTAAACATCCAGTTTACAGCACGAAGTATATGTTTAATGGAGCATAAATAGTGAAGTACCATGTCTCCCACATCCTTCCCCATGAAGTTAGGTAAGCGTTAGGAGCAGCTTGCTTGTCTGGAAGTGAAACACAGTTTTCTATGGCAGCTTATCTTAAATTCAAGCTTTCAACCTTAAGGGGTAAAGAGTGTGAAGATTTAAGAATAAATCTCAGTGAAACACATGGAAGATTTGCTACAGCCTATTTGAAAAAGTAAGAGGAAAGAAGCATTCTGTCAGAAAATTATTTAGGTCACTGGGATAAATCATTGCATATGCCCTAGAATTCACAATGCTACTCGCTTACTATATTATATGTATACATTAACAGCTATATTATACTGTCACATCATAATTCTGACACATGTACTTCATAAGCACTTATATTCAATAAGCATCTTTATACTGACACAGCCACATTTGCTGTTTACCCTCTCAGTGCGACTGCTTCTCAGGAAGGCTGTCCAATTCTCATCCTAAATCTGAAATAAATTATCACACCATTATTTTATATATTGCTTTTGCTGAGCTGGAACAGTTGTGTTATACAGCCAACCTCTGGTGATTTTTTAATGTTTTTTAGCCCTCCAGAGTTTCTCAGTAGCATTTAAGAGGAAAAGGAAAGCCTATATACTATTTTATAAGCCATTTTGATACACTGAGAAATGAAAGCTTGGGCCAGAGTTGAACAGTCGTGAGAAATCCACATCACAGTGCTGCACTTCAAGAATATTTTATTTTAAAACCTGAGACAGGAAATGCCTGATTGTGAGGGACAGTGGGTCAGGTCCAGCACGCTTTTGATAGAAAGATGTGTCTGACAAGTTTCATTCTAATATTAAAACAGGAGTAAATGATCCAAACTCTACAATATACAACAAAGATTTCCAACACTTACTGTCCCAGAGGGACATAAACCAAAAATCAATTGGCAAGTGAAATCAGATCATGGAAAAGAGCTCAAAAGACACTGTTAAAGTGGCACACTGCCCTCATTCTTGTAGCTGATAGAAAGTGTACCTTGGCATATACCCTAACAGGGCACACAGATTTAATCTGGAGATCGCATATGACCAAGCAGGCATCTCTTCATGGAGATCATCCTCACCAGTCAAACCAAACCCAGCATATTGCAAACACAGCTAAGAGTTACATGGAAAGCCTGTGCTGGCTACAAAAGCCAAGACAACCAACTGTAGGCACAACTGCAGTTCTGAAATTCTATGACTGATTCAAAGTCACACCCTGCCATTAATCCGCTTACTAGATCCAAATCCCATCAGTTACACTAGTGACATCCCCACTGGTCTCAACAGGGTTACATCAGCCTTAGACAAGACATCTTTTCCTGAGTTTTTAAGGACCAGTAATCTTGTCCTTTTTCCCCACATCATCTCTAGTACTGATGAACGAAACCATAACAGTTACAAACCACTCTGTAAAATTAGCTGCATAACCCTTTCACAAAGAAACAGGCAAACACCTTCCAGAGTTTTTAATTCTCCTCATACCTCCTACCTGCTGACCACAGAAACATTCCCATGCCTCAGTACCACTTCCAACTTATCCAAATGCATTTTAAGATCAATGGTTTTCATCACATCTTTACCTCATTATCAGGTGAGCAAGAGGACTACGTCACAGGGCCACCTGAACAGGCATCTTACTGCAAATATGAGAATACTGGAGAACTAACACACTCCCCTCTGCCTCCCAGTCCCATTTCCAATCAGCTCCACACAACTCTAGCAAAGAGAGACCATCTGCAAGAAGAAAAGACATTTTGTTCCATATTTTTTCCATTAACATCCATGGGATTTCAGAGTGCTTCACACTTCCTAAAAATCAGGTCCAATGTCAACATCCATACCTTTGGAGAACAAGGAAATTCCTCTGGCCTGCTCCATGCTACTCAAGTGCTGTGCTGAGAGGTTAGCAATTCACTTAAAGTCACAAATCAGGTACATGTCCCTTCAGGACCTCTAACAATAGTTTTGACCACTATTAAAAGTGCATATACATACTGGTAAACTAGCTGCAAAAAAGCAGTTGAACAGAAAAATTACTTACTAAATGCTCTGCAAAAATTTATCATCTTCAGCTGTTTTCCAAAAGCTCTAGTAATGAAAAATCAACTGCAGAAGATTCTTATCTCTCCCTTACTTTGCACTTCAATTTGCTAACTATCTCCAGCCCAAGAGGCTGTCTCCTAATTAAAAGTAAATCTCTTGGCTTGACAGGACACCAGCCAGTAATTATCACTGCATGTTCATTTTCTTTCTCTGCAGCTTTCCATGATGTTTGTCAACACTTCCTTTGCCTTTGGATATTTATTCCTTGCTATTTCCTCAACGATGAATTACCTGTAAGAAGAACGGATGCCACTTTTATTTAATCTTCTTTTTCTGTTAGATTCTTGCAATGCACAGAGTCTGCAAAATCAACACAGTGCTGGAAATAGCAGGTTTCAGTTACTGCAGTTTCTGAATGAGCAGGAAGCTCATAATGACTTGTGGCTTCACGTCTACGAGATGGAACTCTATCCTCGAGCTCACCAGGCTTCCTAAACAGACCCAAGATCGTAAAATAGGCCCTTAGGCACTTTATGTTCATGTAAGAATTTCACTGACCACAGCAGAGCTACTGCCTATTTTCACTAAGTACATGGCAGGGAGTTCCACCTTCTAACGTCGTCTTCCTTCATCCAAAAATGCTAAAGGCTGTTTTCAGGTTCAAGTTGTTTAAGATAAATATATGTATCACAAAGTGAATGTCAGTTGAATTATTGCACTTGCTTCAGAAACCTACAGAAAGAAAAACTGTTGGCAAAATTAAATCCCATGCTATTTGTATTCTTCACGCCAAAACCACTTTTTATCATAGAAACTGGCAGAACTACTATGGAGACTTCTACACTTGGTGAATATTCTGTTTAGAGGACAGTGTAGTGTAACTGCCACACAAACCCCAGCTTTGTCCTAGCCCTGCCACTGACCTATCTACATAATTGCCACAGATTGCTGGTTTGTGAAACGGAGATCACAAACAGGACAACCTCACACAGGTGCTGCATGGAAAGGGATCACAGAACACAACCACCTGCATCAGCAGCAGAAGGCACACAGTGGCTCAAACTCCATTCCATGCTCTTAAAAACATGATATTAACATAAAGTTCTTTGAGATCCTTAAATAAAAAGCATTATTTAATTGAAGCTCTTTTGTATAGCATATTATGCATCAGTTCCCTATGGGGCATAAAGGAGAAGGAAATAATTTTTGGCAACATTAATAAAAATATAATCTAATGTTCTTACTATTTTAACTTTACCCAGATTTACCTTGTTCAAAGCAGACTGGTAAAATACGTATTCTATTGCAGCAGAAAAGTGTAGGCATACAATATAAACTGTAACTACAACGTTAAGCTCCAAAAAAATCCTCCCAAACCCAAGATGGATATATCTGCAGCCCATCATTACTCCAGGCACCACTTCCAACCCATTCACAAACCTTTCCTAACATCAGGAGTTTTCAGTGGAGCTCCATTGCACTAAGCTGAGCTACATCAAGAAGTTAAAATTTAGAGAAAGTGGTAAACACAGTTCTTTATTTAAAGCCTGTGTTTGAGGGCCAGCTTCAGCTTTGGCTGATCCAGTTTCAGAAGTTCCTGCAGTTTACAAGGAAACTTCCTTTGGCGGAGCAAAGCTGAGGTCCCTGCATCACACTGGAGAATGACACCAAACCCAAGGGCACATTCTGTGCAGTGCAAGTAACCTGCACGGTCTGGATGTCAGCATTGTGATATGCAGTATTTGGCCATAACAGCAGTCATTTCAAAATTCAGAAGTCAAGGAAAATATCTTGAGATAAAAACCTTAGCAGGGACAATAAAATAAGTAATGCTGAAGGTTCTGAAATCTTAGTTCATGATACTTACGGCTAGATTAAGTTATTAAAATTGCATTACAAATAGGCATTTTAAAAAGCATGGGGTTTTGTTTTTACCTTTTCAAGGACGATCAAAGGAGACAGAACTGGGATGAGAAACTATCCCTGCCCCTACTCAACTCCCTCCTTTTATAATGAGCTTGATTAAGTGGTATGGGATACACCTGTGGGGCAGCTTGGGGCAGCTGCCCTGGGTGAATCTCCCAGCTGACTCGGGGCTGTTCACAGCCTGCCTGCCATGGTTGAGCCATGGGTCTGTTCCTGGGAAACCAGGAAAGGAAAAAAAAAAAAAAAAAAAAGAAAAAAGAAAGAAAAAAAAAAAGAAAGAAATTCACACATAAAGCCAGGAAACAGATAACTGGGAAGAGAAGAATCTCTCCCTCTTTCATCATCTTCTCCTAAGTTTCAGGGAGACTTTCTCTTAAATTGTAGGCTGAGAGCAGGGAAGACAAAGATGGTGCATTTATAATCATGATGGAAGCAAGAGAATGTATCAAAACAGCTCTAGGCACAAACACATTAGCTGGGACAGCAAGCCCACTGCCTAAGCCTACTACCCCAACTCTGTCTTAGCCATAAATTAGTTTTAACAAAACAGGTTTTCAGTTCCTATGCTTCCCCCACACTCCTGGGTGTCCCATTTTTTTTTTATACATATCTGCAGGGTATGCAAATACATTTAAGGAGTATACATTAATGGCTCTCATCTGCTTACAGCTTTGACAGCTGGAGGCATCACCACAGAAGAGGTAGACCTTGCCTCTGGGAGCCAAATGGCAAAATACACCAAGAGAGAGGAGAAGAAATTCCAGCAGGGATCTCTAGCAATGCTCTGCTGCCGGTGCCTCCTGTGCTGGTCACGGAGCTGGGGCCTCTCCTGCTCCTGTGGTTGATAGCACAGATGCTCCAGGTGGCCCCAGGCAATGGGAGGGACACACAGATTTGGCAGTGCCTCACTGTAGTCTTTTTAATATCATTTATTTAAAGCCTTTCTGAAATTTCCTTTCAAACTACAGCAGAGCAAGGGAAGGGTAATTAAAAATAAAAGGAAGTTTTCATCTGTTTCATCGTGATCAAAGGAGAAGGTAAAGGAGTGTGCGAGTCCTGAGGGACCGATGTTCCCCACCACTGCACAGTCAGCTATTGTCATAAAACACGGATCTGTATTTTATTCAGGCAGTTTTGCTTAACAGGATATTCTAAGATACAACATCTCATTTTCACGAAGGGCCTCAGGGGACAGAGTAAAAACACCCACCCTGACCAAGAAAGAGCATTTAAATATCAAAGTAAGAGGGGGAAAAAAGGTAGAGCAGAAAGCTTTGTCCAGCTACGGAGACTAATGAACAATGACCCAGGGTCATTTACCATCAGCTAACTGAACTTTCTTAGTGTAAGCAGAGCTTGGGATAAATTGGGACATTTATTCCAGATGACAGGACTAGAGTAAACAAATAGATGCTGTTTAATTTCCCCTTTTACTTAGGGGCCATAAAAATTCGATGGCAAAGAGACTGCACAGGGGAAGACATAGAAGATTTAGATCAGCACAATGCCATCCGAGCAAAGGTTTGCCTTCAGAAACAAAAAGGAGCCTCTTAAGTCCAGAAGGGCTCATCCTTAGAGAAAAGGACAACGACTTTTACCCTGAACATAACATTCCTCGCACACATCCCTGCTCTCCTCTCTTTCCTGCTGGCATGTCAGTGTCCTGAGCACTCCTTACCCGCCTCTTCAAAAGTAGCAATGGTTTAAAATCCCCTTGGGTCTCGTGAGGAAAACAAAACAAACACTTCACCCCTAGTTAAATTAAAACTGGAACACTCAACTGTGTGTGTGTAAGTCTGGCTCTTCAAATCCCTATTTGAGCACTTAAAAATGACCTAATTTTAAAAGCTGCTTGAACACCCAACTTGCTTTCATTCCATTGAAGCTGTGGAGCTGGATTATCCATTACACTGACTGCAGCTAACCTGTATCATCAGCCCAGGGAGATTACAGCCCTGATGTCACACCTGAAGCAGCACTTCTAATTGAAAGACAATTAAAGAAAGGGTTAAGAATACCTTAGATACTTTATCCCAGAGTAAAATAATGCCACCCAATCTCATGCAGCAAAGTATACACCAAGCAAAACCAGTTATCAGTACGCTACGCATGAATATATCCACTAAGTAGGACCACCAGGATACCACAGAAAGCTCTATCCCATCATCATTTAAGAACAAGAAAATGAAGCAATGCAGTGACATGTATGTAACAAGGGCATCACAGAGCATCAAGTTGTGCTATCTAAAGGAACTGTTCCTTTTATTAAGGATAACGCCTTGTTTGGTACATGTCTCTCATGAGTTATATCCATTTTTCACAAAATTTTATCTCACTTCTCATTGCTCTTGTTTAAGCCTTAGAAATCAAAGTTTTTCCAAAACCCTTCCTAATTCAAAAAAAAGCCAAAAGACTTAGGAGTCTACTGTATACTATACTTTTCTTGCAGCTACTTCTTTTGAAGGCTTTTTTAATTACAAAAGGAAAACGGATTTAGGAAGGCACAGGGGTGGTTCAGCAAATTACTGCCTAGAGCACAACATAAAACCCAATACCAACAAGGGAGCACGTTCAGAATTTTGGTCTTAAAGGTCAGAAATACCAACTGTAATGAAAGATGGTTTGATTTCAAAGTGCTAAGTGACAGCTGTGGTCCAGAGATTTTTGTCAGATGTGCAGGAAGACAGACTCCAAAAGAGGATAAATTGGTGCATGCACATCTGGTAGAACAGCATCCAGTAATTTACTACGGGCATAACAGGGCCTTAGCTTTTATGGCAATATAATTGGACATGGTTGTCCATGGGTTTAAAAGGCAGCTTTCAAAAATACACAAAAAAAAGAGGTATCACAGATATGAAACCTCTATATAAGCAGTTAAGAAATTCACTGCCTTGTGTTTGGATCTGGTTCAAAGCCTGGAGACAACTGTGGAAAGCCTCACTTGACATCAGTGATCAAGGTCTGAAGAGCTACAGCATAGTGAGAGAGAACAGGAACTCTGCAGGGAGCAATCTTTCAGATATATAGAACTAAATTTCGTTTTTCACATGTGAGGAGGGGGAAGAGGTCTGGAAGAACCTGAGCCAAAGATAAAATACTATTATTAAGAGTAATACTAATGCATATGATTGACCTTGCAGAATTCCAGTCATCACAAAAATAAGGAAAAAAAAAACAGTGGAGACTGAAATTTTACAGTAAAACTTTTGCTTTGGAGATTCTTTTTTCCTGGTCATTTTTGATGACGACCAGATGTATGAAGCACCTCTGATAAATGCAAAGTGATTTTTTCAAATTAAAAGTACTGGGTTTGTTCTAGATCCAACTCAGCATACATTTTGTGTTAAGAAATGCTGCCAAATTTCATAACTTAATTTGAAAAAATGATCTTTTTCTTTAGTGTACAAATTGCTACATTCCAAGCACATCCTACACAGCCTGGCCAAATTAACATAGTCTAATAAAGCTTAGCAGATACCGTTTTCACATGTCCTGGCAAGTCAATACAAGGATGAATGTTGTCTATTATCCTATTAGAAATATTTAGAAATTAAGGTACAAAACATAGACATGAATAACTCAATGTAAGTAAACTCAATAGTATAGGAGATGTCTATTTTTCTCCCCCAAAATCATATTCTTAGCCACCATTCTTTAATGTGAGAGCCAATTGTCCAACAGATCATTTGGAATTTTGGCCTTTTAATTGCAACCTCATCTCTTTTGTATCTTAAGTCCACACTGTTTCAGGGAGTTCTGCTCCAGTCTTTCCTCATCCTAGTTTACACACTTGCATAATGCAACCTTATTAAAGATTACAATCTGCTGTAAAAGGCTTTCTTCTGCCTGGAACTACAGAGAGAACTGAACTACGGCTGGCATCATTTCAGCAATAAGTCAGACTATTTCCAGCAAGGCAAACTAAATAATTTTCTGTCCTAATTACTTTGGATAATCTTGAATTTAGCCTTATGCCATCTCTCTATGTAGTATCTAGCCATGAACTGGAGACTTGCTAATGCACCCTGACCTGCTTAATTGGAAGCTGAATCATAATTGATATCAAAACAGATATCAGAGGAAAACGTTAGCCAGTTCACCAAATTTCCCATCCCTTCCCATGCCTGAAAAAACTTCAACTGACTCATTAAGAAATTACTTCAAGAAACAAGATATGGAAGAGCAGAGGCATTCTAATTAACAGAATAGGAATCACATAATCAGAGGGAGAACCATTTTGTGCAGTGGGTGCACTGTCAGATTTTTCCAGAAAACCAGGCAAAGGCTGTGTTCGTACTCGTGTGTTCATGCTCATGCTTCCCTGCATTGATGGTAGAGTTTTCTCAATACCACATACTGCCATGAGTTTAAATAAAACTGCCCAACAGTCAAGGTTTAGTAATCTGCCTACCAAAGGCAGATCAGCTTAAAAGACATTAAAAAACTTCACCTTATCTCTTGAGATTATAACCTTCTCCTGTCTGTTTCAAAGGTTTTTTTTAAAAAAAATACTTTTGCTCCATTGCAGAAGAATGTATTTTAACCAGAAATAGGCCAAGACTGAAACATTTCTTCCAAGTCCTTAACAATTCAGGTGGGGCGCCCATCCAAATCTGCTTTGGATGCAAGTCAGATCCAAAGCTTGAGAAAAACTGTTTTCTTGTTCCAGTTCAAATATGGACAAAATCTCAAAATCTGTCTTGAGACAATGAACATACGCCTCAGATGAAACACGATTAAAAATACTGTTCTCCCTTCATCTCTTGCTTTAATTTTGAGTAGATGGTCCCACTTAGCCCTCTTGCAGCGTTACACCCAGCTCTGCTGTTAGTCCACGTGACATAGAAGCAAAGCAATCTCCTTTTCCAGCTACAGACTTTCCATCACTTCCTCCTGTTCCAACCCAGATTTAACACTTTAACAAAATACAGTTGGGTCCCTTCCATTTCCAAAGATTAATACTTGTGGATTTATGAATCAACACATGGGAAGTTCCTCCCCTTGCCCTCTCTTTCTGTAACTGCACTCCATATTCTCAGCTACAGGAACTACATTAGAACAGAGTTACTTCCAAATTCATTAATTAACGCCTTAATCCATCCCACAGGAAACTAGCAGAGAATTCTTTTTCTGCAAAACCCTGCTGGTAAGGAAGGCTGATCTACACTTACCACATGTTTAAAATCAACAGCTTTTCCTCCTCCTTTACCCTTCATTCATTTTCAGTTCCACCTCATAAATACAGCTTTCAAAAAACAAAAAAAAAAATAATTTTTTTTTAAAAAAAGCAGATCTGATTTGCCCAGGGTTTCTTACAGGGTGACCACCATTCTCCCACCAGAAGCTGTCTCAGAGTCTAAGCAGACCAGATCACACACGGGTGATGTCAGACACCTCCCTGCATCCCGCAGCGAGCCCTCCCAACACAACCGAGCCAGGTTCTGGGAATGGGACAGGTGAAGAGGCACAGACCAAAGTTATTCTTCACCCAAATATATTTGCTGTACTCAGAGGCAACTTGTTATTTGGGTGGTAACTACCTTCTCCTTTAATCTTACAGGGAAAACGGGTTAGCCCAATTCCTTAGAAGCTTAAGAGTTCAGCATAACATATAAGAAACACTTTTTTTCCTACAACAATCTGCTCTTTGGCACTGCCTCAGAATACTTTACTGCCACGTCTTACTTTGAAATGGGAGAATGCCAAGAATGAGATAAGTGCAGACATCCATGACTGGGAAACACAAGTAAAAGGCCTTCTCCAGAGCCAATTACAGCCTTTAGCAGACAAGCGCTTCAAAAAAAACCTAAACTAAACTAAACAAACAAAGATAAAGCAACAGTAAATTTTTCTCTCTGTATTCAAGCAGAAACACAGCATTTATTTCTTTAGATTAAAAGGCTCTCTTTTTTTAAAAAAATAAAACCTCAAAAATATCCAGCCAAATTGAAATAAAGCCTTTGTTTCTTCAAAACTTGAGTCTGAATTCTCAAGAAAATATGAATGCCCACATTATTACATTAAAGAGGAGATCATTCTTTATCTTCTATTATCCATTCAATGAATGGAAATCTAGATTACAGCAGAGACTTGTCATGAAATGTAACTGCTTTAGTGGCCAGATTTGTCTCCCGCCAACTCCATTTAGCTTTTGTTTTCCTTAAGAGCCTGATAGCATCTTATCATGTAGTTTTATCAGCAGTTTTTCCACTCCTAAATGTTGTAATCAAGATGAGGAAAAAATGCCAACATGACTATAGTCTTCATTTGAAACTACCTAGTTTGCTATATTTCCTTTTGGAAGGAAGAGTTAAATCAATTAGGCAAAACATGGTATGAATACCTTATAAACCGTCACAAAAGGAAGAAATTGAGTGAAATTAAATAAGCCACAGCAAGTAATGGACTATTTAGATTCAGCTTCATGCACACTTAAGACTATCAAGGAGCTCAGACTGGTGCATTCTGCATCCATCATTCTTCCCTGGTTGGAAAAATCCGGGTGCGTAAATCCAGGAGGTTGCCAAGAAAAGCCAAAAGAAAGATAAAGACCAAAAGGTAAACTGCAAAAGGGATTTCTTTTGATGATACAGGATCATTTTGAGCCTCCAGGGAAGACCTTAGAGAAGCAAGCAGAGCAATGTCCACATAACAGAAAGACAAAATCATGGTACCAAGTCACCCAAATAAAGCTGAAAACAGCTCTGAAATGTCTGACCTCAAGAAATTTCACAAGTGAATGTGTTTAAACCAAGTCAGTCCTAATGAAACTGAAAATCACCTTCAAACAGCACTAGAAAATTAGCTCCTCTTCAATTGCCTAACCAGCTCACGTTGCCTCATGCAAGAGTTCTGGCCACTTCATAGTCATTGAATCCACATTCCCTTCTTTGCTAGAATAGTGATGCTCATCCCTGCTATTGCACAGGGGAGATATAAATATTTTTTTTAAAGCATTAAAAAAACTCCAAAGCATTTTGAAAGTGAGGACAGTGGGAGAAGACAGTGAAGTCCAGCACATCTCCAGGTCCTCAGGAGTCTACAACATGGATCCAGCAAAAGCCAACAGGTCAGAAAACTCAGCTGTGTGGGGTTCCATATCCAAAGGTATTTACACTTCAAAAGAAGCAGTTAGCAAGATATGCAAAGCTCCCCTCAACCAGTGACTTAGATACTTCAAACTCATTGGAGGTCAAGCAAGTTAAGCCCATAACTTGCATGTGGAAGCTTCACTTTTCACTAGGCGCCACACATCTTTTTTAGTTCCCTGCTTCTCTCTTCTAAAATTTGCACTTTGGACTGGGTTATGAAGAGGATAGGTATATATGGAGGAGTTCAGAAAATCCACCATAGCACTTGATATCAGGAAGGTCCAAATCTTATTTTTCTGAGAAGGTTGTTTTTGGTCTCACTTTATTAGGCTGGCTACAGGCATGACTACAGGAGATTTTCCAGTTTGTATTGTACAAGAGATCAGTCATCAGTATCATAAATATTCTTGGTGATACTAAAAATAAAAGGCAAAGGACCATAGCAATATTTTTGTGAACACGAGCAAAAACATTTATTGCTGACAATTTAAACCACTAAACTAACTTCAGCTGATCATCATGAACACTACAGAAGAAGTTAACTCTCACCAGACATCTCTCAGCTCTTGTACCATTCACACAGGGCTGGTAAAGCGGCAGGAGCACCGACGAGAGGGAGAATTCAAAAACTGATTGAATCAGTTTTGTTGAAAGTTTCCACATAAAGGAGAATTTACCTTTGGCCAAAGACCAGGAATGAAAAACTCTCAGTCCAAAAAGAATGCTTTGGCCAAGGCCGTGTACAGCTTTGAAAAGGGGGCTCCTCGTGAGAGCCGGAGTACTGTGGTTAGTCTGGCATCTGCTATCACATGTTTTACATTTTCCTTTTTTAATGATATTATGCTCTCTGTAAATACTCAAAATAAGAAAGATTGAGTTATTTTACCCATTTTCCCCATACGCTCTAGAGGTCCATTAGCACCATTTGCCAATTTGGTCCATTTTTAGAGTATTTTAAGGATTTTGAATGTACAATAATTCAAACCATTCAGCCCCAGATTCATTTAATTGATATTTTATGTTCGGTTTCTGTGAGTTCCACAAAAAGGATCAATTGTCTTTTGCAAAAGGTGGTACTTGGACTACCTTGAAAATACAATATAATGTTACGAGTATAGTGCAAGATAATGATATATACAGACTACTCCAGGAAACCTCTCTCTTCCAGTAGTTTCCATAAATCTTAATCCAAAAACTAAAAACATTTTTCTCCAAAGAAATACTTAGTAAAGTAACTATGCAGAAGATTCAAATAAAGGATGCATGCAAATACATTGCTGAATTTCTTGAATCTTAAACCCTTCTAGGTCTCTCTTGATGTGAAATTATTGTGATAGCATTCTCTAAAAACTAACTGAGTAGCAGTGACCCAAGGCAACCACAACTACAAGAAGAAAGACACGAACATGACACTTGGTAAAAAGAAAATTATTGTTACATTCACTTTCATCTGATAGTTTTTAATTATCCTGGCCCAAATAATTGAGCAATTCTCAATTTCAGAATTTATGCAACTGCTATTTTATGTAAGCAAAATAAAGCTACAGTCATTGACTTAGAAAAAAGTCAATAAGTAAAGCTTAGAATAGGGAGATAAAACACAGTCACTGAGGGAGGAGGGTGTATATGTTGCATTTGGAGCACATTCCCTTTGCAGCCCACTAATTCCCTCTCCAACACCCTAACTTTATCCCCTCTTTGCATGGGGAGGCTGAACCAATGCCTTGCAAAGAACTGCCACACAACACTGCCTGTTGAGAAGAAGGAACCTGGGGAACTGCAGCTCATCATCAGCTCAGAGGGTGACAGCACCAGCAAGAAAGAAGGGTAAGACACACAATACCAGACACAAATGCTGGGGCACAGAAGTCCTTTGGAAGAGGCAGTCTGATTTCCTTCACTCGGAAGCAGTGCATGGTGTGGGTAATGCTATATTTAGTTTGGGACTCAATATGCAGAAGAGGCATAAACAAAATAAGGAGATGAATCAAAGGGCAAACGCTTTAGAAGAGTTCATGTAAGGACAACTCTGGAGAATAGACAATGTTTCTTACAAACCAGGGGCAAAAAAAGTGAATGTTGAAACTCAGTAATTCCCTCAGCAACAACAGAACAAAACTTTCCCAGTCGTCCAAAGAGGATTTGAAGGTGGTATTTATTGGATTACACTTCAGTGAGCAAAAGATGCAGAAAACTAATAAAAGACAGCAATATGTGTTTACACACCTAGAATTTTAAGAGAACCAGCTGTATTTTGAAAGGAAGGAAAGGCCACTCTCTTGTCTAAAACTGGATTTAAGGAACACAGAAAAGACAAAGCTTTATGTTATTTGTATTAAATGGTTGGTTGGTTCAGTAGCAAAATAGAAATTCTTTATCTGAAAATTAATGCCTGCAAAGTGACCAGAAGACTTCCTTTTTTCAGAAAGAGGCTTTTTATATGATTTATCTCATTTCCTGATTAGCAAACTAAAAGTATAAAATTATTTCCCCCTGGCTATATCCCAGCTGGATCAAAGCACTGGCCCAAGGACATACTGCACCCAGTTTAGTTACTAAGAAAGTCTAGGAGAAATTCAAGCATCTACTTCTCATCTCTCCTGATAAAGTTATCAACCCAGGAATGTAAACATAGGGCTGAATATGTAATATATGGCCAGACACTTGCCCAAACAGCTTTATACCTGTTTTTTGTTTCACTCGTACTCCTTCAGCACAAACAGTACCTGCTCTGCTTTTGGAGCACAGTCCATGGCCAGTCCTAGAAGACAAATCACAAAAGATATTACACCATCACTCCTCTGCCCACAGGGAAAGGCTTGTTCCATACCTGGGAACACCAGCACCTCTAATGAGGACCAGAGGGCTACAGCTCACAAAGGAGTTGGAGCAGGGGGGGCAGCTAATGGCACAGGGACACCCTGTAAGGAGCAGTGTATGGGTGGGGTGACTGAGGACAGTCTCTACTAGTTAAACATCACTGTGACATCTATTTTCAGTAAATACACCCACATCTTCTGAATGCACGGGGTCATCTATGAAAGGAGTCTCCTGCTGCAAGCCATAAAGTCACAAATCCAGACAAAACAGGCAATTCACCTGTTTTTATTTTAATGTGAAGATATATCATTGGAGTAAGGGTTTAAGCCATGACAAGTACTTCTGGGTAAATCAGCTCTCTCCTACATAATCATGTGAAAGATACATCCAAATAGACACTGACAGCCAAAAGAGGAGAGCAATATTCCTCTCTGTTGGAACAAATAGAGCTATCCTTCAGGAAGGTGTCTGTATAAATGCTACAATAAGTAAGAACTGATTACTATCAGGCTTTAAAAAGAGATCAATAGGCATTTTTTTAATCATATTTTTGGCAGCTTGCCCATATCTGCAAATATATATTTTAGAAGCTCTAATCAGCAGCCAAACCATGCTACATACAGAAAAAGGGAGACAGTAAAAGCACATCTCATAGAATTATATTAGTGTTCCCTCCTACCTACAGGAGAAAGTCTTACAATTATGTCTGGCCAGGCAAATTAATTCCTCTTTACTGCTCACTGGAATAACGTCCCTTCGATTCCCTCCTAGCCCACTAGGTATTTTCTGTTCCCCTTCCTCATTTTTTATTTCATAAATGTTTTGCAAATACATTGTCAGATGGATTAGGCTGCACTTAACCTGAAAAGGGTTCAAAATTCAAAATGGGTTTAAAATTCAAAGTAACACAGCAGCAGAGAGAGATCTGGTGTACATCACTGTCCAAAGCCTACGTGCATCCATGGTCAGGAACAACTCTGCTGAACATGATACAGCCTGAGAAGCAGGTGCCCCTCCAAAAAGTCAGGGAGACATCCCAAAACCACACAGTGCAGAGAATCAGGCAAAGAGCCCACAGACAAAAAGCCCTAGGAAGAAAACTAGACTGTGAGTTAGTTGTTGGATGAACCAGCCTTTGAGGTGGGAGCAGGAATCTGCATCCCGTTGCTTGATTCGTTTTGAGCCCAGTGGAACAGGACTTCTTATATTCTTTGCTCTACAAGCAGGAGGCACGGAGGATCTCTGACTCCATCACCTTTTCCTAACTTCAGCTACCTGCAAGAACCCAGTTTTTGGCAAGTCTCACTCAGGTCCAAAGAGGTAGCAGTATGTGTAAATGCTTTATAGTTTGAAATGTCATATGTTGATGCTGACAAGTTCAAGACATGAGAAGAGGTTGCTATGGAAACACACGCTGAATTGCCTGGAACATACGGCAATATTTTACATTAAAAAATGAAAAAAAAAAAAAAATTGGACCAACAGTTGCCAAATTAGGTTTTGGGTGGGGAAAAATTAGTTCGTCATTTGTTCCCAGACAGAAATATTGTAATTTAGAAACAATGAAGCTAAATGTGATGAAAGCATTTATATTATATTTTGGATTGTTTCCTTTACCTTGGAACAAAAAGCAATTTTATATGGAAATACTTTCTTTTGCAGTCCATATACAGCAAATCCATCTCTGTATTCCCATGTGCTGGAGTCTCCATCTGATTTCCCTTTTATAATTAACAGACAGTCATGTTCTTTGAAGAGTTAATCCTGTAACTCTTTGGTAATCTGACTTATCCGTGTACCCACATTGGCCATCAGAAAGAATATAGGAATGGAGCTGATCAGAAATGTGTAGAATTGCATCCTTGAACTGTCAGGCAGCTCTCAGCTGCTTTGTCAACCCCCTTTTATAACCTGTCACTGCTGCAGGTCACGCCTGCCCTCCCAGGGTATCACTGTGCAGTGTCATCCTTCAGCGACAATCTCTTCTGCTCCATTCCTCTGTCCTCTCAACAAGCACAAGAACAATTTTCAATTCCCCAAACCACAGTTTCAGTCTGCAGGCTCCATCAAAAGCCTGATTTTTAGACACAATTCCCACACACTCATTTCCTCAAAAGAAAAAATATATTTCCAATTAATCTTTCTCACATAAACCATATAGCCAAAAGAATTTTTTTTTCTGGAAACTCTCTATTAAGTAACCACTGGATTTAAAAGGGAAGATTTAAGAAAAAAAAAAAAAAAAAGGAGGTTGACTTCTACTTCAGACACTTTATTTTTGGAAGCACAGAAGAAATTCTGAGTTGTTAAGCCTGAGACTGATTCCTTCATCCTTTCTATTTTCAGTGTTCTAGGAAATTTCCTTTTCCTAGGGCAATTATTTGGCTTGAATTTTTGGCTATCACAGAAGTGACAAATCTACAAAGCTACAATTCAACTTAAATATCTCCAATCTGCAGCTGATGCGACCTCCATGATTTTTGCAAATGAGAGACCAAGATATGCTCACAAACACAGAAGATGGCATCATGGTGTCCTCATCAACATTTTTTCTTGATAACTTAATTAAAAATCTAAAACAAATTACAGACAATATTCCTTCAGAAGTACCTGAGCAGCAAAGGTGGGAAAACCTCCTTTTTTTGCTAAGGAAGTTTAAGAGAGAGGATGTTCAGCAGACACTAGCAAGCCTGAAGACAAACATCTGAGATGGAAATAACCTTGTGAACTGGCATGAGAGCACTGCCCTTCATTGTAAATGCATCAGCAGGCAAACAATGCCAGAAAGATTAGAAAATTTCTCATTTAGGGTTGTATTTTCAAAGACGCCTAAGGAGAACTGACATCCAAACACAGATGGGCACCTAGTCTCCTCAGAACCTCAGCTTGCATGGTGACAGTTGAATTCCAACACATCCAACTTGTTTAAAATGAGGGTTTTTTCCAGCCATCCCACTGTCATAAGGAAATTCCTGTAAATGTTTATTGTGAATGCTGACCACCATGTCTCAACAGTGCTGTAGGCTACTGAATTCAAGGGCTACTGCTGCCACCCAGGCAAAATAGGTCACAGCAAAAGGAATGAGGAACAGCATTGCCGAGTTTTAAATGTCAGATCATTTTTGCATCCATCCAGCAATGCATATAAATTCATTTATTTATTTTTAATCTGTCTGTACATGATTGATTCTGTGGCTAGTTCCATAACAGTCTTTTTAAATTAGTAGTAGTAAAACATAAACTGCTTTTTATGTTGACCTTCCAGATGTGTGCTATATGAACTTTTCCCCTTACTTTCTACTTAAAGCATCAGTAGCACTGAAAAACTGTTTCTCTTTTCATTGGAATCTAGAAACTCTGTGTTCTTTAAAAGAAACCTTACAAGAATACTCAAGCCAAGTAAGTGTAAATTATTAGCACCTGACTTCAATATTGTTTAAAGCCTATCTTCTTCTTCTGTCACACCTCACCATTTTTTTCTTATTATTACCTTCACTGAATAAAGGCATCTACATAAACTTGTAAATAGTCAGGATGAATGTAAGGATGTTTATAAATTCAGTTCTCTTAAAAATCCACAGTTGTATCTATTTCAAAAGGACTGAGGCAGAGAAATATGGAAAAGCTCATCTGTAAAGATATTGAGACTTTGGCTGCAGTTCACTCAGCTTCGCAGGGCTCATCACAACAGTATTTGGCTCTCCTCTCTTCTGTTTTCTTCACTGCTAATGGATACTTAACTATTTAATTAGTGCAGCATGATCCAAATCCCATCAAAGTCAATAAAACTCTTTTCATTTACGTTAACGGGCTTTGGACCAACTCCTGAATTAGTACCAGAATCAAATAAAACACCCCTAGGGAAGAATAGATACACCAAGCTTACACTTTAAAGTACAATCTTAAAACCTTCCAAAGTTTTTTTACTCGCTTCAGAGTAAATCTCATCATTGAACATCTCATCAAAACAGCTGGACAACCCTTTTTTGCCAGTCTGATTAAAGTGTCAGAAGGAATCTAAATGTATGCACCACTTCTCCGTGAAACCTTCCCACAATTAGGATGGCAAAAGGTTACACCTTCCTGAAGCTCTTCCTGTGGCTCCTACAGTGTTCAAGTACACGAGGGTTCACCCTGTGGGAAGACAGGTTTGGCAATATGACTGCATTTAAATGGTCCTGCCCCCAGACACTTGTTATTTCTCTGGCACCACCTTAGTTGTGCCAACACAGCTTATCTGTTGGGCTGCTCTGAAGAAAACTTCAACAATGTGATTAACTTGTTAAGGTTGTTTCATCAGACAACCTCCAAACCTGACCAAGTGGCATTAAGACAGTGAATGCCCAACTGAAGATGGCTCTGGTCAGTGGAGCAGTCAGGATGACATTAACACAGCTGAATTTCCATAAACACTTTAATCAAATTAGCAGGAGAGAGCACCAGCTATTTTTATCATAGAGAGAGAGAGGCTTTCTGCAGACCCTAGTCACTGCAGAAATTAATGAACCACTAAGGAAGCAAAAAGATACTATGCAAACATGGATATTAAACCTTCTTCTGATACCTTTGACCCATTTTGGCAATACCAACCAAGCCACACGCAGCCATGGCATCATTTCTTACATAGCAGCCTGCTTTAATTGCCCGGCACATGAAACATCAAAGCTTTTTGCAAAGTTTAACCACAGAAATCACATTCAGAAATCACATCCCACCAGTGCTGACTCAGCAGCAGAGCCACAGAATACTTTTTTAAATTCCCAAAAGCCCAAACAAAAGAACCAAACCTGTGCTGTTGGTTTGGACGGGGTTTTTTATTTCACACTAGTCCAGCCTGGCAGCACAGTAGGCTGGGAGAAAACTTTCCTTGAAAACAGCTTTGGCAGAATGTTAACAAAGAAGAAAATTCAGGATGAGGAAGAGAGGTGCTTGAGTTCCTTCTGGGCTGGAGCTGTGAACCCTTCCCATGGAATCAATCACAGCAGCTCTGGAGGGGACTGTCCTGCAGTGCACAGGACGCATTGGTGACATGCGCGTGTGGCTCCAGCTCTCTGCTCCCATCTGCCCAGTGCCTCTGGGCAGCCCTGGCTCACCTCGTGCCTTCACATGTACTGGTTGGTGAGATCCAAGAAGTTCAGGTTGCTCTCAATGGGGTCAGTATTCCAGCACTGCCCTGCAGACTAGCACTGAGGAGAAATAGGGACATCACTTCTTGCTTCCTTCTCCCTTCTGGAGGTACTTGTTAAATGACAATATTCACTGAACAAGGATTTTTTTGTGAATAGCCAAGAAATACAGTGTTTTCTGCTCATTCCTGCATAGGGTACTCATAAGCTATTCTCATCACCTCAGCACTCCAGTGCCAGGGCTTAGCATCTTGCCCTGCTGACACTGATCAGATGTCTCTAACTGCCCTTTCCTTTGGCCTTTTTCCTGACTCACCCCTTCCTCTCCCCCAAAACACACACAGAGACAGTCATCTTGCCACTCTGAACACTACACTTCTCCACAGGAACCACAGTGCATTTTTCTCTGGTGAAGGAAGTATTTCCAGCTGGTGAAAAGGCGCGTGGCACTCCAGCAGCAGCGTGTGGGGAGGTAGACTTCCAAACAATCTTTGTAGCTTTGGAATTCAAACCCGTTAACTGTGGTGGAGAGTATTAACCACCTCTTGGCAGCAATTTCAAAAATGGTCATTTGTTCCACATTCCTTGGCGAAGGAGCGATGCTGAGAAGTTCCCCAGCTCTGTGAAGGCGAGGAGTGAAAACCCCCATCACCTAGAACCAGCTCTGGGGAGGACATCATCCCAAGGAGAAAGCTGCCTCCGCAGACTACAGAACACAAGTATTAGGGCTAATTTAGCCTGTGCACCATGCTGCCCTCTGGCACTACCTAATGCTTTCATGTTTCAAGAAGTACCAAAAATTATAGCTAGTAGAGCTGATTACCTGTGACAGTATATTTTGATTAACTTCACAGAGTAAGACTATTCCCAGAATCAACCATCTTGTTCTCTGTAGCTTTCCTCTGAAGCTGTGGCCAAATGCAGCAGATAAAGTAGTACAGGAATAAAAAAAAAATAATAATCTCTTTATTAGAGACTAAGCCAGGTTCTTCATGATATTTGAGCTATAATCAATACCTGAAGGGTTTGGACCAAAGGTAACTGCCTGCCCACTTCTGTGTCTCTGCTTTGCCCCCACTGCCACCACTTTACAAGGCTGGGAAACACAAGACAGGGCCAACTCACAGAGATGCTAAAGAAGCTTATAGAGACCAGCTATTGAATAGCAACAGGATTCTCTGTATCAAACTTCAGGCAACCTGCACTGCTCCTATGGCCAGTGCCAGGGGTGATGGGTATTTTTCTGGTCAGTATGACAGAATGCCCCCTGGCAATACTCACTAGACTGTTCACCAAAAGATGAACAGAACTTTGTTTAGTGCTTTTTTAAAAAGCTGCACAAAAGGCTGGCAGGGCAGCATGAAGCCAAATGGGCAGCTTTATAACAAGACACTCAATGTGTGTCTCTGTCACTGTGTTCTGCTCTCTCATGACATTGCAGCATCACAGCAAAGCTGTAAGGTCACTTCTACTAATTAGAAGCAGTCAAAACTCCACTGAAGCATCTTAATGCAATTTCAAAACTCTGAGTTTCCAGCTTGGTGAAATGCTCCAGCACTTTCTAATCCATGTTCAGTTGCCCTCTTTGAGTGATAACAACTCCTCCATAAAGCAGAAGATAAGAACTTCCTCAGAGGAAACAAGGGTCAGTCTATCTTCATCATTTTTTCAAAGGATACTTTAAAGCATCTCACAATTTGTCACCAATACCACATAGGTCAGTAAGCAGCCTCTATATATAAAGTTTTGCCTGTAACTCTGACTTTTTTAGTTAAGAATGTGATGCTCTAGCAACAAAACAAAACTTAAGGATTTAGTAGACTCCTTGCAAATGTCGACATCGTATTAAGTCAAAGCAATGGACTCAGTGGCATGGAAGATATAGAGAGAGGATTAAATTTGACCTGATCAGTCTCTGACATCAGTAAAAAGTGGTCTTAATATAAACAAATATAAAATGAAAAGGGAAAAACCAACAGTTTCCCACAGTGGGATAGTTGGAACATACTGTAGGACTTGCAAACAGCGACTCAATATTACAAATTATATCCTCAGGTTAAAGACTGCATGGAGTTCATTCTGGAAGCGCACTACAAAAACGTTACCTAGGCACAAACATTTCTTAGATCCACAAGTCAATGCAAAGATCTCTTTCAATGACCCCAAAGGATCACAAAATTGCCAGAAGCAGCTAAACCCTTCAAAGACCTAAGTATATCCATCACGGATGAATTTCACATTACTAACAGCGTATTTATTTAATCGTTTTGCCAGTGGTGCCATGATTTCTACAGGCTTGCATGATAACATGAAAATGTCACAAAAATTACGTCAGAATGGTAATTCAGAGACAAGAAGCCATGAGGCCTTCAGTGTGTCCATGCTTTTGTGTGAGGACAAGCAGCGTTCACAGCTGTGTCTTTAACCCACCTGCACACTCGACACCAAGGACTCTGCGAACCTTCAAAGATGTCAGGATCCCTGGTGTCCTCTTCCAATGCATTTTGTTATTTCCAAGTATGTAAACAAATCCTGAATATATGACTTAGGAAAATCTCATGTTAATAGTGCATACACATTTACAGATCTGCCGCCCAAAAACGAGTGTCTGTCATTGCAAACCATGGCAGCCTGTAATCCAGACTGTCAGAAGAAGGCATGTCACCAGAAGAGTGTGAAAACATCTAACTACGTAAGACCAGGTCCTCCACTAATGCAAAGTGACAGAGCTCCCAGAAATCCATGGAGACACGATGATGCACATCAGCAGAGGTCTGGCTCACTGTAATTGAATAGAACCCAACTTCTAATTTTCCCATCTAGTGACAGATTGTTGGAATCCCAACCACTAGAATCTCAGAGGGCAACAGAGAGTTGAAAGGAGATTGCATTGGAGAAAGTAAACTTCAGTTTGGCTACGAGCATATTTACAATCCAGGAGTTTCACTTAGCTGTTGCTGAGTTATCACAAAAGTCTGTTGAACAGATGTGCAATTAGCGTTTTCTCATGTTACTCTCTCTTATGACTTGGGTTTTTTTGGCTGGGGGTTGGATTTGGCATTTTGGGGGTTTTTTTTGCAAGAGATGCTAGCTTTATTGAGGTCAGAGCTAATAATCTCAGACAGGCAGAGAAGGCTCTTCCCACCATCACACCTCCAGCAGTGCAGAAGCAGAGAGGCAGCCTCAGTAAGCAGGAAAACCCTTCTCCTTTCTGGCCCCATCTTCATAGGAAGTAAGAGACAGAAGAGCTGTCAGAATGAGCTTGCAAATTCAAGTCAGCTGGAATTGCCTCATCCTCCTGGCATGGACAAGATGAGGGTTTCTCCTGATCCTTCCCCCGTGCTTAATGCATCACCTCTTCTGTGGTAGGGATGTGGTGTGAGGCAGAAGGGGAAGAAGGTTTAGCAGAGCTATTTCAGTTTTAGAAGTATACAGTTCTGTCCTGTTCCACCCAGCACACGGGATATAAACAGCAATGGGAAAAGCTGCACTTGAGCCTCTCGTACCTCCCTCACCACCACCACCACACCGGGGTGGAGAACAAGGTGAAAGACAAGGTTATGATGTGGAATACTCCGTGGTCTGGTTTTTGTCCGAAATTCTTTGCTAATCAACCTGACCATACGAAGCCAAATGAAGCCAGTGAAACTACACACGCTCCCTTCAACAGCTTTGGAACAAACCCAAAGGTCAGCTACTTGCCATGAGACATCCCAGGCCTTTATGCGCAATGATGCTGGACCATGACATAAAAATTGATATGGATCTATTTTTTCTGTGTGATTCTCTGTTTAGATAAATACAAGATTATACTATATTTTCACAGCTTCAGCTTTTTTATTCTGTTTTGTAAGATGTGTATGATTATTGTTGGCCTTAATTTGACTGAACTAACAACTTGATTTTCACAGTAAATTCATTACCCTTTCCTACTGAGGATTTTAAATTAATTCAAAGCATCTTGTAAATTGCCTTGTCTTTCTTTGCTTGTCTATTACTTATCCAGACTGAGCTTCATATTCCTCTTTCAGAGTGGTAAATCATCCTTTGATTAATCACATTTTTACGCTTACTGCTTGTATCATCCTTAATGTGCCATAACTTTGCAAACAAACATGATATTGACAGACACCTCTAGCATTCAGTTGGGGATTAAATATTTTGGTTTACTGACGAATGGTGGATCTGCCATTTTCACACTGAAACTTAAAACTATTAGGAAACTCTGATTTCACGCTTTATTATAAATCCTAAATCAATCCAAATTCATCCCTAGAACTTCTTGGTCCCTAAGCTCTTTATGGTATTGAACTGAGGTGGTGTAAAACTTGTACTTCTGGGTTTTGGGGATTTTTTTGTTCCTGATAGGTAAAAGATTGTGACCTTAGGTAGGTTCACACTGTTCTACAGAGAGGTGTTTTGAAAAGTTTCAAAGCCATATTTTTATCTAGCTATCACTTACTTTGATTAAGTAGATGAAAATTTTTAGACATTTTCAGCTTTGCAAGCTTCAAAGCCTGCCAGCTTCCAGTATAACTCCGGTCACGTGAGAGAGTGTTGGCACGTGAAAGACTCTTGGCCCAGCTCAGCTGTCTTCATCATCAGGTAGTGATTTATTTCTCAAAGACTGTTTTTTAAATACATTCTGGTTTGCAGAATGCTTTCCAAACAACATCTCTCACATTCCTTCCACAGCTCCTCTGCTTGGGGAAAGAAATAAGCCTAGCAATTTTAACAGTCTAAAGAATCCAGAAGTATATTCTTCTGCACAGGACTTGGATGAACATGATTTACCCAAAACCCATTATTTAAAACAAACAAAACCACTATTAAAACAGTAACCACAGCCTGTGCTGCCACCTATCCTTAACTAATCTGCATTTTCTACAGGCTCTTTTTCCACTCTGAACTACAGACTCTGTCCTGCAAACAGGTCCCCTCTTCGACTGATGTAATGGTCATGGACACTGTCCCTTGTACCAGCCTTGGAGAGACAATGGGAGAATATGCAAGATGCATCTGCTCAGAGCAAGTATGGGATGTTAGCTCTGTCTTCTGCATGTGGGGGAAATATCAGCAGAATTAGCAAGTCTTTGGAGTGAAATCTGGGCTTTCCCCTCTTCTCTTTTAAATTCTATCATTTTACTCTACTTGTATTAAAATTTAAATGGTTTATTACTCTGTTTAGCTCTTGAAATATTTTTACTCCCAAGAAAATAAGCCTTTTCTTTCCTGTTGGACTTGCCGTATTATTTTGACTTTCTCCATCCTACACTGAGTACAATATTCATCATATCATGCCAAAAAGCACATGTCCAGAAGCACAACTTGAAAAAGAAACTCCTCCTACAGCCAAATTGTGCAAGAGTAGCACTGAATCTGCAGTCCCTGTCCTTCTGTGTGCATAGTGCAAAGGTGCCTTTCAATGAGTTTGCCTAAGGTAGCTACTGCATGCCCACCAGACATGCTGGAAGCTGCTGCTGCAGCCCAGCAGCCCACAGGGCACACAAGGAGGAGGCAGGCATGGAAGAGGGACTACTCAGCAACAGGGGAAGAGGTAAAACAGCAGGCTGAGAGATCTACAGTCAGGGCTCCTGTAGAAATATGTTGCATTGGATACAAAATTCAACCACTCCTGCCATGTCATGGACTGTTTCTTATAAGTACTGCAAGTGATGGAGTAAAAGGAAAGAGGTAAGGAAGAGCTGCTGGCCAGCCTGCTAGTTAGTCATGCAGGTCCTTCTCCACTCGACAACTTCATTATTCTTACAGTGGTAGTAAATCAGAAACCACATTAATAAAGGATTAAAGACTCAGAGCCTACATCAAGATGCAGCACTGTGCCACCCTAAAACCTCAGAAAAACATTTTGCTTTTATACCTTTTAAAGACCAATTTAAACACCGACCATATGCCAGGCATTTCCTCCTAGTTTTCTTGCTTCAAAAATCTTGTAGAAATAGTTCACCTTTATGAAAGGGCAATAAGAGCAGCTACCTTTAGTCAATACACCTAGTGAAGAGAAATAACTTAAATGCATTAAATTAGCTTTATCTAGTTACAGGTAGAAGGAACTCTTCTTATCCACAAAGTTATCAGTCATGTTCACTGACTCTTTCCCATTACAGGATTAGTAGGTTTCATGTTTAATTTCAGTAGAAAATGGATTGCAATCTGTCCTCTGAAGTCCACCAGGCTGGAGGTTAAATGCTGGAAAAAAGTGGTCTGACCATGTAATGAAATTCAAACACAGAAGTGGCAACGACAGGAAAAGTAAAAAATGAATGACAGTTGGGAGGAAGTTAAAGTATCTTTATTTATAGTTCACCACATCAAAAGAAAAATGATAATATTGTATTTTTCAGGTATAAGAGTCAGAAAACACCATGGACCCTGGCCAATTTCAGCCTTTGCATTCTCCGTGGAGAGCTGCACAAGTGAAGAATTAATTGTATTTATTTGTTTTGAAGATAAAGGTCATGAGTGCAGCAATAAAGAGGCAAAACATTAAATTTGACATAAACCAATATAAAGGGAATAAGAAAGAATACAAAACTGAAGGGAACGCTGATAAAACTATAACACACTTAGGTTACCAAGAGTAACAGCAAGTTGTACAAATGGGACTTCAATTTTAGAAAAGCAAAGTTTTGGGTAACAAACAGATCAGTAGATACAGTCCTACAAGGGACATGAAGGAGAAAAAAAACCAAGTATATAAATTAATTGTCAGGGCAGGTTCTCCCTGTGGCATCAGAGAGGCTAAAATGATACTGAAGTTAAAATATTCAGTGTCTCTCAGTACACATAAGACAGGAGAGGTCCCCATCTCTTGCTTTATTTTTACCATTCAGCAACTTGTGTTTCCCTCCCCCTGCTTCTCTCACTCTCCCTTCCACTATCAGAATGACTCTTCTCCCCAGGGCAGCAAACTCCACTCCTTTCTCTGATCCCGTAACACTGCCCTCCAATGGAATTGAAATTTTATTGAAAAAAAAAAAAAAAAAAGAAGCAGAGCTACAGAGTGGAAAGCCACCATCCCCAGAGCAGAACAATTTGTCCAAAGCTGCAGTTCCAACTTCCAATGCACAAAGGCCCAGGTCAGGCTCCCTTAAATAGATCCATTTCAAAAGCATAAGAACAAGGATGTGGTTTTACAGCTCAGCTTGAGTCTATCTGTTCGTGAAGGAGCAACCTCACTCTCCTCGAGTCCAGCTGAGGGTGTTTCCACATTCATCCCTCTGCCTATACAAATGTCCATCCCACCCTACAGAGAACCAGTTCAAGCAGCTAAACTGGCAGGCAACAACTCACTGGTTTGGCCACTCACCCACTGGGATAAGGTCTGGAGGAGTAAGACAAGCCAGGTGCCGGAGCAGGGGAGGAATGGGAGCGCAGCATGGGGAGCAGCCAGGGAACTGGATTACCCCTCTCAGTAGCATTGAGGTGTTAAAACAGACTCATCTGTACTGTAAAATGACACCTTCAAAACAACGTACTTGGGGTGATTTTCACTGGCCTGGTGATTTTTGAAACTTCAAGAAACACCTTGAGGGTAACTCTTAAAAACACTTACTTTAAACAGAAAACAGTTACTTAGAAGAAAACATTAAAAAATTTATGCTGAGATTCACACTTAAGATTTGAGGAAAGTACCAGAAATTTTGAGACCTGGGAATAACCCAGAAGATCTGTAGCAGAGACTGTGATTTAGATACAAGGAAGCAATGTTCTCTTCAGCACCTGAAGAGGACACTCTTCTTTTCAATGTTACAGTTTAATAGAATGGTGCTGAAAATAGCATGTGAGATGTGGGCCTTTCATTTTGCAGACTATTAAAACTGGGAACCTGCTGTGTCAAGGCTCTGCAAACAAAGATGAATTTAAACCACACATAAAATATAAAGATAAAGGGGCTAAAGAAACCAGATGTGATGTGTTAAAGAACTTCCTGAAACTTTGGAAGAAGGAAAGCAATAAAGTGAGAAGGTGATTTGAAAAAGAGAGTGTGCTCATCAGAGCTATTCACAGGAAGCAAATGCAAAGTTGTGCAACCCCCTACAAGAGACTGAAGACCTGCTCCCTGATTCTCTGTTTTAACCAGACCCACTATGAGAAATGTCCTAGTGTGCAATTAAGTAACGGCATGACCTGCTTACAAAGCAACAGTCACCATTAATAAAAAGTGCTGAGAAGTAGGTCGAACAAAACACTAGCGTGATCTTTGGAGAAAAGGTCCTGCTCCATCCAACAGCTGGAATCCTGGTTGATCAAAAAAAAATCCTTTCCAACTTTCTGTAGAAAAAGGTAAACATGTAGTGGCAATGTGGCAACGTCTTGCCATTTGCAGGAGTCTGTACTGTTAAATGCCCAGACAATACTGAAACACCTTCATGCACTGAGCTGGTAGTTAAGTAAGCTAATAGTATTTTTCAAGGGACACACCTTTGGAAGCTGAAGAGGGACAGACTTCTCAAAATAAATGTTCTGCTTACCCCAGAAAGCAATAATGACCTTATCAAAATTAGTTACTATATTTGGATCTTTCAAGATGGAAAGTATAAGGAGACATTAGGCACATTTTCTTGGATGTACATGGTTTAATATTCGGGTTGGAAAATTAGTTCTTGTGTGGTCAAAGAGAATAAGTTAAGATACAACCACAACGAGGACAATGCAACACAAGGTCAAATAGGACATAAGGAAATACCTATCTCTTATCCAAAGGCCTACAACATACCACAAAGATACCAGTTTTGATTGCCTGAGGATATTCTGTCCAGATGGTGTCCACCTGTATGATGTAGGAAATTACTTACTCTGCTCTTATATAAAATGTAGGTGAGATGATCCATGCACTGAAGAAGCAAAGAAAAAAAAATAGTGCTTACTGATGACAGAGTCTCTTTTAAGGAGAGCAGAATGAGGATAATTTACTCCAGTTAGAGGCTGAATCATAGTGTTTACACTCTCTGTGTTTCAGACTATAACATTTAAAAGGGAAAGTCTCTGCAATTTACACAGCAGAAAGGGCTGTCCAACTAGGCTATTGTTGGCCAGGGACATGAACAGTAGAAATGCGAATGGGTTATGAAGCAAAGTCTCTGTCCTGTGAGAATATATGGATATGTTTGACCATTAGACATCAAAATAGCTCCACTGCTTTCTGTCAGGCAATGCAGCTCTTTTATATCATGTGTGGGGATGTGGACGTGCAGTCAGGCTCTGACTGTGCTAAAATTCACACACACTCTTGGCTTCAACAGGTAGAGACCCCAGCTGAATTCAACAGACCACGTGGGTTAATGGAGATCCCACTCTAACCATCTGCAGAGGAAGGGCTGCTCTTTTCTAAAAGAAAATGGCTTTTCAATTTTGTTCTAAACTGCCACAGGAATTATTCACATTTCTCCTGCCTCTGTATTATAGTTCTACTTGTCCAAAAAGAAAAAAACCTACAGTGGTTTTTGCCATTCCACAAAAAACAGATGCCAACTTTGGTTTGATTTTGTTCTGATTTAAAGAGAAAATGCTCCCAAATGAAAAGATTATATATGCCAAATTTTAATCCACTAAAAATTGATGCAACCTAATCATAATGCAAATTCTAAGAACTCAGGCTACAAAAAAAAACAAATTACTGGAGTTATTTGTAACAGGCATCTGTTTTAACTGTGAAGCACTCGACCTGACCAGACTTTGAAGACAATACTGTGCTACCTTGAGTTCTGCTTTTTTATTACATCACAGACCAGTGTAATCCAAAAAACAGATTAAAACAGAAACTAAACTAATTGTAAATCCATATGAAACCAGAAGATGGATGTCTACAAGGAAAAAAAATAACACAGTTATATAAGCATGTTTGTCTTCTCCTGGTGTATTCATTGTGAGCAGATCCTTCACCCTCTTATCCAGGTAAATTACATGATCCACCTAAGATCTGTGGCCAGTTCCAAGAAAGCATCTCTGTCAGGAGGGCATTTAAGAAAATAACCTTAGAACTCACTGACTTCAAATAGCTCAAGCCAATGCTCAAAGTGGAGCAGGATTATACTAAACAAGGACAAATTTCAGAAGGTGTTTAAATGTCTTCAGGAATGCAGGGAACATGGTAGGAGGGAGGGGGTAATATTCCTGCAGGGAGGAGAAAGGTGGATATTTCACATGGATAGTTGGAGTTGCTTTCAGGAAACACCACTGACTGAATCTGGAACCTGAGTTCCTACATTTACAATTTACATGATGTGCCTGAAATTAGATTATATTAATAGTTTATATATAATAATATAGATTATATTAATACTAATATTATTAATTATATTAATAATAATTAATTTAATTAATTATATTAATACTAATATATATACTAATATAGATTATATTAATACTAATATTAAAACAGTGAGGAAAATACTAAGAATACAAATAATATATAGCAAAGTCTTGGGACAATTGACAGACACGCACTTACATTAACAGTAGTCAAAGCATCAGTCAATGCCCAAAGATTCACAACTGGCTAGTAAAGCGAATGGATCACCACAAACCCACCCAGTTACTATTACAGTTACTATTAGCACTGGATATGAGTCTGAAAAGCATTGCTGGCTTCCCAAGCATTTCTAGAAGAAACAGCATCTGGGCAAGCAGCCAGCCAAAAGGCTTCTGTCAAACAGTTTGGGAGGGTTATTACAGCACACAGTAACGACTGAAATGTTGAAGAGCAAACCCTGCCTATTTCATCACATAAGAAGAAACACTTATGTCCATTATACTAGTAAGGTGACTATGGCTTGGTACCCCAAGATATGTAATGCTTAGAGTTCCATAAGAAAATATACAACCATAAATGTCCTGAATAGCTTACTTTCTATATGTTCACTTCTAATAATTTCCCATTTTAATTACAACATAGTGAAAGTTTTGGACAGTTGATATTTTAACTTTTGAAAAAGGAAGAGGATCATACTAACGAAGCAGAGCTAAGACATCATGTTGTGTATTGAAACTGATGTTCCTCTACTTGCTTCAGTGAGTGCTAGATCATACTGATTACTCAACCTGAAGCTGTGATCCTCAGCCTTTTAGGACCCTGTCAGTAAGTCTAACCCTGCACTGCAGCCTAATTTAACCATGTGCTCATTATCTATACCAGATGTGGTGTTTGTATTGCATTTCTCCTGTATCTGCTTGTGTTTAAGCACACATTCTGGCCCATAGACTATGAACATTATGAGAAGATTGGGAGAGAGTCTCTAAAGTTTCATAACCAAACATTGCCATCCTGTCAACCTGAAGAAGACATTTTTGGCACATCAGCCTCAAACATTGGAGAAATATTTATCAAAATAAGGAATCCAGATGCATGAAGAGTTCCTCCATAACTGCAGATTCATCTGCTGGGGTGAAGAAAGGGAGTTCCCATAGCTAAGGCAATAGCACAGAAGCACTGCCATAATTCTCTTCATTGTTCTATGGCATTTTTACAGCCTCTGAGCACTTCTCCTTCACAACTAACCCTTGGAGAGGACAGCCAGCTCCCTCACCCTCCAGCTGCATCCACAAGTAAGGATCTGGCCAAGGACCAAGAACATACTCACAGTGCAATTTCTTCCACAGCAGTCTGCAGGCCATGGACAGCTGACCATGTTGGTTCTGCCCACACTGTGGAAAATGAGTTTGAATGCTATCATGCCAACCAAGATGATACCAACTTGTCTAGGGTGTTATCTTAAGTGGGAAAGCTTTCACAAAACTTTTTATATGGTAAAAATCACCTCTGTAATTCAGAAAGCTGTTTAAAAACCTATTGATTAGCTTTAACTTTCTAATGATTCATAAAGACCCACTTCAGCTCTGAAAACACACCTAGCCTGCATAATTCAGAAGTTCTCTTCATCTGTCTCCGATTTGATTTTTAGGTCAATAAAACTGATTTTGTCATTGACTTCTGTTACAGAAAACTGGGAGGACCCAAACTAACTGTGTATCTCCTTAGCCAGGGCAGCAGATAATTCTCTATATGCATTCACTGCACCTTTTCATTTTTTAGAATTATCTCTCATTAAAAACCTTCATCATTTGTAGTACAGTTTAAAAATCTGTTCACAGATCTACTATTTTCATGTAAATCCCTCCCAACAACTCATTTTGGCAATACCAACACCACCAGACAGACTCTACTCAGACAATATTTGGAAAATAAGACACAGCTGGCAGTAAAGTGCAAACCAAAGGGGACGTTCAGAGGAAATAACATCAGAAGTTGGCAAGGTGGCAGATGCATTCACTGACTTGAACCAGATTCAGTCAACAAAAGTTTGCAATGTAAAGATCAAACTACGAAACTTCAATTCGAATAGTATTTCAGCTCTAATGTCTGGATGCAAAAGCTGGAAGCCCACCAGAAGCACAGACAAATATCAAACCACCTTCAAAAGCAAGCACCTCAAGAAAATACTAGAAATTAAATGAAGTAAACTTACAACAAACAACTTGTGAGCATACAACAAAACACTTGTCAGTTGTTACCTCTGTTGTCAGACAGCTCCACCATCCCTGTCTCCAGAGTAATCTAAAAAAGGAGGTGGAAATACTTGGGGTATGTTAGGAACATTGGTCGTGGCATGCATATCCTTAGGCAACCCTAAGAAAATCCATGATACTATGGAATTTGTCCACAGAAGTAAAGTAGGTGTGAAGAAAAAAATGGACATAAAAAAACAGTTGAGAATAATCTCATCCTTGTCTTCATTCACATCTGAAATACCAATAAACCTGAGAATAATATACAGCCCAGTGGTCTCTAAGAATGTCTTGCTAGCAATACACAGCTCCAGAGACTCTTCAATACTTCTGGCAAACACAAGAAATACAAAGGCAAACCAAGGGACAGTTAAGTGCAGTAATTAACTTCAGTGGGTTAGTTGCTCATTATTGCTGTCTGTGGACCAGTGGCTTTGGGGGAACCACTGGTATAATTCCTTGGAGTTTGCGTAATCTTATTGATACCTGTTTTAAACTCTCCACACAAGAAAGAAAACGAAATGGAGGGAACGGGTAGAGGTGGAACATAGTACCCAAGGGACTGGAGTTCAATTTGTTGTTCCACAACAGATTTACTGCACAATCTCAGGGAAATCATTACAGCCAGATGCTTCAAGGTATTGAGGTAATGCTTCCTGCAGAAAGGCTCTGGTGACCTGGGCAAAAAAACCATGGTCTCTGCCCTGCAACACTTACAGTACAGATACACACTGGAGGAAACAGTAAGCCATTTCCAAATTTATCAGTTATAGAACCATGCAAGAACCAGCATGACATCCAGATTAGAATATGGCAGCTCCCACGCTAGACCAGCGCTCCTGCTTTGTCTAAGGAAAACAAGAATGCTGGAAAGAGGCAGGCACAGAGGTTGTGGAGACAGGCTGAAAACCAAAATTATGATGGTAGCTTTCTGGATTCTAGCTATTTATGAGTGCCATTGAATTGAGGCCTGGCTTCTGTCCTTTGCATTTGAGAATTTACTTACAAATACGAAAAGAGAAACATTTTATAAACACTGTCATTTACACATGCAACATGAGGCCTTGGACCTTTAGAGACTTATCCCTACTTTGGCTTTAACCGCCGTTATATTTTATCATAATTCTCTTCTCCAAATACAAGGAGTCCACACTCTGGCTAACACTGGGAGGGAGAAGGAACAATCTCCTCCCCTGCCCTTACAGTCAGTACTTGTGCTGATGAGAAGAGCCAGCACGAGGCAAGCAGCAGCTGTCACCAGGATCATCCACCAGATGAACAAGGAAGAAGAGCTTTGGCTCCACCCCAGTTCCGCAATGCCCAGAACAAGTAAATTTTGTCTTACATAAAATGATCTGTGCTAGGTATGGGGAGAGCAAAGAACTTCTGTATCCGCAGCAGAAGCAGGCCTGCAGGCTCATGCTCTGCCTTCCGAACTGCTGCTCTGGCTCAGTCCTGGTGTTCCTCTTGCCCTCAGCCAGCTGCCCACATCAAACAACTGCAACATTAAAACCTGCTCCTCAAAACAGGAATGCACATGGCTGGGAGAAACCACAGGAAAGGAAAGAGTAAGGGGAAAAGTATTTGATTCCCTTCCATTCTGAGAGAGCCAACATGCTGTCTCCATACATGTTATCTTCTTGGCACAGCAAACGAACAACTTTCTATGATTAAACAAACAGAAATACAAGCGACTCATACTGGCTCTTTATGCAGAGAACAGAACACATTAAAACTAAGTAACCTCAAAATTATGAACTCTAAAGCATATAGCAAGAAAATATTGGGTGGATAAACTGTTTGTTATCAAAAATATAGCCATTTTCTCACTAAATTGCTGTGCAGTAATTACTGTTTGAATGATAACAAGACAGTTTAGGATGTCAGGGGCAAACAGCTGTAACTTAACTGCTGAACACGCACTCCAGGACAGAAAGCTGCAGCAAGTTTTCAAGCACACAGCCCTGCAAAATGTATCACAGGGAGCTGTTTTGCTTGTAAAACTCAAACTCTTTCGCGACTTTCCATCAATCACTTGATTAGGCAATGAAACTCACCAAGTGAGAGATTCATGAAAACAGACTCTGAATAAATTAAAATTTTCCAGGGCAAAACCATATTTTACCTAACATGTTAGTTTCCAGGGCAGTTCAGCCTATTATTCAGGATTAACTCTTCTACAATTTCCCTTTGCAGGCTGGAAGTGCAAAATGATAGAGGATGGTGAGAACATGTCATTTCATCCTCTGTTTCAAAGCGTCAGAGACCTTGAGTAACTTTACCACAAATCAACACAAATCCTGGCTTCAGCTGCTCCGTTCTGGAGTAGCTACCACTGAGCATGTGCTCAAACTTCTAGTGCCACTGTCTGTAAAGAAGCGCCTGGTGCAGCGCAGCTATTCCCACACAAGGGAACATTAGTTAATTTGCATTCACAGTTACCATATGAGGTGTGAGTTTCTGACAGTCCACACATTTTATATTTAAAGACTGTAGGAAATTAATGTAATTAGCTTTGATACAATAACAAAAGTAACTTACCAGCCCATCGCAATTGCTGATAGCGACTGAAGCATTTGGCAGATCAGTGATATCCCCAACATAGAGGCAATTCCCATAGAGAGGTTCAACATGAGTCTCATCAGAGTCCTCCTGCCATTCAACTGTTGCTCCAGGGGCCACCAGCCTGGAGTTTGGCCGCAACCTGAAGTGAAACTCTCTTCCAAAAACAGTGACATTGTAAAATATTTGCTCATTTGCTGCTTCGTGTTGCAAGTCCTCCACAGCTCTCCTGAAGCGTGCTTTTGGGGGTCCGGACACCAAGTGGGATAGGAACCTGCCCTCTGAATCGGTGCTGGTGGGGATGACAAGGCTGTACTCCTCTATATTCCTCAGAACTGGGTCTTTACAGGGAGAAAGCAAGACAGGAGAGAGATACTAGAACTAAACATATCCTGATGCCGTGGGATTTTTATTCCATTATTCATTAGCACAGCAGACACTTACATAAGGCAGATGGACACTGCACTCTGCACAGGCACTTCATTCACCGGCATGAAGTGTGCAGAGTTCATTCAAACTTGCCTTTTGCTCCCCAAAACACCAGACGGCAGCATGAGCCTCCCCACCTGGCAGGGACCCCGCATCCCTGCCCTGCACTGGGGTCCCACTACCCTTTGCCCTCCCCGGCAGGGAGCCCGCACCCCCTGCCCACCGGTCGGTGCCCGGGGTGGGCACTTAGGGGCTGCCCGGGTGGCCAGCGACGATGAGGGCGCCGATCCACGTCGGGAGCGCTCAGAGGGGCAGGGGTAGGGGCTTGTTGTGCAGGTGACAACCTGCAAGGGAAAGGCACGTCCCTCAGACCACCCCCGGTGCGGCGGGGACGAGTTGCCTGGTGATGGGGACGCCACAGGCAGCGATGGGCAGCGGTGGCAGCCGGAGCCCCGGGAGTTTCGGACGGCGGCGGTGGCCGTGGCGGGAGGAGGCAGAGGAGCTGCCATGTGCTTCACCCCGCACGGGGAGCTCCATGCACCGAGCCCTGCCCGCCGGGGCTCGCCCCCGCCCAGGGGCACCGGCACAGCGCTGTCACTGCCGCCGGGGCTCCCGCGTCCCTTCCCCGCCGCCGGCGCGGCTGCCCCGGTCCCTGTCCGCCGCTCGCAGGAAACAACTGGAAACCCGGCAAAAGTAACCGCAGAAGAAGTTCAAGGGGAGCGGAGAGCCGCGGGGCGACGAGGCGCCACTTGGGACGGGCGGGCTGCGGGGCAAGGCCAGCAGCCCCACGGCGGCGGGGCGGCCGCGGAGGAGTCCTTACCTCTGTCCCCGGGGCGCCGCAGGGCACCGCCGGGCAGGGCGAGCGCGCAGCAGAGCAGGAGCCGGCAGGCGATGCCCGCGGGAGGGTCCATCGCGGCGGCCCCGGCCCGAGGCGGGGGCCGGCACCCGGGCTGCCCGCAGCCGGGGCGGGCCAAGGCGGCAGCCCCGCTCCGCACCTCTCCGCTCCTCTCCGCGCCGCTCAGCGCTGCCCCGCGCCCCGCCGCCCGCGCATTCGCCCAGCCGCAGCCGCAGCGGCAGTGGCGGCCGCGCTCCCGGCTCGCAGCGAAGCAGAGACACCAGGAGGCGGCGGGGGTATAATACTGGGAACACAGGGCGTGCAGGAGCGGAGTCAGGCTGATTGACAGAGGCGCTGCCACACGGCGCAGCCGGGCCGAGGGGAGCGGGGACCGCCCGCCCCGCCGCCGGGCTTTGCCCGCCGGGACCCTCCCGCTGCCCCCGCGCCGGGACGGGGCCGGAGAGCGGGGTGGGGACTTGGCTGGAAGAGGTTTGCGGCAAAAAGAACACGCACCCCCCCTCCAGCCGGGCCCGGGACACCCCCGCGCCGGGGCAGTGCCGCTCTCGAGTCCCGCGGGTGCGCTGTCCCGGCTCCAGGCTGAGAATTCCCGTGGAAACTGATGGTCAAAGACAACCAGAGCCAGGCTAGGGAAAGTTAAGACACCTCGGCATGAGTTTTGTCCGAGTCTTGGGTTTCCCGTTGAAAGGAAGGACCCAAATGGAAAAAGTGGCACCAGCACTGGCAATCCACAATCAGAGATCTTCAGCTGATGGAACAGATTACCCCGAGCAGCCATTTCATGGGAAAAACTGTTTGGACTGTTTGCTAATAATACTGAAAGTACTTGCTGCAAAGCCATCTTATATTAAATATCTGCAAATGCAGAGCTAGACCCTGAAAGCTTTCAGGAATACTATAAATACGATATAGGAGGAGATTTTTTAAAATAATTAAATAATTAAGAGTGGCCTTTATGGAGGAAAAAAAAAAAAAAAAAAGTTCTATTTGTTTCCATATGGCCAGGATAAATGCCATACTGCTTATTCCTTACAGATAATGTATATATTTACTCAGCTGTTACAGTATCGGGATCATTTGCTGTTTTCACCACGTTAACCTTGCAGAATCCCAAGAGCCCTTCTCATGCTCTCGCTGTCCTCACCAGTCCCTGGCCTGACCGGCCGCAGCCTCGAACCGTATCTGCGTGTATTCCACCCCTCTGGAGATCTGCATGCAATGGCTCCCTGCAGGAAGCTGGTCCTCTGCCAAGGAATTTTCCTGGATATCCTTGACTATTCTTGCCCCTGTATGACTACGGGTCCAATTATTTCCTTCCACCCCAGTATTGTGGGCACAAGTGAAGGGTACAGAAGAAAAACAGCAGCTATCAAGTACAGCTCAGTGCCAGGGACTGGGTTTTATGGACCCCAGGCCGGATCAGATATGGCACTACATGATTTTCTGTTTGCTTTCTTTGCTGTTCTGGTTTAGTTTTCCCATTTTTTAGGTTAAGAATAAAAAAAAGAAAGATTATTTTGAATAGTGGAGTAGAACAATTTGTACATTATATTCAAACATCCCTTTACTTACCTTTTTAAATGACCTTCGCTGGAGATTGCTGTCTGCACTGGGCTTCTCCCAGTTCTTCCTTTTGGTTTGTTTTTCTGTTGGCTCATTTTTTGTTTTGTTTTGTTTGTGAGTCCATATTGAGCAGCTTCTCTTACTTAAAATCTCATATACTTTCATCACTACACAGCTGGTAAAGTTCCAACTTCATTTTTTATTGGACTTGTATTTTAAGATGATGATGTGGCTTTTTTATGTTCCATCCGTCCCATCCTGCTCAAATTGAAATAACTTCTGCTCATAAACTTGAAAGGGAGAGGGGTTGGCCCTATACTTGAAATCAAAGGTCTTATTTGTATATGATGCATCCAGAAAAAAATAAGGAGACTGAGTATATTATAGAAATACAAAATGACCCAGCCAATAATTCTACTAATTAAGATGGATTTTTACTCTCGAGGAGTTGGAAGTTAGAAAATTGGAGGTTAGAAAGTATGCTTTAATATGGATAACAGCTGTACTGCAGAGTAATGATATAAACAAAAAGAATCAGTAACTGCCTTATGTAGACGTTTATTTCTACACAGAAACCAAGTTCTATGTGCACATGTTATTATCTTATCACATAGGGCCCAAAGCTCCATGGGTTGGTGGAACTGTTTTACAGACTTATTTAAAATTTTCTCTTAGAGAAAACCAAACTGAGAACAAGTGTCAAACAATGCAGCCTGATCTGCAGTCAGTAAAAACAATGCTTCCACTGAACTCATGGGAGTAAATCCTGATCCCCCACTGAAGTCAGTGAGAGTTTTGCCATTGACTTCACCAGAGCCAAGATTTTCTGCAATAGATTCACGATGCCAATTTAGACTGAGGATGTGCCACATGGCACAGTGATGGGCCCATTAGCCTTCCAGAGAAAAAATTAATCCATGTTTGACCCTGAGGAGGTGGTCCAAAGCATGCCAACCACCACAGAGCCTCAGTGATTGAAATTCAAGAAAGTAAGTTCTTCATCCCTGCTCTTACACCACTATAGGAGGAATCCAGGGGAATAACCCTCCTTAAAACTAGTTCTTCCCCATTTCCTAACTATTTGCCCAGGATTCTTGGCACAGGCAGCTGAAGTCACTGCCTGGGTTTCCACAGTAGGGCCTTGCCATGACTGTCTCTAGCAGGAGACTTCAACGTTTTTTTTGAATGAACCAGAAAAACTCAATGTAAAATGTATGCACTGCTGCATTACTCATAGTCCACAAACCTCTACATTAATTGGTGTGAATGAAGTTACATCCTGTTTATTTTACTGGAATGAAAGGAGAAGAACTAGATACTGTAACTGTGCTCCGATGGTTTGATGTGAGAGTATGGCTCTGCTGCTGCCAAACAAGACTACAATCAGACAGATGTTCGCCTTTGCTGGAGACTGACATACAGAAAGAAGAAAATGATGCTCAGTGTCCTGAACAAATACCCAGTCTAAGCACAAGGTGTTCTAGCAGCTCGTGCTGAAATACCCAAAGTAGCTTTAAACAAGCTAGCTGAGCTACGAACAGCACTGTGACTGAACCCCTGAACCACTATGGAGTTCAGCACAGACTGCCTGAGTATTTACTTGGATTTACAGATCTTGTCTGCACCAAGTTTGTACCATCAGTTCCTGTTCTAGCTAGGGTACATCTGTATAAACTGCAGGCAGACCTTCCCTGTGGAGATGTTCTCTCAACACTTAATTTAGCTTAGTGAAATGAAAAGATCCTAAGCTTAAATCACCAGCTACTGCTATGAAAGTGTTCAAAATATATATAACTGCACGTTGCAATGACAAACCTTGTATCTGAGATTTCTAAGATCTCTTGCTGTTTTCAGGGGAAAATCAATCATTTCCTTATGTTAGCTGGGCTGTGAGGGGAGATGCTGGATTGCAGCACTGTGCCTTCTCCAAAGGGCATGCCACCACCCGAGCAGATAACTTACAGCCTGCTTACAGCCCTTACGATCCAAAGCAATCCAAGCTCTCAGGCGAGAGGCTCCCCAGAAAGAAGAGTTCTCATTTCCAACCTCTTTATGGGGAATACGATACCTTTCTGCAAAAGGACCGTACATGGCCTGCGTTATGTTTCTTGTGCAGATCATTGTCTTTGCTTTCACCCTTAACTGGTATGCATGTTGTGTGGCTATGCAACATTATAAAGCTTAATAAAAAGGAACAAATATTAAAATAGTGTGCCCGTTCGTTTCCTCCACACTTGACGTTTCCAGGCTCTGTATTGTTTGAACCCTTTTGCCATTACATGGCAGTGTTATATAATATCTAGAAAAAACACATGTATTTAATGCTGATTTTGAAGCAGTAACTAAAATTGGAACAGTCCTGCCTTCTCCCCCTTTTACCTTTACTGACAAATTTATTCCCCCCTTTATTGACAAAAACTTAAGTAGTAGTTCTGGAATCTGTCTCTGTTGGACTACAAGGCTTAACTCTCACTTTAGCTATATAAGACTGAAGTGTACAGTGTTCCAAGGTGGAACGCAGCAGCAGGCATTCTTCCCAGGCTCGCTCCATGTGTCAGTGCCACCCATGCAGGGTACCCACAGCCCAAGACAGATTGCACTGGCCAAGACATTAATCTGCCAGATGCTGACCACAGAGGGACCAGCCATGGACACCTTCTCAGGTTCAAATTCCTTCTGCACATGGCCCAAAGCTCCTACCTGACTCCAGGCTTGAAACTGAACTGTATGCACACAAGAGTTTGCACTCAGATGCAGAAAAGGAAGGAACAGAACTAGGGGCATGGATCCAAGTTTCCTTCACCTTCTTCCATATTTGGTTCAGCCACTTTGTCCTGATTTTGTGACCCACGAGATGTTCCATCTTAATTCCCCTTTACATTTTCTCTGTCAGCGTAACACATAAAATTTCACTGTTACCACTGCTTTCACTAACCATCTGTATTTAACTGCCAGTATAATTGTCTTTTGATAAATAGTACAATCCCTCCCCTACGTTTTCACCTTGATTCTTTCTGTGCAGATTTATTGCCTCGCTATTAATATTCTAGCCATGTGATTTATCCCAGCATGTTCCCAGAATACTTGCCTTCCCTATATAAATATTTGAATGATCTTAATTTCAACTAATTAGTACTGGGACATTTGATTTCCCTCTTGAAGAATTCTCATTTGCTACTAACCAGTTCCTTTCCAGTTTATGAGTTATCTATTTTGAGGGCAGAAAATCAAGTCACTGAACGAACCAAACACTTTTTCAATACTGTTCTACCTTTATTTATATTGCTCATGTCAATCTGGTGCCAAAATAACTCTCCTAGGTCTGAAATCTCAAAGACATCAAATGCACAGGCAGTGACAATAAAGTATTTCTATGCTGCCTATCAACTTGCTTCAGTCCTTACAGACAGACAGACCTGATTTAACATCTTATTATGACACAAATTTGGGCAAATCACTAAGTTCAGATTTGTGCAAGACCTGGGAGACAGAACAAAACTTAGATGGCCCCAAGATCTGTCACCCTCCGGGGCATCACTTTCACTGCCAGCTTTCCCTATGAAGGAAGCTTAGTGCAACTGGGCCCCATTCAAGGATGTGGGATTTTTTTTCCCAGTGCAAATCAAGCTATACATAATTTTCCCTGAAAAACATTTAGTAAGTTTGGCCAAAATATTTTGGCTTTGTGCAGCATGACTTTTTAAAAAGAGAAGAATCAACATCTTCCAGAAGAAACCTTTCTGGAGGAAAAACATGTTCCTTGTCAACATCCTAATTTATTGTTGAGAAACAATTTTGATGGAGCAGTTTCAACCAGCCATACTTACAGATTGTTCTGCTAGAAAGAAACTGTCTCAGAAGCATTTCAGCCATGAAGATTTCTTCACCCTCCAGACAAACCATACCACTCATTTTCACTGATCTACACACTGCTGACAAACTCAATCGGTTGCTCAGTCTAGGCATTGTTTTAGTGAGTAACAATACACATAAAGAATATTAAGAAACACATATTAAGAAACAAAGCAAAAGTATTGTTCAAAACTCCTAGAAAATGCTTCTGAAATATTTTTTTATATATCTAATTGAGTACAGAGAAAAAGCAGGGTTTTCCCCAAAACAGAGGAGTTAAGAAGTTTTTAAAATTAAGCCTTATCAAGATCTTCAGATTCAATTCTCTCTTCAAATAAAACAAATTCTGCTTTCCAGTTGCCTGTTTTGCAGCTGAAGCTCTGATAATAGGACATCTTAGTAATTTATATCTTCACTAAAAACAAATACCCATTTAAAATAGACCAGGAGATCTTCCAGCCTCAGAATCATCATTTGTATATTTGTATTGAAGCAATGCCTAGAAGGCCCAGTGGAGACTGAGGTCTGTTGAGTCAGTCAGACAGTGAAGAAGGTGACCTGCTGAAATACAAAATTCAACGCAGGGGTTCAGGGAAACAAGCAGAAAAATAAGGATTTCCATCCCAGAATCCTGACAGGTGATAAAATCTTTCAAAATGTCATCCCTGCAATCTTTATCTATTACTTGTAGACCCACTTTTCAAATAGTATTTATTCTTTACATTTACAAACAATTTATCTGAATAATTATTTCCTTTAACAACAGAAGTCTCAAGCTATTTCCCTTCTCCCTTCTCACCGCCTACACTCCCACCTCGAGTGATGCCATGCATTTGCAACTTAGCTTTTTTTTTGCTTCTTTTTTTTTTTTCCCCCCTTAGTCATGCTTTCTGGGAGCCAGAAAGCTGAAAGGGAGAAAACCGTAAATAATTGCATCTTCAGAGATAAGTTTAAGCTTTAAGCAGTGGCAGAAATACTGAGTTCATATGCTAGCACCATGCTTGATTAGAAAAGTCCTTACAAATTAGGTTAAGGAAAACTTACTACTATCCAGGATCCTATATTTGAAGAGGTTTTTCATCAGCCATAGAAATCACATAGTTTCTGTAGCTGCCATTTAAGTATATAAGTAACACAGAAGGAAAAGCACAGCAGATTACTGGGATCTTGTCCAATATGGAATATCTGCAGCCTCAAGTCAAACAAGCTCAGAAGGTTCATGGAATGTGACTCAGTGAGAAAGCTGACTCAGGGGAAAGGTCACAAGCATAGTGCCTAAAAGATAAAGGAAAACACTTCTCAGGCAAGCAGAAGGTGGAAAACTTCTGGGAATGTGCATTTTCCACCTCACAAAGGGAGGTTTATGTTGAAGTTGTGAATTCTGCATTTCCTTTAGCTCCAGCCTCCAAGCCTGCCAAATTATGACATTGCATATGGAAGCTCTACCTCAGCCTTCACTCATTCAGATGAAGGAATGAGGGCAGGGATTCTTTAAGGATATTTGAAAGCAAGCCTCTTGCATCGTTTTTCACTAAGAAAAATTCAAGACAAGGACTGGGACTAGAATAATTTCTATTCACTTTTGTAGAGCAGAAATTGAATCCCATCCCTACCTTCTTTTTAACCCCAGAACAGAACCTGAGTGGGAGCTGGCACTTCCAGAGTGTACTATAAATTGTGTCACACTAGCATCAAAGGAAAATAGCATGGAAAATCTCTAGTAAGCCCAGGGCTATTACTGAAACACATGCAGTAAAACAACCAAATGTTTCTGGCTGTTCTTCAGCTTATTCTTCAAATGACATGGTAGGGTCTAGTCCGTAATATGAATAGCTCTAACTTGGGTAAGGACACTATGTTTGCCTTATAAACTAATAAAACCTGGGTTATACAAAAAAATATTGCAGCTTAAGAAAGTCCAGTTTAGTGGAAATAATAAAGCAAGTTCACAGAAATGGAAAATTAAGGAAACACATCTAGAAAGCATAAGAAGAAACAATTTTCACCTGAAAATTCAAAGCTGTAGAAAGCTGGCTTGGTGCAGCAAATGCAAATCACACATTAGGCATTTCAGTGCCCCAAGGGAACAGAGGGAAAATCTGGATGTTTCTAATGACCTTCTTCATTTCACAAATGTAATAAAATCACTTTCAAACAGATATCTAATGTTTAGAAAATTTATAGCTGGTTTTTGCTCCACTTTCAACCAATGGCTGACAAGTAGACTGCAGCGCTCAGTCCATGACCCGAAAGCTTGTTAGCAGCCTTCCTTGTTCTTTGGTTCTTTGTATTGATTTCAGAGTATCACAGGGAGTATCTTATGATTGTTCCTGTCCTTTATAGACATATAAATCAAGAGTAAATTCACCGAACTCAGAGCTGTGACCCTCATGTGAAATGGATGTTAATACAATCAGAATCACCTACTGGCAACGCGTTTTTGAATTATTTCAACCTGCTGTGCTTATAGTGTCCCAGCCTCTAACATGTAGGTTTTGACAATTATTTAAAGGGCATTTCATAGGCAGACAGCAAAGAAACCCTAAACAGAGAAGCAGGTGAAAAACATGAAGTATGTCTACTAAATGTGATACCCTACAGTTTATTTCCAAAGCCATGGTGTGGTAATTTGGGGGTGTGGGGGCTGCTCGAGTTTCAAACTAGTTAACCAACTGCAGTGTGGTATTTTATCGATCTGTTTTCATGCTCACAGTAATGTTGTGATACTGCGTAAGGGATACTGTCTCCATGATCAAAGTGCACATGCTTTGCATTCCCTGACAACCTTTTCCACCTATAATAACTTCTGGGTGCTGTCTTCTTTAGGCAGTGCTATATAAGAATTACTGAACTTCAAAAGCAGTTCTTGTATCTTGTCTGTGTCAAAGATGAATTCTTTAAAAGCAGGAACAACTCTTTAATTTCTGATCTGTCTGTGTTCACGAGTGCGAGGCCTGCTCACTTCTCCTCAGCACTTCTGAAAACAGCACTGCAGACCTGCAGGGCTCCCTGCAGCTTTCCCCAGCTAGAAGGCACGTTTTGGTTGAGTGGACAGATCCATCAGCCACCAGAAATAGCTGCGCCTCTCACTTTGCATATTTGCTTCTAGCATTCCTGTTTACAAATGTTGAAGATGATGGTTGCACACAGTTCTGATAGGGCAGTGCCTGAGTACAAAGATGTTCAAACTCTTCCAATGAAACAGTAGGTAAAATGACATCTGCCTCTTAATTATAACTGGTGCAATTCAGGATAGAACATGTCTACTTCATGTTTTACAGTTCAATAAAACTGTGTAAAATATCCATCATCATTAGATGGTATATTACAAAAGGATTTAAATAGGACCAATTTACAAATAATGTCTCTATATTGAGCTTCGGGCAAGCTCTGCAGAGACCGAGAACACAACTTCCATTGAAGAGAGTACAGGATAACACATCTCCAACCTAAACATGGTTGGTCTCTCATTGCTGGTCAGACTGAAGACACCAAAATAGGTCTATGCATCAATCAGACTCTACCAGTTCTGTAGACTCCAGGCTTCTGGCCCTCTCTGGAAGCATTGCATTCACTACAGAAGAGAATTAAGTTGTTTTTCTTTTTAAATCAAACCTACACAGGCTCGTAATCCATCAGGCAACTTCACAGCACATACACATCTGCATAATCCTCCTGAAGTTGCGTAACTCTCCAGCTGTCCTCCTAAGAGGGATTTCATTCTGTGCCTGGCAGGTTTTGCAAGAAGTACATGTTCTGTAGAATATGCATGTACTGATGTGTGTGATACTGGGGAGGATTCTTAAAACTAATCAGTTTTTAATCTCTGTACCTTCCTTTTGTAAAACCAGCCTTCAGTGCAGTTGTGTACACACAAATACAGATGCACAAACTAAGATCCCCTGGTTCTAAAAGTGACTTCAGTTAAATATTTTAACAAGAGCCAAATATCCTTTTGAACTGTATCCTCTCTTAGAACATACACTTGAAATATTCTACAGATATCTCATTCTTATCATGTCAACTGGCAGTAGTTAAATTAATAATTTAGTGTGATGGTAATCATGGGACTTCTCATACATATAGATTCCTGACCCACTGTCTTAACAAGAAATAACTCTGACTGTAAGCTATGATGATTATAAAATACATCAAGAGCAAAAGTGGAAATGCAGCTGTAGCACAAACCATACACAAATCTGACTTTGTCCACATGGAAAAAGTATCTCTATCCAGAGAGCTGCAAATACCATCTCCATGATTCCATCTCTTCACTCTAAGTCATAACCCAAACATTATTTGCTACTGGATACGTATGTATCATCAGAAATATGAGCAATTCTGGTTTTGAGGGACAAGGGAAAAACAGTTGCTTTTTAACATATTGAAGAAATGTACGGTATTTCTTCCTCCAGTTGGCATTGTATCGCAGCTACTAGCTGCCATGTTCCATGAGAGAAGAGAGGAAAGCAAATGCTCCTTATGACCAGGCTAAATATTTCTAAAATGCTGTCTTTCCTAAGGTTACTAAGACAAAGAGTTGCTTCATTCTTTTCCAAGTTTGTTTAGAAATTTCCCTATTCCAGTGTCACACCTGTCTTGCTTACTGATGGTGTTCCAGCTGGCTTCATCTTTTAAATGCCATTTTAGCAGAGACATTGCTATGATATAGTACCAACTGGAAGCTTCTCACAAAGTTGATATTCTATTTTTAATTGGACATTACAAGCAGGGGGAGAAAAAAAATCTTCAAAACAAAAAACAAATCTGATGAAAACTAAAGAGTGGGCAATATTTGGCAAGGCCTTAAAAAGTCTGCCTTCAAACTGAGGGAAGGACTGAAGTGCAGCCTGAGCTACTGCCAACCAGTGTTACTACATAAACTGATATTCCCTTTCCTCTAACCTGTCCTAAACCAAATAGTTCTCAAAGCTCTCTGAGGCCATTAAATAACTAGATTTGAATTTAGCAGTTCAGTTCAGCCTCTTACAACTTTAATATTATTATGACAATATCAGTATAAGAGAGGATTAATGTACAGATTCCCTAAAGAAAACATGCCATTGGTGGCTGCAGTGAATTAAGAGCTATGATTATAAGTAATTATTTGAATCACTGTAATGCCAAGCAGATTCAAACAAGACTAGATCATATTGTGCTAAATCCTATTAAATACAGTAAATGACTCACTCTTTTGTACACATCTTACTGTTTGCATAAAAAAGACATGATAAACACAGTAAAAAAACCACTGGCAGGGAGTAAGGGTATAAGTTGCTCACATTCATACAGCAGTTCAGCTGAAAAATCAAGAATAGAACTCCAGACTCAATGGACCGTGTAATCATTACCTCAGAACATAATCTAACATCACCATAATGAATCTGCGTTACACTTGGATAAACATTTGTTCACTGTTACAAGGTTTGGTAACCTGGTACATCAGCACAGTGAAAGAACATGCAACTTACATTAAACATCTGCATTCAATCCTTTCTTTGATATTACTTCATGTTAGATGTTGAACAAACAGTATTTCAAATTATGCAGGAAATTAAAAAGGAAAAATGTACCCATCATGTGCTAAATACTTATAAACTGAGAAAAGCAAAAAAACCATATTGATTCTTGTTTTAAGGTCAACCATGTGCATGTCTCCACTCTAATAGGGCTAATTAGGAGAAAAAAAAGATGGTCCCTGCTGCTATAATCATTAAATGCTGCTTAGACAAACTGCCACTTATGTCATAATGAAAAGAAACTATTTTGTTTAGTTTTCTATTTAAGTTATCCCAAAATTTCCAAATACTACCCTTTATTTACCAATACTCCTGCACGTTACATGGTGTTTCTCTTCAAAACAAAAGAGAATTTGAGCTCCATGGACCTGCACTCAGAAACTCCAGGATCTCACATCATGCTAACTTGACGTGGGATTTCAAGGCAAAGGTTATCTCCTCCTCAGCACTAACTCCATCTCATTCAACACACTCCTGAATCCACAGTTTCAGTCTTCTTCCTAGGAACCTTTTAGCTGTGCAGTGATTAATATTTTTTCATTCCTGACATGACATTTTAAATTGTTTAAACTGAGGGACCAGAGAGATTGTTATTGTAACCAATCTGCAGATATTGAGCCCTCTCACATACACACTGCACAGCTGCTTGGAACATTGTGGCAATAGCAGCAATACAAGGCTGGATAATACTAATGAAGAAAAAAAAGCCTGCATATTTATTTTAAAATATGGCATCAAGGGAAATTAAAATTGAGCTGAAAGTTCAGCAATCAATTTGGGTTTGAATACAGGATTGTTTGGAGGCTCATCCACTTTCTACTCTACAAGCTGATCTTGCATCTGCCCATTCTCTCTCTGCTCACACTGTTACAGCTAGTGAGACAAAGATACAGCTTACTGTGAGCAACAGTCTGTGATGTGCACTCCTCTCCAAAAGAACTGGAAGAAAATGTTGGGTTTTTTAAAATTAAGACAGAGGAGCAGACATTTCTGACCGAGACACAGATGATGGCTGCCAGAAGATGGTAAAGAATTCAGGAAGGTGAAGGGCGAGGCAGCCTGTGGGCTTTGGAAAGGAGACAAGAACCCAAGAGGAAATAAAGTGCTCTGTATATGTGGGGCAGAAAGATTTGGAGTGGCAAAAGTGTGTAGGAGTCTGCCTCTATGCACTTTTGCTGGCATCCTTTTGGTCCTGCTACAGTAAGCTTCCCATTGGAAATCCAGTTCTAAACAGAAGTGCTGCACGTCAGCAATAATTTAGCATTCCACATATGACAAGGAAATGTGTCTATAAGTGCTCTGCTCTGGCCTTTTTGGCCTTTTTTCAATACAACTGTAACTGGAGCTGTATTTCCTGGGCAAGGTGGCCTTATTCTGGTACAGCAGTTCAGCAAATACTTTTCTTAATATTGAAAACAGTTAGCATTGGAAGGGTTTAGACAATTCCACAGGAAACCCATCTAACTGTGGAGCTTAAGAAATATTTTATTAGCCGTACTAACAATCTTTATAATAATAATAGGCAAAGTCAGTATTTCCGTTAATTTATGTTAGGATACAGTTGATACAGATGCTTTCTTTTGCAATATATGTTATTATAATCATCACATTTCACGAGGGTGGGAGAGGAATTTCTTCTGTAACTATGTAAAAAAAACTTTTGAGATATCCCCGACACGAGCATTTTAAACGTCTCATTCTGAAGTGTTCTGCAATTGCTTACCTGAAGCTTCAAAATAAATGTGATCAGATGCAGTAGCACAGGACTGCATACAACAGTTCAGAAGTGTATCATTTGATCATGGCTGGCGTTCAGTGTGTTGTGTTTAGAATGTGTCCCCATTATGGGGACTGTTTCGGCACTGATTTCTAGGAGTTCATAGCATCTACTTTGGGAGCTGGATTGTCAGCATAGCTCAGCTCCTGTTTCAGAGTCTCAGTGAAATTGCCATTTCCTAAAGAGTCCAGCACCCCAATGTCCTCAGCCTTCTCCAAGGCAATGGCAAACTGCTTTGTAATCCAATTCTTTTTCATTAAAATACAACAAATCCAGGCATTGCTGACTGATTACAGCCGCTAAACAATCCCTTCCAGTAAAAATACCCATTCAAAGGATTTGGTTGTATGAAAAGCAATTGTTTCCTCCCTAATCCATTTGAATATCTAAGGTGATTATCTCAAAATTAAGAAGAAATGCTATGAATGTAAAATACGCAATACAACAGCTCTGAGAGCTGTTTATTAAACAAGTCCCAAACTTTCCACACACCAAATGCATAGAAGAGCTATTGCAGGGGGGGGTTATTCACCAGTTATGAAAATAAAAAGACATGAAGTTTCACAGTCTTCCTCATGGACCACAAGATCTCATCAGTATTTACGTTTAAGGTAATTTTGTACATCTCTTTTGGCACACACACAAAAATAAAAACACTTTCTAAACATCTTCTGAATTTAGTAGCTGAAACTATATCATATGGTCAGTCAGCTCTTTAAGACAGCTTGTACATACTGCATTGATCCTCTTCAAGACCCATGGCCTTGCACTAGATAGATTAAAGGCAACTCAGCGGTCTGTCTGATTTTGCATATTAACTAGAGAAAGTTCTCCTTTAGCTCAAGAGAGGTATGCACATGGTTGGAGGATAAGAATAACCACCTTCACCATCAATTGTCAGCAATGGCTTTCAACCATTCTTAAATCTCTGTATTGGCCATACTGCAATATCCAGAGAAACAATTTGTTCAAGTCTCTACTGTTTGTTGGAAGCTATTGTTGTAAAAATTATGCTACTGGCAAAGTTACTAGATATCCTCTATAATACAGAACACCCCACATTACAATCCCAAATCCTATGTTCCTTATTAAAATCAAGCAGTATATTACTTTCTCCATATCTTCTCACCTCCAAGTGGCTGTTCTAGGTCTTCAGAACATTATTGTGAAGCTGATTTACATTTCTCCACTAGGAGGGAGATCCACCTGAGGACTGGCTAAAAATGTTCACACACCCTTGAGATCAATTTTCTGTTTAGTTGCATTTCATTTGTGTGCTGTTTCTTCCTTCTGCACTAAAACATTTCATTTTATCTATCAGAAGTACATTGTTGTCAGAAAAATAAGAGAGGGAACCTAAAAGCCCTGTAAAGTTAGGGGATGTTGGAGGCTCACAAACAGCAGGAATCAACTGTTCAACAAGCCTGGGATTCATTTTACTAGCAGCTGGTGGAGCAGCAGCTTGAGACACACAGCTCTCACCAACTCCATAGAATAACACAGAGAAAACTTCCACAAAAACACTCTGGTCCTACCTCCCACTGTTGTAAGAATACAGTCTGAATCTGGACTCCTATTTTCATTGGCATCTTGATTAAATCTATAGAGCAATCAAAGTAATTTGTTCCAACTGTTTTCTTCCAAAACAACTCCCATTCACTGCCACACCTCTGACAAAAACCCAAATTGTTAACAAATGCTTGAGGTCTCAGGCACAATTAAAACAACAATTGTGAAGCAGAGATAATAATAACACAAACACAGCCCCATCCAGTTCTTGCTGGGGTAAGTTATTCGTGCAGAGACATGGAATTGTAACCCAAGGGTATGCAATGACTTTTTGTTGTTTGGCTCAGTGATCTCTCACAAATGAAAATGTATTACTGCAAAGTAGTGCTGCTGGTATTTGTTAGCAACAACGCCCTCTAATAGCTGGTGTACAGATAGAGTATTGTACTTTTCCTGAGTTCTACCTTAAAAACACAAGCTTTTCCTGTTCAATGTAAAGCACATATGACATACAGAAATTGCTTATCTGGATTGCAACATATGGTTACTGGTGAGCACTTCCCAACAGCTGGCATGATCAACCTGTGGCAAAAGATTTTAAATCAGACGCGCCTGTGGTTCAAATACTTGTGTGCACTGACTTCTCGAAAGATGTCATTTGCATCATCCACACTGAGACACAGCCAAGCATCAAACAAAAAGGCTGGGAATAAACACACTGCCTTTCTGACAATATGAGATTAGCTGCCATTCTGTTCACCTACAGAACAGATGTTCAGCTTCCTAGTCACCTAAAATCATCCTCCGGGAATGCATAATTTATATCTAGCTGCCTGTATTTAAAGCATTGTATGTGGACAGTGGAATCATTAACAGATTCAAATAGTTCACAACACACAAGATGCCAATTGTTACTTTTGTTTCTATGTGCTTAGTAAAGAAACTGTTGAAAAGTATATTGAATTGCTGATGTTTTTAATGACGAGGGACAAAAATAAATGTCAAGAATAAACTATATAACCACAATGAAAAAATACATATATCTAATTCTGAAATATATGCGCTTGATACTGAAATAAACACTGAAAGTACCAGCTATGAATGAATTTTCAAAAATTAAATACCTTGCAAGGTTCAGGTGTCCTGGAAAATGTTACCTTTCAGTTCACCAAGTTTTTGGCTTGAATTACAAATGACCACAGCAGATAAACTCTTCTACTGTCCACATGCCATTTTAAAATATAGGGAATTACTCAATAGACAATATTATAGAAATGTTTATTGTGCTTATTTTTATTAAACCGTTTATAAATACAGTCTAACTTTAATATGAAAGACTGGAATTAATTTACGTAATATTTAATCTGAGATCCAATACAAATGTAGTAATCTCTTTAGTCCATACAAGCAATACCTTACAATCAAAGTCAGACAAACATATGCTATTTTAATCACATGTGCAAGAGAACCTTCTACGTTCTCTTTCAAAACCCCACACTTCCTTCACTTTCTTTTACCTGAGCACTTACAACCCTTTATCTCCTCCAGCCATTTGAAACAAAGTCAGTTTTAGGTAATAAACACACAAGCAGCCCAAACACCTATGGAATAAGAAATTAGAGATAAAACGTTCTGGTTTTCTTTCAAGACTGTACTGATGTCGATGCAGACTTGTTCTGTGGGAAATACTGTTTCTCATGGCTTCCTGCACAGTTCCCATCTTTCAACCTCCTTTCCCTTTGGGTTGTCCTCATTACCTGTTTATCTGACCACTAATTATATTATTTATTGGGCTGAGAATAGGAATAGATTCTGGAATACCACGATCCCCTAAGATTAGTTGAGTAAGGGCTTCAGGACTGCCCACTTGGTGGTGTTCACTTTTCTGCAGAAGCTTCTCTATCTTGCTGCTTAATCATTTTTGTTGGTCATCTCTAAATTCCTTTCACATTTCTGCTATTGAGCTGGCCAAAGTGAATTTATTATTTCCTCCAGATATATGAGCTTGCACTTCCCCAGCTTGAATCTCATTTTGCTCCCTGCACGTATTTCTGAGCTCTTTAGATCCCTTTTTATTATTTCTCCTTGCTCGCTTACATTTGCAACACCTGTCAGTTCAGAGTATGACTGCCCCATCAGAGAGCAGGGCAGCTGCAGGGCTGGCAATGCCACAGTGCCCTAGGGAAAAGCCAAGCAGTTCTGGGTCTTCAACTTTTGGAGATTTACCCATGGCAGAGAGGAAGCATCGGGAACAGGTGTAGCTGAGCTGGTGCTTAAAATAATCTGCCTGCAGATGAAGGGTGTGCAGGGTTGCTTCAGAGAGACATAAGAGTGTTGCCATCATTTTGTCTGAAGTAGCTGCCATGCCCAAGAATGATTTTACATGGCATGAGGGATCTGAAAGCTCTTCATTAGCCGGGGAACACGGCTGGGTGTTGGCATATGCCTCTAACAGAGGTGTGGCTCTTCGTCCTCCTGCTTCCTCCTCTTCAGGGAGCACCAAACTACAAGACAGTTCCTTGAAACCATGATTCAAGCATTCAAGCACACTTTTTACATTTTTTTTCTCTATAGACATTTAAACATTTTAGGACACTTAGAATGTAAAAAAAAAATTGGAAGAGCCTGTAAGTTTGGTATTGATATTCTGAATTCTAGTGCTATTGAACTCTGAAATGGGAAGCATAGGAATGAAAAGTTTGGGAGATTATGTTCACACTGAGTACAGACATTCCTTTCACTTTGTGAATTTTTAACTTTTATCTGGAGCCTGATGTTCAGTTTTTCCATGACATTTTACATAGAATTAACTATTCTCCTCGTGTCTTATTATTTCCACTGGCAGATCCCAGGGTGATTAAATTATAACACTGACAGGTACCTCCAGGGAGCACTGAGTTTCTATACATGTGACAAACTGGGTACTTTATCTAAGCAGTTGCAAGCAGCAGCCCACCTGGCAGTGCAGTGATTTTGCTTACCTTTGAGGAAAGTCAGACAGTTTAAAACATGCACATTAGTTCTCTCTGAAGAGAGGTGGCTTTTCAGTGAATTCATGATACTGCTTTGATCAAATGTCTCCCCCAAAATTTACGTTTGTCCATTTATTCAGAATATGATTTTTTTAATGTCACTTTTCTATCTTTCTAATCCAAACAGGAATGTGAATTACTGAATTAGGTTTTTTATAATTAATTGTAATTTCAGCTGGCATTTCTTCTGTAATAAAACCTTAGATTTATAAAAAGCAAACAAGCAGATTTCAGTGTAGGAATTTTCTGTAAGTAATGCCTGTCAGGAGCTTTTTTCAGAACCATGTACTTGTGATGGATAAGCCTGTGCCCTGCCCTTTCTCAGCCCCGTAATAAGCAGTCACAGCCCCTCCCTTATTCTTTACACTGGCTGCAATTATGGTCTGAGTAAATTAGTCAAAGACTAATTGATCCATTGACAACAATAAGCTTAGAATCAGACTATTAAAGAACTGAGCACTGTATGTAAAATGTCCCCTTTAATGACCAAATAGAGGAAATTATACATTTCCCTTTACAGCAGAGTCCTCATTCAAAAATAGAGCATTTAAGGAATAGCTAAAAAAACCTCTAATTGTTCATGTCTTTCTTCTTTCACAGTTTGGATAACAGCTTTTATAAATAAATTATCTGACTGATCACTTAACTGAATCACCTACCCTAATTAAAGTATAGTACCTGGTATGGCCTACCTATACATAAAGATGGTGACTAAGCTCAACTCCTAAAATGATCCATCTGTAATAAACATATATTCTTATATATGAGAAAACATGTCTTTGTCGTATTAAAAGGGGTTTACTGAGGTTTTTTCCCACATCATTTTTATTCACTAATTTGCTGTGGTAATTATGTTGAGCTTGAAATGAATTGTTCTCTAATAGGTATTAAGCTAAAAGAATAGTTACTTAATAAACATGGCTCTTACTTTTAATTGATTTTTAACCCGACTTCACAAAGTGACATTTAAAAAATTCTTTTAGTTCTTAAAAATTATTATTTTATTTTATTTTTAAATAGCAATTTTGGCAGATAAGTCAGCTCCTCCAAAACATGCCAAGTAAAAACTTATTTCACTTCAAGACTTCATCTCTTTTCCCTTCTGCCTCACTCTTCTTCAGAGACCCTGATAACAACTCCCACATTTCCAATGACTCTTCATTTCAGGCAACTATCTAACATTAGGCAACTTTAGCAGCACGGATACCCAATATAGTCAATGGAGCCTGGAGAGGGCAATTCAGAGCATCCTCAGAACTTAACTCTCTTCACAGTATAATTTCCTGATTATATATAGACTCAGAGGTCCTATTGCAGGCAACTGAATTAACTATCTAAATTTGGATGGTGTGAGTATGTTAACCTTAACCCCTTGGGTTTGCCATATAAGAAGCTGAAGGAGACATACTGTAGAATTGGGGTCTTCATAAAACCAGAAATACTCAGCAATCTGTAGCTAAAAAAGTATAGCTTAACTCAAAGGAAATATGTTGTTTAAGAGAATCAGGAAAGCTGATTTAAATTCCTGTTCTGACACAGGTTTTCCCTGTGACCTTAGGCAAGTCACTCAGGGCAAGTTTCTTATGGGCATCTGGACATCTGGCTCCAGGGGGTTTTCACAAAGTAACCTTGCAGATCTGGCCATTGAGCTCTATTCTTTAATTTTCCATTTGCAAAATGTAGATAGTGTTATTTCCTCTCTCATCTATTACCTACAAAAGCTTCTAGGTGGAATTCTCTGTTAAAAGAATAATGTAAGGCTGAGAGACTACGTGCCATGGTAAAAAATTACACTGCTTTAAAATATTCTCTAAACAGATTACAACTTTCTCTAACCCATTGTTTGTAAATTTTGGGGACAATTCTTCAGATTCCCTATAGCTGGATAATTGAAGTTTCTTCACAAGTATTTGCTGTCTCCACCTGAAAAGGCCAACAGCCATCACTAAAGCAGTCAGGTAGTGTTATATACTATTGTTTCAATTCCCAAAATAGAGTGCAAATATTTGCAATTCAAATATCTGCCCATTTAAATTTAAAATTTACTTTCCAAGATCTGCCAGCTAACCTAACCTGAGTGTGAGCCTCACCTCAAAATACAACCACAGCTAGAGCAGCTCCAGCAATGGTATGCAGCCTCTCTCCCACTCTCTGACTCCATGTGTCCTTTATCTGCCAGACACATTTGCATCCAGGTCACAGGGGACATGGAAGGGGACACAGCACTGAACCTGGCACTGCAGCTTCTGTTGGAACAGATTCTTCAAATGGTCTTGCTAGGTGGCACAGAAAGGTTGTACTGCAGCATTGCATCCTCTCCCACATCACATACGATGGCATTTCTGATACACTTCCCTTGACATGGATCAAGACTGCACTGTTTCAGAAGCCAAAGGAAACTCAGGGTTTCCATTAGTGCTTGCCTATGTCACTTTGTTTCACTTTCTGCAGAAATTTTGCCAATAAAACACAATGCAAGCCAGATTTCTTCTTGCCATACTTTCTAACGAGCAGATGACTTGTGGATATGTCATTCAGCTGGGTTTTCACCTGGAAGAAAGCAGCACACTGCCTACACTGAAGTGACTTGCTACTAGCTTTAATTGGCACATACTTCTTTTTGCATCATTCTATGCTCATAGGCAAGTCTTGGCTGAATCTGATGGAATATATTTTACATGTATTAGCACTTCCAACATACTGAAAGCTTGCAATACATATGCTGGGCATCACTCCAAATATATATGACCTCATAACGTTTCTTGAATTTTGGACATTAACTTGTTTTGCAGTTATTCTTAGTGTAGAGAAATGGAAGGTTTGAATAAGGGTTCCTAAGCTATAGTCATATTTGTAATACACCAAGGGGATCACAGAAACTCTACATAATGAGTGAAGCTTGAAAACCAGAATGATTTCAAGTAAATGTATGTAAAATGACATTTTATTCACTACGTTATGTCATCAACCCTTGCACAAGTTAAACAGGCCCCTAGAAACAGTCTCTAATATATTTTAGCAAGCTACTGCATTATGGTGAGCAGCACCTTGCCCTTTGAATAGTCCTATTGATTTTAGTTCAGAGTAAGGTTGGCAGAGTGGGGACTTAGCAACTGCAGATGGACAACAATTCTGTTCTTAATTTATATTCACTGGATCATGTTTGACAACTTTTTTTTAAAAGAGGATCTGTCTCCTCTCAGAGCAAATGTGAATCTCAGCAGTGCATCTAATCTGGACATCTCTCCCACTGACTTCTGTTGGAAGATGTTGATCCCACTCAATCAATGGGAAAGTTCATTAGTTTCCACGAGGTAGGGTTTTGCCCTTATTCTCTGGGTATTATTGCCTACTATAGTCATCTTTGGCATATTTCACCATTTCCCTGCCCCATACTGCATTAATGAAATATTTCCTTCTAATAAAGCTCTGCAGTATAAAACACAGCATGTTTCCAGGGCACATTTATTCTTTTCCAAGCTTAACTTTTTGGCAGCACACTCCTCACTTTCTTTTTTTTTTTTTTTTAATCCCAAATCTATTTCTCCTATGATCCTTGCTTTAATGATTCCCCTATTATATAGTCAATTGTACCTCCAAAATTACTTAGTAGTGTATCTAGAAGTATACTCATTTTTGTCATCTGATGCAAATATTAATTTGGGAAGCAATTTTAAATCAGTTTCAGTGTTATATCCTTTATTTCAAGCATTAATTACATAGTTCAGTGTATATCTCTTACCTACTACTGTATTTTGCATGTTGGCATAAATACTGTCCCAGATCATCTGACTGTAGCAATGAGTTACAGCAGCCAGCTTACCCCATACTGCCTCATCATTCTCAGAAGACAAAAAACAACTGCCTGCCTCTTTGACGGCACATGAAGTAAGTCATGGTATAATTAAATTGCTCTAACATTCTCCCACCCATGTGAAGATTCTCAGCTCTTTTACTGTAATCTTCACCACAGAAAAAGGAACTTTTCATTCACTTTTATGCAAGTACTAAAAAAAAAAAACAAAACCAAAAACAGGAGGGAAGTTTCTGTAACATTCTAGCTCAGTTTGTCTCTTGAAAAATAGTAAAGCTTTTATCTTTGGAATAGATATCTAAAATTGAAGTTGATCCTTCCTACAGTTCTCTGCTGGTTTTAGTCCAAATGCAGCAACAAATGTATTGACTTCTAGGTTTAACATACTCCTTGTAGATCCTACGTTAGTTGGGAGCATGAGAGGAAAACTCAGCTGGCTCCAACCTAAGAATGTTACTTTTTGTTAGTCTCTGCCATTGAGGAATACGTATTAAAGGTTTCCCTTGGTGTCCAGCCTGTAGAGAATATAAATCCTGCAACCTCATGCAGGGTGTTTTAGCCTTTTAGGAAAATTTACCTTGTTTTTTCACCCTGGAGGACCTTGATTTAGTCCACAGCAAGATGCTAGCCATCATATACACATTTATTCTAAGAGTAAACTCACGTCTTCTTTATCTCCTACTGTCTTCTTTACCTTCTAGTATCTTCTTTTAAAATATGTTTGCTCCATTAGCACAAACATGATGCACCAACACTCTGCCCTTCTCTTGGCAACGTAAGTAGTTTTCAGTACATCTTCTGTCCCTCTTTTTCCTCTTTCTGTTATTTTTTTATTTATGCACAAGTAGCATCTGCAGACCTCTGTTTAGAATGATGGTCATGATATTGTCTTGACAATCCTCTCATTAAAAACTGAGGTTCTCCATCCCAGGTTGGTTTTGGGGGGTTTTTTTGGTTCTTCTGCTCATCACAGTCCACTAAAATCACTAGTTAGATACTTCTCTTGCTCTTGGAACATATTATCATTTTCTTCCCTGATATTCTGGCAATAACATAATGGTTTGTTTGAAATCACACTTCATTGTGCTTTGACTACACTCTCTTTTCCCAATAACAGCAAACCACCTCCTTCCTCAAACAGTCTGTTAATAGACTGCTACAACAGGTACATATTAATGAAAACATGGGGAAATCTTGTTAAAAAGGAAAGGGAACACCCCCATTTCCACATGCTGCTTCCACCTGCCATGTTTTACTTCTGCCTCTCACTCTCAGTTTCCCAGCAACAGCATGTTCATTCAGTCCCCCAGTCAACAAACAGCACTGAGCCCAGCAAGGAATTACTTCAGCTGCTTCGACCAAAAGGCTAGAAAACAGAGGAGCTACTGAAGTGACAACTATCACTTTTATAACATAACAACCCCTTGCACAGGATTGCATGTTATAAAGCTTTGATACCACAAATGACCTCCTGTCCTTTTGTGTGTGTGTGCCAAGCATATTTGAGTTTAATACCAAGAGATCAAGTTGATCCATCACTGTTTTTATGGAAAGTATCACAGCAGAGATAGCATCACACCCAGGTATAACTGTATTTTGGCCCTGGTCAAAAACTAAATAAATGAAATAACTTTTAATCACATTTTTGAAGTGTCTCTTAGAATAGATTTTTGCTGCGTGCTTTTTAAAGTTGCACTATAACACAGCCTAGTTTTATACATTTTATGTTCTATTATATTCCTTTTCAGTTAGGACACTTGGTTGTGAAGACACTTTTCATTGCTGGAAAAATCAACATCTATCAGACCTGGAGAAGCTGCAAAATTCTACTTCCATGCTGGCATCTCCAGCCATGGCGATGGAAACCTATATGAATAGGAATACATTTTCCATAAGAAAAATCAAAGAATTTCAGTAGTTGGATCAGAACCTATGATCCAGGAGACCTGACCTGAATCAGCCAGTGAAACGTTTCAGAAGAACACATAAAAATGCTAAATCAGGTCTGTCAGGAACAGGGTCTAGCTCCTACAGACAAAAGAGCTTTAAAGAGAGGAGACTGCTACTTGAAGCCTGTCTGAGAGTCACCGTAAGAGACAGCCTTTAGAATTATTCCTGCCTTGGAGCTCAACAGTTTCTATTACAGGTTGCAGCTACCAGGAAGACAAACAGCCTTGCAAAACTGTTTTGCTCTGTTAATTGAGCAACTGAAGATTTCCAAGTAGGATGAAACAGCAAGGTTTCATGGAAATTTTATTGGGCTTTGTAGATCATATTTGGAGAACTATTGATTTTGCCAGAGAATTCTACATTTGTAGTCAGCCTTTTTACTTCTCTGTGGAATTTGATAGATACAATTCTTCACTAAAATTTATAAGATGCTTCAAAAACCTTACAGAGATTCACTTCTCACTTAAGTCTGTAAAAACAGTTCCATAAGGAAAGAGATGAGATACAGAAAATTTTTCATTTAAGCCAGCTATAACTCAGAGTCTGTATTTCTGGCAGTAGCATATTTTAAGCTGTATAAACATCCTCCCAAAGACAGATCTACTTAAGTGTTTTGTGATACCCAGATGAAACACTATGTTTTTATAAGGCCAGATCCACAATTTAATGAAAGTCAACTGAAAGACTTCTATTATTTGCTCAGTTTAGTAAGCAGTGACAGAATTCCTATGGAATTAGTTGGGCCCTCATTTTTCCTTCTCAAACCCAATCAACTTCACAGTGCAGTTTCTGGGAATCTTGCTGACCATGGCCAGTGACTGTTACCTCCAGGTTCCAAGGTGTGATGAGATCAGCAGAACGCCTTTCTTATTTCTGTGGCACTTCCTCTTCTAGAGATGGCACAAATTGCAAATGAACTGAAAATATTTCATTGCAGTCCATTACTTTTTTTCTTTTTTTTTTTTTTTAATGACTTCACAAGGGATAAAAAGGGTAGCTGGATGCAGATGGATATGTGTGATTTAAATGATCTCCCCAATCTGTTTTGTGAAGTCCAATGAAAATGAACATTGCTTGCTTGTTTCTGGCTGGAGCAAGTCACAACCTTACAGCAGCCTCGATCCTTTTAAAAGAAATGTGTTTTGTCCCATCCCACTGCAATAATCACTATTTTTATTTTAGTTTCTACTCATTTTGCTTCAGATTTTAGTCTGGTATTAGTGAATCTCAGGCAGGGGGATGTTTTTAGTGAGAGTGGCTATTTGACTGCAATATGAATTAAAAAGTCCCCTTATTATGCCCATAAAAAGTCTTCAACTCTTATATTTGTGTAGAGTGACTGTGACTTTTATCATCTTATGTAAAACCGTAATCAGGTCTGAGTGCAAAATGAGATCAGAGTTTTACTCTATCTATCTCTTTTCCCCTTTTCTGTTTCTGACCAGTGTAGACCTGATAGATACAGAATACTGATTTAGCTGTTACCTTTCTTTTTATTTTATTGAAAGATCTCTGCAGGGATAAACATACTCTTCTGGAGCATTTTTTTTTTTAATTAAAAGTGAATAATGAAGTAGAATGATCTGATAATGATATGGACATAAATTCACACTTGTCTGAATTTTATATGAAGTTATTTAACAGTGGAGTTTTATGAAGTCCAGCATATTCTTCTATCTTTCTACTTTCAGTCTGTATGAATTCTCCATCACTACTTTCATTCCTTTTAATGACTTTTTTTTTTCCTCTTTCTTTATTCTCTGAAGTGTTAGAACCTTTCTTCATTACTATTGTGAAAATACATATGAGAGCAGTAGTTGGAGTGCAAGGAAAGATTACCCCTGTGCTATGCAAACACAGAATAAAAACCAGTCTTACCTCAAAAGGTTTTAGTGTCAAGCAAGGTGTGAACAGAGAAACAGGTACAAGGTGAGAGCATGCAGGCAAATGAACAGCATGAAAAGTTAAGAGTATGTTTCTAAGAAGTATGCTTCTCGTTCTGTTGGGTTTTGTCTCCTTAATAGGGATATATTACAAATAGCTGGCACGGAGAATTAGGTGACAGTATGTGGTAAAAGTAAAAGAAGGCAAAGAATGAATAGGACAGTCAAAGCTCACCAGCTGGCTCTGGATGCCTAGAAGATACATCAAGGCTGAAAAGAATCTCTGAGAGGTTTAAGAGAGATAAGATGGAAGCTGTAATGGTGTGGCTTTGTTTTTTATATAGGATTTCCAAAAATCACATTAAGCATGTGAGAGAATGGTATATTTTTAAAAAGCATTGCCTAGTACATCACATAGTTTTAACATGGGGAACAAATCTTTGTAATATTCAGATATATAAGTTCAAAACAGAAACTGCTCTAGCTTTTCCATAGTTTAAAATCTTATCTACATGGTTATATTAACCAGGGTAACTACAGACTAACAGTTATCAGACCCTAAGTATTGTCATGTGTCTCCTTTCTGCAGACATTCTATCTCAGAATAAAGGATTTAAAGGATTATTCTGGAGCAGAGCATTCCCACAGGAAAGCAGAGGCACACTGGCATCATTACAGAGAAATAATAACACGCTGTAAACATGACCTATGTTTTACCCCACCTTATGTCAAGGCATTCGAAATCCCTGTAGAAACATTCAGGTGCTCAGCAGCCAAGCAATTATACTTTTGATCTCTGCAGTGCCCTGTTCTTTAGGAAGGTCTCCCTTCCTGCAGTGAAGCACTATTACTCTCTGGAAACTCAGTGAAAAATATTATGTTTACAGCAGGAATCCCTGTCAGCCGACTGTGATTCTCATACTAGGCACAGAACAAGGTGGGACAATAAAATGTATGGTGCAAACAAGGGAAAGTGAGAGAAGTCAACTGAGAACTGCTTCAGAGATGCTCAAACTACTTCAACAGAATTGTTACAGTAAGCATTTGTTTAATAGCAGTTGGGTTTTGCACAGACAGCTTAAATGCACTGAGGACCCAGTCTTTTAAATGGAACAAGGCATTTCTGGGCTGTACTTCTGTTTAAATTCAGTTCCTGCTGTTACATTGAAAGTCTGAAATCCAATATATCACTTACCATGTCCCATCAAACACAGCATCATATCAGAAACAGGGAAAACTTGATGCTGCTACATACTTATTTTTAACCTGAATCACTAGACCTTCACTGAAGTTATTCTCGTTGCCACCCATGTGAGAGAAGAATTAGGTGTTTATGCTTGTAGAAATAGTTTTCAGTTCATTCATGGTCGATTTGTGTCTTTAAAGTCAAGTTGCCACTTGGCAATTTGCTACTTCTGTTTCAATTTTATCATCCATAATTTTACTAAAGAAAAACATGCACAATGGAGAAAGCTATCACAGGCAGAAGAACCAGCCAAGTCATAAAACGAGACCTTTTATTCCTCCCTCTGTGCAAAAAGAACACTATGTACAGACTGAGTCCCAAATCATAAAGCCCTAAATTCTATATATCTTCCCAAATAGAATGAAAAGTGACAAATCTATTATGTAACTCAGATGATGTGTCTGCCACTGTGGCTAGGGACCAGCCTATTTGAGTCCAAAGCGAAAATAACCACGTACCACTCTGAGGAATTGGCAGTGCTCACTTTTCCCTTTTAGATTAAACTTCATATAGTATAATTTGCATACAAGATCACAGTCAACTAGATAGCACACACTAACTACTGTCAAGTAAGTCTGACTGATCACTTGTAAATTGACAATTCTTTAAAACCATACAAAAAGTGAACAATAATGAGGAGTATTTGTGCATACTGAAAATGCAGACACCAAAATGAGCTTTCCACTGTGAGTAAAAACAAAAGAAAAATGTATCCAGAGATGGAAAAATTTAGAAGCAATTAGGGATTCTGTGAGGGAACTTCGATTTATTAATCTGAGTGGGGAGTTGAAAGAAAAGGATTACTTGAGGTTAAAGCTTATTTTGTCCTAATCAGATATTGGGCTCTTTCAGGTAAAAGACAAGTTTATTATACATCCACTGCCCAGGATGTTCAGAATGTCACTGCAGCTGTACTACAGTGACTGGCAGACTGCAGGACACGGAGAGATGTGTGCTAGGGCAGACCAAAATTTGGTATATTTATTGAAAAAAATAATTTGCTCATTCATATGACAGTGCAATAAATCACTTTCTACATCCCTATGATACTGTCACTGATGTGTAAAGATGTAGTTTCACAATCAATTTAAGCCAATCTAAAACTGCATTGTCACCGAAAAGGGCTGTCCCACCTTCTGCCTTATTCTTCAGCCACAAAGGACAGATCAGCAGCAATTCATTATAGATCACCTCAACCTGATCATGAAAATGCATCCTGAGCAAAACACTGGGTCCACCAGGATCAGTAGTAAACATTTATTTCCACGGGTCCTAGATTATCCTGTCAGCTTGTTGTGTTGTGATCTCTATTATGCCTTTGGTCATAAAGTATGTGTTTGCATGGATATACAGACAGACAAAGTTTCTGAGTTGACTGTGGGCAGGTCAGTCACAGTTTGTATCACTGCTTAACCTTTTTCTTCATGAATCAGCAGGCTTGATCTCTGGTGCTATGAATGTGATACTGTCACAGGCAATGCTTAATAACACTCAACTAATTTTAGATTCTTAGGTACCAAAGTGGTTTAGGAAAATTATGCTGCTGTCTCACCTAGAAAAATATATGAACACCACAAATTCACCATAAACATGCAGAGACTAGAGAAAGAACATCTTTTCCCAGACTAACTCTGCCTGATTGTATGACTGGGATGTTCCCAAGCTGCCATGCACTATTTTAATGTGTCCATGGTGAGTTTTGAATGGTAATTTGCATACAGAAACCAAAAATAGTGGTTTGGGGATACAATACAGCTAACTTCTGTCAAACATGCTGTCCAGGGGTTTAGTTATAAAATTTTCAGCAGTAGTTGGATATTGTAATACTTCATTCTCTAGCCTATATTTATTACAGTAGGAATCAGCATATAAAAGGCAGTGCTATTCTTTACTCACTCTCCTGTATGGCGTGCTTTTAAAGTGCAGCTGTCTACCAGATGCAAGAAAATTAAGACATTTAATTTCCCCTCTCTGCGCACACCTCCCATTAATGTCAATGGCAGCTAAGTATGAAAGTAGGAACTGTGAACAGACTGAATATAAGAGTTCACCCATTTCAGACAAGTCTGGTTGCTCCAAGAAGAAAGGCAGAAAACCAGTCGCATCACATCGCACTTACCCTTCAGCATGAGAGCTACAAATTCATAACTTACAGATTTCAGAGTCACAGTGGACATCATGTGCTGAACAGTGACAACCCTTAAATATATCACCTCCAAATTCAGGAAAATTTTAAAGTTATGCTATATAAATAGGCAATTATTGACTGCATATATTTTACACTGCAGCTCCTATGATGGTTTCCAGGAAACGATTTAAAAAAAAATAAAATCTATTCCCTGCTTTGTCAATTGTAGTTTTTAATCTACTTGGATTACTTGGTGTTCTGTTCCCTTTGTTTTGTCAAGGGAGCTTTCAGAGGTACTAACAGACAGGGCAGATTACAAGCAGATGAGTGCATTCAGAGTATACTGTACACCTTTTTACTAAAGGCATAATTTGCCAACCATGGGTGTAACTCCACCAGTTCAGTTGTTGAGGGAACTGGTAGAAAAGCTTTGCCGTGCACAGAATGCCATTGTATTTGCAACCTGAATACAACACCTCACTTGAGATTGCCTCATCTGAACTACACAGCTCGATTCCAGAAATACACAGAAAGACTGTTTGGGACATCTCTCAGCACGTTATTTCAGGCAGAATTGTATTAATGTCTCTAATCTACTATTGTTCTTTGTGTTTTATACTTACTTCATGGTAGGTGGCATCTAGATGTGATTAATGAAAAAATGTAAACTTTCTCCTATTAGTCTCATTATTCTCTGCACATTTATATCAAACAAACTTTTCAGTCTCAGAATGGGAACAATGAGAAAGACCTTTCCAAGTGTCCTCAGTCACCATTCCTGAATTTCTGTTACTATGAGAAACAAAACAATTATTGGCTCCTTTGTGAATCAGTGCTAATTTCCTGAGTAATGACTGAAGTGATGACAATGTGGCATGTAGACCTATTCCATGATACAGCAAACCAAGTTCCTTTTTTGGTTCCAATTGAAATTCTGAAGCACGTACCGACCAAAAAATTTGAAAACTGGCTCAGAGTGCTTTTGAGAAATTTCACAGTTCTTCCAACCCATCAGTGACTCTGTAATAGCCAACTATTATTGTATTTCTTTTGTGTTCCATACAGTGTTTACAGTTAAATAAAAAGTGTCTCTAAACAACACGTACTTACCAAACAAGACATTTCTGTCCCTCTTATTTGATATGGGTTTTGAACAGAGTAAGAATTTCTTGGGGATCATTTATTATGACCTAGAGATTCAAGGTTGTGACACAGTGGAATTACAGGATTAAAATTCCTGTTACAGGTACACTATGAATCCAACTCATTGCTATGCTGAAATCTCCTGGGTTTTTGTTCAGTGCACTATCTTGCTTGTTCATGGTTGATTGAGATATAAAACCGGTTAATCTACAGTTCGACAGAGGCAGATTTTAAGGTTAATTGCAGAATTTCATTGTGACTGTTTAAGCCTCCAAGTGGTTACTGTCCTAAATTTGAACTCAGTTTCCTTTCACATAAAAAAGCATACACTGCCCTTAGAATCTGTGGTTCAAGGTATAAACCACACAAAAGTTTTATCACAGACTAATTTTCTCCATCTTTTAAATAGTGCATATCCATGCTTGCAAGAGAGAAGACTTTCAAATTCAAGAATTTAGAATCATGAAATGGTTTGGGTTAGAAGGGACCTTTAAGATCCTCTTCTTCCAACCCCCCTGCCATGGGCAGGGACACTTCCCAGTAGACCAGGCTGCTCCAAGCCCCATCCAACACAAATTGTTCCACATCGTGGCATGGGGATGTATTAAACTGGGTCCAGGAATGCACTAGGGTTTTAACTATCCTCCTGGCCAGCAGGGCAAGGGAGGTCATTCTCCCCCTCTGCTCTGCCCTGGTGAGGCCACAACTGGAATCCTGCATCCAGTTCTGGGCTGTCCAGTTGAAGAGAGACAGGGACCTACTGGAGAGAGTCCAGCAAGGATGAGTGGGGGATTGGAGCATCTCCCCTGTGAGGAAAGGCTGAGAGAGCTGGGACTCTTTAGCCTGGAGAAGAGAAGGCTGAGGGGTGATTTAATTAATGTTTACAAATACCTAAAGGGTGGGTTGGGGGAGGATGGAGCCAGACTCTTTCCAGTGGTTCCCAGTGACAGGACAAGGGGTAACAGACACAAGCTGGAACATAGGAGGTTCCATTTAGATATGAGGAAGAACTTCTTTTCAGTGAGGGTGCCAGAGCACTGGCACAGGCTGCCCAGAGAGGTTTGGAGTCTCCTTCTCTGGAGATTTTCAAGACTTGCCTGGATGCAGTTGTGAGTGATGTGCTCTAGGGGATCCTGCGTTAAAGCAGGGGAGTTGGACTGGATGATCTCTAGAGGTCCCTTCCAACTCTGAATATTCCATGATTCCGTGAAATACATTACACAGTTATTAACTTCAGATTGTTCATTGATTGCCATTTCATAACATAGATGAAATGTGTTCCTACTGTATTATTAGCTGTTTATGGCTTGAGAAAACATAATAATTTCTAATTTGCAGAGATGTGAAAACACAAATCTGAAATATGTATTTCCATATGTCACATCTAAAAAACCCTGTGAACCAAAACTATGTATTTTTAATGAGTATTATTCTCCACATCACTAAGTATCACATAGAACTTTAAAGGCAAGGTATAAATAGTCCATTCCAGCAAGTGCTTTTAAAGTCCACTCTGTATTTAGACCAGAAAGCAGGAAATATTAAATATGAACTGACAGGAAGAGCACCACAGAAATACATGTATTACTATATCTCTATATTCTATTACATTTTATTTATATCTAATACATTTACTATATAAAAATATGGAAACTTGCAGGCAAAAAAAAAATAGAGTAGAAAATTATAAGAAACTGCATTACAACAGCTGAACAATAGTAAATATTTCTATCTTCTTTTAGTGACTGTACAAGAGCACTCAGTGTAATTGCTCACGTTAAAGTTGAAACTCAACTGCCTGACAACCTAACATTTTGCAATTTTTTGACAGGATCATGAAACGGTAATTGGATTTTTTAATACTGGGGAATTGTCACAAAGTATTTTTTTGTTAAATTAAGTCTTTCAATAGTTTTCATTAAAAAAATATATTTGTGAAACCTAGTTATTATATCAAATAACTTTAATTCTATCCCAAAATGATCCAGTTAATGTGGATTAGAAAACTCAGAGGTAATCACTGGAGTTTAACATGCCTATACCAAGGAAAAGGAAGGCCCACATAGCACTGCTTGTGCTTCCTTAACTTAAATCTCAGTTTATAATGTTATCCTGAAGTAGGATGTAGTCTGATTGCAATTTTGACAAAAACACTCCAGCTAACCTGGAAAGAATAATAAAATACAATTTTCATTATCTCTATCACAGGTAATTCAGCAGTTGCTTTGAACTCTACTGTAACAGTTTAAAAATGTGGTTTTATCCATTCCTTCTAGTCTAGTGTCCAACACTCAGCACACTTATAATCTACTCTCTGCCACCATACAAATCTTAAAATATTTTACCTTCTGGCTTCACCAAGAAATACATTTAGGAAGTCATAAACTCTGCTACCTTCTCCTTTCACTGCTGTTACTAAGTCAGCTACAGATCTGCAGAATACATCAGTTTAAAACTGTATAAACTAATTCTTAAACAAACATTGCTTCCAAAAACAACAGCCACCAAAAATTTATTTGTATATGATCCATTTCCTTTACCTTTTCCAGTAATATAAGATTTTATTAGCTAATATTGTTTTATGCTATGTTCCCATCACAGAAAATTTATATTAAACTTTACTAAACATACAAAATAACTTAAAATAATTGCTTTCAGATTATTTTTAAATGTAAGAGGTGTTAATCTGTAAGACAGACTCAAAATGCAGGAAGTTTAAATCACCAGCCCTTTGCAGAACATTCTGGCACCAGTGAGTTTTACATCTATGAGCACACTAAAGGTATAATTATTCAAACAGTTATAAAGCCTGTGGCAGCAGAGGCACCATGCAAACATATGAACACAAAACATGGACAATGAGGAAAACAGAGAAAAAAAAAATCACATTTAACAGGTCAAACATATAAGAAATTATTTTAGAGTAGCAGTGTCTTGATACCTTTAATCTCAGAAAAATTCAGGAGAAAAAGGGGTAAGACTCAGAGTGCTTTAAAAGAAATCAGACAATACTAATCCAAAATCAGCAGTAAGAAGATACTTAAACTCTATGGTCAGGACATTTAGGAAAGGCTGGGTATGCAGCCAGACTCCTCCCAACTAGAACAGTTGGACTGCTTAAATATGAATTTAACCACATTTCAGTCCCATCCTTCAGAATCTCACATCACACTTGTGCATTCCTTTTTCATCAAGCTAAATCGAATAATTCTAATCTGGAATGCCATAGATTATTTCACATAATTTATTCTCTTCTACTCTGGTAGGTCGCTGTCAGCCTGTAACATTGTTATTGTTACTGCAGAAAAACCAACTCAACACTACAGAAATTTAGCTATTTTGATGAAAATTCTCCAGTCTACTGATTATCAATTCCTAATGCATCTAGATTCCTTATTTATATTTAGAATATCAGCCTTAAATATTACTGCAAGCATTTGATTTGTTCCAAATGGCTTCTCTACACAGTGAGATGTGCAGAAAACAGTCTGTTCTTTGAGATCCATTTTTAAATTAAGGCTTATATCACAGATTTTTTTTCTTAAGATTTTGACCCAGAATGCAAGAAATCTTCAAGATCAAGTATTGCAAAAGAATTTGGAATAATAAAACCCTTCTGACTTCAGCACAGAATCAATCAAGGGGCAGATTTGAGATTTTCAGATTGACTTTGAAAATCTCACTGATGAAATCAGGAGGTGTCAACACTGATGATATTGTCACAACTGCCTTTCTGGTATTAAATAAAAGCAAGCCAGATGCTAATATTATAAAAAATAAATAAAAGCAAACCCTGAAACACACAAAACAGTAATATTGGGAATAATTGTGGAAAAAAAATCCTGAGTTCCCAGTAGCCTTCAAAACCTGCAGCCTACATCTATGTGATACACCAAGTGGCAAAATAAAATCTCTCCCAGCTGTAAGAATAATCAAGATGTGAATTGCAGCAAAAAATAAAAGAAGAAATTCCTGAGAGACAGTGTAAGCTTCACCAAAGGAGCTGAAGAGCAGAGCAGCCCCATTCAGGGCGTTCTGGGAAATTTCCTGGCGAAACCAGTTTCCTCCACAACTAGAAGTGAAAAATTCAAACTCCGTTGCCCAGAAAGCTCAGGATTAGGTTGGGGCAGTAATGTGCTAGTTTACTTTGATCTGATTCCACCTTAACAAGTGTTTCTCATCTTGACCTGATGATTATACCTCAACTAGTGCAAAGCAGACAGCATGTTAGTGTTGGCACTGCTGCATGCTGTCTGCACCAGGCTGCAGTTGGTGCTGGGAGACCCACATGTAGTAGGTCTGTACGTGACCTACTGTAACAACAGCATCCCAATTCACATAGCAATAGATAACTTTGTAATATTATCTAGTATCATGAAGACTAAAGGGAAATACTAGATAGAAAGTCACCAAGCTATTATTTCTATAGATTAGATTCAGGGTTGAATTTGTTTTACTAAAGATTTTTGCCCAGAGAAGGGTAAAAGTTTTGCCATGTTTAACCAGAAACTTCTCCAACTTGGCTCACTCTGGCATCAAGCCGATCAACGTCTGTCTCACATTTCCCAGCTGTACTTCAGACAGTTCCTGCCCCTGTAAAACACTCACAGCGCATCTTTGAAGGCAAAACTGGCCCAGGGCTTCCCAGCACAGCAATACAAGCAAAAAATACTGCATCTGAAGGCATCTTTCCCAGGAAGGGGAAGAAAGGAGTTAAAACTGGACAGAGATCTGGAAAGGGAGCAAAACTTGGCTGCCTCTGGCACTGTTCAAAGAGATAAGATGATATGACAGGGGGTGGCAGATTGTTCAAAGGGTTTTGCTGCATTCACACCTGAAGTGACCATGTTATGTACACTGGCTTCTCCGTAGGCAGCAGCAAGTCAGTGCTCTGGCAGTGGGTCGGGACTGGGTTTTGCTGCCCCTAATTGTCTTGCTGCCTTACATGACTCCTGCTCTGCCTGTGCCAACTGTGGGCCCTGAAGAAATGTACAGAAAATGCAGTTTCATTACAATTATAATGAGAAAAGTCTCAGTAATTCATCATGTGAGTTGCTTATTTACCATTAGAGGTCACTGTCCTGCTTGTGACATAACCATTAGCTACATTTCATTTTACAAAGATGTTGTACACAAATGGGCAGGCATTTTAAAGCCTAATAAACAGGGAGGGTACAAGCTATTATTTAAATCAACATTTAAAAAAATCTTATTGATATACAAGTCCTGTAGAAAATTGAAAAAATAATTAAAAATATATATATATCTATTAGAATATGACCTGTTCTTAAAGGTCCAATAACATATTGAGTAGATGGTCTTATAATTAAGAAAACTCCTTAGCCAAAGAAATATTGTGTTTAAAATGCTTCTAGTTTTAATGTTGAGTTTTAATTATTGAATAATCATTAATTCTCTTCAGTGAAATAATCTTTTTTCCCAACGACTACATGATCACCCTGAAACGGGAAAGCAGGCTTGTATGAACTGGCTGTTTGAGAACTAAGAGGCAGTAATTAAGAAGGAAATCAGTGAGCTGATGAGTGTTTTGCAGGGTTGAAAGACAGACCTTGCCATACTTTCAGCAAGAGATGTGAATCTGATAGCAATGCCTTAAACATGTACAGGGGATATAACCAAAATTAAGATTGTGACCTTAAGTTTTATGTCCCCATCCAGTAAGAGCCAACATGAAACTGGAAATGTGAAAGCCAATTTCAAACCAAACAGAACAACAATTACTGTGTTCAGTCATCTGCACTGAAGATGGAGGGGCAAGAATATTTCTTTTCTGGAAAGGCCTTGGTATGGAATTCCTGTAAGTCATTCCTCCTGGGGGAGAGAGCAGAGTTTGATCTATTTAGGATGATAGTAGTGTCATACTGTCCTGTGCCCTCCTCTGGCCCCTTCAATCTCTCTAAAAATTGCTGCTGTTGTGCTCAGTTCCACTATACCCCACTTCAAAACATATCGATCACTGAGAAATACTGAATGAACATCCTTTTTCTCCACTCAAGATCAAATGACAGCACTGCAAACAGCAATCTCCGCTTCCTTTTACATCTGGCCAGTAAAACTGTCACCATGCTACTCCTGCCATGTTATAGAACTAAATCTGGTGTGTTTCCAGGGTATGACCTCACAGAAACACCATTTAGAGGAGATGGTAACTTTCACATCTCTGAATTGACTTGTTTTATGGACAGAGAGCAATCAGATTAGGAAAAACACACAGATGAAGACATGTGACCAGTAACTCTTTAGTTCACTCTAATGCCTTGAGAAAAGGATTCTCTGGTTAGTGTGGTTTGTATGCAGTATCTCACATGTACAACAACATGGAGAAAACTCAGTATTTGTTAGTATAAAGAACCATTTGATGCTTTATGATACTCTTTGGATTAAACTCAAAGTTACTGAAAGGAGTTTTCTGAAATTCATTGTAACTACTGAAAAATACTGTCATGGGTTTATAATTCAATGATTACCAATTCTGCAATTTACCTTTAAGTTACATAGGCCTTTATGAACTTTACTGAAGCAAAATGCACATCATATATGTTAACAGCATGAGAACATGAAGATGGCAAATACTGCATTCACTTGCTTCTCAGTTTTAATTAGGCCAACTGGGAGTATTTTAGCATAACATATTTCAGCTGTAAAAAAATACCACCTTTAGAGATGTACAGCCCCAGCTAAGCATTTGCAATATTTTATCATCATGCTTATGATTGTTTCTCAGCAGCAAATACTTCATCACTAGAAAGAAACTCAATAACTTTTTTTAAATCAAAGGTCATGAGCCCGGCACAGTGAGTCCTTATTACAGGCTGATGATCTTTGTAGAACTAAGTCATTCTCATTCTAGTAGGGAGCAAAATCTAGAGGAGAAAAAGTCGTCTCCTATGCATGTAACAGCCCTCTCCTCTGTTAATATTCTGATGCCTCGTCATATTCTGTATAATTCACAAGCTGAAGTACACTTTGATCACATCTGCACAGATGCTGGGCTGGTCACGACAAAGGACATTCATGTTACACAGTGACACAGCTTTTTCTGTAACTTTTCAGAAAGTGATGTTGGCTACTGCTACTTTTCTTGGAAAAAGAGAAGAACAAACTGCCATAATGGTCCTGATTAAGCGTTCTTGGAATGTGGAAATGGCAATTCTAGGAAGGTGATAAAGGTAACATTTTCATTAGTCTTCAAGCCCTACCGCTGAATTCATCCTCACACACTTTTTAAATAATGCTTAAATTTTATTACAATAATGACAATAAAGCAGTGTAACTCCCACTACTTAATCCATTCTGTAATGGAGACTGAGCTATAAAAAGGTTGGCAAACTTGTTATAGAACTTACAGAGATACTTTGATCACAGTTACAGACAATAGATTTTTTTCCAGGACATTTTGGGTGGACCTGGGTATTAATCACACATTTCCATTAAACATCTCTATTTGGAACATCTGTTCAAAAGACTATCATAAATGAACACTAAGGTGATTCTGCGGAGAATTCAAGGAGCCAAAAATAAATATTACTGTCACATTAACAAGTCCCTAAAAGTGAGGAGAGAGGATAGATTTAACTTTTTTCTCCTTTGATGTTCTTTGTATTAAATTACAGAATCTTTCAGGAGAAAGAGAAAAAGGAAAAAACTTCTGGAAGTTGCACCCTTTACTTATCTTTTTTGCCATGTAACAGATACTTGCCAGGCTTTAGCCTGGTTACTCATACTAGAAGGAATTCAAAAATGTCATTCCAGTTTAAACCAACTTTGAAAAATGAGAGCCTTCTGAGGACAGGCCAAAGCATTTAGATAACTCAAGTATGTAAAGATCATAGATTTCTTTCAATCACTAATGGATTTGTATGATGTTTTTTAAGAGTATTTAAGCATAATATGTGACTAGGAAATCTGAGGCCAAATACTGCTAAGGGAATTTTGCCACTGATGATAATGGGTAAAAAGTTGGGTCCAGGAAAGGTATCTCCTCTGTGTAATTTTGATCCTTCATATGTTAAAAATGATGCACATCAACATGCTAGGAACTTTATCTTCCATTTACTCCACCAGGATTTAATTTAATGCTGAGCCTTTGACCGTTCAGTGCAACACTAAGTAATTATGAGCTGATTCACTTGCAAGAACTCACAGTGCAAAGGAGCACTGTTAGTGCAGGTTTACTATGAAGCAGTTACTGACACATGTGGACACGTACACACACAGGGCAATGAAATGGTGATGTTGCTGAGGAAGTAACATGACTGACAAATTTCCACTTGCCTTTCTGTGATCTAGTGCCTTTTTGAATTATATAAAACACCAAAACACTCCATATTAAGGTGAAACAAATACAAGGAGCAGCTTTATACTTTGAAGCCTTTGTTATTGTTTCTCATGCTTCCCTTCCAACAATTAATAATGTATATTTTTACAACGTGTTCAAGTTGTCCTTACATCTGAAGGAGACCAGGCAAGGTGTTGAAGGGACTCCTTGGCAGATTCCTAAAGCAAAAACAGGAGAGGCAGAACACATCTGTCCTAATAGTTTTGTCAATAAGAATTGTACACCTTGTTTTAAAAAATTCAGTGTTAGCAGAAAGAAACTCTGTATGTGCTTCATTATGATGAAAGGAAATGTAGAAGTACCCAAGTTGAATGAGATTTTGGAAAATAAATATACATCTTGAGTTGTCTGTGTGGTGGAGCTTTTTAATGAGTTTAACTTCTGATGTATAAATAAATATTCTTTTAGATACCATCTGAATAATGTGAAAATTTAAAGAGGCATAGGGTAAGCGCTTCAGTGCAAAATTTCATTCTTTCTACAGTACAATATTTGTTGTTTGTTATCTTCTGTAGGCAGCAACTGATGATTATTTCCAGGATGTGCTCAGGGAAATCATGAAGTGTTTGTTTTAGATAATGATGTGCAGCATTCATAGCTACTTGTGACTTTCAAAAACTGAAATTAAAGATTCTGAAATATCAAGCATATCATTAAAAAAATCCTTCATCACTCAAGACTTTTGCTAGCTTCATTTTCATGTAATTGGGGAAAAAATGTTTTCTTGAATGCTTTGCAATATGATTTAAGTTAAGCATAAGTTCACTTAGCTGAGTGGATGCAATTTGATTTCATAAGAGTTGAAGTGCACTAGACAAAACTAGTGACCTAATCTTCTGACCTGCTGTAAGTTGTGTGTCAGTATTCCAGCAGCTTCGAATCCCTTTAACAACTGACTAAAGAACAGCCTCATTTAACAAAAAATCTTTTCCTCTATTCTCAGTTAACTCTTCCAGTTACTAAATTGTTAATTAATTGGCCATGGTTCTTCTTCAGGGTTCTGCATGCTGATAATGTGAAAATGTAAACAAATGACACCAAGAAAATTGTCAGCTTTTGAAAGGTACTAACTGAGATTTTAACCATATGCAAGTACCTTCAGTGCTTCAGTAAGAAGGAAACTAAATACAAGTCGGCTTGTAAGCACTTTTTAGAGCCTAGAGAATATACTTTGTCTTTCATCCTGAGGAACATACTGAATGTCACTTCCCAGGTCCATTGCATGGCCTCATGCTTCTGGGTTTTTTTCTTTCACACTGCTATGATTCAGCAAAGCACAAAGCATTTGCTTATGTTTAATATCTTATAAAAAGACTGACTTTAAAAATCTTTGAATTTTTTTTTCCATAATAAACATTGAGTTATTTTCATTTGCTTTAATGCTTTTTGAGTCTTTATGGTTTACTTTTTAGTCTACTTCAATGAGCTGTTCAACTTAATGGAATTATTGTCACTCCGTTTGATAAATTGGGTCAGTGAGGGTCAGGAGTCCAAAGCAGCCAAACTTAGCCCAGAAATGGCAGCAGAAATTCACTATAATGGGTACAGCTGGAGGTCAGAAGGCTCTGAAGCATGACAAAGTTTAGTAGTATTTGAATGGCATTATCTTTGTTTTGACACTAAATAGGATTCTTAGCCAAGGGCTAGGACCCAGCTACACAGTGTGTGTAGCAACACAGAATCAAAAAATTATCTCAGTCCAGAGAGAGTTTACCATCCATACAAAGAGACAGATGAATACAAATAACAAGCAGACCACAGTCAAGCAAGCACATACAGATACTACCAGTTAGTGTCATAAACTGTGGTGTATGTACACCAACAACTTAATTACAGCCAATTTTTTTTTTTTTTTTTTTTTTTTTACAAGCATCAGTGGAAATTAGATTCTTAAAGAGAAATACAAAGTCGTATTTGAGGAAGTTCTTCTGAGACCTGATTAATAAAGACTTCTCCCAGCTATATTGGAATTACAGAATTATAAAAACCAATTTTTTTTCTCCTTGGAGAGCTTTCAAAGTGCTATTCAAAAGCAGGCTTATTTCCCATAAATTCATAAAGGAACATCTGGACTTAAAATATTCTTTCATCCTTTGCACATCATTTTAACACTTTCCCCTGATACTATTTTTGTCTTCCTTCTTGGATTTATTAGCTCCTAATTATCTTTTGTTTCTTAGGTGTAATCATTGCTTGGGTCAACATTTTCAAGGAGCTCTCACAGCTTTAAAAATGTGGTAATCAACATTTTTTGATCATTATTTGCTGTGCTCTTCTTCCTTGCCTCTTCTGCAATGACTGTCAAAGCTTTTCTTCTAGCTTTGTGTTCTGCACGTGCATTCAAGCACTTCCTTCTTTTCATCTTCCAGGGTTGAATATTCTCTCCTTTTAATTTAAAACTGATCTCTAATCGTTCTATTGACTTGAGAACACAAGAAGAGGGTCAAAAAGAAGGAAACTGTGATGGAGAATATGCAAGACCCTTCCACTTACACATTCATCTGATGGCTATACTGTTGGTTTATGCAAAGATATCTCCCCAGAACTCCCTCTTCTTTGATCATACAAAAAATGAAAAACTTCCAGAAGTCCACACACAAGGTTCTTCCAGCACTATTCCTTTGCAAAGCAGGTATTTACAGGCTTTGCAGAAAAGCACAGAGAGCACCTGTAAAACCCTTTAGCTATCCTATGAGACCTGTGGCCATGGTTACACAGCTGCTTTAATCCAGCATAAATCCAGTCTGCCAGTGAAATGGGGTACTTCTAAATTCCCCTCTCTATGAAACTGCTCCTTCTCATTGCCTCTCTAATGCTGGCTTTAGCTCTCCCAAGATTGCACAGTCAGTCTGATAAAAGAACTGACTCAACTCCAAACTAACCCAGCAAAAACTCCCAAATATTCATTTTTAGTCAAATTAGCTCCCTGAATCAACTTATGGCATAGCTCTACAAGCACTAACACTAGAGAACAGTGGACATGCAGCTGAGGGTGAAGAGAAAATGCAAGTGGCCAACTGGATTTAATCCATCATCAAAAACTCATCTGCTGCAAAAAATGGTGAGCAATAGAAAAATCCTTCTAACAGCCAGAATGAACCCTTGTTTGCTCTCATAAAAATCAACAGGATCCTGCTTTCAACAGAATCAGAGCAAAGGATTCAATAACAAAGGATAATCCATGACCTCATATTTACTAAAAGTCATTTTAAAATCGACAACAATCATTTGTTCTATCAAAATTAGCAAATATTACCACTAAAAAGACTTTGATCCTGCTCCCTTTACTGTCAAAGGAAATGCTTCCTTTAACACTCTCTGCCACAAGGCTGCAATATCAAGTCTGCAATACCAAATTCTATAAAAAACTTAGGTCCAGTTAAGAAGAGTTTCCTTTTTTGCATATGCTTCATTCTATAGAAATGTTCAAGTCCAGGGAAGTTAAAGCTAGCTCCATATTGTGAGCTCAGAGTCTCACAGTTCACATATATCTCTACTGAACTAAAAGGTCAGTGGAGTACTGTTGACCACACGGGCAAATCTTACCTTGCTAGTAATGGCCATATTATTCATAGGATCAGTTCAGATTGGTAAGTATTACAAGTGAAAGTGTTTGCTATTGTCATTAAAAATTGACACTGAAGAATAAGTCATTTGGGATTTACATGGTCCTATGGTCAAGGTTTAAAATTACAGTCCATGTTGAAATAGTTAGAGTTTAACCTACAGGAAATTCCTACAGCACTCAGTTGTAAGATTAAAAGAAATATTTTGCCAACTTTTATGATATCTAGACAGCAGAGGGTTGGCAGGGTTAAGGAGAAGGGTGAATCATCTTAAAGACCCAACTATAAAGAATCCACACTTATACACCATTCAGAAAGCAGAAATATATGCTTTAGGGAAAAAAAAAAATAAAATAAAAATCTTTTTAATAAGAACTTTCCTAAACACATGTATGTTTTAATTTTTCTCTCTTCTTGGACCTTTGTATAAGGAGTTAATGTATGTTATACAAGTACAGTTATATAATTACAAAAATCCCCACAGCAGAATTTAAAAATGATGTGAAACTGCATTATTTTTAAATGTATAGCCACATACCCATGTATGATGGCCCAAATATGAGAAATGTAAATAAATAGTTGAACAATAAATATGTATATTTTTAAGGCATTAAGACATACTACTGCTTCCCTGCTGCACCAACTCACAAAGCTGGCTAAAGAAACCTGGATAATTTTAAAGAGCAAATCTGGTGTTGCTCAGCAACAGCACACCCTGATAGAAAGGATGCAGGATGTTGGAAGATTTAATATTAGGGAACTGTGCTTGCAAGGGGAAGAAGAAGAACAAATACAATTTATTTACACAACATCCATAAAATTGGGACAGCTTAAAAAATAATAATTAGATGAAATGATCATGCTAATATTAATCTTTGTATAGTAGGGCTAAGTAAAAAGTTACTGCCTGGAACCAATGGGTTGGCATCACAGTTCATTAAATGGCATTTATGTTTGCACTGTCTTGATATGATAAGAAGGAAAAAAGCAGTGCATTTTATGAGAATTTGAGAGCAACCTCATGGCTGAAAGACTTGAGTTCTGGCACTAGCTTGGATGAGTATTTGCCAAAGTGAGGACTGAATAAGAACCCAGACCTCTACACTTTCTCCTGAATCAGAGAAAATCTGATGTTTTTAAAGGAAAAAATGTCTTGGACAATACATGCCCCACCTTTGCTTTGGTCCCACAGAAGCATCTCTCCCATTCATTTATCCCTGATCAGCATAGGAAGCCCTTTTTTGGTTAAAAGGCAAGTACTGTGATTTTTCATGCTGAAGTCACTCTGGCACAGTGTTCCATAGTGTTCTTTCTTACTGAACATAAAAAAATTCCACAGAAAATTAATTTTCTCTCTCTTTACTCAGCCATCCCTTTTACCACTGTTGGACATTATTGAGAACAACTGCAAGAGAGGCTGAGAATGCTTAGATGACTGAAGACATGACAGGGTCTAAGAAGCAGCAGACTGATATATGACAGAATCAGACTTAGTGCTTTGAAAACTGAGCAGCTAGACCTGTATGAAGGAGAGAGAGCCACACACTAGAACTCACTTGCAAGGCTGCCTATAAAAAAAACTATTTTGGAAACAGTGTCATTTTATGTTAGCAGTTCTGAGAATATGTTACTACAAACATATACTGTAGTCCCCATGTATGACAGACTACTAGTGCATCTCCATTGAATACACCAACTCAAAACATACGACCTGTAATCCAGTACAGTGGGGAGGGAAATTCTGTCTTGGTCATTTTTATTCTTTTTTAATGACAAAATACAGGACAAAGTGTAACCCCGAGGACAGAACTCAAGATGTGGGGCTGGCTACAAGACCTCAGTCTTCCCATCAGCTGGCCTGAAAGAGACTCTCTTCAATCAATTGCCTTATTGCATTCTACATAAAACCCTTCTCGCTCCTCCCAGACATACGAGTAAGTGGATACTTAAAACAGGCTATAACATCCTAATTGCCTGAAATATTGTCAGCCTACTCAGAAAACAGAAGAGAGACTTTCTCAGAAATAAGCTCTGCATTACTCTAAAAAGTACACCTGAACAGAAGGACATTAGCTTCTGCTCATCAATGTGCTGTTGAAACAGAATTATTACGAGTGAGCAAAAAAACTGTTGCTATCATGTTTGAGTCTTAGACACCTGGTGATAAGAACAGACATTAGAAAACTGCATTAGTTTTCTCTCTATCCAGAAAGTAAATGCCAAATACTACAAGTTTCTTTGTTGCTTCTCCAACGCAAAACTCATTTTATTAAATAGGAGTGACACCACCTTGACTATTAAATGATTGGCTGAATGGGAAATGAGTCTGACAGCACTTCTCAGAGAAACAGTCCTCTGGGTGACTACCTTTGGTATGACCCAGCTATACCTGTAGCTTGTCAGAAGCAATTTACATCAAATAACATCAAACTTTCATTGAAAATACAAAATAAAAGCCCTTGAAGCACCTGCTGTCCAAAAATGACAAAGAAAAATGTAGACTTGCCCCATAGCTGTCCCATATAAGAAAGGTGTATAGGGACAATGTTGGTGCAGTGTTGTGCTCCCCTTGGCATGTCTTCTGCAGCCCCAGTGTCCCTGGAGCTGTAGTCTTTGTGGTTCTCCAAACCCTAACCCTAATAGAGCCTAGCAGGTGATTTTGAGGTCAACTGCCCCATAGCTGTCCCATATTAGAAAGGTGTGGAGGGACAATGTTGGTGCAGTGTCATGCTCCCCTTGGCATGCCTTCTGCAGCCCCAGTGTCCCTGGAGCTGTAGGCTTTGTGGTGTTCCAATGAAAAAGGATAAATATTTCATAAAAATTAGCATTTCATTAAAATTTCATACTTATAAATTTCCCTTCCATTCTGGGAAAGGGGTTTTAATTAAAATCTACAAGGCACAAGTGTAAGGCAAAAGGCAGAACTAATATCCTCAGGAGAAAAAATGTAGAAGGAAGAAACAATTTCCTCTGAAAAATCTAGGATCAAAGTCAAACCATGCTGAAGATTTGACCCCTCAGATTTCCCCATTGACCACATCCCCACTCTCAAAAGGCACGAAGATGTCAGCACGCTCCTCTAAGTGATATTAGAATTTCGTTGAATCTTTGTTTTCAAAATGTTGGGATGTGATTGCTGCAGTCTTCAGAGCAGCTCGAACTTGTTTTTATATCAGAACAATACCAGGTCCATGATTGAGCCCTTAGCTACATATGTCAAGAACGAATTGCACTTTCCTGAATGGTAATCAGTGATGATATTATGAAAGGAACTGGGAGGATCTGGAGTTATGTTATAACTCAGAAGAAAATTGTTGAGATGAAGTGGGAGACATACAAAATAACAATGCTGGGAAAGAAGTAAACTACTATAGGTAGAGCTCTTCTTTCTATCGTTTTCTTAGCCCTGACTTTACCATGTATTTTTATTTAGTAGAAATGTATTAAAAAGAATATTTATTCTGCAAGTTCCTGTTATGTTTCTCAGCTATGCAGTTCTGGAAAGGCAGTTGTGTAGTGCCTTTATGACCATGTTTTCCTAACCTGTATTTCCTTAAGTTCAGAGAAACAGTAACAGTTGAGATGAATGCAGTGAAGAGGATGTGAGGCTGTTCCACAGATGCTACCTTGTTAATTTCCAGTGGTTCCCAGTCTAGAGCTGGCTCTTAGATAAAACAGTTTCTTTTTGGAAGAGAAAAAAACTTCTCTGAAAATACAGAACAGAATTGGTGCAGATTATATAAACCACAAGATGGCCTAAGACTATGCCATAACTGTATTTTTTGCTAGAAAGCTTTTGAATAAATCATAATCTCCTTGAAAGTATCACTAAACCAAAGACTTGAAGTCTATCCATGACAAAGTATTTTAACCAGTAGCACATGGATTATAGCTTAGAAATTCATATAATAATAATCAGCTATAAAAACTATCTTTCAAATTCTTTTTAGCTGCAAAGGTGGAATATATCTCATATTTTATAAGCAATAAAGAGAAAGGAAAAAGATTAGATGTGTTCAATAACAGACACATCAGAAAAGTAGAAATAGTAAATCTAGGATCATGTCCTTGAAGAGAGAAAAGGGTTTGGGAGGGAAACAAGTGGGACAGATTTCCGTGAAAAGATACCATAAAGCACTAGGAAGTCTTGTTTCAAAGTAATGACTACAGAATGTCTCAAACCTGCAGGTATTTCGTTGTGCAACATCCATAAAAATGCTGCATTGCAAACTTGTGTCTGCATTTTTTTTCTTATATTTTGGCCACAGATGTATAGAAAGTAATGAGTCAATTATGACTTGTCAATGCTTCCTTCAAACTTTACACCAGTAATAATTCCATAGCCCATCATGAGATAAGGGGTTCAAAATCTCACTATGTCCTTCAGTGCTAAATTATGATTAATAGATGTTTTTCATGTTCATGTCCTTCAACCATGCAGTGGATTAACATATCAGAATGTCAAACTAACTTTTGTCAGGTAACTTATAATTCATGTTACTGATACCAATTATCTACTCAAAGACCCCATCTTTAAAACTGTAAAACTGAATCCAGCAAGATCTTTCAAGATAGCGAGGCAAAATGTATCCTAAAAAGTCAGCAAGTATTCCCCTAACGGGGTAACTTGCATTCTTTGGATCATTCAGCAGTGACTAAGGGATGCTTTACCTTCAATTCTGAACACATTCTAAATCGTAATCTGTTTTGGAGAGATCTGCGTGTGATGAAAAAGGAGCTTGGTGCCCTTTTCAGTTTATAATGTCACCAGAAATTAAGTTTATTTAACAGATGTGGAACTCATCATTTCAGCCTTTAACTTGCATTAGAAAGTCACCTTTTTGATAACTGATCCCACTGTGTGTTGTATATACTGCAAGTATCAAAGGAATTCACATAAAAACAAGTTTTCCTCAAAGATGCACTTTCCCTGTGTTACAACTAAAGAACCAAGTCTTCTAACACCACATTTCTAAGCAGTTTGTCAAAGTAAAATCCTTGCAAGAAAAAGAAAGTTAAATAAAAGAGTTGCACTTTAAAACTTGGATCTTCATCTGAAGATCTTTTATCTGACCCATCATAGCTCACTAGAGTTAACAGGAATCAGCCACCTCTCATAACCCAACATCACTGCAAGAGCCCATTTAAACATTTTAGGAGAGATGCCTAATAAATATTTAAGTCTTTTTTCTCAGTATTCAAATTACTTTTACTCTGAGAAATGGCACACTAGATGACTTAGCAAAAGAAACTTGAATTCAGTTTCCTGATAAGCAGGCACCCCACAAAACAACTCCTGTCATTTCTCTACCTCAGTTTACCTCCTATGAATTAGAAAAAAAAAAAGGAAACATTGATTATGTACAGTATCCTCAAATATTCAGGACCTTGATCCATGTATACATCATTTTTTTCATTAAAAATATATTTAATATGTTTTTATTACATACAGCTGGTCTCTGTGAGGAGTAACAATCTTACTCAAACCTGATATCAATGCTGCTGAATTTGATATGATCACAGGTAGTTTCCCTCTTGACACAAATCCAAACGCAGCATTGCCTCATGAATACTCTGTTCATAATTTCTTGCTGCTTATCCCAACATAATGTAAGAACTGTTGAAAATTCTTTAAGAAAGACTATATTATTCTCTGCAGACAAAGGAAGGTCTAGATTAAACAATAACCCAAGTTTTGTTGGAGAGAGGAGTCTTAAAACATCCAGTCACCACATATTGACAAGAAGGACAACAATTGTTTCCCCAGATTCCTTAAAAATAAGGTGGACTTAAGTTACACTTCTTGTAACTGAAAATATTCCAGTAAGGTGACAGTGATTAAACTCATGTTGGTGTTCCAAATCAGTTCCCCTTACACAAATCTACAATACAAGAATTCATTAAGACAAGGAGGAAGCAGGTCTGATATATGAAATAATATTCATCTAGCAGCTTTGACCAGGATAACTTATCCTCAAATTCCAACAGCAAATTAGTTCCTTTCTCCTACTTCACTGCATTTCATTTACATATATACTAGGTCCTTTCATAATAACCATCACAATTTCTTCAGCTTACTGAAAAAAAAAAAACCACATTAATTCAAAATAAATACATCAACATACAGACCCTCACACTGAACAGGGGAAAGAACAAAAATTAGTGCATGTCAGTTCCCACACACTTACAGATTTCCATATTTGTGAAGCTGTGATTAGTCATGAAAATGAACTAAAAATAAACATTTTAGAGCTTCAAAAAAAACCAGGAGGCAGCTCCAAAAAAGCACTCATGACTTTTCCAGAGAAATGAGAACACTGCTTATCTGATTTTTCACCATTCCCTTTTTATTTTTTTTTCCTTTTTTAATAAAAGGAAACACAATCAGAAAAAAAAGCTCATTTACGTTAGTTGTAGAGTACTGTGTCAACTGCCTGCAGTGGAGGGACTTTAACAGCATCACAGTGCTATGGCACATGTCTAACTCAGCTTCAGTCAGATTGTTCTTTTACTTCAAGCTAGGGTCAAATTTAAGAGCTGGGGATCTACAGAGACCCAGCTCTAAACCTAAAGATCAGTTCATCTTAAGGAAACTCCGTGACAGTCATCAACACGTCAAGCTCATAATTTTTTAATTCTGTGTCCTGTGATCAATGTTTTTTTACGAATTTGAAATTTCCTTTATGACTGTGAGATTGTAAAACGGTGTGAAAGCTATTCCTAAGCTTTTGGGTGTACACTTCTGTGCCCTTTCTAGTTACCCAATCCTGTAAGGAGCTACGCAAGATGTTAGTGACAGACACTATCCTACCAGTCTCAAGTATGCATTAGACAGTTTATGAACTATTTTTCATCCCAATAATTTAGTATTGACAGGAAACTGAGTGTTGATACCTTCTTCCCATTGCCTACCTGTTGTAACCACCTCTGCCTCACCCCTTTACTTTCTCCAAAGTAGCAAAGGGAGAAAAGGGTGCAGTTGCTTTCAGCAGTGATACTACTCCTTTTCCTCACTCCAGCTGGGCCGTTCTGTACCTCCTGCAATGTCTGCTGCTCTGCCTTCTTTGTGCCTAGCACAGAAATTTTGTTGTGATCCTGTAAGATGTGCCTTTCCTCAAGGTTTTTCATTTTCTGACAACTCCCAGAAATTGTTGTAACGATTGGAATCCCTGGCAAAAATCCAATGTTTCCTCAACAATTTATCTTTTAGATCTTTTGTTCTTTACTTCTCTGGAAGAAGAAGAAATTACAACTGGCTTTCAGGTCACCAATTAATTAATAATTGTCACTTTTCTTCTCAGTCAAGTTAAGTGTGAAAACATCTCTTCTAAAAATCAAGCTCTACTTGAATCTTTTTTTCCATAATAACAGCGAGGTTTGTATACACACATTACTGTAATAATGTCAAAGTTCAATCATACACAGAGTTTATTAGATTTTGGTTTATTCTTTACCTTGAGTTATTCATTGACTATCTATAATTTCCCAAAGAATAATTTCATAAAGTGCTGCAGCAATAAAACTCTCCATATACAGCACACCAATGTGGATGGTATTTATGATGCACTCAAAGAAAGATCAGCCTGTTACATTAATCATGTAAAAGTATTGAAAAATTATATTTAATCATTACTATTTGAAAATAGAACCTGCTCAGAGATTTAAAACCTGCATGAAATCTAGAATTAAATTTCATACATTTCCTGCAACAATATACATAATTATTCAATACTTCCAGCTTTGTCTGGTGTTCAGTAATCTCTCATCTCATTTTCTCTGAATTGTGAGTTGTATTTAATCTTTTCTATTTAGTAGTTCTTGCTTAGAACACCAGATTTAATAAGGAGAAAAAGATATATAAAGCCCCATCCTCTGGTCAAGACAAGCTGAACAGCAAGACATCTCTTCCCTGAAACCCAGTTCTGATTTGAAGGACCACCAGGATACCAACACTGCTTCAAGCACCTTCTGTGCTTATCCCAGCCTCTGTGACACAAAGAAGTACCCTTGTAGCATTTGTGTTGGCATGCAAGGATGGGAACACAGTGAGTTCTTACAGAGTACCACAAATTTCTTTCAGGTTTCCAGAGTGATCAAGGTCTTCAGCAGTTTTGAGGTAGCCAGGAGGAGCAAAAGCCAGGGCAGCTGACACAGGCCGGCCAACAGAAGTATTCCATAAACATCACACTCCTTATGAATTGGAATGTTTGCTGGGTACATCTGTCTTTTCTCAATGATCGTCATCCCTGCAGGGTCTCACCTCATTCTGCTCCCAAGGACAACTCTCCCATTCGTTGTGACCATCACGCTCTCACTGGAGCTGTGGTGCTCACATGCTTGTCATCCAGCATTCACCACTGGGAGTGCACAGCTTCCAACCATATGGGCTGAGTGTAATTTTGTGTATTTTATAATAGTATTAGTATTAATATTACTTTTTAATTTTTTTTTATTAAATTCATTTCCATTTCAACCCACAGGTCTCAGTTCCTTTTCCTGATTCCTTTTCTTGGGTGGGGAGGGATCATTAGGTGATAGGACAATCAATTAAATAAAGACAATAAATAAACCTCTATAAATGAAAGCTTTTTTCAGAATTTTAGGGTCCCTGCAAAGGAAGAAAATAATAAACAATTGATATAATACTAACAAGCTCAGCTTTTAGCATTAATGACTTATTTGAAATAGCTCAGCCTCCTGAATATGAGCCACCCTGTAGAGTTTCAGCTGATTTTGATTCTCTTCGTGCAGAAACCTTTTAGCTAATCATTTTCATCTCTGTGTGTCAATAAATCTCCCATCTCTAGGGCAATGACTTTTACTCGGCAAATGTTAAGCAGAAATAAAACCACCCAAAACAGTCTAAGCATGAGAATTTCAATAAGAATTTCGCAATATATTGATCCACTTCTCCCCCTTCTGACTTTTCATCACTATATCACTTTCACCTCCTGGATTCAATAACATAAAAAGCTAAAATAGCATGTGACTTAGGGGCTTTAGCCAACCCTAGTAAAATTATTTTTGAATGGCTTCTTAACCAACAGCAAACTCAAAAAAATGTTTTGTAATACTAAAGGTGCTAGAAAATGGTCAGTAATCTATTCTTGAAGGGAAGAGTTGGCAGTCACAGACTACAAGTTAATGACCTCTTCTACAAATATAGATAGAAAAAGCAGAAATTACAAAATTAAAAATACATGTAATAGTAGGGGGAAAAGCCTGTAATAAAAAGCTATGTTTGTATGGATTTTTAAATGTAACATTACTACATGCCCTACATTTCCTCTTCCTTGTAAGTCAGTTGACAAAGTATTTACATTTTACACTGTTCCTTAAATAAAGTAAGATTAAGTTAATGTAACTCTTGTGTTATTATTTATAAGCATCTACCACCTAAGAGCCACTTGGATGTGCCAGATCACACTTCCTGCACACCAGTTGAACAAATACTATTTCTATTCCCCTAATCTTTATCAATGAGAGCCAGAAGACAATCAAGTCACCAAAAAATTTGATTGAAAACTCATTCTACTGTTAAAAATCATCATTGAAAAACCTCTCACTGATCTTATTTTCAGAGTTTGAATTCTAGCACAAACAGATGGTAATGATACTATCCCTCTTCAGTCCTAACATATGAGTATGATAAACAGTGATGAGCATCAGATCTTAAGTTCACAATGTAGGTAATCATCTATCTCTATGGGCATCACGACAACTGATGAATGTCCATCAACATTCCATAGACATTTATTCTTATAGCACCCTGTGAGAAGCTGAGACACAGATCAGTGCATGAACATGGCAGCAGGTTTAGGAAAATCACCACATATAGAATACTAAGCACAAATGGGTCGCTCTGAGCTGATGCAACTGCTTGTTCCAGGGAACTCAGTGGAATTAGGCTGGTGGAGTTGAACTGGAGATGTGTCCCAAGGCACATGCTATCAGTTTCAGTGAAGTGACATAGGCTGGCATTAGCTGAAATCTGATCACAAGAATCCAATGCAGTCATTAGTTTAACTAAGTTTAAATTCTGTAAGTCTGAGGAGTTGCATTCCTTCACAAGAGTGTTGCACTCTCTGTAATCCTGTTGCATTAACTTTCTCTGAACCACCTCTATTGCATTCTCCTGATTACTTCCATAGAACAGGGACTGCTGATGATGCATATCAATAACATATTAGAGAAAAATATAGAAAGAAATCTATTTCTGTTCTACCAAGTATCAATAAACCAGGCAGTTTTCCAGCAAATATCTGTTTGGAAAGCATAGTAGTGATTCTAACTATATTATGACTGACAGCAAGAACAGACTGCTTGAAGAAAATGAAAATATCTTGGTATTTACCAAAGTCAATAGGGAGTAATCTATACTGTTAAGTATTGGCATTTGACCCTCATGAAAGACTCATTGTTAGATGATGAAAATGTGTAAGAGTCCATTCTTTACCAATTCTATACAAACAAACAGTTGTTTGCAACTGTCTGCAATTAAGAGAAACATGCCTACGGACTGCAGCGAGACCTTCCTACAACTCAGGTACCCACAAACACAGCTATACATTCTCCTTTGATAATTGCTCTCAATTACACTTCTGACCTACATAGTTCAAAAGCACATTTAAAAGTTTGTTCAGGAATTCTTGTGAAATTCAAGTGCTACAGCTCCTCTAATAATCTAAGAAAATAAAACATTGTACTGATGCTGGCTCGGGTGTATTCCTAACCCTTCTGTGGGCTCATTCTGTTCAGCAAGTGGCAGAGAATTAAGCCAAGCAAAATAAAAAAGGGAGTCAAAGACAGCAGTAAGTACAGCAGCATGAAATTCCATGAGGTGTTAAGAGCCACGATTTCTGCTGAAGGACATTTGAACAGCTGCTTGATCGCACAGAATATCACATATAGGCTATTAACTTTCAGATTAAAATTCAAGAAACTCTGTTTATTTGGCTGAAAATGTATTCAAACTGCAAAGAGTTGGAGAACACACCTGGCACCCTGCTGTTGCTCATCCTCCCTTCATCCTCCTAAGTCATCTGGCCCTGCCATACCTACCAAAGGCTTTTTGTTTAACTGAAATCATTTTAACAGAGCAAGGTTAGAGAGTTACTATATATGCTATTGACATACATGAGTTTTTGTCAGATTTGGACCACCAACTTCAGCTTGTTCCTACCTTTTTTTTTTCCATGTACTTGTCCTTTTCTCTTCTTTGTTATCTCCTACAGACACCCCTCTTTCCAGCCCTCCCTTCCCCCTAATAACACTCCAATATTGATCTAATGGTTTTCAGCTTTTTTCCATATAAAAACATTTCAGTGGAGTGTAGACTCCAATAGGAGTTTCAACATAGCTACAACAGGTTGTTTTTGTCAATTCTTAGAAGAGTCCACAGAAAACTAAGAGTCCACACACTATCAAGTGAAACTACAGAGTTATAATATTGACACAGATACAAACCCACAAAAAGGACTTATCACACAATTTCATTTTCTGATCAAGAACCGATTGTCTTCCCTTGCTACCTTCTCTGCGTGCCCCTTGCCCTGACATTAGGGGAGGTCTGCAAACACAGAGCGTGATTTCTTCTTTCAAAATCTCATGGAATCAGTTAACTGTAAAACAATTAATGCAGCTTTCTGTAAGTCATTAACATTTCTGTTACACTTCTCTAGAGGCCTGTGGAGTCTCCAGTTTGTGTTTGCTCTGAGCTGAGTGAAATGGAAATCATTAGTACTTATTTTTACTTGCTCCGCCACAGTTATTCAACCAATAAGGGCTTCAAGACATGTCCAAGTTCCCAAAGAGCTACACATGACAATATGTCAGAAATACTACGGGGCAGCAGTTTTCAGCAGGATTTCATGCTGACACACAGCTGGGCCCAGACAGAAACTGATAACCTATAAATCCAGCTGAGCTATGACAGAGACAGTGTGACTGACAATGGTGATGTCACAGCACAACTCCACAAAGAGATGATGAGCTCTAGGACACAATCTATTTTCTTTCAGTTTTAGAGAAGAGCTACCAGAGTGGGGTCATGATCCACAATCTACACTCCCATGTGTTTTTTCTCCAAACGGTGAAAAAATGGCAATGAAAATAAAGGAATTTGGCAATTAAATGGAGTTTACACTCCAAAATATAGAAAGTGATAAATAATCCAAGGTAAAGGGACTATTTGCAACCATGTTACTAAACCTTAGAAGTAAAACTAACAGTATTCATAATGTCCTGCATATTTTGTGAGAACGGTATTACTTTGCTTCCCAAAGGACAGAGGACATGCAGTTACGGTTCTGGAGCTGCTCAGAATACACCAGAATGAAGTCTGACACAGCAAAGCAGGCACTGGAAAAATTATGTTGTGCCATCATAGACAATTTTTGTCTGCAGTGTGTCAGTTTAAACAAAGCTGCATTAAGAACTTGCTTTTGAACGTGCATCGCTTCCTACCCTGAGACAAAAACAAAACATGGAATTCAGAACTTCCTACAGACTGAAAATTACAAGTTTGTGTCAGTTCCATTCTGCTTAAAAATGCCAACTCAGCACTGACTGAAAGCTCCGACACCTATTCCTGCACCATGATAAGTATAAGCTTCAGTAACATAGAACTATCAAGTTTTTTATGCTACAGCCAACCAAAATGTTAACTGACCAACTTGATAACGGTAAGTCGATCTCATCCTCTCCAAGCATCACTTTCAGCATCCAATGCATGTTAATCCCATTTGTCCTAGTACAACATAACATTTCAAGAGAATGCATACCAACAGGGTCTTCCTGTAAATATTCAGAGAGGTTCCCTGGGGCATTTTTTCCACAACACTTCCTGCAAATTGTATAATAGTTCATTGGTTTTGGTAGATATCTGCCTAGAAAATACCAGTAATGGTTTTTACTTATTCATGGTAGAAATGAGAAAAAGGGCTTAGAGCTGCTTTTTTTTATGTTTAAATATGAACATGAACATATTTTCCAGCTTCTCTGATATGAGATTTCAGCTTTGGTTTTCATAACGCTGGAAGCTTCACAACAAAAGAAACAGATTCTGGTATCCCAATAATTTTTTTATAAGACAGGTGATATGGTGCCAATAAAATTACAACAGAAGTATGTGATAACATTTAAGGTGGCTGTCTCAAATAAAAGCTAAACTCATCTCAGAGTTCTGAGTGCCTTAAGTATTTTTCAAGGTCACACTGTAAATTCATAAACTTTTATTATGGTAAAGTCCAAATAATTTGAAGTTTGATGCTGAGTCTTTCACAGATTGCTCCCATAATGCCCTATATAACAAAGGGAAATTGTATAATTAATCATGACAATGGACTTAAAAATTTAAATTTAGCCACAGCAAGAGAGTCTGCACTTTATTAGCTGCAGTTGAGATGCATGAGCTGCTTGTTCACTCACTGCCTGTGTCACTTCTAAGATTAGGAAAAGGAACAATCCAATTAGAAATAATCCTTCCAAGAACAAATATCAAAGAAAAAGTTGCCAGATGAGTCCATTAACTATGATGTGGACTGTTGTCTTATCTTAAGCAAAGGATAATGCATCCATCTATTTCACAACTCTGTTTATTATATGTTTTTAAAATATTGTGGTATTTTCTGAACATAATGAGGCCTGCACAAAACCTACTGATTGTTAAAAAAAAGGATACAGTTTCAATGCACAGAATATATTTAACACTAAGTAAACTGAGCTGCAGAAATGAAACAGGCTTGGGTTTGTGTGATGTTGTTGCCTAATCTCTTAATGCTCACAATGGCAAATAAAGTGCCTTTTATGAGGTTCCAGTCCCTCCAGAGTTATTTGGTAATAATAACTTAACAGGCAAAGTTTGAAAGTAAAACCAATTTTTAAGCCAGCCAGAATCACAGCTCTTTGGAGATTATCACTGGAGATCAAAGTCAGCAACAAATACCCAGAGCTGAACAGAGAATGTCAGGGTTGTTTTCTTAGTTCATAGAAGCTTCGGAGTTTTATATGGTCTCCTTGCTAATTAAGATTCAATATAGGAGTTCGCTGTGATCTTTGGTGTCTTCCACACCTGAATAATATTTTCTGACATTTAAGTCAAACTAAGTCCAAGTGTCTTAGTGACAGTAATGAACTGCATACTCAGAACTATATTAAAATAAGGTTTCCTAGGTTGGGCTTCCTAAGTTTCTTTCCAAATGCAGAGGTAGCAGCAGACTGAGCTTTTTAAAGATAATCCCATGTCCTGTTACAACATTTCAAAATTAAGATAAAAATTTAATATATTAGGGTAAGTAAAAATGTAAAAACATGTGAAGTCTGTATTTTATTTCCTATTTTACAATGTAGTGTTTCTGAAAGCAGTAAAAAAGAAATTTTGCCCTTTTTAAGACTGAAAGATCAGGGAATTTTTAGAGACAAAAATTCAGTCCAGCAAAACCTGCTGCTTCTGTAAAGGCATAGTTCCTATTTCTTAATATTTCCTATTGTCATCATCAAAAAAACATAACATCAGGTTCTTTCTTTTGTCTTTAATAATTCAGCTAATTAGCCAGAAATACCTCAGAGAAACATATACGAGAGATCCCCCGGTATCAAAAAGGACAACACTGCTTTTAAATTCTTCTGTTAGACTGACACTAATAAAGATGATAGGTAGGAGAAATGTGAAAAGTAAAAAGAAGCCACAAAAATTATCACATCAGTGTATTAATTTTTCCAACAAAATGCAAACCATTGAATTGCAAACTCAGAAATAACAGCTTACTCAGCAAATGCACAGGGCTACCTGCCAGCTATTGAGTCATAGTAGAGTGTGGGTGCCACATGTTTCTCACAGCAGCTGAATTTTCAAACTGCAGTATAGCAGGTAAGAAACTAGCACAATAAAAGGAAAAAGACAACACCCAATATCTGGGTAGACAGTGATATGCAAATCAGATTGTTCATTAACAGGTCTAACAAGCCAAGCAGAATGAGAACTAATCAAAAACATGAGAACATGGCATTTCTGCAGATGCTTAATTTTTTGTGTTATCAAGGGTCAGGTTCTGCCTAGTTTATTCCTAAACTTTATTCCTAAGATTCAGTCAACCAGCGAAATTAAGCACATGCTGAAGTTAAGTATATTGTTAAGTGCCACCTATAGAACACTGCTTTCTCAAAGTGAAGCAAATAGAGAAGATGTTCTTGCCAACTTGCATGATTCACAAAGATTAGGTTACTGTATTAATGGTCTTCTAAACGCAGAGAAGAAAAATGTAAAATTCCAACTAATTAATATTTGACCTGTTTTAAAAACAATGCATGGGAAAATTAAACAGTTCAAATTGTGAGAGGGAGAGTCTTACAAAAAAAATAAAAGGGACTGCACTTAGATTTTGAATTTACTAACAAGAACTCCTGCCCTGCAACTGAAATGATTTGTAATTTCCCATGGAAAGAAAAGGCCCCTCTAATAACTACATGTTTTCAACCTTGCACTGACTCCGCCACTCCTTTGACCCTCAGTGAGTTCATTCAGCTCTCCAAACTAGCAGAAAAGTACTGAGGGTTTTTTGGGGAGGTTAATTTTCTGGTCATTTAGTCAGGTGAATCAGCACATGGTAGAGTCAGATGAGGCAACAGAAGGAAGGTGAAGGGAGGAGCATGCTGCTGCGAATGACAGGAGAAAGGAGTAAGAAGCAACATTGCCCTCTTGGAGCTTGTGAGCTACTGCACAGGCTCAGACACGATACAAGATTTAATACACAATATGAACTCCCATAAACCTGTTCAGGAAAACTGATCATGAAGAAGGTCCGTACCCTGAGGAAATTTCCCAAAGCAAATTCTTACTGGCTTTCTGTGGCTTCTGTCCTGTTCACGAGTATAAATTAATGCTACTTCACAGAGATTCAGATCTTCTATCAACTACCCACTGTAGAGACTGAAACTTTGATTAGCAAGCTCTAAAATGACTTGGTCCTATTATGGTTTTTTCTTTCCTTCTCTAAAAACAGGGATCATATCTTTAATTAATGCCAGTGATGTTCATCTTAAGGAAACAATATAAATTTTAGCTAAGAAAGCAATGTGATCATGACACCATCAACTCTGCTCGCTTAGGGAACATAAAGCAGAATTGAGAAGAGTATTCTGAGGCCCCAACTTCAGATCTAAGCACTACCTCCAGCCTATAACAAGACTAGTTTTAATAAATTTCAGAGACATTTTAGTCACAAAGCAAGTATTTTCCTTTGGACTTAGTGATCAGTACATCTCAGAACTGCTCAAGAAGTAAAACTTTACATAATGAGTAAAATCAGAAATCAAACAGCTCCCTGCTCTGATTCTAATCTAGAATTGAATTTAAAAAGAGGTTGGCTAATTAGGAAGTTCTATGAAGTGTCATAGACAAATGAAAAGAGATATGTATCAGAAATTATTTTTAAAAATAGTTAACTTGCCACCTAGATCCATAATTCCTTTTTTTTTTAATTTTTTTTTTTTGCATCTGCACTAACCGGAGACTAGCCTGAAAAAAAAAAAGCTGGTTTTATGCTAAAATTGTGGCAATCAAACTAGTTTTTCTTTAATTGGGTTTTATAAAATACAGGCACAATGGTGAGAAAACAATCAGCCAGTCATGTAAGGAAAAGAGATTAGAACTTTCCTCTATTGTCATACAGCCCTAGTCCTCTGATTGCACTATCAAAAAGTTGAAATATGTTCAAAAGCCTCTCTCACATCCAGTCTGATCAGGACAAAATATTGCTGTCTCTCCTTTCCTTCCTCTTTCCTATTTTGGGATCCATCATGTCTATATCATGTCTCAAATACATATGGATGTCGCAGCTCAGCCTCTACAAATAACTAAGATACCTTACTTTCAAAGACATGTCATGAGCTGAAGTTAGAAGCTTGTGGCAAATTTAGTTGGTTTTTTTTTAATGGAAATTTATAGCTTTCAGTGTGAAACGTCTTCTCTACTATCAGACATAGAAGTAACTTAACTGGAAGCACTCCAATTCAACAGCAGCACTTTACAATAATCTTCTTTAAAACACTAGCATTAAATATATATCTACTTTCCCAAACCACATTAGCTCTGATTGTGCCAGGCATGATATATGCATTTAGTAATCCAGTAAGAAGTCCCCATTCCAAACAGCCTGCAGTCTAAGTAGAGAAAATGAAGGAAGATAGTGACTATTTTGTAGAAGGAAAACTAAGGTAAAGTTCTGAATCATAAACAATATAAGCATTAGGACATAAATAAATTACCACAGATTTGGGAATAGAACAAAAATCTTCTAAGTCCCAGCATCTTAGCCATAAATGCACTATGAGTATTGATCTGTGAAGGTTTTTAATCAAGTAATATTTGTCTTACATATAAACAGAACATTTTGTCCAAAAAAGCAAACCCAACTATTCTTCTGACACCATGCAACTCTTTAATGACTTTCCAATTTACAACTAAAATGCAACCAGCTGTGACTGCCTTTATATCCCATTTACTCATCTTTTTCAGCAGCATACCCAGATTTTCTCCTTTACCTGAAACTACTTGTGGATTTTTCAGAAACAAAGAAAACATTAATAGCAAAATTGAAATTTGCTTATCCTGGGAGCTCATCCTGACTGGCAAGAAGAGTTGGAGATGCACCTGAAATACCATCCTTTTTTAAGTTCTGAGACAGCACTGGTAGCACACCAATACAATACTGTGAAACAAAAGAGATCTTTCCCTTCATTGTTTACAGACTGTATATGGCAACCCTGAAACAGTTAAAGGCCAAAGTAGGGCCTCAGTACGATGTGAAAGTTAGCACCTTGAGTGGCCTTAAGCCCTGAACCATTATAAAGCATTGACTCAAGGGAGATCAATATCAGTGTATCCTGGCAGTGCTGGAGCTCGGAGCTTATGAAATCTGACAAGAGCACAGCCTGAAATGGTAACTGGCAGAGAATGACAGGATTTTTTATTGTTCTTATTACACTTAAAAAATAAACATTTTTGGTTTATGTTTATTGGAAAAACAACAAAACCATTTAACTTTATAGCCTTTATAACTATTTTAGGGCCTCACATTTTTCTTCCTTGCTTCAGGGGCCACCTTCAGATGAGGTTTTGGGAGTTTTGTTTGGCTTTTTAAAAGAGGAAGATTATTAAAATACAGGACTAGAAAATTTTTCTACAGTTACTAGTACCATATTTCCAAGCAGCAGTCTGTGCAAAATTTTCCAGAATTAACAGAACAAAGAGGAAAAGGAAAGATGGCCAGACACTGTATCTTAACAGCTGGATGCCAATTACTACCCTCTGTTAACAAAACACAGGCATCTACTGGAGGCGTCTTTGTCTCCCCACTTGCACAAAGTGGCAATTCAATTAGAGGTCTCTTCCTTTCACACAGCTCAAAATTTTATACAAGTTTCCCCTAAAAATATTAATGTTCTCCACTTCATTTAATTGAAGCCATTATTGCACTTCTTTATCACCACCCTAGCTGTTATAAATTATGGCTCTTTCACCATTTGATAAATTCTGTAACTTTCATCTTTGTGTGCTTTTAAAGTTCACCCCTAAGGAGGAGGTCTTCTGTATGAAAAAGGAACTCTTGATCATGTCAGATAGTTTAAAGAGATCTCTATTACATGAGGTGAGGTGTCAACAGAAATTTGCCATGGTATGTACTTCTAGTTAATGCCACCTGTAGCACAGGAAATGTATTTAGCATTATTAGACCCTTTTAATTTTTCCTAGCTGAAAAATTTGCAATGCTTCCTGGGTTGCTCTGTTTTTCAGGATTTAAGGAAGTAAGTTTCATATACCCATGTGATAATATCAGCAGCAGTCAAGGTTAAAAGTATAAGTCAGGAACAGTATAAATTGACGATCTAAATAGAACAAATTTGAAAGAATAATCATTTGAAGGCTGCTGGGGAGGTTTTGCTTTTTGAGCACCTTTAGTCTACACTCAGATCATGTTTTCTCTTTATTCTTTTTAGATAAAGATGGCTACTTCAGATGCAACTCCTAATCAAAAAGTCCCTAATCTCATTGGTTACCAGAAGCTTTTTGGATTTACTAAGGCAATGATTCCTCTTTCTAATTCTGGTCTTTTTTTTTCCCCCAATGCATTTACTGCTGGTATGATTCCAGGAGCCCCTAGGACTGACAAAAATGGAAAGAAGGATGGTTAAGATAAAGCACTCCAGTAGTAAGTCTGTCATCTATTTTGCTAATCTGCCACATGGAGTCTCTGAGAACTACTCCAGGCAGACAAAAAACTGGGGGTTGAACAGGACATCCATATAGCAAGCAATCCTTCCAACACACAGTTTGGAAAATATGAGCTGTTTCAGTGCATTAAATCAGCAGACAAACTACTCACTTCTGTTGTATTAGTTTTCTGCCAACTCAGTGCACTGAAATGGCTCAGCAACCCAATGACCAAGGGAGCTGGGGAAAGGATTGGCCAGATGCAAGAGACAACAGCAAGGCAGCCAGCAGTTTGATCGCCTTAGGCTGCTCAAGAGCTACAGCCTTAATTTCCTGTCATTTTTTACCTTTGATTGGCTTATCAAGAGGTCAGGTGGGGAGCAGTGCTGTTGTAAGGAAATGGGAACACACAGCTGGAGAAAAAGCAGAACAGCAGCACTCCAGTGGCTCAGCTTAGATGAGCTTAAACCACTCAGGTCACCAGTGTCCTATGTTTTTCAGTGCTGTTTCTAAAGGTGAGATGCCTACATGTAATTAATTCCTTCAAATGGAGTAGCGAAGATATTTCTAAAGGATTACTGGTGAGAGATCACTAAGCAATCTCACTGTTAACATCTAACCTGTCTACTCAAGTTTCCATTTTACTCTTGAAGGATGGAAAGGCCTTCGTGGAAATTAGCCAGACCTGTAATGTGAAGGGAACTGATAACAGAGAAACAGTGAAGCTAACTGAGCTACACACTTGCATTATCCAAAAGCTCGGGTTTCCCTTTGATTCTGTCAATAAATAAGGTGATTTTGCACATCTGTAAAACACCTAGTTAATTTTTTCCCTTTTTCTCCTCCATAAAAATTCCTATTGAAGCAAAGGGTCTGGGAGTTATCCTTAAGTGTGGCAAACCAACTGTTGGTTGCAGCTCTGCAAGGTTAAAAGCTCCAAGGAAAGAAAGGAAAGGAGAAAGAGAAGATTTTGTTTCCATTTAAAACAAAGCAAAATATCTAGCTAAAGATTTACTGACTTCACTTTCAGTTTAAGCTCTCTGGTTATCTTACTAATCAGTATGCAGTGTCATTCACAAAGCAATCAGAAAACTGAGGAAAGCAAAGGCAACAAAAAAGCCAGGAACTGCACTTTGCACACTACTTGTTGCAATCTTTTTTCAACTGTTTATTTACTGCATTTTGCAGATGTGACTCAGTTATAAGACCTCAATTATTTGTGGAGAAGACTTAGGCAGTTTGTACCACATTCTGCCCTCAGGTGCACAAGCACAGCATCACCAGAATTGTATGCAAGCACTTAAATACTCTTTAGTATCTTAAATGGAAAAGATTCTCTTACTATTCCTATTGAAGAAGAAACTAACCAGGAAGGGAAGAACTGAACCCTGGAAGTGCAGCTGGATGCCAAAAGGGTACTTGACCGAAAAAAATACTGGGAACCACTCCACCACAGATAAAATGATCATCTCACGATTTTTTTGTAGCCATGTTATAGCAAATCTTGCCATGTTATTAGAGTGGGGAGGAGGAATTCTCTCTTAAGTAGAAGTCTGAATTTTTTTCAACCTTTATGGATAATAGATTAATTTTTTAATGAACTTCCAACATTTTCTTTTAAAATATATGATAAAATAACTAGCACTGGTTTTGTGTAGCATAAACAATTGTATAGGGACTATTTAATGTATTTCATTGGCTTATCACATAATATCTCACATTTTCTTCTGCAATTTGCAACATTTCTATTACATTAATAGAATGATGTGAGCCCATTTCTTCAGCTAATTAAGTCACACATAAGTATTCTCATGTGTGTTAGTTGAAAACTGCATTAAGTAGCAAAAACATCAGCATATTTCAAACATACCATGCTCATATCTTACTAGGATTCAGCCTGTAAACACATTTATAATTTCTTTGACCTTACATCCCTCAGTCCAGTCAGTTTACACCACTTTTATAAAACCTTCAAAATTATATTTGATACAAAAAAATGTACAATAATAGAAAAAAAGCCAAGGGAAAAAAAAAAAAGAAAAAAGAAAAAAAACATACAAAAAAACCCAGATAAGCCATGAAAAATGCACCCCTAAAACCACACAGGTCATGAGGTCTGTAAATTACATTACTCAAACAGATGCACTCTGATTTCTGATTTGGTTTATAGACTAGACCAAATGATACCATGTTTTGCCAGTTACAAGGCCCAGTACAAAGGACACAGCCAGCAGAAAAACAATCCAGGAAGCAGATTCTATTGCACATAGAGGAGTCAGTATATAGGGGATCGCTGGGGGTACAATCAAGTCAGACAGATCATAAATAATAGATATCAACCCCAGCAACCCCAGGAATGACACAGCACGACCCATAATAGATGGAATAAACAAAGATACAAGGTATCCCATAGAGAAAATGGGAGACAACCAAGTCAATAGGGTGATCACATAAGATAGAAGTAGCCCCATGTTGCCTCCCCACAAAGCCCACATTTGTAAGTGCCAGACCTGACTGAGATCCAGTTGCATGAGGAGTCAGGAGGTCCTTCCCCAACAAGAAACTCTGTGAAGTGTGTCCACCTCACAGACAGACTCTCCAACCCTTCCTGCAAGTGGTCCCAGCTTTTATCCCCAAACAGGACACCTGGCACTCATTTACCCAATGCAGGGCACCTGGGGCTTGTTTACCCAAGGGCTTTCCTTACACGGCCGGCTGCACCTTGGAGGAAAGTCAAAAGGCAAACTCATCCCCTCCTTTTGAAGGACTGTGGGGCTCACCCATATGTCAACCTTAATTCAGGGCTTGGGGTTCAGACCCAGCACTACATACCATTTATCCAAACTTTCCGACTCAGGTAAAGTACTTGGAACGTTATGTAACAACTTTTAACAGATCAGAACACTAGTCATATCATAATCACACATGAACCTCTAGAACTGGTAAATGACTCTGAATTCAGTAACACCTAGGATGACATTAGTGAATATTCCTGGACACATAGTCAAGAGTCACAAGTTGAACCTCCTATAAAAGCTATTGCCAAACAACTAATTCCTTGCCTTCAGATGGCCTCCATTAGCACACCTGGCATCACAGAGCACCACAACCTCAGGAGCTGCTCAGGTAACCATCTTGGCTTGTTTCTTTTCCTATTTTAAAAGCTTTGTGCCAAGAAAGTAAAGCTTTGAAAGAGGCATTGCGCTGTTGCTTAGTTCTGGTCCCAACAGAAGACCACTTAAAGATCTCTAAAATCCACGTGGTGTTTTAAGGCTGGCATAAAAAGCTGGTATTTACAGCGCTTGCTGGGAAGGTGGTACCTTGTGAGCTCTTCGGTTTTTCCTAGGTAGCTTCACACGGTATTTGCTCTGTGTCCTTGCTCTATATTAAGCGCTGCTCTGTGAATAAAGTAGTGCCGTAGTGTCACCTAGTGGGAAGTTCTGCTTGCTGCCTCTGTACAGTACCAACAAATAGTATGTTAAATAACAAAAAGGAAAATCGGTGTGTTGTTTTTACCTGCTTTCTGTTATTCCACGTCTCAGTCCACTATACTCCTATTAAGCTGGGTTTTTTTCCCAAAAAGGAGGCAGTAGTTTCGAGTAGAACAATACATACACCACTCTTCCTCAGATTCTCATTTAATAAATCTGGTGAGTATTTGGTCTTAACTGGCTCATTTAAATATATACTGAGTTCTATTGCTTTTGATTCCATGCCAGTATCCTAATGCAAGTTTCTCTTCAATATTCTACTCTATCTTTTCCTTTATTTACTACAATGGCACACATTGCCACCTGATATTATTTCCACTTCCTCTCTAATGACCTTTGCAATGAGTTTCAAACAGCTGATTCTTTCAGTAGTAAAGAGGATTTGTTTCAAGGATGGCACTAGCTGGTACATTAGAATTAGGGAGCATAAAGTTGTGGTTTAAAAAAAGAAAAAGTATTGATTGCTTTGACTCAATGCAAGTGTGATGACACAACTGGAAATAATCAAATGGTGATTTTTTTAAAAAGATTAGAAGTTATTGGAAAGGATCTTAGCTTATTAGCTCCACTAGAGATAGAACAACGGGTAAAACTGTTGTCTCTGATAACTTAATCATTATTATAGTGGGGGAATTCATTCCCCCATTGGAATTCTCTGTTAGAAAATTTGTTGAGGGGTTGGTTTTGGTGTGGGTTGTATTGTTGGGTTTTTTTAATGACTTCTGAAAGGACACAAGTTATCATTTCATAATACTGTTTTTCCTCAACTGGCATTCACTTATCCCAGTGCACAAAGGGAAATGTGCTTTAGTGGTTCGAGGAATGGGGAGGGAGGGAGTAGTGCAATGCAAGCAGGGAACATTTTACTGGTATTTGACTCTGCTGTCATCACTGGAAGATGACTTTGGATAGTTGCACTACATACATCTATAGCTGACTGCCACCATGACAGCACAAAGTACTTGCTCAGAACTTGGTGGATCCAGCTCTACTCAACAAGCACTGAATTCTTCTTGCAAAATACTGCAATTTGTATTGCTCTGTAAATTTTCTACAATATGCTGTTAAACACACAACACGCCAGGGGTGTTTTTTTTATGTTATTCCAGCTACTTGTTGTTTATTCCTATTAGCCTTCTGAAGGTCAAAAACTTGACTGGCTCATTTGTAACATAATCTATGTTTTGCTCATAGAAGATGTTATAGGAATGCAAGGTATAACTGACAGCTAATTATGAAAGTCCATCCTTAGCATACAGCAGCATTTTTGCTGATTTCAAATATTTGAAGTGTGTGATTCGCTTGAAGTGTTAAATGGCAAAAAAAGTTTCTTAAAACATTACCCCCCCAAAAAAATTAAATCTGAGATAGAGGAGTTAACCAAATCAACTGCCTTGCCAAGTGTCATTGCATGAAAATTAATATTTCTTTCAATGTCACTGAATAAAATAATATAGCTTTTCCTAATCAAAAATTAACCATCTTCCATTTTGGCTACCTAGGCATTTGTCTTAAATGTACAGTTTCCTGATTAAAATAACAGTCCTTCAGGAATAAACTATTTCTATACTTCGCATTCACCGTTATTTAAATGTCTCAAATGTGATTTTTTTTTTTTTGTATTGAAAAAGAAAAGTTACTTCAATGTTTATAATTCTGATTTGCTTCTCAAGCCAATATTGCCCTGACTCTAATATAGTAAAAGGCAGAAAATCAATGTCAAGTCTTACTCAAGTCAAACAGAGATATATTTATAAAGTTAACTGAAAGATAGCAACCTACAAAGCTACTAGATACTACTTCCTTCTGAACACAGCCAAATACTGCCAGCATCCACAAGGTGGAGTAAAACATCTTGATAACCTTTTAGCAAAAGTAGTTTAAAGCCTATGCTTAGGCCATGAATTATACTATGAATCATGGGTGAATAAGAGGCTGCTGATCTCTGAATTCTCAACAAAAATAGAAGAGCTTCCCTGTGCTTTGTGGAAATAAAGTTGTTATATTTTCAGAGTCTGAAAAGCTAAGAGGACAGACTCGATCTTAAAAGTAGCTTATAGTAGGAGAACAAATAAGATACGGACCTGAAGATTTATTTTGCTGCAAGACCACTGAAACTGACCATCATTCCCTCCTCCTTCTCACATTTCTTAACAAAAAAACCCTTTCCTCTATGTGGCAAAAAAAGCTAATATGCAGCATCTACCATCTCATGATTAAATGAGTGATGTATAGCAAGCACATACAGTCACTGGGTGGAAAAATGGATAATAAGCCATGGATTTGTCTCCAAACATCAATGTTTGAGACACCCAGTAAGGTCAAATTTTCATATTAGAATAATTTCAGTTCCCCTTCATGATAAACACAGCCCAAATACATTAATGAAGTAGCCTTACTGACTCTTATTTTATAATGTCAGTGATGCAAGCGTGCACTTTTCACAACAATGAGCCTGTCATACCAATCCACCATTTTAATCGAGTTACAATGACTTGAATTAGAGGCAGAGTGATGAAGATCTCTTTAAGCTGTCAAAACTTAACTGCATAAATCCAGGATATCAAAAGATACTCTAAATTTGCTAACTGAAAATGACGTTTGGGAACACAGGGAGCAGTAACAACCCGCAAAGTGTATTTTTGTCACTTTCAGAACTTGTTTAAAAGTAAATTCTTTCTTTGTTTTTCACGCCCTCCCCACCCCCCGAGTCTTTAAGTGTGAACATCAAGCAAACTGCTCAGTTCTGCAAAGGTTTGTCTCGTTGTTCCGGTTACGCACGCAGGTGCTCTGAAATGGTTGGGGTGATGCTGGGGTACCTCTCGGCTCCCATCCTGCGGGCAGGGGACAGGCGGGGTGAGGGCTGCCAGCTCGATTGCTCCTGACTAGTGTCATATGACACGTTAAAGATGGCTGAAGGGGAGAGCTGCGCCGCATCTGCCACGGAAATAAAAGAAGACTTCGAGATTATTGACAAAAAACAGATTCCTAACACAACCGAGTTGAAAAACGAAGAAAAAGAGAAAACAGAAGAAACGAGGTGGTCTGCTCCTATCTTGTCGCTGGCCAAGAAAGCCTCGGAAAACTTCGCGCTGAGCTATGGCAGCGCCCTGAAGTCTGCATCTTCGGTAGGATTCATATCCAAACCGGTCAGCAATGACAGCCCAGCAAAAACAAGTATGGCTATGTTTATTTAGTAAACTTGCTTTTATGGTGCGCAAATAAGTTTGCTCCCGTAAGTGCTGTGGATTGGTGTCAGTGATGCATGATTATTACTTTGTGTTTTTTAAACTCTGCTGCTCTAGTTTTTTATTTAAGCAAAACTATACGAACAACACAGATGTAGAATCTAAGAAAATTTATTATAATCAGGAGAATCCTAAACTCTTAATATATTTGGGTGAATTGACTTTAGTTTTGTGCAGTAGGCTTTAATTTCATTCCTTTTTTCCCTCTCTAACCTTAAAGTTCACCTCGTAAGTGATCCAGTCAACTCATTATCCTTCCTAGGTGTGCTCGTTCAGACAAGGAACTGTACTGTGCTGCTCATATGGTTTCCATGTCAGAAAGTGGACAAATGAGCTAAGATAGATTTCTTATAAATCACTTTTTAACCATGCTAAAAATGCCTTTTGTTTAACCACAGCTTGCTTTATTAAACATCTGTATTAATGGATATAGCAACCACACAGATTTATGGAACAGGTCTCTCAGAACTGAATTTCTTGCCTGAAATGGAGCTCCTCACTTAATAGAACTTATACCATAATCTTTCAGCTTTTTATCTGTAAGGTAAGGGATTACAACACTGCCTCCCCAAATTGTTCAAAGTATTTGGATATATGTTGAGGACTTTTATGGAAAATTCCACAAGAAAAATCTGCTCATAACTTAGATATGAAACGTGAAAAGGCACTGAATCACCTATTCTACCTATTTATTATTACCTTTGACCACGCACTATAAATTCAATTTAAAGCAGGTATTTTTAAGAAATAACCTGAGGCCTGCAAGACCACTTGAGGAAAAACAGCAACTTGTTTCCTGTTGCCTTCTTTTGCCAGAGATTTTGTAACCTCTACCTGCTACTTCGGGTCTGTTGATCCCATGTAAACTGTGCTGCACACTGGGCTGTCAGTTGGACACAGAGAAAGGCAGATCATAAAATCAGTGTTTGCCACTGGGGAAACTATGTCCTGCCTTGCAGAGAAGGCCAGGAGCTGAAATCTAAAGAATTTAGAATCAAGAAAGACTTGCAGTCTTTAAGACCAAGAGATAGGTAATTGTTAGCTTTTCCTCGTGCTTCAGCATTTTCTGACTTCCAAGTGTGCCGAATAATTGCACTAAACAAGGCATGGAGTTTTGAAAAAAAAAAAAAAGTTAAAACGAATCTGTTGAACTGAATGAGACACAAGACTGTGTGATCGCATTCTTAAATATTGCAGCATAATGTCTGTAATGTTTTGCATTTAGGTAACCTGATTCCTAATCTTTGAGGTTTGGCTTTGGTAATGTGTCTAAACCTGTCTACTTGGCATGCACCAACTTGTATAGCTTGATTTGTAAATTTGCAAATAAGTAATTAACACAAACCCTTAAGACACTGTTTAATTTAAATTTGTGTTCATAAAGAACATTTCATTCACAGTACCTTTTTTTTTTTTTTTTGTCTTGTGGATAATACAATGTGTATCTTGAGCAAGGCTGACAAAGTATTCCTGATAAATTCAAATTCAGGAAACCATCAAAATAAATTGGCATTGCTACTGAAGCACCCCAATACCCAAAGAAAGTCACTGAGTTTCTGTTTCTGGTCAGCTTTGTTCTGTTCCTGAGCTGTAACCTGACAATGTTGACATCAAAATTCAAAGTATTATAGAGCTTTTAATCCTGGGTCTCATCTCGAGATGTTATGTGCAATTTTGAGGCATCCCCTTCATTAACGATAGTCACTGACAGAACAGGCTGCGGAGAAGGCAGGACTTTGTGTGCTTTGTGATTAAGATCACTTTGATTAGAATGACTCACTCTTCTGACACAAAAAGGTTTGCTCGGTTTTAACCCAAAATCAACATTATGTGCGTTCCTGTGTGACCTGACCTAGGTGTTCCTGCTCTGGCAGGGGGATTGGACTGGATGATCTTTTGAGGCCCCTTCCAATCCCTGACATTCTGTGGCTCTGTGAAGGTAATACTGACAATTAGTGCTGGAAGAGGCTTTTGCACGGTGTGAGGAATAGTTTTAAGTCTTGCATGTGACTGACACAAGGGTTCTACCTGTTGGACTTAGGACTTCTGCAGCTCTTTCTGCAAGGGAATATGACCATATCACCCACAGGTGACAGCAGGACTCTGCTAATGCAACTGCCTTGCCTCAAAGGAGTGTTTGGCTGGCAGCCCCTGTCAGAACCGGTTGTTCACTGGAGAAAAAGTGGTGGCTGCCAGCCTGTTTCTGTCTCTGTAGGTTTATAGGAGCAGAGCGTGTCCGCCGTGGCGGGAGGAGCAACAGTCCGTGCCCGAGGGGAAGAGGCGCTCACCGCCCCGGGCGCTGGCAGCAGACACTTTCTAAAATGGCGCCCGTCGCGGCGCACCGCCCGCCCTCGTCTCGCTCGATCTCGCGAGAGTTCGCGCGGGTGGTGGTGGCGGTGCGTGCGCTGTTGCCGTGGTAACGCGGGCGGGCAGGGGTCGCCTCAGCCCGCGGTGAGGGGCTGCCCTCCGTCCGGCGCCGCGCCCCGCCGCCCAGGTAGGCCCCTCCTGCACGGCCGCTGAGGCGGCGCTAGGCCCAGGGTGGGGGGGGACACGCAGGTGCCGTGTCCCCCCGGGGGCGGCGGGTGCTGGCGGCGGCAGGGCCGGGGTTGCGGCCTCGCTCCCCCCGGTGTCAGTTCCTCATCGTGCATACAGCGTGTAGGGGAGTTCCCCCCGGCTGCCTCCTGTACCCCGCTCTTGGGGCCGCTCACCGCCCCAAGATGGAGACCCGGGCGGGGAGGCACCGCTCCTGTCACGAGGGCAATAAATTATCTTCTGGAAGATCTGGAGTTATTTATTTGTTTTCTAAAATTGTAATAGTTTTATAGGAGATGTTGTTTTTCTTGCAGCCTGGTCTGATGGGAAGTGTCCGTGCCCATGGCAGAGGGGTTGGAACGGGATGAGCCTTGAGGTCCCTTCCAACCCAAACCATTCTATGATTCTATGAGTGCGTTTCTAAAACCAGCTTTTCCTTCTCCACCCCTGTCCCCCACCCAGGTGCGCGGTACCACGCCATGGAGGAGCGCGCCAACCTCATGAACATGATGAAGCTGAGCATCAAAATCCTGATCCAGTCAGCCCTGAGCCTGGGCCGGACCTTGGACTCCGACTTCCCTCCCTTGCAGCAGTTCTTCGTAGTGCTGGAGCACTGCCTCAAGCACGGGCTGAAAGGTGGGCGCCCGCTGCCCTGCGGCTGGGCCGGCTGCCACGCAGAGGAGAGGCAGATAAATGAGTCTGTGTTGTGTCTTGCTGTGTCTCCAGTTTGTATTCTGTATGATGTTAATATTAATTGTAATACTGAATAGCATCATATGGTGTATGCAGAGATAACTAGGTGGTTACCTTCTGATATACCCTGTATTTTGTGCCTCCTAAACTGTCAAGGTATTTTTAATGCTTCCTTTTATTGACATATCATGAGCTGGTAAGACAAAGTAAAATTTAGACTAAAATTAGTGATTCTGCAGTGGGAAGCCTGTCATTTTTCCTCACAAATGTCTCTGTATACTCCCTTTAGTAAAGAAGACTTTTATTGGACAGAACAAATCGTTTTTTGGTCCTTTGGAACTAGTGGAAAAACTTTGTCCTGAAGCATCAGATATAGCAACCAGTGTTAAAAATCTGCCAGAGTTGAAGTAAGTTGGCTGTTGGAGATGATGCATTTCACTTACACTGCTGGGAAAAAGAATCCTCCGTGTAGTCTCTCACCTGCCTTAATGAGGTCTTGTTCCCAAAGAGAAAAATAGGGTATGCAGGAGGCATTGACTTCTCCAGGAGGTTAAGGAGGACATCTCAAAATACTCTGTTCCTCTGATTCAAATGCTGTCAGACTTAAAAACAGCATTTGGAAATTTCTATAAGCTTGCTGAAAATAACTATAGAGTCTTCACAGATAACTTCTTTCTTCTTCTTTCCCTCACTTTTATGGCTTTGTCTAATTTTGTGCATGTGGTAGTAGTATTTCATTTGGGTAATTCAGGATGATGAAAAGAGACTGGTTCTGATGCTAGGATACATCAATAGCTGGGTTATGGTGGTAGTTGAAAATATGCCTGTCTTTCCAAGTTAGGAAGATTTTACAATATACTTTCTGTTCACTGAAGCAATGGATTTTACTCAAATGCTTCTGTGTTCTGGAGAGAACACTTTCTAAAGGGAGAATGTTGAATTGTATAAATATAGTAAATAAACCATTTTGTTTTTTTACCAAAACATGCAACTTTTCATTTTAGGACTGCTGTAGGAAGAGGAAGGGCTTGGCTTTATCTAGCACTCATGCAAAAGAAACTGGCAGATTATCTCAAAGTACTCTTGGACCATAAGCATCTATTAAGGTAACAGTACAGACATATGTGGATTGTGTTCACTGAATCACTGAAACCTTACATTGCTGTAACAAGAGGTCATTAATTGACCAGTTTAAGATTTTTCTTGCAACTTGCAGAGGAGCAAGTTGTTCCTTGTTTTTGCAGTGAACCTACAGAGAAATGAGTATTTTCTGTGAGAGTTCTGTATCTTCCACCTTGTGAAATTAATTAGTAAAGAGGGAACTTTACAAGGACTGCATTACTATTTATATGATTTCTGTGATGGAAGCACCATTGTTACTATGTGCAGTAAAGCCTTGTAATATTTCTTCTAGTGAATTTTACGAACCTGATGCATTGATGATGGAGGAGGAAGGAGCAGTCATTGTGGGTCTGCTGGTTGGGCTGAATGTTATTGATGCAAACCTTTGCTTGAAAGGAGAAGACTTGGACTCCCAGGTGAAGATTAAAGCTTAAATAAGATCAGTTAGTATAAGATTCCAGTAGAATTAAGCACATCTATAAATACTTTACTGAGATGGGTCCAGAATTCTTAAATGTGTTATGCAGCCAGGGTTTGCCACTGTTTTCATAAACAGGCATTTGAATGTCTTGTGAGCTAATTACAAGAGATACATTGTCAAGATGGATCTGCTAAGGACTTACGGGAGCTTTTGTTTTGAGGGGGAATGGTGGTTTCCTTTTGGCTTTGATGTGTTTGGGGAGGTGGTGTCACATACCTCTGCTGCTTTAATGAAACAGCTCAGGAGTATAAGGAATGTTTTGGGGTATTTGTGGTCCAAACAAATAAATGCCTTATATGAATCTGTGCTTCACTTATTCTGAGAATCTTGTAATTTGAGACCATGTCCTCTTTCAGCCAATCTGTTTTACTTTGGAATTAGGTAAACTTTGGCAAAGTGGGTCAATAGCATAGCAGAAGTCTAACACTCTTCCTAAGCTGTAAATTAAAAATGTGTTGCTATTGTTTTATTCTTATTAACATTTTTTGTTCTTTAAAAGATAACGTTGCAGGAAATAATGTTGAAATTATCCTGCCTGTTCTACGAATTATGAACATGGCTAACTGTTAGTGTCTTTGTAAGAATTCAAAGAATTGTTTAAAGGTCATATCTTCATAAGATAGTTTCTTTTTTAAAAACATGATTTAATTTCTTTTTTTATTTCTTTACGTTTGGGTTTTTGGAGGGGGGGCTTGAGGGGAGTAGGAATGTCATGTGTGGAAGCTTGTCATGTTTTCTATGTTGAATCAAAAAAAAGTACATAAGTATCCAGATATCCTTAAGTAGCAGTTTATGGAAATGCTGTCAAAACTAATAACTGCTATAAACTGAGCACACTGCATATGGTTATTTTGGCGCTTTTATGACAAACATCAGCTTGTAGGTTTGCTTCAGCTGGGAAGAACACTGGTCTTATCTGTCTTTCTAAACTTAAGCTTCAGGTGTTTACCTTTTTCCAAATATAAAATAATGCCTGCTGCTATAAGAATTGCACTGTGAAGGTGTGTTAATATCTTAAATATATTTTTCAGGTTGGAGTGATTGATTTTTCCTTATACCTTAAGGAAACGCAGGACAGTGATGGCAAACAGTATGTATGGTGAATTATTCTAAATTATTATGGGTTTTTTTAGAATGAACCTGTCAGGCAGTCTGTGGGACCACATGAGTGCTGGAGATCTTAAATTTTTTTCATCATCCAAAAAAGAGAATCCAAACCAGATTTTGTTAGCTAAACAAAAGTACTAACTTTCAAAGGTTGAGCCCATGGTAGTTTTAACAACAATACAGCATGGAGAGTTTGTTTTGAGCTGGGACCAAACTAAAAGCACACAACATTTTTGGTCGTATTTTTATTGGGTTTTAGGAGGCATCATCTGCCAGGTCACCCACTACTAAATCACTGCTTTGTCTTTAAGCACCATTTCTGAAACATCAAATAAGTAGCTGTCTTTGTGGGAGAGATCTGTTATGGAGGAAAATAAGTACTTTTAGGTGAAATGTTAGGTGAATTAGAGGCTGCAACTGTTGGCATCATTGTATCTAGAAGACCTGTAGTGAATGGAGAGGACTTCATCATTTGTGTGCTTCCTGCACTTCAGCACTTCACTGTTTAGCTGCTGAGGGGAAGCTGCTAAACAACTGCTTCATCTCCCTAGTGCTTCCTCTCTAGCTCAGGCACAAGTATTTCTATAAGAGAGAAAAGGTTTCAGCTCAGTTTGCAAGTCTGTGCTGAAAACTCTAGTACAAACTAACACTTTAGAATGAAGAAGTTTCTTCTCAATCAATAAATTCTCATTTTTACAATAGAGATGGAGGGATTACAGCTGTCCTTGACCAGAAGCATTATGTGGAAGAACTTAACCGACATCTAAGGTAGGACTTTCATCTATTCTAATGTACAAACATTTGTCCTGTTTACCTTTTCCAATATGACTTTGAATGTGTCTGCTGTCATTGTAGATTTTTGTCTGATATTGAAATGCCTTTTCTGTTTCCCAAAATCTTAGTTTCATTTTAGAATCTTCCTCTTCTGATGGCATGTGCAATGCCGAAAACAAGTCTGTCTAATAATAGTTTTCTGAGACTTATTAGTTATTAACAGAAGATTTTGGAGCTGCTTTTTCAAGAGAACACTATTACAAGTGCATCTTGAAATTCATTCTGTAGAGGAAGAGCCTGTATTTTTCCCCATAGGTTGCTCAGTGGGAAGAACAGGCCTCACCCTCTTGAGCATCAGAGAGGTTAAAACTGCAAAAGCTAAGCCAAAACAGGGCTGCCAACTAATACAGTAAGCTGCCAACTGTAGGGAAATGCATTATCCTCTCAGAGCTTAAGAGGGAGAACTGTCCTTCCTCTGAGTTTTTTGCCATCTCACCGAAGTATTTTATCGTTAACAAATGCAAGATGGTAAAAGTATGGTTGAGGATAAGTATAGTTCTTGAACACTGACACTTCTTTTATTGTTTTTATGCATCTCTCTTCCTTGCTGCAGTTGCACTGTTGCAGATCTTCAGAACAAAATCGACTGTTTAGAAAAGACCAATTCAAAACTCCAGGAAGAGGTTTGTGTCTGATCTGTTAAATATTTCTTATAGCTGTTTTCTGTCAGAGGCAAAACTCCCTAAGAATAAACCTTAGACCTAATATTCGAGTTGATGCTAATGAAATACAGGGGATTGGTAGAACTGCCATGAGTTGGCACATGGGGAAAGCTCTGTGGAAAACTTTACATTATGTTAGTTGTTAAAAAGCTTTTGGGCACTTATTGTTAGATGGATTTCTTTAATCAAGTTTTTTGTCTTGCAATGATGTCTCCACCAAGAAGTAATCATACCACTATAATGAGCATGACTTGTCCCTCTTCCTTCTGCACATATACCTGTGTATGCATTTGTCATGTCAGTTAAACAGAACTCGGAAAAAGAGAAGGAAGAGACTCACATTTCAATTAGGAAATATTTCCTAGCTGGGAGATGAAATAAAATCCAGCAGCATGCATGGTAATGGTCGGTTTGGGTTTGATTGTGCTGCGTTTATATACACACACACACTTCAGAGTGTATCTGTGTAGTCCAATTTCCAATACTTTTTGGGGTATCTCCACTTGAAAATGCCATAAGGTTCCACCAGTGAATGTCAACCCTGACTTGCTATATGACTTCTAGTTCATACTGGAATGAATACCACAGATAGGTGGTGGATCTTAGCCTTTTACACTAGGATGCATTTCTTTGCACAGTGAGTATTTAAAAATAATTTGTGAGAGTGTGAAAGAGAAGTTAAGTGAACAACTGTTGCTGGGCTGTTTAATTTAGGCTGTACAGTGAGTATGGCTGCAAAAGGGTCAGGCAGCTTCTGGGGAGAATGAAGGGGTCAAAAGGGGAAGTGAGCAGCACACCTGCTACAAAGGCTGAGCTACCAACTTTAGAATTCCTCCAGATGTTGCATGCTTGTACAGTGATTAAATATAAGTACGTTCTCTTTGTAAACAGCTTGCAGCAGCAACTGACCGAATTGGATCACTTCAGGAAGAGCAGCAGCAGTTAAAACAACAAAATGAATTAATTCGTGAACGGAGTGAAAAAAGTGTAGAGGTGGGACACTTACTTAAAGAGGATGAGGATCCTTAAAATAAGTGATCTCTTTTATCAGCTGTAGTTAGTGCTCTCAAAAGCACTTTAAACTTTATTTTTACTCTATTCTTTGAAATTTCAGCTTATTAATTGTAAAATAGTAGAGTTTCACTTGAAATAGCACATAGAAATACTGTGTTGCACGCGAGAACTTAAGGTATCCTTTATTTACATAACTTTGTTATCTTATGTGCCTTTTTTTGCTACTGTTTCTTGTAGGTAACTAAAGAGGATACAAAAGTAGAATTGGATACTTACAAGCAGTCACGCCAGGGCCTGGATGAAATGTACAGTGATGTTTGGAAGCAGTTGAAAGAAGAAAAAAAAAATAGGCTGGTAAGGAAACTTAACTGTAGAAAGTAAAATGAAACATAGAGGATTCTGCCTACTTTAAGGTAGCATTACAAATGTAAGATATATGCTGTGCACTTTTTGCAGCTGTTCAGAAATCATAAAGGATTTGCAAGCAAGATGCTGGACACTGGTCATTAACAATGTCTGTAAAGAACTGGAAACAGTGGCTTTTGAAATACTGAAAATAAAAGGTCTTTCCCTGTTTAAGAACCTACCAGCATTATAGCAGAGAGTAAGATCAAAACACAGAGGCAACTGTCTTTATGGAAGAAAATATGGTATATGCACAACAGTCACTTGTCCAGTGAACTGCTAATTAGCAACTGGTGAAAAGGCTGCCCTGGCTTCCTGGAGCCCAGAGCTCTAAGTCAGACCAACTGCCAGGAGAAACGCTTTATTTGACAGGCCATGAAGTTACAGACTGAGCTCTACACTTCATGCCAGCAGATTTGCTCCCTTGCTGCGATCTGGAGAGCTGAAATAGTATTTGGTCTGACTAAATGTATAATTTGAGACCTAATTTTTCCATAAAATCATAGTTTGATATTATCTCAGAGTGTTTGTGCATGGGGTTATAGGGGTTTGGGAAATGCTTATCCCTGACATATGACTACATAGCAGTAACTAGGAGATCTCTTTGTAAGGAACTAGAGAAAGAGCTGGAGCTACAAATTGGAATGAAAACAGAAATGGAAATTGCCATGAAACTTCTGGAAAAAGATACCCATGAAAAACAAGACACTTTAGTTGCACTTCGCCAACAGTTAGAAGAAGTGAAGGCTATCAACTTACAGATGTTTCACAAATCTCAGGTATGTACAGAAAGAGAATAGAAAGAGCAGCTGTAGTGGTGGTCTTTTACACACTAATTCTGCACTGGGGATGCATATGCACTTACATGCATCTGAAGTAATACTTAAATGCAACAATTTCCTTAAGAATATCTTTAATTGGTTTAATTTTTTTATTACACTTCGTTCTTGGCATTATATTGGATACATGTGGAAAGAAAGGGGGTTTCCTTGAGTATGCTGCATAGTGTGCCATAGGATCATCCAGCAACTGCTGAGACAAATGGACAGCACTCACAGAGAGGTGTTTGCAAGGGGCCTCTGTTCTAACCACTGAGTGTCTTTAAAATTTACTTACTGCAGCCAAGAACTGTCTTGTTTCTCCTTCCCATCTGTGTTGTCTTGCCTTTCACCTGCACCACATTTAACACTGTTTTCTGTAGGAACCAACAATAAGCCTCTCTGAACCAATAGGAAACTACTGGTTATTTTTGTCTGTCTTGTGTAGTCTGTACCCAAATGGTTTTGATGTTTTCTCTTATGTTTTTTCAACTGGACAAAAAATGTACTGATAGGCATTTCTACAAGGAAGTGATGGAGCAGTAATGCTGACAAAAAATATACAGAGCTTGTCTCCAACAGTGAAATAAGAGTTTAACTAGACTTCCCCTCCCATACCTGGTGCCAGAAATCCAGAGGGGATTTCTCCCAATTTTTATGGACCATTTCCTTTATCCAGGCCTTTGCCTCCTTTGCAGATGCACAGACACTTGCAAGGCAATGGCCAGTGAAACCTTCCAGTATGCCTTTGCTTTCAAAAGTAGTATTTATTTATTTGCATGGGTTTTTTTTTTTTGCTTCCTGGTTCTGTGTCCACTGAGTGCAGTTGTTACATTTGAATTATAATTGATATTCTTACCCTGTCAATTTAGCCTGATGATTTATTTCTTCAAGCTCATTTCTAAAGAGAAGATTTTTGGCTTGCAGCTGATCTCACGGGTCAAAACTTAGTACAGTTAAGTTGTTGTTTTCCTGAGCTCTGAACAAAACAAGCTGAGGAGTGTCTGTTCTGGCATTATCAGCATTTTGATTGTACATTCCAGTTAAACCCAGGCACAGCCTGTAACAAGCTAAACATTCTTTATCTCGTGTCAGACTTTCATTAAACATTAACACTCTGTACTTTACCAAACTAAAATGTATTACCTGCAATATCTATTCACTTATTCCTGCAGAATGCAGAGCGTTCATTACAACAGAAAACAGAAGCAATATCCTCTTTTGAAGGAAAAACAAATGAGATGATGTCCTCTATGAAACAAATAGAAGAGAGGTAATAATTACAAGCTCAAAAAGTCAACACTGAAGTCAGTAGAAAGTTTCCAACTAAAACCTTTTTATAGGATGACCTTCCATACACCTCCTATAGACATTTGAGCACGTGTGCAAACATGACATTCTTTTTCCTTTCTCCTTCTATCACGCTCTGCACTTTCTGTTCTCTTTCCCTGGGCAAACATGCCTGTAATTGACCCATCCAAAAACCATACCTCTTTCCTTAGGCAGGCTGTTTAAAAACATGTTTACTTTAGTTTAAGAATGGTATGACTTACGCTCTTGGGGTTGGTTTTTGTGTTGTTTGGGTTTTGGTTTGGGTTTTTTTTGTTCAGCAATAGTTGCTTTCAAAAGTAGGGATTTTTTTCTCCACTTTTTTTTCCCCCCCCACATTTTCAGTTCAAGCTTTTATAAAGATCTGTGTGGTAAATCTAAAAGAACAGAATGAGAGGGTATAGGTCAGGAGGATGTGAATTGACAACAAACGTACATGTACTTACTTTGTAGGTTGCAGCATGCAGAAAAGGCAAGGCAGGCTGCAGAAGAACGATGCAACAAGATGAAGCAAGAGCTTGCTGGCAGGCTTGACACGTGTCGGCAACAGATGTCCCAGCTGGACAACAAATGGTACTTCATCTGATCAGGGGTTTTTTCCTTCCCTTCTACCATTTCTTTTAAAAACTGCTTTCTACTGCTTTTGTGCTAAGGTCTAAAGAGGAGTAGGTCTGAATTCTATTTGGGTCAGTATTGACAGAAGTGTGCCAGAACTGGGAATGCACAGCACTTCTTTGTAGTGAACAGTTAGCATGAGGATTTTGAAATGCTTTTTCCAGAACATCCAATTTAGAGCAGAGTGCCAGTAGAAATCTGGCCGTTCTGACTGGCAATGGGGCTTTCAATTGCTTTTTGAGTAAATCAGGAGATAAACACAGTCATGCTTGTAGGCCAAGCATGTAAGTGACTGTCATCCAAGTGGACTGGGGTTTTTGGAGGGGTTTGGGGAGCATCTTGGTGTTCTTAAGGAATGTTAATCCTCTAAAGATTTCTAATACCTATAGAAAATGTTTCTTTCCCTGTTCAGACTTCAGGGTAGTGTAATTTTTAAACATGGCTGTTTAAACACTAGTCAAATATGTGCTTGTGGGGATTGGGCTGGTTTTTATTGTTGGTTGTTTGGTTGTTTTCTTTTTTTCTTCTAGCACTTCACTGCTGCTTGTTTTCTGTGATCTGAAAATGCTAATACAGTTTTTTTGATGTCTGCTGCCCTAACATCCCTGTTCTTAGCTTTCCTGGAACACTACTCTAGTTTTTGCCCTCTTTTGGATGAGGTTTCTTCTCCTCATACTGTTGCTATCCATAATTACTATAGGATATTTTTCTGCTATTGAGTTTCTTAGAATGAATTATTTTTAAATAGCTCAACTCTGGAAAAGGAGTTAAAATCTGAAAAGGAACAGAGGCAGACTCTGCAAAAAGAACTGCACCAGGAGAAGGATGCTACCACTCTGCTTAAAACAGAATTGCAGCAAATGGAAGGACTGAAAAAGGTATGCACAGTGCAAACGTGCCCAGTGTTCAGGATTTAAAGCTGACATAAAACCAGTGCAATGTTTTAATCTGTAGCAGAGTAATTGTTTCTGTACCACTCTCCTCCTCTGAGTGGTTTCATAATTGGCTGACATAATGCAAGTCTGCACGTGAAATGCCAAGGAGAGAAACTTGGAGCAATACAGGGCTCAGGCAAGGAAAGCAGCTTAGCTAGAGGGGGCTGAGGAGGTTTCTCTCTGCCCTGCCTTAGCTGCCCGTGTCTGAGCCATCCATCAGTCAGCAGCTGAAGCTGAGGTGAGATACCTGGGGACAAAAACTCATCAGCTGTCCCATGGTGAGACAGCCCTGCTCAGGTAGGAAATGACAAGTTCAGAGCTCTCAGTGTGAGGTCTTCCAACTTTATGAAAAAGAACACGTTTTCGAGTATTCGAAACAATTGAATGCAATTTACTTTTTAAGCATGAACATTCTTGTTAACCTGAAGAGAATTTGCTCCTGTGTATCGAGCCGTTCAGATTTTGAAGGCACAACTGTGCACCAGTCCATATGTTCATGTGCGGGCAGAGGACTGCTGCATTCTAACTATGCTTAAGGACGTTTAAAGCCTGAAAATTTCTCTCTTTTTGGTAAATACGGTTAAATGATGTCACTGTTTGTGCTCTATAAGAGCCCATGGGTAGTTCACCCATGTAATTCTATAAACCAAGCCTTAGGAGGAGGAAGCTCTGTAAAGGAGCTCATTCTTGTGAACTGCTTGGATAGTCTGGATAGACTTATCTAGGTTATAGAGCAAACCTAGCACACAAAAAACTTGATTTTGTGCTTAATTTTATAGGAACTGAGAAAACTGCAAGATGAGAAACAGCAGTTAGAGAAAGTCTGTGAGGAGCAGGAGCAAGCTCTTCAAGAAATGGGACTGCATCTCAGCCAGTAAGTTCTAGGAACTGAACTCCTGAGTGACATCACCTGCAGAATGGAGTGTCAAACTAATGCAAATCATTCTAAAACACATCCTGTTATAAAAAAGCAATAAATATGAGAATTTTAGGAGCCAATTACATGGGAAACTAAAGAACCATGAAATAAAAGTGAGAGAAGATCCTTGCATGATTAAGGTGGCTGAGATAGGAAACAACACAATAAATGCTTAGTTCTTACAGGGGAACTGTGCTTTTCCCACATCCTTTGGGGGCAAACCCTAAAGTGACAAATCTTCCTGGTGACACTGAGTGCTTCAGAGCTGTAACAGGGAGCTGACTGAGGAATTAGGGTTTAGATTCAGTGGCAGGTAAAACCAAACACAACTAAATGTAAAGTCACACAGAGGGAATCATTTATTGTTCTTTTTTTCCAGATCAAAGTTGAAGATGGAAGATATTAAAGAAGTAAATAAAGCACTAAAGGTACTCTACATCTCATGGGTATTTTGATTAAACATCTGCATTTCATTTAACACCTTCAAATTTCACCGTGGTTTTTCCGTGTTAAAAGGTGGCTTTTGAAAAATACCAACAGGGTTGGTAAGCTGCCTTTCAATTTTATTTTATACATGTATTTGTATGCACAGTGAGGTTTTCATTCCAATGTTTTAGGGCCATACCTGGCTGAAGGATGATGAAGCCACACACTGCAAGCAATGTGAAAGGGAGTTCTCTATCTCAAGAAGGAAGGTAGTGTCATTCAGTGGGGTTTTTTTTTTCCCTTTTGCCATGGAAAACAAAGTTGTGCCATTGCCTAGTTTGCTAGGGGAGACTGACACTGCTTTGGCTCCAGATCTCATTGGCACAGTAACTACAGAGAGAAGTGATTTGGTGTTCCCCATCCTAAAATGTTCCCCTTGGGCTGTTTCTGTGTTAGGGAGCTGTTATGGGCTGTGTTGTCTTGTGCTGGGGTACACCTCCCTTCCCTCCTGAGCCGTGTGCGTTGAGGACTGGGGTGCTCACAGACCCTGCTGGGTGCCTTTGGGCCGCAGGGGCCAGCTGCTGGGTCCCTGCTGTGTGGTTTGGGACAGCTCAGTGTGCCTGCACGGGGCACGTGGCAGCCCAGGCACCAGATTTCCTCTGTGCAGAGCTGGGCCTGTGCCCGCTTCCCTGAGAGCCCTGTCCTGGGTGCGTGGTGATCCAGGGTGTGCCAGGGAGCTGTGAGATGGCAGCAGAGTGGCTCCTCCAACCCAGGGCCAGGCGTGCTGCACTGGTGAGCCGGGGTGAGCAGCTCCCAGTCAGGGAGGGAAGCCAGGCTGTGCAGGGATCACGTGGGGTCACGGTCAAGGAAGTGCTGCTGGGAGGGCTGGGCCTGTGGGGAGGTGGAGGATGATGTCAGTGGACTCCAAAAACTTATAATGTCTGATTTATCTCCTCGGGACGCTGGTTTTAGGCAGCTGTGCTTATTTCGTGTTTATTCCGTTTGTAGCATCACTGCAGAAACTGTGGGGACATCTTCTGCAACACTTGTTCCAGTAACGAACTTGCACTGCCATCGTATCCTAAACCTGTCCGTGTTTGTGACACCTGTCACACGTTACTCCTTCAGCAGTGTTTATCTAATTCCTCCTAAGGCTTCTGGAACCTCCACAGGACCACTTTAACATTGGAAAAGTAGCCATTATTTTTTTTAATTCTGAATTCCAGGCGTCTCCTGTGCAGCACTGGCTGGTCTCTACTGTTTTCCATTGTAAAATAGAGCAGGGTAAAATAATTTGTAGGGATTATGCAAACTAATGTTTCTCCAACTGGAATAATTAAGAAAGTTACATCAACTAATTTCCCTTGAAGTTCTATTTGAAACTAAAATGCAAATTCAATTTTCTGATTTTTATAGATATTTGTATTAAAATTTGTATATGGCATTTCTACGTTTATTTGATGCCTCTGGCCATCCCTGTCTGCACATTAACTCCGTTCCTCTGTGTTGCCACTCTCAGTGCTCCTCTGTGTTTCACTGCTCCTGTACAGTTTTGTATTTGCTCAGAGTACAAAGAACAGTCAGTTTATGAACTGTCCAGAGAAGAGCTTTATGCTGTGTCAATGAATGTGCCTTCAGCTCACTGCAGAGTCAAAACCTACACCTTGTCCTTGTCCTGAATGTCGCTGTGACCACAGTACGGGAGTTACACAATAAAGCCTTTTGCAAAAACAGCAAGAGCGAAGTTCTGATTTTTAACAGCTGTCAGGCACGGATCCCAGGAGAGAATGTTCTTGTACAGCTGTGCTAGATTCTGAAATACACCTACAACAGATGACCAACACCTGCACACTCAGGCCATTCCCCTGGGAGGTGCCAGGTAAAGCCAAGGCCCTGCAGGTTTTAAGTGCTTCTCCAGGAGACAAGTGGGAAGTGAATCCAGCTGGCTGTGGCTGCCCCAGGACAGAGGAGGGGCTGTAGCTCAGAGTGGCTGCCCTCATCAGTCAGGGTATTACTGACTCTGTGTTGTTTTCTGCTGTTGTCTAAGCACAGCTGCCCTCAGAGCTGACAGGGCAGCTCAAAACCAGTTTGCCTTTTTGCTGTGTGCTGTGAATGGATCACAGGCTCTGCTGCTGTGTGTCAGGGGGAGGGAGCTGTCATGCCACCCAACCCAGTGACAGTAACATGGAAGCCTGGGTGAAGGCAGCACTTCCTCAGCAGCACCCACACTGCAGGGTGAGTGCCACACACCAGCTCTCCAGCTGAGTGGAGCAGGAGGTTGTGGTACAGGTGGTTTCTTTCCAAGGCTCCATTTGGAACAGCACAAACCCCGGTGAAAACCCTGCCCTGCCCTTCAGGTGGTCAGTTCCCCCCAGCCCCACAGGAAGCGCAGCAGGGACAGGCTGGATGGAGCGCTGCTCCACCAGTGCTGTGACTGCAGTCAGCACCCAGTCATGGGCAAGAAGTTTTTAATCCAGCCCCGAGGAGAAGTGCAGCATCAAGTGCTGAGGCTTTAACCCTCTCTGGCACCACTGCTGCAAAGTGGGATGGAGATTTCTTCACTGTGGAGAGGGACCTCAGATTTCTAACCCGGACAGCAGGATGGTTAATGAGAAAAGGCAAATTTATTCCACAGCAAATGCACAAAAGCAGGTTGCATGTTAGTTCAGGAAGGAAGTTCCAGAGCTCAAAAGCTGTAACCAAACCACTCATAAAAAAACCACATTTAAAGCACAGTATTTGACAAGATGAATTTATTGAAACAGGGTCACACTCAGCTGCAGCACCCACTCCAGAATTCCCTCTCAGCTGCCACTTGCAGCTCTGGGTAACCCTGGTCATGTCACACAGCCTCACAGCACTCCAACCCCACACACACAGCCCCCCTTAGCTGAGACACAACTGCCACTTTTAATGTCCCCCCAGCCAGTTTTAGGTGAGTGCTTGTTAGGGGGGGGTCACACTGCTCAGAGTACAACCACCAAGGAGCACGCTGCCACCCCTGCACAGCTCAACACACCACAGAACTTGGAGGTCAAGAAGGAATGAGTTCCAGTTTTTAAAAGGAAGATTTATTTAACAAGTTTCACTTAGCGCAATACACCTAAAAAGGAAATCACGATACAATGAAAGATTAAATCAAGGCCTCAGAATTTTATACGAACACCAAGACCGAAATCCTAAAGTAGCCGTATTGCGTCTCAAAAGGTTTTCCCCCATTAACTTAAAAAAAAAAAAAAAAAAGCTTTTAACGTGCCTTACAGGATATTAAAAGAAATAAACTAGAACTAACATGCCAAATGTTCACTTTGAAATCCAGACACAGCTCCTATATTGTTTCTTTACAAAAAAAAAAAAAAAAGCATGTCTCTTTCAACATGGATTCAAAACAGTGTTGGATGAATATGGTATAAGAGCGACATTTAACATAATTCAAACAGCTTTAACCTAAATACACTTACTGCTTAAATACACTCCTACAACAAAACTAGAGAAACGCTCAAAATTGTTTAACAGTTATAGTCTTAACTCAGCTTGGGTTATTACATCCTAGATGAATGTTTATTTCTGTATGTTCAAAAATACTGAACCCCAAAGGTTTTAAAATAACAATCCTGAATTCACTTACAGTAAAGCATAAATCACAAGCTCGTATTGCAAAACTGTTAAACTTAGTTTTTTGTTTTTTTGTTTTTTAAAAAAAGATTTGACCAAAAGTCAGCGATTGGTTACATTCCCCAGCCACCACTCATGTTGGACATGTTGGACATGCCGCCCATGCCGTTCACTCCCATGGAGGCGCGGTTCCCGCTGCTGTAGTAACTGCTGTTCATGGCGCCCTGGCTCCCGGGGTCTGAGGGGGAAAACCGACAGCGGGTTCACAGCTGGCTCACAGCTGGCTCAGGCCGATTCGTAGCAGCATTCCCCCAACGCCTGTCCTTGCTGGGCCACCGCGTAAACGCCATCCACTGTGCCCAATACTGCAAAGTGTCAGTTTACAGCTCCGTACCCAGAATTGTCCAAGGAAAGCGCCAGTGCTGGCTCACCCCCCTCCTCAATCCAGTGTTTTCCATCACTGTTTGTGAGAGCGGAGAGCACACCCAACCTCCCACACACCTTCCCCTCTCCACACTCAGGTAGTTAAACCAGGTTGGTCTCCAGCTTCCCTATGGAGAAGGAGTCTGGAGACTGGCACTCCCCCCTCCCCTTCCCCCACCCCCACCCACCACCCCTTTCAAAATAAATTTCCCACATTTTCCACCCCCTCCCAACCGCCCCCCCCGCCCCCCTCCACATTCCTGCTTTTAATCCATTATTCCACTCCTGCTCTCCATCAGTTCTAAAACCCACAGCAGCCAAGCTTCAGGGCCTGTGCTGCCCAGTCTGTACCACAGCCCTGAAGGCAGCTAGCTAAGCCAGCTGCACTTCGCCCACCAAAAACCAGTGAAGAAATGCTCTTACCATATCCACTCATGCTGCTTTGACCACCATATCCTCCTCCATAACCCCCACTCAACTGCTGGTTAGCTGGACCACCATAACTGGATTGGCTTCCTTTTAAGTTAAGGATAAAAACATTAAGAGTTTGTCTGTTGAAGCCTGCTCGTTATCAAACCCACCCTCCACCTAACAGCCCCTGTACTCTGGTACTGGCTCACTCCCACCAAGGTAACTTTCTCCCCTTGTATCTAACGCAACAGGCACAAAGCAATCAAGTTCCTAAAGACACTCCCCTACAATCAAGCAGCAATAGGAACTTAAAGAATTACAGCAAGGCCTTGTGATTCTCAAGCACCTGCTCTAAGGGTTTCCTTCAGCAGTTTCATGCACTGTATGTAGCAGGAGCAATCTGCTACTGTATATAATACACACCTCCAGAGACTTAAACTTGGCTCTAAGTGACCTCACGCAGACTGCTGCCCATGTCAGCATCCAGCCCTCCAGGAGGCTTGCCGACTCATTAACCAGTCACTCGTTTGTATACAGTCCTGACAGACTAATTGTTGTTCCAGACTGGTTGCACATCACAGCAATGCTACAGGAGACCTCTACTTAAGCTCACTAACTACTGCTCTTCACCCCATCACATAGCCATACTCCCACAAAACTTCTCTGTAGTTAAACTATCAACATTAGACTTAAAATATTTCATAATCAAAATACTATAAAAGCAGCAGTGTATCTACACACATCCCTCCACCCCATCTCCCTTAAGAAACCCCCCAAAAACCAACCACCACCTTAACCTCAAAGAAACCAGGAAAGCCAGGTATCAAGAAGAGTATCTGCTTTATAGACACACAGTGGCTTTAGACTTGTGCTGCAAACACATTTTAGATTTTCAAACGGTTTTAGAGTTTGCTAGAGCAATTCAAGACAGTTTCTCCAAATTTCAAATCGATTTTCCCTCACCATCAAAAGCAGGCTTGAAGAGCCAGGTCACATGCAACAGATACATCCTCCATCACCAGACTATGCTCTGGCCTCCAAAAAAGGGGAGGGGGAAGGAGAATGACAGGCATTTCCCACTTCACTTCCACACCAGGAGCCACTCATCCCACCATGCACACCCCACATTCAGCACCACAGCTTATTCAACCTATGAATTGTTCAAATGTATTCCCAAAAGGTTTATATACCTGCCAATGTGCTAGTGTTCCAATCTTGGACTACCCCTTCCGATTCCTTGACTGTGTGATTAAGACAGAATGTTGGATTTCAGTTTTTATGCCAGGCATCGAATAAGCAGGAGCTGTATAAAATTAGCCAGCTTCCTTAAATATCAAGTGCTTGTTTAAAAGTGCAGTTAGATTGTTTACACATACCCATTGCTCCCATCATTTGACTGCCATAGGCACCACCAGTTCCTCCTGCTGTAGAATTCAAGAAGAGTTCTACATATCTGTGTTCTGGAAGAAGAAAAAAATTTTGCTGTGAGCACATATCACACCAAACCCACACAGTCTGCCTCACTATGAGCAAGGCTCCAATAAAACTTTTGGCATTCCAGTTACAGCAGATGCAACACTGCATGGCTGTGTTTCCCTAAAGCCACACGTTTAGGACAGTCGTACTTACGCATATTTGCTTTGTCTTTGGACATGGCAGCCACTGCATCCTCATGAGTAGCAAATTCAACATCTGCCTCTCCAGTTACTCTGCCATCTGGTCCAATTTCGATGTGTACTCTTACAGGGTTCAGCGGTGAGAAGAACTACACACGAAACAGTCATACAGATTAAAACGCACCGATGCAAGAGTTTTCTCTAGAGGAACTGCAGTGCAGTTGACAAGTCCAATAATGATCACAGACTCGTAAAGCCATGCACTTAGAGCAGCAGATCTGGAACTCACATTATAGATGTCGTTCTCCGTAGCTCTGTAAGGCAGACCTCTCATGTGGACGCAGTGGCCAGTCGTGCTCTGGAAGGTGGACGTCCCGTCGCCGTATCGGTGGTCCGACATTCCTGCAGAGAAAAGAGTCCATTCTAGGTCTTTCAGATGTATTTTAGTTTCTTTTTAGACGTGTAGGAAGTTGGGTTACTATTCCTATTAGAGCAATCTTACCTCTTCCAAATCTATCAGAACCAAAACCATAGCCATCATTATACCCATTGTAGTCATCATAACCTCCATAACCTATAAATAGATCGGACAACACGTTGAATTCAACTACAAAAGGATTCAAATATACATGAACACACTGCAGACAACTAGTATTACAAAGCTGTGTTTCTTGTAGAAGATAAAAAGCCAAGGACATATACAAACCAGGGAAGACACTACCAGGTCCAAGTGTTGCTGCTTCTCAGATGAGCAGCTCCCTCTTGGACTTCATATACTTACCTCCTCCGTAAGCTCCACGCCTCATTCTTTCCAAGCTACTTCCTCTACCAAGACTGTTATATCCTCGCGTAAGACCAGGTCTGTCGTAAGGACCGGGTCTCTGCATTGCCAGCAGCTTGCGTGGAGGGTCGTAGTGAGTGCGCACTTCCGCTCGGCTACTCTTGAAGATCTCAATGTACCTAGAAGTGTTTCCACAGAAAGAAGTCAGTCTTCAATTCCTTCCACAAATACCTCACAACTTCACATTTAAACAAACCATTTAGTCATAGCCTCAAGACTGGCAGTGTATTTTAAGCCAGGTTTCTTTACGTTAGGTAGGCAATGACATACTATTATAAACACTACATCGCTTTCAAATCAGTGTATTTTCAAGAAATTACGATTACTGAAGGGTTTACATGCTCCTCATACTTCACAGTATCCCAACCTTAAGGGTGGGGGAGCAATTTTGATTCCCCACCCTCCTCCCCCCCAATTTAAAGTGTTAGTCAAGAAATGTAGGAGGGACTGATGTCCACTCAACTCGGCACTGTTTTGCTCACGTGGCAATGTAAACAGAGGGTTAAAAACCCGGTCTCCACCAAGACTTTAACCCATCAGGACACTACAAAAAAGCTCTGCATGTGCTAGTGAACCCAGCCTATGCTTCGGTGATTCAGCGTAGGCAAAAAGTGCATGCTTCAATGAAAAATAGTCACAAGTAAAAGAGAAAAAAACCCCTTTGTGACAATTTCTTGAAAGCTATGCTTATTACATAGAAGATTAATACAGTAAGAAAATTTGTTACATTTCAACTTATAAAACAAGTTTAGAAAGTTATCACATTTTCTTATGGTAATAAGAGTACTGTGCATGTCTTTAGAGCTAAAGGCATAATCGGTGCTATTTGAGAAGTTAAAGCCATAGTCTCTCAACTTCATTGCTTTCAAGCTATCAGTTTTGCACTCCTGTTATTAGCAAGTTTGCAAAGCACACGTCAGCTTAGCCCAATTTGATCTTCTGTTTTGGGTAGATCCAAACAGTCTGTGCCACAGGCACACTGGCAATACCTTCACTTATCACCGAGTTACAAGACCAAAATACTATTTCTATTTGGGTGTTAACACTTCCAGAAGAGAGAATATGGATTTAATTGTTTACCATAAGAAAAGTGACATAGCCAACCAACCATCCATCCCCACCTGTGCCCTATTCTTTCCTTGTGTTTCTTTAGAGCCTTTTCAGCTATTTCCTGTGAAGCAAACTGCACGAAGGCCTCCCCCGTACTCCTCCCCTGGAAGTCCACCGGCAATGTTATCCCATTTGGCACGATTTCCAACCCTTCAACCCAAGGACAAATAACCCCAGTAGGGGGGCAATATTAACATCACAAGCCCAGTCATGAGTTTTTCTTATAGCTTTAAAAACACCAGAATTTTAACACTTGTGAATGGTATGCTGATTCTAGAACACTAGAAGAAAAAGCATGTCAACAAAGAGATCCACGATCACATACCATTCACTTAATGTTCTTAACCCACCCTGCAGAGCACAGAAACGTTCTGAGTGTCATGGACAACTCCTCAGATAAAGCATCTAATGCAGGATGCATTAAGAAGTTTACATATTATTACAAACCTTTCTGTGAGTATTAAGATGAACTTTTTAAGAGAACTTAAATTCAAACACAGCAAGTTAAACAGCTTTATATACAACAAGTATTTTTACTAGAAGTCACAAGTCTTACGCAAACACCAAGTTTCAGCATTAACTTTTTTATCTTTAGGAGTGCTTAATTAAGAAAAATTCATGAAGTAATTTTGAGAAGTATTAGTTTCTGAACAGAAAAGGCACATTTTGTATATTAAGCATATTAACAGGTTTTAAAGCTTGAATCACTCAACCATGTAAGAAACAACTTAAAAAGCACATGCTTAGGAATTGCTCTTGTTTACAACATACTACTGATTCAGGAAACAAAAACCAAGTTCTGAAATTGCAAAAGTGGAAATATTTCTACTGTATTTTAAAGTAAAACAGTAAGATCAATCAGATCTTTTATAGCAACACATTCCACCCAATTTAACACATTCAGAAATCTACTACTTGAAAGTGGTACTACCAAGTTAAAACCTAGATAAAATCAACAGATTTCATTCTTAGGCATTTGTAATAGTATTCCAGTTCCTAAAACACACAACAGCTGCAAAAAAAGTAAGAACGAGTCAGTTTAAGACATCATCTCTTCATCCATAAAAAAAGCTAAGCTAGACAACATCAAGGGCTTTTTTCTCCCTCTAGGAAAGGGAGTGGGGAGGGGGAAACCTGTACTTGGGTAAAGTTCAGCAGGTTGTGGGGTGTTTTTCCCCTAGAATTTTATTCAGTACTAAAACTACGTGTTTAAGAAACCACGGGCACAATGCATGCGCTTCCTCAGATCCTGCTCCTTGTGCTGAACCCAGAAGTAAGGGTGTTCTACATCCTCCGCTGAACAGTGTGAATCAACTAAGACTGTGGGTCGAAATATCCTCCTATCTGAACCGTTCGCTTTTATTCTAAAAAGCAAGACACTTGTTTACTGTTATCCTTTCTTGGAACAGTATGTCCCACTAAGTATCAGAGAGGCTTTCTGGAGTTCCCTCAATTGTTTAATAAACCAGTACTTTAGAAACTGATCCCTCAAGCCCAGGTAACTACTGAAGAATTGCTTGTTTACTTTTAATACCCATCAGTACACTGTTGGAAGTACTACTGGGCAATCCATGGTGGTTTGGGTTTTTTTTTTAGCATATACCAATAGTGCTACAGCTACTACTTTTATCCCACATACCTGAAAAGAACTGTACAATTTCTTCTTTACTACAGCCAAATGGGAGTCCTCTAAGACGTACAAAACCATCATTAGCCGTATCAGGGCTGTTGGGACCAGTATGCTTCAGAACCCAATCCATTTCAACGTTGTTTGACTTGAAAACTGTAAAAGGCACTTAGAATTAATGCATTCTGAAATGCACAACAGGTTTATAAGTTACTTGCCTTGAAACTAGGCAACTTATGATATACAAGTCCATTTGTCCTTTCACATGCATCTACCCATCAAGCACAACCACATTTAGGCAGTTACTAGACCAACGGAGTCAAACCTTCAACGTATCTGTGTCCCATTGTTTCTCTGTCTTTTTTCAGTGCCAATTTCACATCCTCCTCTGACTCAAGTTCAGCAAACGCTTCTCCACTTGGTCTGCCCTCCCTGGTGTAGATGAAACGGATACCCAAAGCCCCATTTAGAATTTTGCAATCTGAAAATGAAACAAAAGGGCCAGAATTAATTTAATTTTTACAGGAACACTGCAGCTTTAAAAGTTTCAGATATTCTAAAAAGAAAAAACTAGCAACAGGTATCAAGTTACATCAAGAAAACAAACCCAGCAGTATTCTTGTTCTAACTTTCACAGTGACCAATAAACTAAAGCACTAACTAAAAGCAAATTACCTTTCTTGTCAAGTCTGAAGGTTAGCAAAACACTAAGGATAAATGCAAATTAGCTGTCCATTTTCAAAGCTTTGCTGCCTCAATTGAAGTTGAACATGCTATCAGTTTTTGATTGTACCTAACTTAGACCTTCTCATCAGCACAAGTGAAATAAGGAGTAGTAACAGCGTAAGCACAGTGAAAGAGATCGTAATCAAGATGAATACGCTCAACTCCTGAACCAGCTTTAACATCTCCAGTCACTGCAGAAAGCATGTATTTATCACCACTATTTATTACTGTAGAACGCTAATAATCTGGGGGGAGGACACAACACTCAACACGAGAGAGCTAACTAGGACAACACCAAGCACTAAACTAATTTAGTTCAACCTAAAGCAAGCATTTTGAAGTTTTCCTTAAAATGGAAGCTTTTCTCTTCTGGTTGCTCAAGAAGCTAAAGCAGTTGTGGCTATCCCAGCAACTCCCAGACAAAGCTCCTTTGTGTCTCGCTCCTGCTAGCAAAAGCACAGGCTTCCACGCTGCATCCTAGCCGAGGCACTTGCTGCATTACAAAGTTCAGTAGCCACTGAAGTGCCCTTAACGCTTTCTGGAACTGCTCCCTGCAGCATTCCCACTGCCATAGCGTCCCCAGAACTGGCAACAGAGCCCAGTCCCCTCCCATACCCCTATCCCCCCCAGAGTTCTACTTACCAGAGAAAAACCGCTGCACCTCCTCGGTGGAGCAGGACCAAGGCAGCCCCCTGACTTTCACCACATATCCTTCGCTGCTCTCTGTGTTGAGCATCACATTGGGGGTGAGGCTCGGCTCTGTCTCGGCTTCTGTGGTTGCTGGAGAAGACCAAAGCAGGCCCTTTGTGACACCACACAGCACGGCCGCCACCCGCACCCCCTCAGAGCGCCCGGCGGCCCCCCTGACCTATGCCCACCCACCCCCGAGCCTCCTCTACCTCGGACCGCTGCCCACCTCACACACACAGAGCCACTCCCGCCCGGTGCGCCCCCCCGGCCCGCGCCCAGCCCCATCCCCGCACGCACACATGGTGGGGCTCCGCGGTGGTTCTAGGGCTCCGAGCCTGATCCGCTGTCCGGAGAGCGCCTAGTCCCAGTCAGGCGGCAGCGAGCGGGCGAGCCTGTGGCGAGAGCGCGCTAGGAAATGGCGGCGGGTACTCCCGCTTCCGCTAGGCCGGGCCTTCCGCCGCACAAAGAACCCCAGCCCCAGACACCGCCCGGGGGGGCCCGACGCCTTACAGTCCCCGCCGACGCGCACAGCACCCGCAGCCGGCAGCAGAGCGGCGTGTGACGAACGGCCGCTGAGGAGCGCGGGCTGCCCGGGCCGCTCACCGGCTGCCGAGGGGGAGCTGCGGCGTGGCTGGGAGTGAAGCGCGGGGCGCATGCGCACGAACACCCGCATGGCTCCTGCCCCGCCCCCGCGGGACCCACCTGCGCATGCTCCGTGGTACCACTGCGCTCCTCCGCCCCGGGACATTCACCCGCTACGCCAACGCCCCCCGCGCCGCTCCCGCCAGGTTGCGCATGCGTCCTCGCTAGTCTATGTCCTGCCACCACCACCCGCCCCCGCAGCTTGTGCGCATGCGTCGCCTGCCTGTCCCCCCCCTCTGAACAAAGCCGGGACGCTGACTCCCGCGCACAGCGCGGGTCGCGCCTCTGCGCATGCGCCTCACAGCGCCGCTCTCCACACTGCGCATGCCCCGGAGGCCACACGCTGCTTTCCCCCCTCCCCGCGTCCCCGTCCTCCCTCCGGTGCCCTGCCCCGGGTGGGGGGGCCGGTCCCCGCTACCGACGCTCGCCCCCCACCCCGCACCCGCACGGCGAGCGAGGAGTCTGGCTGGACAAAGAGGTGTGCGGGAACTAAGCACTTACCAGCTTCAAATGCTGACGCTACCCCACGTGAAACAATCTGCTCGCTTCGGTCACTGAAGCCTGGTGTGTTTGTAGGAGATGGGGAAAGAAGAGACATGGGTCACAATTATCATAAAAGAAAGGAAAATATAACTCCCTCCCATCTCCTCCAAACACACCAGACCTAGCTAGATTTCACCCTGAATCTCATCATTACAGAGGCAACAGGGAGTTACAGGAGTAACTATGGCCGCACAACTTTGGGTAGTTACCCCCGTAAAAACTATCCTCTAGGAACCTGCCATCCCCTCTCTTTACCCGGGAAAGAGCAACCAATTCATGTTTCAACTTGCCCACACAAGACAGAGAACCCATGCCAGGAGTTACACAAGCTCCGTAACGCCCCAGGCGTGCCAGCACTGACACGGGAATTCCGGAGCGGAGCAGCACTGAATCCTTCATCCACGCATGGCTCCTCTCCAGTCAATGCCAACACTGCCTGCAAACCTACATGGCCCCATCCCTCACGTAACTACGTAAAATGTTTAGTTTAACCTTTAAATCAAACAACATGGAGAACTCGCTTACATTAATGCAAATCAACTCAGTAAGTGGAACCGTTTTACGGTAACTTCCTGAACAAAGCAGCTCTGCTTCATTTCACTTGCTAAACACCTATTTTTAAAAGCCCCGCAGGCAGCAGCTCGGCAGAGGCAGCAGCACTCCCCGGGCCGGGCGGGAGCAGCGGCAGCGCCTCCGCCTCTTCCCGGGGAGGGGTGGCAGGAGCGGCCATCCCGCCCACCGCCTGGCGGGAGGCTTAAAGTGGGCCGGAGCAGCCGGGAGCTCCGTGTGCTCCCGCTCGGCACAGCCATGTCCACCCCGGCCAAGCGGCTCTGCCACAGCCCCGCCAGCTCCCTCGACTCCAGCTTCCAGCAGCGCCTCAGGAAGATCTCCATCGAGGGGAACATCGGTGAGCTGGGCGGCGGGGGGGGACAGTGGCGGCTGGGGCCTCAGGACTGAGGCGGTGGGGAGGAGCGCTCGGGGCCCGTTCCACCCACCTCTGCAAGAAGGCGGAGGGGATCCTGCGGCGGGAGAAGCCGGGCCAAGACCCGCTCCCGGCGATACTCAAACTGGCGCCGTCGCCCGGGGGAGGGGAACGCGACGGCTCCCAGCCACCGCCCGGGCCGGACACGCTGGTGTTCGTTACAGCGGGGCCCTCGATGGCGGCTAACTGCGGGGGGGGTGGGGGGTTGGGGGGGTGTTTGCTTTACGACAATGCACACCCCGTCCTTCCCGGGCTCGGCAGAGACCCCATCCGCCTGCCCGCCGGGGACGCTGCGCACTCCCTGCCTGCTCCAGGACAGAGCCTTTAGGACCGAGGGCCATGGCTGCGGGGCCGCCTCCCGCGCACCCGGCCCCTACGCGGCGCTTCAGCCCGCAACTGCGTCACGCACTCGCCCGCTGGCGCCAAGCCGCGCCGCGCATGCGCGGCGGCATTCCCCGCCGGCTGCCAGCAATGCCGCGCTAGGCCCCGCCCCGCCTCAGCCTGCTCCTAAAATGGCGGCGCGGCCTCTGCCGGCAGCGCGGCCCCACTGGCTCCTTATCGGCACGGCCTTCTGGCGCTGGAGATTAGAGCTGTTTTCTGGGAGGGTGCAACCAGCACCGTGCAGGAGGCCCCACCAGCCCGTCCCTAGCGCCTAGCCCGCTCCGAGCATCCCAGGGCCTGCCCGGGGTCCCCTGCACCTCAAACACCACAGTAACACTGCCCACAGCCTCTTTATGAAACCTCACAACTGCCACTGTACCTTTACCAGTAAACCCAGTCTAATCTACACCCTCAGTGAACTTCCCAAATCTTCTCCAGCTGCAGGGAAGTCAACATTTGTCAGGCTACTAGAGAAACACAGCGATGAGTGGGAGATCATCCCTGAACCCATCGCCAAGTGGTGCAACATCCAGACAGCTGAAGACGAGTACCAGGTAGGTGTGCTGGATTTGGGGAGAGATGGGATACAGAAGTAACTGCAGTAATTACCTGAGGAGCCATGCCACAATTCAGCTAGACCAAATCTGGAGCATCCAGAGCCATCCCCACTACCAGACCAGTTGGTCAGACCAACCCTACTCCACAGGAATCGCATTAAAGTCTAGAACTCAGTGAACAACCTATTCGAAAAAAGCTGTCAAAAACCACCATCAGCTGAGAAACAAATCTCTTTATTCCTATGCCTAAGAATTTTCCTAAAAAATAAATTCCTTCTTCAACATACCAGAATTCCGAATTGAGAAAAAGGTATAAAATCCTGCAAACATACCAGTGTTAACTTTTCTCTCATCCCCTAGGAACTTTCAACATCTCAGAAGAGCGGAGGAAATCTGCTTCAAATGCTGTACGATAAACCAACAAGATGGGCTTACACATTTCAGACTTATGCTTGCTTGAGCCGAGTAAGAGCACAATTAAAACCTGTCTCAGCCAAGCTACAGGAAGCAGAACACCCAGTGCAATTTTTTGAGAGATCTGTGTACAGCGACAGGTAATTATTCTCATAATGCAATATAGATTAACACCTCCAGGTCTTCATGCTCAAAGATACAAATGTTTTGGTCATTGCTGACATGAGACTCATGTCTTACATTGCAGATATGTATTTGCTTCTAACCTGTTTGAGTCTGGAAACATTAATGAAACAGAGTGGGCTATTTATCAGGACTGGCACACATGGCTTTTGAATCAGTTTGAATCAGATATAGAACTGGATGGCATGATCTACTTAAGAACCACACCTCAGGTATGTTCACTAAAGATGAAAATATTGCAGGCTCTAACTTCAGTTTCCAGGAGCTTAAAAGAAGGTACAAACCCTAAGTATTCATGACAATACTGCAGCAACTAACACTGAACTGGCTCCCCCCTCCCCAAATGTAATGGGAAGCCTATCATGAATTCAGATTTCAAAGACCAAATTAAAACCCCTCTTTTATTGTGCTGTCAGCACATACTAGCTGCTACCATCCGCCACTCTCAATAAGAATCCAAGGATGAAACTGAACTTCTCAGTGAAGTTTGACTTCCCTTCCCGAACAGTCCTGAATTGAAGTTAAGATAATCTTCTAGTAACAGCTACTGACATTTAAAATGGTTCAAGTTTGGTTTTTTTAAAAAAAAAATTATTCCAGATTTTAACTCATTTACATTCAGTCAAGTATTTAAAATTAATAGTTATTAACGTCCAGCATTAGTCCTTCCAATTTAAGGACTACTTGATCAGTTTAGCTGATTTAGCTTTTAACACATGATTCATGCTCAGGCTTGTACTTTTTTTTCAGAAATGCATGGAAAGGCTACAGATGAGGGGAAGAGAAGAGGAGCAAGGAATTGAGCTCGAGTATTTGGAAAACCTCCACTATAAACATGAAACCTGGCTTCATGAAAGGACTATGAGGTATGAACCTATTTTCTATAGGCAAGATGCAACTTGCAGGCAAGGCTCTTTCCTACCTTATACTAAAGTTGATTAGGGATAAAATTAAGGTTTATGTCTAGCTTCAGCCAGGCACAGCTGGAAGGTCTTATCTTCAGGCCCACTCCAGGTTTCTTGGCACAGAGGTGATTACTCTAGGTTATATGCAGAGGGAAGGTAATCTCTTGGCAGGGAAGTAAAAATTCCCAAGAGATGGAACTTCGTCTAATTTAAAGCCTTTGTTAAGCATTAGCTTCAACTAGAAAGCTCTGTAGCTCCAACTCCAGCACAGACATAAATTTTGTTAACTGTAAGTATACAGGAATAGGATAGAGTTGAGATTGTGTTCAGTGGCTGGTCACTTTAAGTTTCCTACTGTAAAGCAGCTTCCAGTTCCAATGTAAGGGAGGGCAAGGTCCCCACTACTGTTAAACTGGGATGACTGTATTTCAACAGGGTTTAAATATTAATCCTAGCTTCAAAATAAATAATCAAAAAGGCTTTTGGCAGGCACTGTTATACACAAGAAATGCAATCAGTGACTAAGTGATCTGTGCATACCTTCCACCTCAGCTTCCTTACTGACTCTTACCAGCAGTTTTCCTATCTAAGGAACCTCTAAATGTGAAAGCAGACTTTGGATTTTCTCCTAGAGGAGCCTGAAATACTCTACTGAATGGGAAGCATAATTATTATCAGTCATGTCTACTTCCCTAAGTTTCATGTAAGATGACCCCAGTGCTTAGAAGACAAGAAGGCACTGCATTACTGTGGAATCTTGGGAACATTTACATTGTGTAATCATTCCAAACTTGTGAGCAAGCATTTCCTGTATTTTTCATAGGAACATTTAAGTGCAGCCACAAGTTGAGAATGTTGTTCAGCACACTTACTGCATTTTATAAATGTTTTTCACACATAGGAAGAGAATTACTGCTTTAAGAGAATAATGTATCCAGCTGCACACATACTGCTCCCATCCCTGAAGTGTAGCCAACATGGTCTTGCTTATCCCCAAGCCACTTTAAATACCAGTGCTATAACCTGTTAAAGAGGTCATCCCCACAAAAGGAAGCTTTAAAAGTGCACCTTAATAAATGGATTAGCAGTTAACTGAAAGGGGTGGGGGAGACAGAGGGCAAGTGCTGTTTTAAAAAAATATTCCCTCTTATCACAAAAATCATTCCTGATGATTCCGTAACAAAAAGAATTAGGTAAAGGAAATAAAGGTAAGTGTAAACTATTTCCCCACACACATTTGTACAATAAAAATAGGTATGAAAAGGCCAGATTTGTGAAATATATTAATAAAGTTATGGTGATACAATGTTGACTGGGTTATTCAAGAGCAATTAAGGACAGATTTTACTTGAGCTTTACACTGAAGTCACATGCATCAGCATTAACATCTTAGGAGCATGTGGTAGTCTGAGTAATGCTGCCCTTTTAGGATAACTTGGAAGAGCCAGACTCATACAGTACTTTATACCATTTTTACTAACATGTTCTTCCATTTAACAGAGTTGATTTTGAGAACCTTAAAGAGATTCCCATTCTAGTTTTGGATGTTAATGAAGATTTCAAGAATGATAAGATTAAACAGGAGTACCTGATTGACAAGGTAAGTAAAATATTTTGTTGTATCTGCTTTTCTTTTGCAGTAATAGCTGTGAGTTACCCATTTACATTCTTAAAATTTGTGATGAAGTGCTTGTTTGGGGCTAGTACAGTCAGTCTCCTTCACAGACTTAGGAAGCTACAAGGCCTTTTGCTTTCCTTCCAAAAAAAAATTAACCCAACCTCCTCATCCTCACAATTCAAGGGAAATCTGTGCCTTTTTAAGGAGGTACAATTGTGGGGGGCTGCAGGTATGCAACAGCTGTAGTCAGACTGCTCTCTGCAAAGTCTGCACTGCCATACTGTTCATTGAACAGTTTACAGAATGATACTGTCCAATTCATGTCAGCTGTGATGTCCTTTAAAAAAAATCCTACAGTCAGCTTTGAGCTATTTATGCCCCTTTGCATTCTAGGGATCTAGACTCTTCCTGGACAGAGCACAACACAGCTGACAAAAACAGAGAGAACCAAACCTTGTACCTAGTTCTAAATGCATGGAGTGACACTTCTAAGAGCTGGGAGGGAGAGTCAACACTACTTCTTGAGTAAAGAAGGTTGTAATGAATAGGTCACTTGAGTCAAAATGGTGTTTGCTTATTCCAAGGAAAGCCAAGACTTGGGAAGTAAATGCCCAAATACATTCTTCTGCCAGAGCCATGTGCTGTGTGCCCAGTCCACAGTAAAAAACAAAACAGAACACCCAAACAAAAACACCAAATTCATCTAGGTTGGAGGATGACCTTGAAGATCGAGTCCAACCATTGTAACACCCTAAAAGGCATAGGTAGGGCTCATCCCCAACCCTCCAGAGCTGTAACATTACTTATTTCACTTACTTGGACACTTAAACCTTCCTTCCCCCCCTGCTATCTTTCTTTTCACCTGCCCCACTGAAAGGCCCCCAGTGTTGTCTCCACAAGCCCCCTCCACCACCCAGCACATGGAAAGGTCAGCTCTGCTTTCAGCTTGGGGTAGAATGCTGAATGTGCTACCGTATCTTTGGCTTTGTTTTCAGACAATCCCTCTCTTCCTAGGAAAGACAGCTCTTTAATGAAGTAGCATTCTGTAAAGCATTCCAGAATGCCTTTCATAAGTACTTATTTTTGAGTAATTAACCTACACAGTTCTACCTGGTACTAACTTACAAATCTTGGGTTCACAGCCATCTGCTATACTGCAAAAGCATTTCAGGCCAGGAATTATACATAGGAGCAGAACTGCACTGGAGACTGCACAGTAACAAACCATTTGTTCTCCAAGAAAGGGGAAAGCTTAATCTTTGGTTTTCTTTTAATGCATCAAATGTATATTATATACTTTTTTTCCACAGGTCAAGTCTTTCCTGACTTCTTAAGAACATGAAAATGAATTTCAGTGACAGATCCCCACAGTTCCAGAGTTAAATCGGTGTGTTCTTTGGCAGTTTAACTGAACCTGTATAGCTGTGACAGCAAGACTGAAGTGCAAAATACGTTGTTTTTTTTTCGCTTGTCTGACCTGCGTGAATTTTAATAGAATTTTCTGTATAGTTAAAACAAGCAAGCATGGGGTGCTTTGATTATGTATTTTATGTATATTCTCTATATAATAAAGACTTTAATTAACATTGATTGGCTGGCTGTACAGCGGAGGAGTTAACCAGTTATCACCGACTAGGAACCCAGCACGAGCGATAGCAGGCGCCGAGGCAGGGTTGTTTTGCAATAACTGGCATAGTTCACCATTTTAAGACGAGACTGCTATGGCACCTAGAAACCTTTACTTTCAACTTCTGCCTTATTAAATCGCAGTTGTCACAGGATTTACGCTACTAAAGGGCGGACGTTACGGCAGTAGCAAGAGCTACACCTGGAATAAACTGGGGTTTATGAGTATCTTGTTTACCACTTCCCCCTGAGTAAACAACTTCACACACACACACCCTCCCTCCCCCCCAACGCGGTACCGGCAGGGAGCGGGCGGGAGCCGCCGGCGCTTGCACCGGAGGCCGAGGCGGGACACCCCCCCGCCCCGAGGCCCCGCCGAGCGCCACGGCCGCCACGACGCACGCGGCGGGGGGGGAGGGGAGGGGAGCACGCGGCCGCGCCGCGAGGCCACAACCACCGCCCGTCCGAGCCGCCGTAGCTGCGGCCGCCCCCACCCGGGGCCGCCCCGGTAGCGCGGTGCGCAGCCCCCGCCGCCCGCAGGCGCCAAGGCGGGGACTCAGTGGCGCCGGGGCCGCGGATCGGGCGGGACCGGCCGCCCCTCCCCCACCCGCAGCGGCCCGGCCGCCCCACCCCCCACCCCTCCCGCTTCCCCCTCGCCACCGCCCTCCCCACGCCGCCGCCGCCGGGCCTTACCCAAGCCGGGGATCTCGCCCTCGGTCTCCTCGGTGTGACAAGGGTCCATCTTGGCCGCGCCTTCCCCACAGGGGCCGGGAGAAGACAAAGCTCGGCGGGGGCGCTCGGGTGCTGCGCAAATGGAAACAAAAGCTCAGCGGCCGCCGAACGGACGCTCCGGCGAAAGCAGATCGGGGCTTTTCGGTGTCTTTTTTCCTTGCTCCCGTGGGGATGAGGCGCGATGAATCTCCCGATCCGCCCGGGCCCAACCCGCCTGCTCGCTCCCTACGCGCAGTGCCCCTCCGCCCCTATAAATAGTCCTGACGTCACAGGCCGCCCGCCCCGCCCCTTCCCCGGCCCCAGCCAATGGCGGCGTGACAAATTAAACCAGCCAGTCACGTCCGGCAGCCCCAGCGCGAGTGGGGGGGGGGGGCGCAGCGCCGCGGGGGGGGCGGTGAGGAGCGCGGCCGCCCCGTGGCGGGGGGGGTTCCGGCCGGGCGAGCCCCCGTGTGCCCCGTCGCCGCCCGTGCACCGGGCCGGGCTCGGCCCCCCCCCTCGCTGGAGGGCCCGACTCGCCGGTTTCCCTACCCAAACCTCCAACATGGCGGCGGCTTTGTCCCTCCCTGCCCACCGCGCCGATCGCTCCCCCTCCCCGCGCCCTCCCTTCCTGCCCCCAGCACCCCCGCTCACGGCGGGCTGCGGCCGCGAAGCTCCGGCGGCCAGCGGCGATCGACGGCTCCGCGCACTGCAGCAACGCCCGCCGCCGTCAGGTGGGCTGAGCTCCGCCTCCCGCCGCGGCGCGGGGAGGGGGGGGAGCGCCGAGCGGCCTGGTGGGGCCCGGCCCGCGGGGAGCAGGCCGCTGCGCTGCCCCGTGAGGCGGGCGGGGAGGAGGGGTCGGGCCGCGCTGCCGGCCCCTGAGGGAAGGAGCGAGGGGCTGTAGCAGGGCCAGGCGGTGGCTGCGGGAGGCCCCGCTGCGAAATGGCGTCCGTGCAGGCCGGGCCCTGGGCTGCTCCCCCGTCCCCCTGGCGCTGTTGACGAGTGCTGGCGCGGCAGTGCTGACAATGGCGATAGTCACGGCAGCGGCGGAAAATCTGCCAGCCCCGACCTTTCCAGATGCCCCCGGTCACAGTGACGGGCGGTTGGTCGGGGCTGTGGTGCAGGCGGGTTGGTTCGCTGGGTCTCTGAGTGCCCTGGCAGGGTGACACGAAGGGCCACCCGCTCGCATGGCCTCTGCAAAACAAGGCCGGGAAGAATAATTCACTAAAACAACTGGAGATTAAAATAGCTGTAAGGGAGCCAGCGCGATTGAGCAGATAAGTGGTGACCTTAGGACTGGAGGTGTGGCCGCTGTTCACAGCTTTGTTTCTGACTGAGTGGTGTAAAGCGAATCCCTTCCCTAACCCTGCACTTCTAACACTGAGCTAATGATAATGTTTGTCTTCTTTTAGTGTATATTAATAACCATAGACTGGGGTACATTTACTATGTGCCGTTTTATTAGTCGGATTGGTCTTTTTATTCCCCATTACTGCGCTTGAATAACGAGGGGAAATGAGTTCTCTGTTATTTACTCATCATGATCCACATGACTTCATCACTTTGAAGTGGGATGTACTGGCTGATTTCTTGCGATCTAATTTTCAGTGATAAATAAAGCCTGGTTTGCCCAGAATTTTCTTGATCATATGTTTATTGTAATCAAACAGCATTCTGACCTAAGTTTTCACTTTAGAGGTCTCTTAGGAAATTAAAATTATCCGGTGGTCACAGCAGGAGGAAGTTCTGCTGCATGTGTGTTTTTCCAGTGTTAGATGAAAGGTCATATGACTTTTTGGGAAAGATGTAATTGCTGTTAAGCATAGGCAAAATACCTGCCTGCCTTGAAACTTCCAACAGGAAGCTGAGTACAGCCACTTCTAGGGGAAGAATGTGACTGTGAACAGCAGAGGCAAACAAAGATATAGTTATCAGGAGTTATAATTAGCCAACCTGTATGTGGTGGTTGAAAGATGAGAATAATTAACAAGTCGAGGGGAGTTACTGTTAACAGCAGCAGCCCTTTTCCTGAGAGGCCACCTCTGGTAAGTGCTTTTGCAAGTATGGGTAGTCCCATGGTATGCCAGCACTTGCAAAGAATGAGATAGGGGATAAAAATCTTGCTGGAAACATCTGATGCAGGATTTTATTAGGTTTCTTGATCAAGGAAACAATTACGTATGTATTTTACACATGCAAACTTCCTGGTCTTGCTTCCCTGATTTCTCTAGGACTCAAGTGTCATCAGTTTACCTGGCTTTTTTGTTTTATGGTGCCAGCCTGACTCCTGTACCTTCCTCTCCAGCAGGCACAGCTGAACTGTAGTATGTCAGCATGTCTGTCAGCAACTCACACTGCAGCTTCAGGTACTTGTTCTTCTCTAAAAGGGCTTTGTTCTACTTCAGAATGTCACTGGTCCCATTCTTGTGAAGGGGAGAGGCACACCTGCTGCCCAGCCTGCTGGGGAGAGGAGCCACTCATTTTCCCACTTGCATTCCCAGAAGAGAAATTTCACCTCGTTCAAGTCAGCCTGTGGAGGGCTGTAATCTAAGATGAGTTCAGCCTGCTGGCTTTTGTAGTCCCATCTGGTAGAAAATAGGCAAGGAGGTGGCCTCTTGGGTAGAAATCTGGTGGAGAAATGATCTGCCAGATACTCACACAGCCCCTGTGCAACATGCCCAGTTCCCTCAAAGTTCATGGTGAGTACAGCTGGGAGCAGAGACCTGCACCAGGACACCATGAGCAATGGTCCAGCCTGCAGAGAGATGCGTAAAGCTGAGTAGACATGTTAAGTGTTAAGCTGGACCAAAGTAAAGGTCTTCCTTGAAGCCTCCTACCTGCTCAGGACATTTCTGTTTGGTACCATCTCTGTTTGTCAGCCTGCTTAAGTTTCTTTCCTGGCCAAGAAAATAATGGAGAAAGTCTGCAGCTCTGGCTCATGGCATCTGAGCCTATATGGAGACACTTTGCCTGTCTGGAAGTGATGCAGATGCTGATCTCTGAGTAGGCTTTGGACATATTATTGCAATGCAAAAGATAATTCCAATAATTATTTTATGGGTCAGCATTTGCCATTTCAGGGAGGAGAGAACAGTGATCAGAGTTTAAATACCTGCTCTGAGAGGATGACACAACTCATTCTCCATCAGCCTGACCCCATCACTGTATGCACCTTCCCTTTCTCTCTTTCCTAGCTAGATGTTATCCATTTGTTCTTCTGCCTCCATCATAAGGATCATCCTTCATGTGTGTTCCTTGCGTTTGCATACAGGCTTGTATAATTCAGGATCCTACAGTTAATCTGCAAACCAGATTAACTCTCAACAAATACTAGCAGCTGACTTGCTTTATCATCTGAGGTCCAGAAGTGGGGAATGCATGTAAGTCTCGTACTACCAATGCTTTGTAGGTCTCTTTGTATATGTGACCTCCAGTCAAAAGCCCTAGAATTCAAGTATAACCTTTCTGTTGCTACCCATGGCTTTAGAAACAGTTTCTAGCTGTGATGCTGTGACAAATACAAGATAAAGAATGCTATTAAATATGCATGATGCCTGTTCTACCATATTAGATAACACGTCCATGTCCATCATCTGCTAATGCTGCCAATTCACAGCTTTGCTAATGCAGCCTTGCTTTTGCTTTGGGCAATTTAAGAGGCTTTTTGGTTACACTTTACCTTTACTGTCTTCCTTTTCACCTTTTTTGTCTTTATTACTCTGAAAATGGTAGCCAGGAGCTGATGTTCCCCAGCTTTCCTAAGCTGTAGTTCACTATGAAGCCAAGCTGGTCTGGAAACCAACTGGAGAGGTTGATGGAGACTGCTTTAGTGAAAACCGGATACTCAAGTCCCTTCTTCTCTCTGAGGCCACTGCTGTACTGCTTGAATCTATCCCCTTTCCCTTTATACCACCAGCTTATCCACATCTTATGCTCACCATCCTTTGTCAAGCGGAAATGGAAGAATGGCTGCTGATCGCATCGTCTGGGGGCTCAGTTGGGAGTTCACCTGTCTGATGCTTTTCTGTTCATTAGTGTAACTCAGGCCTGTTACCATTTCAGTTTTGCAGCATTATAATTACAGCAGTTGGGAGAATACCTTCTGCTTTTTACCCACACAGCTAGCTATGTTGCTGTGAATGCAGTTACAGCAGTAGGTGTGTTTTACCAGCATACTTTAGGTATCTGCATGTTTTGCCTGACCGAGCTAGGTGGGCATGAGTCAGCTCTGATCCAGAAGCCATCTGGCCGTTCAGTGCTGTACTGAGCTCATAAGGCTGCTCTCCAAGAGGGTTTCTTCACTCAAGCAGAACATTTACAGCTCTTTGGCAGTTCAGCCTCACACCAGCCAGGCGGGAGGTGGGCAAGTGTCCATTTGCATCCATTGCAGCAAGCCCTGTCTGCACTTCCTTAGTCCCTCCCAGAAGGAGAATGAGGTGCAAAGCTGTAAATACTTTACAGTGAGGTGACTGAGTCCAGTCTTGGGAGGGTGTGCCGCAGTTCCTGTATCAGGACAGATAACACAGTACCTGGAGCCTATTTTAGCCACTCACCATCAGTAGGCTCAGGAGCAGTGACCACAGCAGCTCACTGGTTTCATCCTTGCTGACATGATGATCCCTGAATTCCAGCCCTGGCAGGTTGCTTTAGCTGTCTGGCATCACCCAGCTTTCTCTTGTCAGGTAGTGCCATGTCAAAGCAATACAGCTGATGCACATGCTACTGGCACAGATCCTCTTTTATTCTCTCACTCCAGGACTGCTCTGTGAGTCCTCTTGAGTGCTGACTCTACTTTTGCTCTTCCTACCTTTTACCTTTAGCTCTTAGACCGTGGAAATTCCTGAACACAGAGTTGGGCACAGCATCGGTGAGGGCTGGAGCAGGGCATGCTCTTTCCTAAGCTACCACAGCAAATGTCTTTTAGTTTTCCTTTGGAGGGAAGGCATTCACAAAAGGGCATGTTAAGCCCTGTCCACCTTGTATATACTGTGGCTGTGCCCTCACTAGGGGATAGACAAATTCTTGGTCCTCTCTTACAAGTGATAATTGCTGGGAGGTATAAAACTGATGAAGATGAGGCAAATTGTAATCTTAGAGTGTGGATTTTCCTAGCCTCCCTTGTCTTGACGTGCTAACATACAAAGTGGCAGATGATAGCTTTGGTTTTGCTTGGATTTTATCCCACTATCTAACCCAGGAATGGCTTTTGCTGCATAGGGCTGTGGCCTGTGGTAATGTAAAGGGAGTGCTTGCAGCCCAGAAAATCAGTCGTATCCTGGGCTGTATCCAAAGCACCCTAGCCAGCAGGTCAAGGGAGATGATTCTGCCTCTCTGCTCCACTCTCGTGAGACTCCCCCTGCAGTGCTGTGTTCAGCTCTGGAGCCTCCAACATGAGAAGGACATGGACCTGTTAGAGCAAGCCCAGAGGAGGCTATGATCAGAGGACTGGAGCACCTCTGCTCTGAGGACAGGCTGAGACAGTTGGGGTTGTTCAGCCTGGAGAAGAGAAGTCTCCAGGGAGACCTTAGAGCACCTTCCAGTACCCAGGGGGGCCTACAAGAAAGCTGAGGAGGGACTTTTGACAAGGGCATGGAGTGATAGGATGAGGGGTAATGGCTTTAAACTGGAAGAGGGGAGATTTAGATTCGATATTACAAAGAAATCCTTTCCTGTGGGGGTGGTGAGACACTGGCCCAGGTTGCCCAGAGACACTGTGGCTGCCCCCTCCCTGGCAGTGTTCCAGGCCAGGTTGGATGGGGCTTGGAGCAACCTGGGCTGGTGGGAGGTGTCCCTGCCCATGGCAGGGGGGTTGGGACAAGATGAGCTTTGAGGTCCCTTCCAAGCCAAACCATTCTATGATTCTATGATTTTATTTTCATGCAGGCAAAGGGCCTGCGCTCACAGGCCTGTCTGCATCTCTCCCGTGACAGTGCAGTGTTCAAGCCAAACATGATGCACTCAAACCACAGGTATGACATGGGTCTGCAGCCACAGTCACTCTCTTCACCCCAGTCCATCTTGGTCTCTAGTGAGGGTTGTGCTCTTGCACCTACACACTCCTATTCCCCACTGAGCAAAGCACTCCTCCTTCCTCTGATCTTGCTCTTTTATGCACCCCGCAGATGTGTGTGTCTGTATGTTTACTCACATCAAAAGGGTTCTGGGTCTTACTGCCCATAACATTCTTCTCAGTTTTGGCATTCAAAACGGCTGTGCTGCACACAGGCAAGCACCAAATCGCTGTAATGTTGACAGCGAGGCCTCTGCAGACTCAGCACATAAAATGGGTCACTACTGCAGTTATTTTAGTTACACAACTCCAGTGTGACTGCTTTTCTTTCTCCTTGCCCTTGAAGTCACTTGAATGTAAACAAATGAAACTAAGACAAAAGTGAAACCAAATCAGGATGAGGAAAGGGGAGAGTGTCCCACAGTACTGCTTTGGAGGCGAGCATCCTCCCAGCTCCAGCGCTGGTTCCCCAGAGCTCAGATCCTGGAGCTGCTGCAGAAATAAAGACCCATTGAGAAGTCTGGCTCCAAATTAGCATTTGAATTCCCTTGTAGTCTGTTGTCAGATGGGCAGGAGGTGGGTGCTAGTCTCCGTCTCTCAGTACTGATACACAAAGGTGGCTTCAAAAGGCCCTTATTTTTCTGAGGGAAAGAAATGCACTGCTCAAACTATGGACACTTTGTGTTTTCCTTTTTTTTTTTATTTCTTTTCCTTCTCGCTTTCTCCTCTGTTTCACCCCTTTTCCTGGATCAGGCTGAGCCCTAGATAGACACGTCTGGGTATTGTTAGCCCAGTCTGACCTACTTCTTTCCCTCCCCTTGGCCCCGTGTTATGGATGCTGGTGCTATGGAAACCTGTGTGACATGCCAGTGCCACAAAGCCAGGACCACCAGCTGCACTCTCCCAGCCCCGCAGGCCCTTCCCCTCCCAAACACACCCCCAAAGAAAGTTACCAGTGCTGTTTCCTGGGGAAATTCAAGGGTATGCTCCATCAGTCCCACCAACCCATGCTCCCGAGGGACTGGGTTGCTCTTGCTCAGGCTTGGGTCCATGAGTGCATTTTTCCCCAGTCCCAGGGCACCGAGTTGTGGTGCTGGGGTCCACATGTAAACCCACTGGTGTCTGCGCACCAGACCTGTCTGGCACATATCCTGCACTGGCCATCACGTGTCAGGTAGAAAAGTACATGTAGACACCCTTGAAATTTTCAAGATAAAAATAAGCTACAAACTTCAGCGACGTTGTACAAAAGCCTTACAGGAGCCTGGCCATGGCAGACACGGGAATGCGTGCGCCGGTGACCCCTGGGGCGGACGGCAGGTGCTTTGCCAGAGGGACAGAGCTGTGCGGTTCCACCACCGCCCCTCTGCTCGCCTGGGAAGCCCCATCGGGGGACAGAGGCTTGTTTACAAGTTCAGCTTGCGCATTTCTGGTGATAAATGAGTTCCCCCTGGTTGTGCGGGTTTCCTTTGCTCTCTGGTGGCCTCCCGTCCAGCTGGCTGCTTCGCCTGGGCGGCTGTGGCTGTAACCGAGTGGATTTGTGTCCAAATATCTCACGCCAAACCTTGTCCTCGCTGTGGCTGACACTGAACCAGCAGCCGTGAGGGGGGGAAGCGGGAAGGAGCCCGGGAATCCGCCAAGCGCTTGAGGGGGCTCTTGTGTGTGTCACCAGCGGGGCTGCAGGACCCCCACGCCAACAGCCGTCACACCGGGGCCTGGCCCAGCACAGGCGGAACCTGCAGCGGGAGGGTTTGTGCAGGAGGGCCGCCATGTGTGCAGGCATGTCCTGGGGTGCAGCGAGGGACGCCTGTCCCCTGGCGGAGGCTGCCGGCCCCCCAGGCACCCCCCACCCCGTCCCGGCTGCCGCAGCCGCGTCGCACCGGCGCCCTCTGCCGATTGGCGGCGGCGGGGAGGGCCGCGGGGCGGGCAGGGCTGCGTGTGCAGCCTGGGGAGGGCCTGGGGAGCTTCCGGCGGGACAGGCCCGGTCTGGAGCTCTCTGCCCGCTCAGCTGCGGGCGCGGCCTCCGCCGGCCGTCCCTTCACCTCCGCCGGGCCTCCCTTCACCTCCGCCGGGCCTCCCTTCACCTCCACCGGCCGTCCCTTCACCTCCGCCGGGCCTCCCTTCACCTCCGCCCGGCCAGCTCGGCAGAGCAGGGGGAAACCAAGCCAGGACACAAATCACAGAATCACGGAATCATCTAGGTTGGAAAAGGTCATCGAGTCCAACCATCAACCCAACACTGACAGTCCTCAACTGCACCACAGCCCTCAGTGCTGCCAACCGACACAAACACCTCCAGGGGTGGGGACTCCCCCACTGCCCTGGACAGCCCGTTCCAATGTCTGGCAACCCGGTCTGTGAAGAAATTCTTCCTAATATCCAATCCAAACCTCCCCTGGCACAAGTTGAGGCCATCACCCCTTGTCCTGTCACTGTTACCTGGGAGAAGAGACTGACCCCCCCTCACTACCCCCTCCTGTCAGGGAGTTGCAGAGAGCAATGAGGTCTCCCCTCAGCCTCCTCCAGACTGAATCCCCCAGTTCCCTCAGCCGCTCCCCATCACACTTGTGCTCCAGACCCTTCCCCAGCTCCAGAGCCCTTCTCTGGACACGCTCCAGCACCTCAGTGTCCTTCTGGTCATGAGGGGCCCAAAACTGAACACAGTACTCGAGGTGCAGCCCCACCAGGTGCCGGAGCTGAGCTGGCATCGTGTGTCCCCACGGCTGCAGGAGGCCAGGCAGGAGCAAGCACCGGCAGCGGGGACGGGGGTTGGATCGCCCTTCAACCAGGACTCACAGGAGGGTCTTCACACCAGCTGGAGGGTGACCCTGCAGCCGTGTAACCTGGGGTGGCACGGGCAGACCCTGTCCCACCCAGCACACCCCCTGCCAGTCCAAACCTGGCTCCTCAGCATCCCCGCAGCAGATGCAGTGGGCAGCATGGTTTCACACAGCACCCGTGCCACATGCTGTGCGGCAGCAGCATTGTGAGTTGGGTAAATCCTGCAACCATCAACTGTGTCGTTGAACCATGGTCCAGTGCAAAGTGATTTTCTCTGATGACAGCTGTGAAGTAGCAGAGTAATGACAGCATCCCTGGGTGGAGAGGAGGAGCTTTCCTTTTGCTAGAGGCACCTGAAATGACTCCTCTGACAATTGTTTGAAGGGGGTGATGTGCTGGGCAGTTTTTCTGTGGCAGAGCTAGTGACAGCGGGCAGCTGGAGCCAGAGCCTGGCTGTGCTGCACCAGGATTGTTAATGGGCTTTTGTGCATCCAGGGGGAGAAGCTGGGGCTTGCCACAGCCTCGTTGCTGAATCATTAACTTCCCTCCACTGAGTCATTCTGCAGCCCTGTCACACAGAGCTGACACAAGCGGGGCTGAGGTGGGTAGTGGCTCTGGGCCGATACAGCAGGGTTAGAAAGCTGGTTGCAGGGTGAAAGATGGAGGTTGTGTCTGTGGAACTGGTGAGCACCAGCTTGGACTAACCTGAGACAGCAGGGTTTTGACACGGAGCCAGGACCAGCACTGGCAGCTGAGGCTGGGCCTTCTGTATTAACCCTCTGGGTGGTGACTGGTTATGCTAGTAAAAAGGTGAGGTCTGAGAATTAACTTCAGGAGATGGTAGGATGTGTTAATGTAAAAACTAAGTAAAATCTCACTGGGGACAGGTGGCACATCTCTTCCTGGCCTTGCTAAGGCACAGCTGGGGTTAAAGGATGCTCAGCCTTTTCCAAAGTGTATTACCAAAGCTGCTAGAAAAAAAGTTATTTTGTTGTTGTTTATCTTGCTGTGACACCCAGGGGTTCCTGTGAGGATGGGGCCAGGATGGGGCCTGAAAACTTTGCTGAGGCAAGTGCTGTACAGTTATCTTTGTTTAGATTTAAGCCTTCCCCTGCAGTGTTTGCCAATTTCAGCAGCACAACTCCAAGGCAGGAGAGCCCGAAAGGGAAATAGACTGAGGGCTTTGCTGGATAAGCCAACCTAAAATGCAGGGAAGGAAATGAAACAATGTGAAAAGTTAATCACTTCTTCCAAAAAACCCCTGCCTTTTGTTCTTACCGTCTACATATGCAAACTTCTGGGGAGGGGAGGACAGCAGGCTTTAAAATGTGGTTAGACTGGCAGCATGTTAATGCCATTATTTTCACTCTCTGGGTTTGGTGTGAAATCTCCTGGTGATGATGGCACAGAGCACTGCTGGTGTTTTCTGAGCTGTGTCACTAACATGAGCAGACCGCTAGCCAAAAGCATCAGCGTTGTCAACACTGGGCTCCCATGAAAATCCAGCCCTTCCTGCCACAGGAGGGCCAAGCCCAGAGGGGGACCTGAGCACTGACCAAACCGCCCAGCGGGGACCACTGTTTGGTGCTGAGCAGCAAAGCCCCCAGTCGAGGAGCTTGGTACTTCTGAAAATCAGCCTCTCCCTACTCAGAGCTCTCCTTGTGCAGGTCGTAGGGTCACAGGCTGCGTTGCACTGCACGGCAGGGAAACCAAGACAGCCGCCTTGCGCTCAAACACTGGTGTTTTAATTCTCTGCTAATTGCAGAGCCACAAGGAGACACCCAGCACAGCAAGCTCTGTGTCTTTTTATTTGTGCACGTTGTCACTCAGCAGCATTCAAAGTTATACATGCAGTAGTGGTTATGAGTTTGTGCAGTTTGATTTACAATATTGCCCACAGGCAATGGCTAATAACCATTATGAGGGCACTAATAGACTTTCACACAACATGTTGGTGGCTGCTCCTCTGTTTACCCCTCATCTCTTTTGTTATGCCTCAGCCCACATCTGGTTTCAAACAAATGCCCTTCTTAGGTGTAGGCCTTGGAAAACTGGCATGAACCTTTGTTGGGTGCCTAGGCTGAAGGCAATGCTGCTGGAGGAAGAGGAACGCATCTGATTCCCTGGGGCACCTCACTGGGAAGCTCAGGCTGAGATGAGTTCGCTTTTAGGTGTCCAGTTTTCTTAAAATTCTCCTTGTTTTGGAGCATTGTTGTTTCCGCATCAGGCACGATGGAGCTGCCAGATATGGAGCACTTGGCACAAAGAATGCCATGGGGGAAAAATACCTCCTGAAGAGCTCAGCAGTTCATGCTGGTGCTGGGCAGCAGGGAGGGAGGTGTTAAAATCTCAGGTGAGGGTGGATTTGTCACTTGTGCTGTACCAGGTACAGCCAGTCTATTACCATTGGCAGGAGGGAGCAGGACTCCAAGGCAAGGACACCGATGAGGGAGAGAGGAGCTGGTCACGCTGGGAGAAGCTGGAGGATGTTCAGTCCCACATAGTGAGAGAGGAAGAAATGCAAGATGCCCAGGGCTGATGCTGCAATGAGAATCCACAGAACTCCACTGCTAACGTATATCGGGGTGATCCTGGCAGGAGAGAAGGAGCCTGCTGAGACCGAGCATCGCTGCTCTCACCTGGGAATGGTCCCTTCCTCCCTGGAGAAGCTGGGTTGAAAGGCCACTGCGTGGGGTCCCATGCCCTGCTCCTGCCTTGAGGGAGCACACATACCCCAGCAAGGGCTCAGGGCAACTCTAGCCTTGTCCTGTATCTGTGTCTCTGGCCCCAACCCTGTACCCATGCTCATGTTACGCCCCAGGGAGAGCTTGGCAAGGCTGAGTCATGCAGGGGTCCTGAAACAGCCAGAGGGAGTCCTGAGCTTCCCATTATGTTCCCAAATGCAAACCCCCAGGGGTTACCACATACTCCAGGCTGGCAGAGGCACTTACCTTTCTGAGGAGGAGGCCCTGTATCCTGTAAAGTAACAGTAGCGGGCATAGAGATAGAGCAGACCCAAGGCTGCAGCCAGACCTGCAGTTGAGAGAGATCACAGTGACCACCTCCAAAGCCTTTTAGAGCTACTTTGAGTGAAGCAGGTAGCCCAAAGTGAAGGAATAGAAGCTCTGTGTCCTCTGGCTCTACCCTCCCATCAGAGACAGAATTACTGCCTAATTTATTGTTTGGAAGGTGGGCAGGACCTGAGGACTGAGCCAGCACTCAGGGGAACAGATCCAGTGACAAATCAGGTAACAGGATGTTCTCACCTTGATGGAAAAAGAGTCCAGTCTGCCACAGAAGTGCCAGGAAAATGGGAAAATACTCAGAGCAGTTCACCCTGGCAGGAAAGAGGAAGGTCATAAACAAGAGAAAGGAGGAGGATCTTCCTTTTTTGCTTCCTCTAGCAGTTTCCAGAGGCTGGAGGCTGTTGCTTTTTAGAGCTGATGTCACCATAAAAAGCCACCAGGCTTGCACCTTTCCCTGCAGTTCCCATCCCACCTTTATTCACAGGAAATAAACAGTGGAAGGAATGGGATCTGCAAGGCACAAGAAATTAATTAAAAGATACCCAAGTCAGACTGTGCACAGAAAAGCTCCGTGAACCACCCGCACTGCCCCTTCCCGAATGCTGCAGCTTAAACCCTGCTGTAAAAGCCCCAAAGCCGCAAGGAAGGTCTGCCCCAGCAGGCTGCAGACATGCTGAGGATGAACTGCATCTTAAGCAGATAAGGCCAGAGCAGCTTGGGCTTTGTGCAGGAGTGGGAGGGAGTGCTTAGCAGTTTGGATTGTTTGTATGCCATGTCCTGCCCCCTCAAAGACAACACAGTAGGACCAAGAGATGCTGGATGATGCTGAGACTAGGCTGGCAAAGGAGCAAAGGGGATGGCTGAGGGGATCCTGCTCCTGCTGCCCATTGTTGGTTTTTTTTTTCAGCACTCAGCTATGGCAAAAGTGGAAGCTTCTTCCCTCTCTGCTTCCCTCCCCACTGCAGCCCTAGCACAGAAGTCACAGCAGAGATGCTGGATTGCAGCTATTCCCATACCAGCCTCAGCTGAGAGCTTTGTGGGAGCTTGTCCTTCCCAGCAAGTGGGGTTCAGGTCAGGGCTGAAGCTGCCTGAGGCTTTGACACCACTTGGCTAAAACCAGCCTAAGACTCAGGCATTCACAACTATGGCTTTGGCAGCCCTACATTCTACAGCAGAGATTTCTGTGTGGTTTCTATCAGCAATGGCTGGTGTGTTTAGGACTCATGACACAACACAGTCTCCATGCCGACTCTCAAGCCCATTAATTTAACACAGAGGGAGGTAACTGCTGAATTACAATCCTGAGAAATCAATGGCAAAGCAGGGGAGGGACACGGCCATTAGACATGAGATCTGTAAAGCATCTTGTAAAAGGAGTTTCTTACTGTGCTCGAAAGATCCTCTCAAATTCAGGTGGGCCCGAGATCTTTGGAGGAGAAATGCCAAACACCCTCCTGGCATGGATCACCTGGAGGAAGAAGTAGGCTGCAGCAAGAGAGAGAAAAGTAGCAGTGGTCAGTCCTCTGGCTGGGCACGGTGGGACTAGGAGCTAACCTTGCACCCCAGCATAGAAGAGAAAACTGGATGAAAATCACAGATTAAGTTTCAGACAAGGAAAAGGGATCAACCAGTGCAATAGTGAAGCGAGAAGTATGCAGTCATGTACCACCAGCAGATATCTGCTTTCTCTCATGAGTAATTAGCAGATCATCTATTATCTACGAAAATTATTACACAGTTCAGATGCACTTTGTTCCTGACAATTTAAATTTTTTTTCAGTCTTTATTTTTTTCCCCTTCTAAATCCTGATAGCTGAGTAGAGTGGGAACTGATGCCACAGATAAGCCACCCAGACTCTGAATTAAATTGTCATGCAATATGGAACCATGGCTGAGAGATGTTCTGTGTGACCCACTGCAGCCCGTTCTTCCACCTTTCTGCACTGCAGTGCTCTTTGTGTGCTAATGTCTACATGAACCTCATGAACTGCTGTAAACCCATTTTTTAAAGAAAGAAATTCTACGTGTTTGCAGAGGAGAACATCTAACAAGAAATTTCTGAACTAAGGAGGTAGCTCAGTTCAGAGGATGGGCTTCCCAGGCACTCACTTTGTTGAACAGGTTTCAAAACCCAGACGAGTTATCAGTCCACTGTCTGAAAAGCAGAGAAGGGCCAGTGCGACAGCAGAAATGAAATATGGAAGTGAAAAGAAATCAGTGAAGGTACAGTAGACTGACCCAGCAAATATTTGGGCATGTGCATCTGATGGTCCCTACCTTGCTCCAGGACTCCCAGGACTGTCACGGCAGCCAGCAGATGAATCTGATCCAACATATTGGTTCTTCCAGACCTTAGAAAATCTGATTTCCTGATCAGAACCTCCTCTGGCCAGGTTTAGTCCTTGCTGGTGTGGCAGTCGGCGGTGGTAGCTGGCAGCATAGGTTTGCTTTAATTGAACAGGGAAGATTCGTATGTGGTGCTTAAAACCAGGAGAAGTCTGGCTTGTCCATTACCATATGCACGAAACATAAATTGGCGGAGACAGGTCTAATGGATTATTTCCGTTCCCACCCTCCCTTTTCCAGCAACGAATCTGCTCGCCCTGGGTCATCTGGTTTAGAACCACTCCTAACGAAGGCCAAGGCACATCCCTCTTGCTGATCTTGCATGAGAAACCACAGCCCTGCTTGGGCTGTTTGGCACCACTCGAGCACCAGGACAGGCAGCGTTTCACCGTACGTATCCCTGCATGCACACACGCTGGAAGGGATGCGCAGGGCACAGAGCACGACTTATGGCCATGACACTGAGACAGCATCGAATAAAGCCCCTGAGTGAAAAAAACACTGCCACGGTAAGACAAGATAAAGTATAAAAGGTATAGATCTGTTTTGCACCGTGATAATTTATTTGGGGATGGGTCAGACCCAGAGAGGGTTTCGGAGCCGGCCCTCGTACTGGAAAGGATGGGCGGTGTGCATTTAAGGCTTCCGATCAGTCCTCAGCCAAATTAACTCTTGTTGTAAACACCAGAGAGAGGTCTATGTGAGTTAAAACCTGCAGAATTCATCAGGATATAGCAAAAGGAAAATGATAGGTTTACATGTCAGGAAAGACCCACTCAGCTAATTCCTGTCTCAGAGCACACAGCTGGCACGGCTGCGAGCTGCTGAGACTGCTGGCTTTGTTTCCTTCCACTCCCTTCATTTGAGGAATTTTCCTTTCAGACCAGGGAAAAAGGAAAGCAGGTTAAGACAAAGCTATTGTTAAATGCCACTATTGTAGAAAATAAGATCCGATTAAAGCAGTTTACAGAGATTACATTGTATGCCTTGACAGATTTTCTAGGAAGCAAGAAGCTGCTTCTGGTTTTCTGCCTCTCTGTAAGGGATAAAGGCACCTGAAGAGGCTATAGCAATGTCCCAGCTTAGTATTTCTCCAAATATCAAACACAGAGACCACCATTTTTCAAGCACCAGCTGTAAGATTGTTTCATCTCAGAATTGGTCTTTTTTCATTCCAGTGACTGTTTAGAAATGCAAGGAACATTATGTTTTGTTTTCTCCTATTTAGCTGTCAAAGAAATGAAGGACTCCCCTGTGCCAACTTGAAAAGGGCAGAGGTCTCCCAGTGCTTAATGACGTTTGATTTCCCTCTGTTCGTGTCTGATTACAGCCCACTAGCAAAAGAAAATACAAAGCAAACCAAGCAAACAAAAAAGATCCAAGCTTACACTTCCATTGGGTGACAGTGCAGCATAACCTGCATCAAAAGTGTCAAATACAGGTAAGGAAACCTGGCCAGGAGGAGCTGTAAAGGCTGCCGTAGAGCACTCCCACTCCCCAGATCATCATTAGATGCAAAACACTTCTAGTATCATCTAGCATAGTCTAAATATAATAAAGGCCAGTAGAAACATGAATGAATAAACAAGCACAGATGTCTCTCCCCTCCTCTTCCCTCCCCTATAAGCATAATTTTTCAAGCTGTCTTTACCTCCTGAAGGGCACAATGTGTTTTCTTGTCTCTGTCACCATCAGAACTCACCTTATTTTCTGTTCTCACTCGGTGTTTGCAAGGAGCAGACACAAGTACCCTCCTCCCAGCACCAAATGACCTTTGATGATGTGTCCATCACTGGTGGACAGCCTCAGCATCCTGTGGACCATGGTGGCCACCAGCACCCCAGTGTAGGGGATGCCACGGCAGGCTCCAGATGGCAGACATGGTCCCCTTCACTGCCCTGGCCTCCACCGCCTTCCTGCTGTTTGCATCCGACCTAAGGACTGCGCAACCACACAGTGACTCGGGTCACGCTGCTTGTGGACAGAAAACTCTCCAGTCCACAAGCAAAGGGAGACCTGCTTGCAGGGAGCTCGGTGAGCCCAGCTGCCTGCACAGCCACCGCATCCCTGGGCTCCGCAGGAGGAGAGGGGCAGGAGGGGAAGCTGGGGTGGGGAGACGGGAACAAGGCGTCACTGCTGTCATCACCTGCTTGCAATGATACTGTCATAAGAATATTGCAAAACCTCACCCTCCGTGGCTGACACAGCCAAATTTCCTCCTCAGCAAAGACGAGTTCTGAGGTCCCAGGCTCACCTCGGGGTGGATTTGCTGAGCAGGAGCTAACAAAATGCTGTCCTCCTCTCTCACTCCCCAGCATGTACTCTGCTCTCCGAGTTACACCAAGTTCCACATGGCCTTGCATTACGGGGCGGCTGGCCTGGCACAGTCCAAACTCCTCTCACCTCCCCCTGAGTCATCACTAGAAACATTTCTCTGTGCTCATTGCTTCTGCCACCTCTTCCTGCAGCCATTAATCCTTTCTGTCTTCTAATTACCATTGTAGGGCTGCACTGAGCTGGATTGCAACACTGATCGGGATTAAAAATAATCTTGGGAAGAAAAATAAGCAACACAAAAGACTTGGAGGAGTTTTAAGCATCTGCAGAGTCTGCAGTACCTATTACTCCATGAGCAGCAGGACAAGGAGAAGCCAGCAGCACTGAGTCCAGCACCATTACAGGCAATAACATCCCCCTAGAAATGTATTTCATGAGAGTACAACAGGCCAAGAGATTTCTGTTAGTGGAAGAGGGAACATTTTGCAGGTGAGCAACTTACCCTTCAGCTGTGAAGCATGGAGGCGCCTCGTCCTTCCAAACGTATGGTAAAAATATGGAAGTATTTTCTAATCTTCTTGGTGCTCGCGCTTCCTTTCCCTTTGAATTCTTTTCCAGCCACTGAGCACATCCAAACCCGTGACTGTGGAACTGCTTGCAGGAACAGTTAGTGTCTTTCTAACAGCCACATGTGGAAAAAAGAGAGGGTTTTTTCATTCAAAATAATTAAAAAACACACAGAGAAACATGACTTTTTTAGTTCAAGAAAATGAGAGCTCAGCCCCGAGGGTCTCAGTCTGTTAACTAACGGATCCCTCAGGCTGGGACGGTGGGGCTGGCGACAGAGACCCTTCTCTTAACTCAGACCAACATGTGTGGAGATCCTCTGGAATCCTTGGATTTTCCAGATGTAAGAAGAAGGACGGGCTAAAAATGTGGCAAGAAAAGGCCATTCCTGGGAAATGGGGAGAGCTGCAGTTCCCACCAGAGCTCTAGCACGGCACAGTGAGCTGGCTCAGATCTGAGCAATTTGACATGTGTCCTGGGTTCTGCGTTTTACAAGAACCATTAAAACTTTGCATGACAAGAATTACCATGTCTTCCTAAAATGTATATTGATACTCCTCCTTTCAGGCAGTGAAATAGGAGGTGGTTGGTTTTGCCAGCAACATCCAGGCTGGAATTATGCGAAGCATCCTTCGGAGTACAAACTCGGTATATACCAGAGATGTGTGTTAGCCTGTTGATCTAGGCAGATTTCAGACAGATATTCCTGACATTTCCATATCTGTGACATATCAAAGAGGTCATGTAAATGTTTTCAAATGATTAGTTCTAGTTATTAAAAAATTTCTAAGGACTGAACCAATCTCTGGGCTGCTTTAACCCTCTGCTTGAATGCCACTGTGTGGAACAGGACCATGGCCACACGCTCCTGTTGACAGTACTGCTCACCTTGGTAATGGTGAAGGGCTTCACTTCAAAGATAAAACAGGGAAAAAGTTCAAAGCTATTTTCTAAAAAGCAAGATGGAAAGCCGAGGCTTTGGGAAACTTTGGGAAACTACATAAAACCTCATTTATTTAGGGATAATTTGGAGAAAATTTTTTTAAAGCTTTCTTCTTGCTGAGCTTTATCTGTATGCATATTAAATCTGACTAGATGGCATATCAGTATAAAAGCAATGCCAAAATTCTTCATCAAAAGGCACTGATACATGTAAATGAATAATAACCCGTCTTGTATGGTCAACATCTGTTAAAAATATGAAACCAGGCAAATTAAATCTCTCTTTTGTCCTGCACTGTCTTCTGTTATTGTCACACAAGGCAACTCCTTTCCATGTGTTTTGCCAATTTTCCTACTCCCTTTTCAGCTGAATGTCAGAAATAGCAAATAAACAAAACAGAACAACACCAGAAAGGCAACTGCACTTCTGGCTAGCTCGAAGAATGAATCTCTGGAGCGATAAGTGCATATGGCAGGGAGGGGGAGGATTTCCCTTTTCGGAGGGACAAACAAGCCTTTCAAACATCTTTGGCAGCTCTTATGTTAGCACACACTTAGTATTATCCTATAATGATGTGGGGAAAAAAATTGCAAGGCTACAGAGTGCATCAAAATACATCAAAGGCTGAAGAGTGGTCATGGAGTGCAGCTTCCCTTTCCCTAAATTATAGGGGTGAAGAAATAGAGCTATTTAGCTTTTCTATCTTGTTTGGACCAGAAAGCCGGATGCTGGCCAGCCTGCCTGACACAGTTGCTTTTAACCACAGGGAGGCTGTAATGGCAATGAAGTGATGCTACTCTGCAGACTATCCGCCTCCCAAAACCTGGAGGCAGGATGGATGGTGTCTATAAGTGCTCTGACAAGAAGAGGATTCATTGAGTGAGACTGGGCAGTTACTGAGCTCCTGGTTAGAGCTGTACTCCCTGTGCCCTGGAGCTCTTCTGGGCAAAGAGAGAATCTGCCATAATTTGAGGATTTCTTGTAGCACTTACACAAGAAGTATTTCACCACTTCCAGTTTCCTGACATAATTCCACTGTCCTCTTCCAGAAAGGTGCATTCAATGTTTGTTTTAAGGAAAATTTGCTTTCTTATACAAATCCCTCAGAAGCCATCACGCTTTCAATACATTGTCTGCAAAACATGCAGTCTTACTCTTTTTGATTTGTGCCTGTGATGGCAATAAGCAAGATGGACAGTAATGGGATGTGGGTCCCGCTGCCCATTGCATCACACTTAAGGAAACCCATTTTCCAGCATCCACCTCACTGCTCCACACTGCACAGGACTGGGATGCTGCCAAATAACTGGGCACGGTAGCCACTTCCATTAAGAAAATTCTCAATGCTCAAGTCGGTGCTCAATGCTTCCTGGCTGCACAGGCTTCTGTCTGCAGGACAGCATTCATCCCCTACCTCGGCAGGGTCAGAGTAGCTTTCATCTGGGGTCCAGCATGGCAAAGCAGAGTTGAACACAGCACACAGGAGCTTGGTCTTTGGTATTTGAAAGCCCTGACATTAGTCTGGTCATTGCAGTTTTACATCACAATTTAGTCCTTTTGTTTAGCACCTGCAGAGATCCCAAACTGATGCCATGCCCTGTGCGGTTTCAGTGATTACGTGTAACAGCTCGTGCACTCTATTTGCCATCTTGGTCCTCTCATCCTGAATACCCCTCTGAAATTTCTGGCTGTTGCTATAGTTCTGCAAATTCCAAAGAATAATTTGCTCTGCCCTTTGAGTGGACAAAAGAGCTCTGGTATCTGTGTGACAACTAAGCTTTTAGCAGCAAGAATAACAGCACTAGACATTAAAAAGAAAAGCAGATTATACAAGAAAGGGATTTAAGGGAGCTCAATCTCAAACTCCTGCAATTTCTCAAGAGAAGCACTGGTGTCTCACAATCTATTTAAAAGATCTTTCACCAAGCCACGTGCCACAGAAAAAGAATTAGCAATTACCCATATGACTGCTCATCGTTTGCTGGTATAATCCAATGCTATAAGGATATTGTCTGGGCCGAGGCAGCCAAATAGGATTTTAATTCTTTAACACCACCGAACCAGTAATTGCTTGTTGTTTTTAACTGCTCATCTGCCAGACCTTCTAGTGCAAGCAAGACTAGAAATGATAGTTATGAAGCAATCAAAAAGCTTCTGGGACTGGCTTCAGCCAACCAAGCACCAAAATCCTTTCTGAGCTGGTCACCTGTAGTGGTGGAAATGAGCAACAGAACAGGGACTTCAGCTTGAACATCCGTTTGGAAAAGTGCATCTGGAGGAGAACGTGGGTGCTCACCTACAAGGGCATTTATTTCACACTAACTTTAAGGATCAGTCTTACCTCTTCTAAAGAAATGTCAACAGACTATGCTGCCAGAAAAAATCTTGTGTTTTGTCTGATAAATAGCAGGATGGAGGTCAAGCAGACAATAAGGTCCTTACAGAGATATCCTTAATTCAAGTTGTTGTGGGAGGTTTTATTAGGACACTACTAGTTTCTACGATTTTTAACTCCTGCCAAAGAAGGATGTGGCTGTTCAGGAATATACAATCCTGTCTGTTGGTATAGGACTTACCAGGGACCAAATGTTTAGGTTGTTACTAAAGCAAACAGAAAAATCTCCGCCCATCATTTCCAGAGGTTCAATATTTACACTAGATTAATGTGATCAGCTGCTATCTGCAGAACACTTTCTTTTTTTTTTTACTTCAGTGAAAATGAGTTCAAATTCCTCCCAAAGTCTTCTAATGATCAATCCTTTCAGTATTTAACATTTCTTGTACCAGTGATCTTCTTAACCCTAAATGTAGGGTTTCTTAAGCAGATATAGAATCATAGAGTCATAGAATAGCCTTGGTTGGAAGAGACCTCTAAGATCATCCAGTCCAACCATTAACCCAGCACTGCCCAGTCCCCACTGCCCCATGTCCCTCAGCACCACATCTCCACGGCTCTGAAATCCCTCCAGGGATGGGGACTGACCACTGCCCTGGGCAGCCTGGGCCAGTGCTGGGGAACCCTTTCAGTGAGGAAATTCTTCCTAATATCCAATCTAAACCTCCCCTGGCACAACTTGAGGCCATTACCCCTAGTCCTATCACTGTTACCTGGGAAAAAAGACTGACCATACACATAGATCTTTTATTATGTATATTTTTAGTACATATAGATTTTTTATTATACAAGTGTGTGTACATATATAAAAAAATCTATGAAGAGCTGTAAAGCAGACTGGTTTAGTAATCAGTTAAAAAATTAGTAAACAATTAGAAACAGCTTTCATGTTAAAATTAATTTGGGGATTTTTCGGAGTTTGCCTCAGGTCTACATCTTTATATTCATAAAGGGAGGAAGATCTCTCTGATTCTTTTTGCTGCCTTGCAAAATGGTATCAGAAAACAACCTCTAACAAAAACCTATCTAGGATTACAGGTTAAAAATGTACCTGTTCACAGGACAAAGTCTTAGATAAAAACATCCCCATAAACAGAGGAAGCTAATGATGTGCTTTCATAAGATAAGGCAGCGACTGATTCCAGTTCCACATATAGACCAGTGCAAAAAAGAAAGTCTAATGGGGGGAAACGTTTAGAATAAATAACAGGAATGAACTGGAAATGTAAAACCAAAATAGTGAGCTTGTCTGATACGCACCAGATAGTTATAAACCACAGTTTCTAAGAAGGCAAACGAGGGGGCAGCTCAGCAGGGTTAAAGAATTCCAGCTCTTACCTAGCCTGGTTTCTTGATGGAATACTAAAGCACCATATTTTTTACTCTGGAATTTGAGAAGAGCAACATTCCCTGAGGCACAGCTGATATTTTTATTAGTCTTAATCAGACCTATCTCTTCATTCCTCCTCATTCTTTTGAGCTTCCATTGAGCTTGGTAGCAGCTTGCCTTTATAATTTGATCTATTTCTTTCAGTTATAATACTCGCCCCATGATTAATTCAAGTCTTGAGTGATAAGATCTAACTCTAAGCTATTTGACTTGAAAATGAGAGCAAAGGTTGTCATGTTTCACTTGTGTAACCTTAACCATTCCTTTCACTCTCCTGCCAAGCAGACATTTTCTGTGTCTGCCTCTAGACTACCTGCATTTTCCTACCAGCCCACACACCAAAGGAGGCCTCTCATCCCCCAACTTCTGTTTGATTTTTTGATAGCCAGTTCTGAAATAAATCCCCACCTCCACATCCTCTTGGGTTTTTACATTAGAAAGCTTCTACATCTCCTAACTCTGCAGAGAATACTGCACCGCTTGTTGGACTTTCACACAGCCAGAGTGCTGCTTTTCAATCTGTGACTCACCGTTTTCCCTGGAAACATTACTAGAACAGTCATGTTTAGGGTTTTTTTTAACAATTTCCAGCTTTTCAGCTGGATTCACTGAAAATTGGGGTGAATTTAAGCTCAGGACAGTAAGGAACAATGAGAACATCATGCCCTTAGAGCCGCACTAATCACCCTCATTATTCCAAACGGAAAGAAAACCCAGTGGATTCTAGGCTCTTGCTCACATCTTTGGTTCACATGCTCTTTCCTAGATCTGCTTTAAAAAAGGTTATTTGATTTCTGGTATAACACTAAGCATTGTTTCCTTTCATTCCCCCATAATCAAACAGCAGTAAACCCCAAACTCAGTAGGTAAGCCTCAAGGACAGGCTCTGCTATTGCCTTGGTGAGTGAGGATGGACAGAAATGTTTGGTGTTAATACAAGGAGAAACACAGCCATGAGGTCCCCTGTCTCCATTTTGTCATGCACAAGCAGCTCCAGTGTAGAGCCCTTGGGCTGCCGCTGGGGAGAGTGTCAGAGCTCTCACAGCCTTGGTTTCCCATCCAAAGGGTTTTCAGACAAAGACAATATGGACATCACAGGCTATGTCTCAGGTTCACCTTATGCTTCAGGGAGCTCGTGGGAGCAGTCTGCTCAGGTAAAATAAAACATAGATATTCTCATGAAAGAAACCTCCAGTACCTCTCCATAGTGCACACCTTTTGCCCATTATCAGATGATTTTGGTCAAGAGTTCAGACTGACAAGAACTAGCGAACCAAAGGAAATTTTCCTCTGTAACCATTAAAATGAGGGAGGGAATGCAATACAGCACCATAATGTTATCTTGGTTTTGTCAACCACAGCCATGCAAGAAAACGCAGCGTATTCCCCCAGAAAACTCTGGCAGATCACCAGGTTAGAGCTGCTGGGGTCACCTTCACTGCACCCAACCTCATGCAGTGGGCTGGGAATAGGGGCTAGCTGCAGTCCTCTTCGTCCTCCTGCCACATCCATGCCAACTTCACTGCCATCCCTGGTTACAGCACGGCTTGGCAGCCGTTCGCTCCAGCGGTGACAGTCCTTAGCAAACGCTTTGCTCCTGCAGGACTTGAGGGGCCAGGCAGGCACAGGACCACCTCCAGACTCAGCGCTAGTCCCTTCCTAGGAGATGACTATCACATATGCAAGCAGCAGCAAATCCTATAAGCCCTTCACTCCTGGCTGCTTTGCTCCTGGCAACCAGGGATGTAAATCTGTTCACCATTCCCAAACAGCTCACGCCAGGCAGCCGGAGGAAGAGAGACCCTTGGAGGTGCCTGCACTTTTTTGGGGCTGTTGGCAAAGGGCTGCCAGGAGCTGAAAGTCCCCACGAGGTGGAGAAATGCTGGAGACACATCTCATCCCTGGCTGCAGAATTGGACCCTTACAAACACAGGGTTTGCTTATTCCTCATTCCCCTTTCTGGCATAGAATGGAGCCTTTTTCTGCAGAAAAGAGGAGGAATTTCAGAGGGACTCTGCAGGGAGGGGAGGGCCAGGCAATGCCAGGAAGGGTGCGAGCCGGGGCCCCAAACCACACACCCAGCACAAGTGTTTGGCGCCGGCTTGGGAGAAGCCCGGGCCGGGAGGGAGGTTTTAATGCATTTTTGCCACCAGAAGGCAGTAGGGAGCCGCAGATGCGAACAGTGGGTGTTCAGCAGGACCTTCCCCTGGGAGAAACAGCAGAAGGAGCCTCTCCCTCCCCTGTGCATGGTTGTAGTGCTCTCGTTCAGCCCCTTCGCTGTCCTTAGGAAAGCACAGGGGATTGCAGCTTAGCTGGAGAGCCCTGTTAATATTTTCTTTGGGAAATAAATGTGCATCTTTTTTTTTTCTGAGTAATAGCTATACGAGACAGGAACATAAAAACATCAAAAGGGGAAGGTCAGGATGGTCTCTGGGGGCCAGGATACACAAGCAGCCACGAGGCAGCAAACACATCGGTGGTGCTTTAGCTGGGAGTGTCGCACCCTCCAGTCGCAGCAAGTGATGTCCTGCCTGCAAAGGGAGGGATCCCAGCCTGGGATGAACGTGCCAGAGATGTTCTGGCTGCTCCTTGAGGCAGAACGTCTCTGGCTGCACGGGGCACCTCTCTACCAGGCATGGTTAGGTCAGGGAATGCCCCGAGTTACACAGACACCATGTGAGGTTCAGGGATTTGAGAGCAGCCCTGGCACAGTGGCTGGGAGAGAGCACCACTGGCCAGGCCAAGGGGATGTGCAAGCACCGGAGCTGCCGGGGACTGCAGCTTCTGCAGGGCCTCTGGTGGGTTTGTGAGCTTAGCTAGAAGCTGGCATCAAGAAGTGGCTCTGAAGTAATTTCCATTTATAGCGAAATATTTTCACCTGATTAATGACAAATTTTCTAACTGAGAATTGGACATAAATCCTCAGCACACACAACCTTCCCCCTCCATCTGCTGAAACCTTCCTGGGGAGAGCACAGGTACAGACCAGACCCCCCCCCTTCAGCAGGGATTCTCGAGCACTGCTGGTTTTTTGGAGGGGGAGCTAAATGTGCAAAGTCACTCTGCCCTGCAGCTCCGAGGTACGAATGAGCGCTTGTTAGGGATAGTGAGTGCACATCAGATCCTTGTTGGCCAGTTGCAGGCACTGTGGCTGCAGTGCAGCTGTGCTGTCACCCTCCTTGCAGGCATCTGCTTTTCCTCCCATCTCACGCAGAGCAGGGAAGGAGCTGTTTCTAGGAAGTGTTTTTTCCTGGGAGGGTTGTTTCTCAGAAGCGAGTCCCTCCTGCACATTACTGACTTACAGAGCTCTTGATGGCAATTTAAGAAGTTGCCAAGCTCAGTTTTCCACCTGGGTCATCCACGAGAAGATGATACTCCATAGCAAGGACAACTGAACAGGATCTATGTCCCACCTCGGCTGTTCTGACTGATGGTGAAGAATCTCATCAGCAGTGAAGTATTTCAGTCAGCAGGAGAGCAGCAGGCCCTGAGAGGTCACTGAGTTAAGTGCTGCTAATTCCCTGTTTATTGACTTCTGCAAGTCAGGATTACGAGGAGCCAGGGGTGCGAGGTGGCCTTGTGCTGATTACGTGGCATGTCAGGAATGCAGCAAAACCCCACGGTTTTTGCCTGTTTTCTAAGAAGAGGACGCGGTGGGGAAGGCAGGGAGCTGCTGAGGGGGAGTGTGGTGCTGCACCCAGCTCAGTTACCCCAGGGTTGCATTTGGCCCCAGATGCCTGGGCTTCTCATGAAGGGCTGGAGCCGTTTGTGCCCCCTGAAGACAAGGGGTGAGTGGGGTGTGGGTGGCAACGCTCCTGGACAATCCTGGCCATGGGGCCTCCCCCTGCCCTGGAGCAATCACATGCTGGCACGGGAGAAGAGGTTTCCTGCCTTCCTTCCTTTGTAGAGTCAATCTGGACAATGTCCTGCCCTTCTCTCTCCTACATAATAAACCCATTCACCTCTTTCCTTTCTCCCTGTGATATTCTACATTTCCGTGGAATTTCAATTGCCATTAATCTCACCCCATCAATCCTTCAAAACTTACGTTTGTAAACTTGACCACTGAGAATTGAAAATGTTTGGGTTTTTTTTTTCTTCAAAACAAACACAAAAAAGTTTCCTTGGCAAAACAACTGCTTTCAAACAAACAAACAACAGCCCTGAAGCAGACAGCCGCTGGCTGGCCACATGCAAGGCGGTACCTGCTCACCAGGAGGGTTGTGTGTTGCTGTACAGACACCAGTCACAGAGGGATTAGTGTGGAGCCACGAAGCAGCTGGGGGAGAACAACTATGGGCAGTCACTGTTGGCCCCAGCTGACCTGAAACACGTGAGCTAAAGCAGAAAGACTTTCTGTTTCAGCACAGAGTTGTCTTTTTTGGCCTCCTTACTAACAACACTCACAGCCCCTCCCTGTGCCGTGGCTCCCAGCGAGCTGTGTGGAACAAGGATTTTGTGCTTTGCAAAAGTTTTGAGCATTGCTGATGCACTCAGGCCACGAAAGTGGTGGCAGCCTGTTGTTCCTGCTGGCAGGCTTCAGCTGGTTGGGGGATGCTGTTTGCATCCCAACTGTAATCTGTATTTCCTTAGCGAGGGAATAACAGCACGAGCCTCAGAGCACCAGAAGGCATCTGACATCCATCTCCTGTTGCATGCATTGCAGGCATGCTCAGATAAAAATGCCTCAAGTTTGAGACTCAAGGAGGACACAATTCTGGGGACATTTGAAGGCCACTCTCAAGCAAACCTACGTCTGGTCTGTGAAAGAACTGGTGGAAAGGGGCACAGTGGGAACGAAGCAGTGCCCAGAAAACTGGTGCAATGTCTAAGGGAGCCACAAAAGCTGTTCCAACCCATGGAAACCATCAGGATTTCCCTAGCTTATATCCGGACCAAACTTGCACCTATTGTCTTGGGTAACTTCATGACTTTATTAATTTCCTTTAGACATTTAGCCCCCTCCATTCTGATAATGTTGGTGTATCTTTTCCCGTCCTTTTCTCAGGCATGCTCTCCAGAGATGTCATTGTAAAGAAATGTGTTTTCCATGAAAAGCATACCAGGGTGCATGGACATTGCCCCATACAGAGATGTGAGCTTGTCTTCCCTCCTGCAGTTCAAAGTTTGAAAGAGCAAAAGTCAGTGTTCTCCTGCTGGTCATCTGCCTTGGCTGCCTGCTCTCTGTCAGTGTGGTGACACTAATGTCCTGCAACTCCAACCTGCCTGACTTTCCACTCGCTTCTTGCCAGTTTTCCAGAGGAGAATGAGTCTGAAAAGACCCACTACTAATGCTTGAAATGCAAGGAGAACGCAAGCGATGCGGCAATGCCCTGCAGGGATTAAGGAAGGAGGAATTATTCCAAGAGGGAATTAAGAATGGAAAATACCAGCTGAAAACAGGAGGTTTCTCTTTCTGGTAGCAGTCAGGGCAAGAAAAGTTCCTAAAAAGACAATTATTCAAAGCTGTGGTTCACTTATAAACTGAGGATTTCCTCTCACCGCAGAGTTCTGCCTGTTCAGACCCTGTCAGCCTCGCCACGCTGCCCGTTTTCTGCCTTTCCAAATTTACTGCCAGAGAACAGCACGCTCCCTAAGTGTTTATCAGTGGAACAAGGCAAATCTCCTGCGGCAATGCCTGAACACACCTAAATGGTTTTCCTTGACAATGTCATGTTTGCTGTGTGGTATCTGCCATCCCTCTTTCTTTCATCGCCGCTGCCCTGGCACTCTGTATTCTGGTCTAAAAATATCACCTTCTCGGCTGCCAAGGCAGTTAAATCTCTGTGCATGTTTCTTCTGTTCCCTTTATCCTTCTTTTTTTTTTTTTTTTTTTTCTTTCTGGATTATGTATCTCTCTGATTTTGTATCCCTTGTTTTGAAATTCAAACATCGTGAAAATCACAGCGTAGGATATGCTTTTATCAGCTTTTTTTTTTTATTAAACTTCAGCTGTTCTGTTCCCCCTGATGACAAAGCAGCAGAGGCAGGAGCGGGTTTCAGGGCTGCCTGCCTGTGCCATGATTCAGCAGGTTGTAAAAGGAAGGAATGTCTTCTTTTTTTGGGAAAGGGTGGGAGAGAAAGGGAGGCACGTGTGAGGCATGTGTGTGTATATTTGACTTCCTGGTGCTTGTGTGATTGCAGCAGTAGCATCGTGCTGTCCTGCGAGTTATGTTGGAGTTAATAACCTGTTTCAAGAGAGGCTTTAGAAATATTTAGTGAAAAATTGGATTTTGCCTAGACTGGGGAGGGAGCCTACTAAATTATGCTGCTTTATTACCCTTTAAAGTATTCCCCTGTGGTGTTTTTAGTTTCTTATTTAAAGCACTTGGTATCTCCTGTGTTGCCTGTTGTTTGTGGCTGTTTCCCTGCCTGTCTGTCTGCATCTTCTGTTCAGTCCCTGGGTGTAGCTCAGTCACCAGTGAGGTTTAGGAGCCAGCTTGGTGGCTTTCTGGAAAAATGTGAGCGTTTTGATTCCAAACTTCAGTGTAAACAGGGATTTGCTGATTTCATTTATGCTGAGCCTTATTTCTGAGCGCCGGGGCCCTGCCTGCATTGTCCTAACGTGGTGGAATTTTCTCTGTGGGGAGACTTAGGTTGCTGACTCATTGCATCAACTCAAAACAGATTTATGTTTACCAAAAAAACCCAACCCTCTTCTTACTTCCTTCTTCCCACTCCTCCTAGCAATGTTGAATTTGGTATTCCTACGGAATACCTCCTATCTGCCAGAACAGGCTGCAGCCCACAGACCGCACAGGAGCTTGCTTTAAGCTCGGCAGTTCAGATACAGCTTTGCATTTAACTGTTCTCAGCTGGAGCAGCTCAGATACAACTCAGAAGTGATATTACTGACAGGGGGACAGGACTGTTCTCATCGCAGGGCCTTGTTCATTGCCACCCCGCACTGCCACGCATACGCAGGGGGATAAGGGGACTCCTGAAGTTTAATCTGACAGTCACTTTTGTGCTCCCGTACAAACCAGTTACCTCCCAGTCAGCACATCGGGGGGTTATCCCTGCATTTCCCTGTGCTTCTCTATTTGTTGGGATGTACAAATGTTTAGTATTTACAGTGTTTCACCTCTACAGAAATACATGATGTTAATTTTGGAAATATAGCATGGCTTAAAGCTTCTGATACCACACAAGGCCTTTAAACAAGCGGCTGCCTCAGCAGCACTGTCATGTTCTAAACACAGTGGAGCACATGTCAAATTTGATGGTTTTCTTAAAATTTCAGCTTGCAATTGAGCAAAAAATACCGGTCAGGCTGAATTTTCTGAAAAAGCAGGAAAACTTGAAAACCCTTTCCAAGGAGCTAAGAGAAGCAAAGGTGGATTTGCTGTTTGTATCGTGGTGCTCAGGCAGTGGCCTCCAGCCTCTGGGAGGGCCCTCCCGGCTGAGCCCGCCGCAATGGCAGACCCCTCCACGGTGAGGGTGAAGTAAGCCCGGCCGCTGGGGTCTCGCCTCAGGGCCTGCGGCAGCAGCGGGGCGAGGGACCCCCTCAGCCCTTCCCCACCACCGGGCCGCCACAGTCCGCGCGGCGGGGGGTCCGTGAGACGGGGGCCCGGCATTGCTCAGCCCCCTCCCGCCGGGCAGCGCAGCGCCCTGTCAACCACCACAGCGCCCCGCGACGGAGACGCGCTGGGTCCCCGCCCACACTTCAACGGCCTTCCCTCAACCCGCCAATCAGCCAACACTTCCTGCAACCCCGCCAACCAATGACAGCACTCCACGAAGGGCAGCGCCGTTGGGGCGTGTTTTGAGGCGGGCAAGCGGTTGAGCGACGGCTGCAAGAACCAATCGAGACGCCGAACGGGCGGCGGGGAGCGAGGGCAGGCGCGCTCTCCACCAATGGGAGCGGCGGAGCGAGGTGAGCCGGGGGCGGGGCTGGCGCGCAATAGATAGGCGGGCGGCGGCGGCAGCTCTGGGTGCGCGGACACGTGACGGAGGTGAGGGCCGCGCAAGGGAGGGGAAGCTGGGGGCGGTGGACGGGGGCGCGCAGGGCTGCGGTGGGTGAGTGCAGCCCCTTAGCCCTCGGGGCACCTTCGCGACCATTGGGGTGGGGGATCGGGCCCGCCCGCGGGGGCATACCGGGGGATTGGCGGGGCGAGACGGCGGGGCAGCCTGAGGGAGCCGGGCCTGCCGGGGGGGCGGGCAGCGGACAGGGCCCGGCGGGGTGGCGGGGCGCTGCTGAGATGTGGTAGGCGGCGGGGGGCCGTGTGGGTGCGGGGAGGGCGGCGGGTTGCCCGGGGGTGGAGAGGCGGGGGGTCACCCCCGGGAGCCGGGGTGAGGGGGGCGGCCGTGTCTGGGGAGGCCCTGCGGCGGGGTCGGGCACGGGGCTGCTGCAGGCGCCGGCAGCGCCCACTGGGCCCCAGTAGGTCTCTGAGAGGCCTGGTGGGGAGCGGCGGGTCTTCTGGTAAGTTCTGGGACCTCTGGGCGACTTGTGGCAGGGCTGCGGCTGGAGCGAGGCCCACGGGGGGTTGGTTGTCCTCCTCCCCGATGGGGTGGGACGGGGAGCGGCGTCTGAGGGGGAGGGAGGCGGGGGTTGGAGGGTTGGCCTGTGGTTTGGGTTTTATTTGGCTCCTTCTTCTAATGTCGGCCACTAACGTATGGAAATAGTCCTGAGCTACCTAAAAATGCTCGCTAGGAAACCCCGCAGAGGTAGAAGGGGCGGTGGGTGCGGAGCATGGCGTCTGGCCTGGCTCGGGCTGTGCCAGCGGAAGGAGAAGTCTCTGGAAGGGGGGAGTTGAAGAGGCAGAACTGGAGGCCCAACAGGTGGGGAAGATGTGGTAATCAAACAGCGAGGGAGGCCAAAGGTGGAGTACAGGCAAGGAGACTCTGCAGCAGCCAGGTCTGAGAATTTGGGAGGTGTGAAATGCGTGTTTTGATTTTTACCGCCCGTAATATCATTTATGGTGGGTGTCTTCAACGTAGTGTATAAATGACATCTCAGCTCTCATTTTTGGTATTGTGTGCTTTTTACAACAAAAAACCCCACACCTTTGAATTGCAGCATGCATAACCTACTGCTTTCTTGTCTGTACTGATCCTAAAGAGTGAATTTTTACATGCAGTTTTGTGGTTAAGAACTTTCTAGGCTGTAGAAAGAGAAATGCTGCAGGTGATTTTGCTGTTAAGGGAAGCAGACATGTATTAATAGTAGTAGTAGTAATGATAAAGGTCTGGACTTTATTATTAGTAGTGTTAACTTAATGCTGCAGTGTTTCTGCAGAGCATCATGGAAAACTTTCTGGACGTTTAACTTGGAGTGTGTTAAATGACTGAAAACTAGTCCCTAGGAATGTAATGTATTTTTAAATGCAGTATGTTTACTTAACATTGTCAAATAAGTATAGCTAGCAGATAGCTGGTAAAATGTCTCATAAAACCTGTGGTTGAGGTCATTGCTAAAATATTGCAAGGAGATAGTGGAACTATAATAATGTATGAGATAATACAGATAAAATAGTGGTTAAATATAGGTTGAAATATGTCACTTGAGGTTCACTCTGATGCACTCAAAATTACTTAAAAAACCTCCTTACCGTTGATTTGGCGGTATTACACAGACTTATACAAAATATTTAACAAAGCTAGGAAAAGCTTTGAGCTGAACTTTGTGTTTTTATAAAGTCTCAGTATTTCTGTTTTTAAAAAAATATTATGAGGGGGATACTTGTACAATTCACAGATGACTTCACAAGCTGTGTGTAAGATGTAAACTGCTTCCTGGTATCCGCTGCCCCTCCTAGGAAGGGAAGCCTAATGCAAAGCAGTAAGAAAGGCTGTGGCTTCCGTTAGGTTACCCTCTCATTTGATGTGCTGCAGCACATCCTCCTATGTAAATGAATAAGTCTTTTACTGAGAACGCACTGTGACTTGTGCTTAGCCTTGCCTTTTACTTCCTTTTCTGGCTTTTCATTTTTCTGCCTCTGGTAGTGATTGTGATGGCAGCCTGTTCTTGCTGGAATCAGTTCTGTAGCAGGACAACTTGAATTGATTTCTAGACATGATGGTCTGAAAGATCTTGGGACACCTCCAGTTCTCCCCCCACCTAACATAATTTTCCTAGCAGCCCATCTGTTTGATGGTCAAAAAGCCTTGCGGTTCTGTCTTTGCCCTCCAAGGACTTCCAGTTCTGTGGGAGTGATCTCTTTGCTGACAAACAGTACATGGTGTTTTCTCCCTTACTTGTATCTGTGCTGTTGTACATTATTTTTTAGAAACAGGCATATTTGAAATGCTTATTAAAAACAAGCTTTGTGCTTGTCACCTTTCACACCTAATCTCTTGCCTGGTTTGTGCTCCTTAAAACCCAAACACAAGGCAGCTTTTTCTGTGGGGCTGATGAGCTCTCCAGGAGAGGTTTGGCTGATCCTTTCCAGGATGCTTTCCTCTAATCTTACATAGCAATATATCCTAGCCACCCCTTCCTTAAAAAAAATCAAAAAAAAAGGGGAGAGGGGAGAACCACCCCCAAACAGAGCTCCTGCTTCTGGCCTGTTGTGAGCAAAGCTTTTCTAGTTTAGCCTTGTCTGCTGTTCATTGAGTTATGATGTTAAAGACAATGCTGGAAGCTGTCTTGCTGCAAAACTAATCATTTAAGGGGAAAAAGTACTGTCTGCATTATATGAACTGCTGCATATATATATTAATGTAAATTTATTGTATCCCTCTTAGTGGGGTGGTGAGGTAACATACTGGTTGCTGAAATTAGTGCTCAGCTTTGCTGTAATGTAGATCTCCCAAATCTGCCTAAAAACAGGTCTGTCTTAGACAAGCCTAGATGGTGGAGTTGCACATGAAACTATGACATTAAGCTGACTCTGCTGCCAACAGCTTTATTTTCTTTATCCTTGGCTACTTACTTTATCTTACAGTACTTCCACTTGTACTGCTACAACTCTTCTTGCCTTTGCATGCTGGACTGGACCGGTATTGTGTCAGGGTTAAAATAACATGGCAGAAGGATTTCGAGTCATCTTAAACCAGCTGCTAGTTCATCATGAGGCTGAGTAAACAGTTACCCTGGCACCGCAGAGGAGTCAGGATGTGGAAGGTGGAGGGACTGAGAGATGCAGAGAAGGTTTGCTCTGATATTCAGTAGATCTGAATTTAAGAAACCAGTGGACTATGAAGTAGGGTAGCCAAGCCTTTGCTGAGAAACCATAAAAATCTCATTTGAAGAGGGAAAATGAATATCTGTGTCTCAGCCTTTCTATTCTCGTCTCCTTGCTTTTTTGTGTGTTGTGATTAATTTCTTTACTTTTGTGCCTTTAAATTTTTCTTCCATAATTGTTGCTTTGCATGAGGATGCATTGTGCTTGTTTTTACTGGTGTGCTTCCACTGTAAATACAATACTGACATCCAGTATTTGGAACACAGGACTTTGATAGCAAATTTTGCTCTTCCTATATTTAAGTCATTCAGCTGTCACTTCAGATGCTGCTGAAATAGAAACCACTAATGCTCTTCCAGTTAAATTGCTGAGGTGTACTTCATAGTAAGTGACTTATTTTTAATAAGACCCATTTAATCTGACTGTTAATTCTTCTAAAAAAAAGTAAGTAGTAAACTAGATAGCCAGTAGCAATGCAGATGTATTTATATGTTCTGAAATATGCAGTGTTAAGAACTGGCTTGATGAACCACTCAAATAGATTAGTAACCAAGGAGATGATTAAACTGGTTTTGCAGGCTCTGTTTGACCTGACAGGGAAGTTACTTTCTAAATAGTATGTTCTGGAAGTGTGATAGCAAAGAACTTAAACATCCTTTGTGTGGGCCCTTTCACTGTGTGTTCTTCCCCACAGCATGTAGGTTAGAGAGAATGGTGACAACTGGCTGCTGTATGGGTCAAGTGTTTCCAGTGTCATGCCAATAATTAAGTACTTTCCCCTTTATGCCCAGTAAGAGGGGAGTTCTAAACAAAAATCTCAGATGCTGCATGACCTCCTTGAAATCCAAAGGTAGCAATCCCTTAGCCCTACATTTTAAGAGTGCCACTTCTGTGGTAAGAAGCTGATCCTGTCTTTGACTCAAACTCTCTTCCATGTGTTAGTACTTAAGTATTATACTGCAGCAGTTTTCCCTTTGGTCCAAGTGGTGTGCCAATCTGTATAAGTGTCTGAAGACCTTTTAAAAAAGAAATATGAAGTTTTAGTCATCTCTGACTTGCAGCATTGTTATGGTGAAAATGAGGGTTGCACTGAAGTAGAATGGAGAGGTCAGAAGCTCTGGCCTGTTATGAAAGGGTTCCTTTGTTAAAGACATTTGGCAGTTGCATGGACAGAAATACACTAACCTTCAGAAATATTACACAGTTAAACCTAAAGGGGGAAGTGCACAGAGTGTCAGAAATGGCTAATGATGATAATGCCTTGGAAATTGGACACTTCCAGGGAGAAATCTGATCATAACAGAGTAGATGGCTGTGTGTCTGAAGGTTAGGCTACATTTTAGGTGACTAATTGAACACCTGTAGTTGCTAACAACTTAAAGCTCCACTGAAAAATTGGTTTATGCCTGTTTTGTGTAAAACCTAGGTTTCTACTCTCTCCTCCTCCCTTTATGTCTTCTATTTAGGAATAACCTAATTTACTAGGGCATGATCATGTTTGTTGTGTCCCTAAGGATTGTGTGAAGTGAAGTTGAAATTTTCTTCTGTAGCAGTACATCCATTATGGATAGAAGTAGCTTTTTAAATATCGAAAATGTGTGCTTCACTTAAATGGCTTTTCTGAGAACACAGTGTCTCTTACTTCTTAGAATTTACTTAGCTTGTATATTGTTACAGATTAACAGAATAAGGAGTTTGGCATGACAACGGACAGCTGCAGGATATTCTACCAGTCTGTACTCAAGGTGTATGAATGGTAGCTTATGTTGAATTTGGGACTGATTTAATACGTGATAAAAACTTGTGAATGCTGCTTGCCAATGACTGTAAAGAGGCAATGACATTAAACTGGATTAGCTTCTCTTCATGCTTTTAGCTTCCTTCTTTCTTTGGGGGGAGAAGGGAAAAAAAACTTCCTTGGGAGCTTGGAACGGATAGTACTTCTAGCTTGAAATGAGGTTCCCATGCCTCAAATTCAGAGAGAGTATTCCCTGATAAATGTAGACCTACAGGGTAAATACCTGTGGCTGTATCAGGAGCACGGATGAGCAGAGTGGTGTAGCTCCTGCCTCTGCTGTATGGGTCACTGGTAGAATTGTCTGGTTTCACTAGGGTCCTTTGACAGAATAATTTCTGGAGCAACCTTGCCTGCAATATGAGGTTGTGGGTTTGCTGTTTATGTGCTAGCATTTACCAAATGCCATTTGCTGCTGACAAGTATTTACAAAAGATTGTAGTTGAGGTGGGATTGTGAAGAATGTAATTATTATGTGTAGAGCTGGTACTGGCATGAAAGTTAGAGGGGGATGATTTTATTCTTTCACCAAAATTTTATTGCCTGTTGGCTAGTGGTGAGATTACTTAAGCGCTTACTTGCATGCTAAAACACAATATCCTTTGCACAGGCTTGGAAGGAAGTATGCAGAAACTCTTTCCTCTTAGGAGGAGAGGAGAGTATTGGCTTATCTTTAACCTTGCTATATTTTAAAGATTAATTTCCTTGTATCACGTTCCAAATCGTGAAGTGGTGGTTTTAGCTGCATAAAATAATTTGAAAGCAGTTCTAAAACTTGGGATAAAGTCTTCCTGAATTTAGCTCTGTTAAAAATGTATGTTGTGAGGCCCTGTTGATCGGGTAAGACAAGATGCATCCCTTCCCTTGGAGAGGTGTCCTTGTGCCATCTCACCTGTAGTTGCTTCAGTCACACTGGGCACATCCAGAGTTGTAAAGATCACTTTCTAATGAAGTTTCATGCTCTTGTTTTCTGTACTGTTTTGATGCTGGTGGGCACGAGTTTATTCAGAGAACATGCTGTCTATGCAAGAGGAGCTTGAACTTCCAAGGGTGCCGATGTTTGCTTGAGAGTTTTCATTCCTTGGTTTTGTATGGTGGTTCCCACATTAGTAATAAGAGCTATGAGCTGCTCTGACGTCTGTAACTGTTTTCAATTTTGGCTGTATACTTTGCATTAAGTAAACAAGCTTTGCTCATATGTAACAACAGTTATTAATTTATTTTTTTTTTGTCAGCTGCTGGTGCTGTGAATGGTGTCCTTTTGGCTCAGAGGTGTTTGGGTGCAGTTGCCCAAACTGTGAGGGGGAGGGTTGTGAGCATGCATTTAGACTGTAATCCTCGAGGCCATCACTATTGTTAGAAAACTGGCTGCAATTGCATGTTGCTGTAGTGACAAACTGGACGTGACCCCAGCACAAGTATTTAAAATACAGTTTTGTTGTAGTTATAAAACATCCCTTCTGTCATTAGAAGTAAGCTAATCTGAGAATGGTAGACCTGGTATGCAATGTGGATTTGGAGTATTGGATAGTGCTGATAAACCTTTTAAGATGGTAGATTCTTCTAGTTGCCTAAACATGCTTTGGGAAGTTGAAAGTTTGTTTTCTAGCATGAACTTATGCTCCTGCGGGCACGGTTAACACTGCTTGAGTTATGTTTGTAAGGCTACAGGGCTAAAGCCTGGGGCAGGAGTGTAAGGGATGTTGCATTTTATACTTGCTTTCAAAAAAGTATTCATCTCAGTCAGTTACAGCTCGGGTTTTAGAAGAAAAATTTGGAATGTGAGTCAGAGGAGAGAAGATGAGCAAGGCACAGGTTGTTATTGTAGGATTTGGGTTTTTTTTTTTTGGAGATAAACCAGCAGTGAGCTAGGATTGCTGCCTTCTGTATCAGCCTAAAGGTGCAGTGATCTTATAGTTTTTCTAGGAAGAAAGTCAAATTAAAACCCATTTTACAAGATCTTTTGAGCTACAGCTTGCCAAGGTCTGTCATATTTTAGGTGTGACAATGTGCTGGGCACCTTATTAATTAGTTGAGTGTGATATTTTAATTCCATAAAGCCTCTGTTAACAGATATTATTATTCTTTGACCGTCCTGTTAAAAAAGAGGAATTAAATGAACTGTCTTGTTAAGAAATTTTCTCCTGGGTCTGCCTCAGTAGCTTCAACTGCTCATAGACATCTGCCAGTAGTATCAATGGCTATTGGCAGTAATTCCAGAATAAAACCTGGAGAAAGGGACTGATGAATAAAAACACCAGTGTCCCATAGTTGAAAGGACAAAAAAATATTGACCAGGAGATAGAGGATTGATTACTCCATGGATTACTCGCTGCTTGACAGTACTAGCTAGTTCTATTTCAATTCCTGAACTGAATGGAGATTTCAGTTTCTGCATGATGCAAGTAAAGTCCTTCCTAAGCAACAAATAGGGTTTCTGTTCAGGCTTTTGCAGGTACATGGGTTGTGGTGATGTGAACATGTCTGCTGTTCTGTTCATGAGCTGTGACAGTCTAAGAGCAAAATTATGACACTTTTGCAGCACTTGCATATGTGGTCCTCCACTCAGTTAATGTCTGTTTTGTATTAAATACTTCAGCTTTACGTTGTATTCCCCTCCAGCTTTTAGAGCTGTCTCAACCAGCAAAATGCAGTAAATAACAGGGCAGAGAAGATAAATTTCCACTTTTCTTTCAGTGGTGTGACTAGGCATTTTACCTTTTGTCTTGGATGCTTATTTTTGTACCAGGAAGCAGTGCTTCACTCTGCATGCAGTACTGGTTTGACCTCTTTGCGTTGTCTTACTCAGATCATGGACCTGAAATGGCTACTGTATGTGACCCTGCTAGCTCTTGGGACTCTTGCTGTCCAGGCACATGATATGGATGATGACGATGGTGATGACGTAGTTGATATCGAGGATGACTTGGATGATGGCATTGAGGAGGTAGAAGAGTCAAAGCCTGAAACGAGCATTCCTCCTCCAGCTCCAAAGGTTTGGCATGGAACTTTTAAAAATTGAGTTACTGCTTGTGTTGTGGTTAATGTAAGTCTGATCAGAGTTGTCTTTGCTAACATATAATACGTTGTGATGTTATCTGGGAGTAGGGCTTGGAATTAAGCCTAGCTGCTTTGTTCCTGTTCTCATGTCCCCCATGTTGTTCTGGAAGACTTAGATCCACCCTTGAAATCTGTGGTGCGATTATCAGGAGTTAATGTCTCCAGCTAGATATACTTTAGTTTCAGTTGCAGACAAGAGCACAATGGCTTGGCACAAGCAACAAGATTTATGTAACTTATGTATTTATGCTGCAAGGGTGTTCCAGGTAAGCTCTACTTGAGTGCAGAGAGGGATGTGAGCTCTGTATGCTTGTATTTCTTTAGAGTGGAAAATATGTCTTGAAAGGTGTATAAATGCCTCTCTTCTCCGATAGGTTACCTACAGGCCCCCAGTCCCAACTGGAGAGGTGTATTTTGCCGAGTCTTTTGATAAAGGAACTCTGGATGGGTGAGTATAATCTGAAGGATGATTCATTATAGCAAATAATTAAAAATTTTGGTGAAAGGCCATGAAACAGTGTATAGAGCCTGTGTTATTCAAAATTGACTCAAAGGCTGGCTGTTGAAATGCTGAGCTAAACTAGTATTTCCTTAAGCTCTAGTAACAAGGGGGAGGTGAGTCATACATGTGTGATGTTCTAATCCCCATCTGACTTTTTACTTCAGGTAATGTGAGGATAGTGAGGTACTACTTTTTTTTTTCCACAAGAGCAAGACACTGAGGCCATGATCCTATTTTGGGAGTGGGAAGTGACAAATGCAGAAAACTTTGCAGGCTTGGGCATAGAACTCCTCAGGGGATCAAGACACTGGGATGTAGTCATAGGACAGCAGTGGTTATCTTATCTTAAGGGCAGGGTTTTTAGTGGGGAAAAAAGTAAGTTTGGTTTTCTGACCATGGGATGTCTGTCTTCTAGCTGGATCCTTTCCAGAGCCAAAAAAGATGATACGGATGATGAGATTGCCAAATATGATGGTGAGTCCAACCCAGGTTTTGGATGATAGAAGTTTCTGATGTCTTTTGTCACATGTGAAGAAGAGGTGCAAGTCTTTGTTTTTTGTTTCCCAGTTAAAATTATACTCGCTGAAGAAAACGGAAGGAGTTTTTATATACCTCGCTAAGAATATAAAGTGTAGTTATGCTAATGACTTGATAAGGTATCTTGTAGGGTATTATTGCAGAGTGCTGATTGTCTTGTTCAAAATTGGGCTAAACAAAGACTGTCTTTAACGTTTGGTTAATTTCTCTGCAGGTAAATGGGAAGTCCAAGACATGAAGGACACTAAGCTTCCAGGAGACAAAGGGCTTGTATTGGTAACCCGTGCGAAACATCATGCAATTTCATCCAAACTTTCAAAGCCTTTTGTATTTGATACCAAACCCCTTATTATACAGTAAGTAAAGGATAAACTAGTGTTCTGTTATTTCAAGGGTGGCATGATGGCAGACTGAGGTTAATTCCATAACTGAGCTTTTGTCGACTGGGGGTCTAGATGGCATAGGTTACTGTATCTTATTATTATACTGTTTAAGAGTAAAATAGCAAACCAGATTACTAAAGTGGAAGATAAGAACAGCATGGGTCCCTCTGAAGCCTGGAAAGGAAAGAAGTCTATGAAAACTAGACTTGGTAAACTGTCTCGGGACTTCAGTTCACTCAATTACAGTAACAAGGTCAGGCAACTGACTTCTGTACTACTAATTGTGGAAGTCCTTGTCCTTTTGGACAAAAGCTGGTCTCTGTGTAGGTCAGTGCACTTCCTTATGCAGTAAACTCCCCCCTGCTTCCAAGGTGGAGTGGATGGAGTGGTAAAGATGCGCTCATTTCTTCCTCCCTTCGTCTTAATTCATCTGTTGTGGAAGGTGAACATCTTGTCTAGCTCTGGCTGTGAGTGGTGTAGAAGAGTCTACTTGGATGTATGTTAGACTAGCAAGATGGGGAAGAAAAAAAGTATTCAGTGAGAACAGTTGAATTGAGGCTTATTACCTGCTTTATCAGTTTTAAACAAAGAGTAAGCTAGTTCATATTTGCACAAGATAATAATTGGTCATTTTGCTTTGCATGATTGTTCAGTTTTGGCTCAAAATACAAGGCTAAAAATAAATCCTAGTGGTCATCTACTTCAGCTGCTGGCATTAAGAGAGGATCAAGCATACTTAGCCTATTCCTGACAGAGATGTTTTGCCTTTTTCCAACTCATTGCCATCCCTAAATATACTGTTGTATGCTTATAACCCTAAAGGGGCTTCTCCTAGGATCCAATTGTTGTCACTTTGGTAGTCTTGCAAATTGAGTTGTCTGTCTGCCATAGTAGTTGTGGGGAAAACAATGGGCTTGCCTTAATCTCCATTGCAGTGTCTTACGTATTGGACAGGTTTCTCTTCCTTTCCTATACTTCTAGATCATAACCTGACCAAAAAGATTAAAGAAATTGAGTACTGATCTAGAAGATTAAGTCTTTTAAATCCTCAATTTCCCCCCCCCCCCCGGCCCTTATGAATATTTGTTTAGTCCTTAAGAGTGCTGGTGTGTATTTTAATATTCACTGGGCACATGGTTTAAAGCGAACAAGAAAACAGTCTTAATTTGTACTTGAAAATTGTAATTGTGCATTACAGAAGTAACTTTTCCTCATGTATAACCTGTTCTCCCCTTCTCTGTCCAAAACTAAAATTAGGTATGAAGTAAACTTCCAAAATGGAATAGAGTGTGGCGGGGCCTATGTGAAATTGCTTTCAAAAACCCCTGAACTGAGCCTGGTGAGTAATGCTGCTACTTTGAGTATTAGCCATGAAAGAAAGATTTTTCATTTTGTTTCTTCCTGAGGAAACCTCTTCAGTAAAGGCAGCAGGGCATATTTAGGGCCTGATCGCCAAAGTACTTCGCACTCAGCTGTTTCCCACAACTTTCAGTTGGAGAGGATAAATACTGACATTTTCTGGTCTCTTGAGTGAAAACTCTGGAGTTTCCTAGTTGCTGAACAGTTCTAGACCTTTGCTAAAGTCTGAAATACTTCAGATACCTCCTCTTCCATCCTAGAACCTAGGGGAATCTTATGGGTAGGCAGTGTATGAGGAGAAACCTTCTCAGGAAGCTGTTGCCCAGAAGGAAGATTCCATGTTTCATCTTCTAAAACAAACTAATGCAAGTAACTAAAAATGTATCTTGCATTTATTGCCTTGTATTTACCATGTGAACCTACTTGTGATTTACTGGGTATATTTAAAAAAAAAAGTACAAAGGCGCACATTTTGAGAGGTTGAACTAGGAACAATGTTACGTGTTCAGCTGCACACCCTGGCTATATAGAATCATTTGCTTCGCTTCATAAATGACCCCTGGATGCATTGTCTTAAAAGTGCAGTCAGTGGAAGAGACCATGCTACAACTCCTAAGGGTTAAGAATCATTTTCTCTCCTCTCAATCATATACCTACCTAAAGTGGTAACTGCTGGATCACCTTGCATAGGGTTGTGTAGCCTGTGGGTTTTAGCTATCTTCCTAGGCTTTATAGGAAGTATCTTCTATGACTTGTTACCTATCCTCCTTTCCTTCTGCAGTCTCATTGGAGTTGTATTATTAATACAGATTCTAAATTGTTATTAAAAAAAAGTCACCCAAAAAACTACTTGGCTGCCTAACCAGTTTCATGTGTACATTGAATTGTAAGATAACATTAGCAAGAACAAACAGACTTGCTTGCAGTGTTCAGAGGTGAGATTCTTATATCAAGTTAGCACCGATTGAGACAGTACACGAGTTTAAGTGTGTAAACTAAATACAACTTGTCCTCACTTTTAATGCTGCATATCACTGTGTGAAAGAAACTCATTGGACTAGCTAATTGTTCATTATTACCAGTAACTGATAACTTCTATATTTATAGCTTTTAAAATCCTTTATTGTAATGTAGAGATAAACATAGTTGTCACTTATGCTTACCTTTTTGATAACACTTGAGTAGCTGCTGTTTTCCATCTGGAAAGTAGAGACTAAAGGGTAGGGATAATTCTGGTGTTTCCTCTAAAGGCTTGTAGTGATGATGCAAGCTTTAGTGTGGCTACTTCACTGACTTGATACCCAAGTTGCAGAATAATTTCTAATGAGTTGGGAGTTCTTATGCCAGGCAGTGACTTAAGCTTTATTTCAAAATAATGATCACTTGCATTGTTTTTAAAGGATCAATTCCATGACAAAACTCCATATACGATCATGTTCGGCCCTGACAAATGTGGAGAGGACTATAAATTGCACTTCATCTTCCGGCACAAAAACCCAAAGACTGGCAAATATGAGGAGAAGCATGCGAAGCGTCCAGATGCAGACCTGAAGACTTACTTTACTGATAAGAAGACCCATCTTTATACTCTGGGTATGGTAACTGTTAACTATGCATGTTAATAACTACTACTATGGTTCCTGAATCAAAAGTTCATAAAATGAGCCAGATGAACAACTGAGTATTTGTGTCAAGAGAGCATACAACTAAAAAACCACTTGGAAGCTCTGAATGCAAAGACTGATCTTATTATATAAAGGCTTATTTCTTCCTTGCAAGAAGTCTTGATTAATGTAAGAAAGGTCATGAGACTTTGAACATAATAGTTAAAGGAGAACTGAATTTCAGAGCAGTCATGAGTAACTTGATATGTTATCAAATAAAAAATAAATGATTATCAACATTTATAAACTGCTTGAACGCTGCTGCCTTGTAATTTGGGGTATACTAGGCTTTAGATTTAGAGGGATAGTATTTTTTTTTTTTCTTTTCTCATAGTACCAGACACTCAGTGGTTCTTCAAGTACAGCGCCTCGTCTGGTATATTAGCTGTGACTGAAATATTTCATGGAGTACTCTGTAGGATCCCTCTACTTTTTCCTACTACAGAGGTAGCAATGGATAAAGGAGTGAGATTAAAATCCTATAAGTGGCAGGGAGTCTTATGTATTCACATTCTAGTCAAGAATACGTTCTTACTACTATAGCAGTACTTCCTGTGCCAAAATCGACTTGCTGTGGTAACTGGTAAATAGCTCTACAGGCTTCTTTGTGCTTTTAGCACGTTTAAAGTAGGAGTCCTGCAATGAGTCTTCTTTCTCAGTAGGTGAGATGTGGTACATCATCACTAGTTATACTTTTGGCATCAGGAGAAAGGCTCTTAACAGTTCTTAAAAACAGTTGCTGGGTAGGTGGTAGCTTGGATTACTGAAGTTTTAGTTGTACAGTGGGGATGAGTGATGCTTTATGATGCATGCTTTGTATCATATGTGTAATGGCTGCATAATTTTTCCTTACAGTCTTGAATCCTGATAATAGTTTTGAAATACTGGTTGATCAAACGGTTGTCAACAGTGGGAATTTGCTAAATGATATGTCTCCTCCTGTGAATCCACCACGAGAGATTGAGGACCCGAATGACCAGAAGCCTGAGGACTGGGATGAGAGACCAAAAATCCCAGACCCAGATGCTGTTAAACCAGATGACTGGTAAGCTGTTGGAGGGGTGGAATTGGGGGAGGCCTTCGCCTGATAATTTGATCCTGATCAAAAAGTTTCTGGGGTTACTTAGAGAAGGTTTTGAGTCTCACCCTTGTACTCAAAACAGTCAGTTTAGGCATCTGAGTAGCAGTTTGGTAGACAAAGGCAGACAGGATCCATGTCCTCTGGGACTTCCTGTTTAGTGCTCCAGTTATTGTGCTGGCCACAGATAAAGGTTTTACTGAAACAGCTATGCTATCTGATGCTTTCATCCTTGATGAGATCAAAAGACGAGCTGTGGAAGGTATAACTGTAAGATGTTTGTAGTTGGAGTGACTGAAATACCTGACATCCTAAATCAAAAACTGATACTGGGTTTCTGTCTTTGAACCTATGCTTTGTGAACCATAGAATCAACTTCAAGCTCAAATGTGTGTTTGCAGTGACCAGTCAGATGTGGGATTTGCTGTAATATGCCCTTTCTAGATTGTTTTTTTAAAAAATAGTATTGTCTTACGACTGTGCCATGAGGCACAGGTATAGGTAACAGACTGCAAGTCAATTCTGTACTGAAGTCATGGTGTTACGCTTACCCTATCAGAAGTGAAGTTGGCTGTTTAGATCCGTGAGCTTGTTCAGAGACTGCATAATCATGCCTTGATCTTTAGAACTTTTATATGTTGTGTGTTAATACATAATACTCTCATCTCAAGGGATGAGGATGCTCCTGCTAAGATTGCAGATGAAAATGCAGTGAAACCAGAGGGCTGGCTGGATGATGAGCCAGAATATGTAGCGGACCCTGATGCTGAGAAGCCTGAAGATTGGTATGTTTACTCTCTGTTGCAAATGACAAGAAATATTTCATGGCTTTGGTACTTTTGGTACAAGAATAACTAGTTCATTGTTGCTTGCTAACAGTGTCATAGATTCAGTCTCAATAGCCTGAATCAAGAGCTAAATTAAGAACTTCAAAAGTAGAAGGCAGATTTGGTCTGAGGAGTCTTGTCTTCTTGTGTTCACCTCTGCACTTTTCAGCTCTTCTGATTGTAAACTGAACAGGGCAGGAATGGTCACCTTGCAGCTGTACCATACTTGGAAGGGGTGACAGGGGAGGCTGTGCTCAGGGACTGGCTTTTGTTGAGCTTCTGTGCTTCCAAGCTACATCTTGAAATCCTCATTTCTTCTGTGGTGTCTTTATCTACAGACCTATGCTATACAAAGTTTCAGTATCTCTGTTTTATGGTAGGAATTTTAATTTTCTCGGAAATCAGACATTGTCTAAGTCTTAGTCTGTATAAAGACAAGGATCAGACTTCAAAACAGAATTTCCCTTTTCAGGGATGAGGATATGGATGGTGAATGGGAGGCACCTCAGATTGCAAATCCCAAATGTGAGACAGCCCCTGGCTGTGGTACCTGGCAGCGACCGATGATTGACAATCCAAACTATAAAGGCAAATGGAAGCCTCCTATGATTGATAATGTGAACTATCAGGTTGGTGTTTTCATTGCTTAAACTGCTTGCCAATGTAGCACTTTTCTTACAAAAAGCAGAAAGATTCCGATTCAGCAGATGTAATTAAAAATACAAATACTGTCATGACTGTACTGTGTTTCAAGCGGACAGATTCAAAGTGTTTTCATACTTGGCTTCACTTCTTTGTAGCACAAATGAAAATTGATTCCCAAAACTTGATGAGTTGCACTCATAGACATTGTAATTAAGTGCAATGGATTGGTCTTTCTCTTAGTTCAAAATTGACCGAAAACTAAAGATTGTATTATAGCAGGTGAGGATGAATGTCTTTTGTCTTTCCTAGGGTATATGGAAACCTAGGAAGATCCCAAACCCAGATTTCTTTGAAGACTTGGAACCTTTCAAGATGACTCCCTTCACTGCTGTTGGACTTGAGTTATGGTCAATGACTTCTGACATCTTTTTTGACAACTTTATCATCTGCACTGAAAGAGCTGTGGCTGATGATTGGGCCAGTGATGGATGGGGACTGAAAAAGGCAGCTGATGGTGCTGCAGAGGTGAGAAATAAAGGTTTAATTGGGTGTTTCTGACTGGAAGAGTAGGAACATTTCTGCTGTTCTCTCCCATAGTCTTTGTCAATATATGTACCAAGGCTAGGTTCTATTAACTCTTTTGCCCCTGTATCAAGGGGTTATGCTAAACCAGACTGGAACCCCAGTTCCTAATTACATAGTATGGTAATGGTTGCTATAAGTAGCAATGAGTTCTCACTGCTCTGCTGTGTTTTTGCTCTGGCAATTAGACTGTTAACTTCAGCCTAATTCTTAATTTGTAAACTATGGGAAAAGTACTTGTGCAGGTTAGCTTTAATTTTTCTTGAGGTATGAAATACAGTGTTCAAAGCTGCAAAAAGCCTATTTGAAAAATTTTGTAGCTTAAACTGAACTGCTACAACTTGTATTGGATGAAATTTGACAGTTCTCTATCTTATAGCCTGGTGTTGTGGGCCAGATGATGGCAGCTGCTGAAGAGCGTCCTTGGCTTTGGGTAGTTTACATCCTCACTGTGGCTTTGCCAGTGTTCCTTGTTGTCCTTTTCTGCTGTTCTGGGAAGGTATGTGTTTCCTCTGATAATAACTAGTAAAATGTTTAAAAAGAGATTCAGCAAAATACACCTTAATGTCACAAATAATTACCTGGTTTTGACAATTTTTCTTAGAAACAGCCAAGTGCTGCAGAATACAAAAAGACTGATGCTCCTCAGCCTGATGTGATGGATGAGGAGAAAGAGGAAGAAAAAGACAAAGGGGACAAGGAAGAGGAGGAGGAAGAGGAAGAAGAAGCTAATGAGGAAAAGCTAGGTAGGTAAACTAGATAACCTTGAAACAGTTTGAGTTTTCTCTCTGATAGAATAAAATAGCAGATTGGCAGACAGAGTAAAGGCAATGGTGAACTGAAGAACTGAGAATGAGATTTTTTTAATTTCCCTTAGAAGAGAAGCAGAAAAGTGATGCTGATATAGGAAGTGCTAGTCAAGAGGAGGAGGAAGAGGAGGAGGAAGAGGACAGGAAACCTGCATCAGAGGTAAGAGTGCTTAATCTTTGAGGGAAGTCTCTTGTGCAGTTTTTCCTTAAGTCATGTAGAACAAGCCTTTATTAAAATATTAAAAGTTAACCTGGCTCATGTGATACTCCCTCCCAGTGTCAGAACTTTGGAAAACTTAATCACCCTGCAGAATAGGAATTGCTTGGGCCACCTTGAGCAGAGCTGGGCACCTTGCTTAAAGGCACTGCAGTAGACCCTGCATTGTGAGAGGAGTGGGATTGTGTGTGGAATGCATCTTCTTGAGGCAGTAGGCTTATTGAGCTTTGTATGCAATCAGGATGTGACCTCTTAAGTGCTCCACACTGACATAATGGCTGATTTAAAAATGGGTGGAGTGTTGCTTGAAGTTAAAGGGATTCTTAAAGCAGCAGAAGCTGTTGAGTATCTCAGCAAATAGTGTACATCCACTATGAAAACACGAGGGATTTGTTTGCTGTGTATAGAAAGGAAGGGTGGTAACAGCAGTAGGCCCTTCTAAATCCTAATGTAGATCTGAAAGTAGATTATTCTTTGTAGTTTTTCTCAAAATGTTTTCTAAGGCTATTATTAAATTTCATTTCCTTGATGCTTATACAAATTACTTTCTTGCAGGAGGAAGAAACTGTGAATAGATCACCCAGAAACAGAAAGCCAAGGAAAGATTGAAAAAAGTTGTAAGAACTTAATCTGTGATATTTTTTTTTTTCATTTTTTTTTTTCCAAACATGGTTCTGGGAGAGGACCTTGGACACCTTACATGGAAACTTGGACAAACCTCAAGATTTCACCATCCACAGGTTCCAGTCACACTATCCAATGTAATGGAGTGTCTAGCAGTAATATATTTGCAATCATCTATTTTAAAGAACATCATTCCTGTAGAAAGAATGCATTTAATATAATGGGCTGTGGATTTTGGAATGTAACATAACTAACCTTTTTTTTTGTTGTTGTTGTTTTAAATATTCTTTTCTGTTTTTAAGTAGATTAGCAGAACTTTTCCGATCTCAAACTTTGGCTTAATTTAATATATTAATTAGTGAAAAATAACAATGAATCTTGGAAGTGCTAGGTTATAAAAATGCAGTTTTATAACTAGTTTTTTTTACAAATATGTAAATTCTGAAATGCATCTATGTCTTTATATCCCTTAAAATTTGATAATTGTTTAAAGGAAAATTGTCAATGTATTTGACAACCCCTCTGCCCTCAAAAGAAAAGAAAACTGGGGGGGATGTATTGGGAAACCAGTAGTGAAACTCTCTAATCTACTTTATTCTCTTGGGGGGAGGGGAAAGAGGAAGAAGAGGTGGAAGGAAGGGGTTAGTCAGTCTAGAGAATATGCATACTGTGCATGGCTAAAGCCCTGTTAAGTGTTGACAAATGATCTAGGATTTGGAGTGGGTCATTTTAATGTGGCATTTAATCCTGCAGACCTTGCAGATAATGGATTTTGTTAGTTCTTGAACTCCTTTTTATTTTATTTTTTTTTTACTAAAGCTAATGGCTTATTGGGAGGGGTGTGTTAGACTACTTCCCCCTTTCCTCTCTGTTCAGCCACTGACGCTTTCCTTTCTCTGTGACTGTACAGCTTTTTCTGAGTGCAGCTTTGCCTCAGTTGCTGAAGTGCTTCATGTTCAGCTCATTGTCAAACTCTATTTTTATAGCTAGGCCTACTCCTTTCCAGGGTCCAAACACTGGATAGGACAGTGTCCCACATCCTCTTGCTATTATCACTGTATGTCTACTCTGTAGAAATGGGGGAGGTAGTCAGGTAGACAAGTTGAACTGAGTATTTGTTGAGAAAAAATAAAAACCAAACCACCAAGATGTCAGTATTGTAGGTGGGGAAGGAGCATGTGGAATTTCTTAACTGGTATGTGAAACTGTTTAAGTCTTTTATCTGCTTTTCATGTAACAAACGCATCCTAAATTATATTGTGAATGTTAGGGAGTTCCAATTCCAGCTGAATAAATTTTTTTTAAAGTGTTGAGTCTACCATATTATACTGTTTCAAACACTTTTTTTTTGTGGAATGCAGGTGATCACTACAAGAGCATACCTCTGAGGGTGAAATCTATGTAACTTCATTACACTGTACCAAATATGTTGGTGTTTGGATGTCTATATAGAGAAACTTTTTGCCTTTGTTTAGAGTGAAATTAAATGTCCTCAAATTTATTCTTCTTGCACTGAATTTAAACACTCCAGTGTTGTTTGGTCATAGCATAGGTATAGTGGGGGGAATAATTCCCAGGGGTTGGGGAGGGAAGAGTGTTCCAGTTACCTTGCAAACAATCTAACCAGTTACTAAAAGACTCTTGTTTTTTAGGTTGTGTGGTTTTGTTTTTTTTTTGTAAAACACTTTTTTTTTTGCTGCCTGTCCTTATGTTGTATCCCTTGGTGGTTGTGTTTGAAATATTAGTGATCACAAATACATAGCAGGATTTCTTGATCTTTCTGCAGTGTGCAAATAAAACTATTGTAAGCAAGATACTGGAAGTAACTTCAGACTTCTGTTGGGAGCTATTGCATGTTTAGAATGCCTTTGCCTGTTGAACACCTGGTAAATACTGCTCCTTATTGCAAAAATAGCTTATACTCTGACATGGAAGATGTCATAGCTTAAGCATTGCTACTAGCTTGTTCTCAGGACTGTATTTTTACCAAGGAGCAGCTGCTATTTATGACTCTCAGTCCTTTGAGATGAAGTACATGTAAATGGTTTCAATTCAGCTAACATTTTGAGCACAACATAAATCTATTAATTCAATGTTTTTTTAATCTTAATATGCAAATTGCCTTAAATTCCTGAACAATTCATGTGCATACATGTTCTTTGAAAGCCTCAAAAGTGAACTTATGATCTGCTATCAGCTTTTAAATAGTATTATATTAAAGCTAATTGTAAATCTACATTTGCTTCTGCTAAATCTCCTGAAAAGGTCTGTCTGCATGTTACAGCTTTTTTTGATACCGTAGTGTATGCTGCTTAAATAATCACTTCAATAAATGAAGACTTTCCAAAATGGATAGACAACTCCGAAGTTACTTTTTATCCTGCTTTCTGACTTGGGTGGCTTAGTTTAAGCTCAGAATCATTCTTATTTTTAAAGGCTTGGAGGAGAAATTTAGTTCTCTGCTTATCTAGAGTACTTTTAAACACAGCTGTTTTTTCAAAGTACTGAAGCTCTGCTCGGTTGTAACCTGTGTTCTGGGTTTGAAACTGTATAAAAAAATTGAAGGTGAATTTTGAGCCTTTTGTGTCTGTGCAGCAGAGTGGTGGCTTCTGGAAAGGATGCTCTGATTAACTGAACTTGATGTGTTTTGAAGATGGGAGGGGGGGTTAGACTAAAACAGTAAATCAAAACAAAACTATAGGGGAGTAGGTGCTGACAGGGCCTGAAACGTGAGGCCGTAGATATGCTGAAAAGAGTTTGCTTTGTTGTGGGTTTTTTTTTTCTGTCCTGGAGTTGGTGCTCAGTAAAGGCAGTTGATAGATGCAGCTAACCAACTAACCTGTCCACAAGTGTCACTGGATGTGCTCTAGCTTTTCGTGTCTGGCTCACACACAGCTTGAGGCTGTGACCTATAACATGCATTGTGAACGTCTGTTTTGTCTTCTGGGCCTGAGGAGGGAGTGCTAAGTGCTGGTACTGTCTCTTGCTTTCCTTGCTCCTTCCTCAGAAGCAGTGCTCCGCTTTGGCTGTGGTTACGGCTGTGGGGCTCGTGACCCTTTTCTCTGTCCCTAACGGTTCCCCAGTTGATACCACCATTGCCTCATGGTTTCAAAAAGGGTATTTTGTTTTTTTGTTTGGGTTTTTTTTTTTTTTTTTGTTGGTGTTTTTTTTTTTGTTGTTGCTGAAGGACTGTGACTTCATTTGCAGAACAAGACTTGTCCATTTCAAAAAGGTACTTTTAGATTAAACTGAAAAAGAAAATATGTAAAAACTAGTCAATAAAGAAAATTAGATGTTTGGCTTGCTTTGCCTAATTAGCAAAACTCCTTCTGTATTCATCACTTGTGGTTGACTCAAAGTGAAGGGAGCAGGTCTGGACTAGGAACCACCTTCAAGTGATGAACAGGGAAGAAGATGTGACAATAAGTGTGAGGAAAAAAAAAAGTGATCAGGAATTCTCTTTGCTAAAGGCCTCCCTCCCCTGCTGGGTAAACTGTCTTTTGCCACACACCCCTCCCGCAGAAACCAAGAGACGGCGGCGCACGGCCCCGCTCCCGGCCGGCCGGGGAGGCTGGCGGGCTGAGGGGGCTCCCGCCGCTCACCACCTCTCCATGTCAATCATCCCTAGCTCCGCCTCCTGGCGTGCCTGATTGGCTGCTCCGCCCCCTCGCTGCTCGTGCCTTTTAAACGCACCGAAGGCCGCCTCCGGACAGCCGCCTTGCCCGCCCACGCCTCTAGTGCTTAATTCGTGCTTCCGCGCCTTCCCATTGGTTCGGAGGCATGTCCGTCACGGCTCGAGACGCGCTACGCGGCGTGACGTAGCCCACCACCCAGGAAGCTCCGCCTATTTATTCTCAACTCGGCTCTTGAGGGGAAAAACAATTTCAAGATGGCGGCGGCGCGGATAACAATGGGGAGTCGGGGGTTCGGGCCGGCCCGTGCCTGAGAGCGGCGGCTGCCGAGCCGCCCCGCGCCGGGGGGAAGCGGAGCGGGCTCTGGCTGGGCCCCGGGGGGGATAGGCAGCGGCCGCCAGGCAGCGCTGAGGGAGAAGGGGGGCAGCGAAGCGGCACCGGCCTCGGGGGAGAAGGAGGAAGTGGGGCGGGGGGAGCGGAGCGGGCGCCGGGCCGAACCGGAGGGAGGAACCAGTTCAGGGGGCGAGCCCGGCGGGGAGCCCAGGTAAGGCCCGCGGGAGCGGGAGGAGCGGCGGAGGCCGGGGAAGGCCCGAGTAGGCTAGCCCCCGCCATGGCGGGGACCGGTGTGAGGAGCCGGTGAACGGCGGCGGCCGCCCCCCTCGCTCTCCGGTCCATGGTGCTGCCCCCCTGCCCCATGGCGGAGTTCGTGGTGCCGCGGCACAGCGCGGTGATGGAGCGGCTCCGCCGGCGCATCGAGCTCTGCCGGCGGCACCACAGCGCCTGCGAGTCCCGCTACCAGGCCGTGTCCCCGGAGCGCCTGGAGCTGGAGCGCCAGCAAACCTTCGCCCTGCACCAGCGCTGCCTGCAGGCCAAAGCCAAGCGGGCCGGCAAGCACCGGCAGCCGCCCCCGGCGCCACCGCCGCCCGCGCCCCCTCCGCCGCCCGCCGCCGTCGCGGGAAGCGCCGACAGGACGGGAGCCAACGGCCTGGACGCCGAGGCGGCGAGCGGCGAGCAGCACGGCCGCAGCAGCACGTTGATGGCGGTAAGGGGCCGGCCGGTTCTCGGGGTGGTTGGGGCCGTGGAGGGAGCCGGGGGTCGGTGTGGCTGTGCCCGGCTGGCAGCCTGACCTCTCCTCGGGGGCTGGCACCGGGTGGAGGAAGGGAAACCAGCGCTCGGGGTCGGTGTGATGGCTCGGGGTGATGGCTCGGGGTGGGAGGGCTGAGGTGGCGTCGCTTTGCGGAGAGCTCGTGTGTGCTCGGTCACAGCTTCGCAGCTGATGAAGGGCTGGTTTATTTTCTCTCTTGTCACCTTTGCGTGCTGAAGGAGTACATAAAACTGCTGGCGGGATGAGGGGTGGGCTGCTGTGGTGCCCGCAGTCGTTAAGAGTAGTGTTTTGTGCATTGTGTTTCTGGTTAATTCACCCAAAACATCCCTGCAGAAACTGTCAGAGGAGCGTTAATACCGTGGTGGGTTTGCATTTTTTTGTTTGCTTGCTTATGTCTTTAATTTACGTTGTCAGGGCTCTGTGGAGTCGCTTGGTAAGGATATGCTTATTATTGAGGGGGAGTTTTTAAGACAAATAATGTGTCTATTGATTCCAGTACGTATTGGAAGGAGTTTCAGTGGAAAGACAGCTGCGTATTTGCCACTCACTCTAGTGGGTGTGGAACACTATGGGAATCCCACTCCACCCATTAAAAACTGGCTTAGCTCAAAATCTTAATGTTTCTCTGGCTTCTCTAGCATTTCTGGTTGTCAGGATATATTCATGCAGCCCTGTTTGTATATCAAGATAGCTGTTGCTTAACTTATTCTGAGCCCTTCAAATATACTGCTATATGCTAATGTGTCAGTAATGTAGGTTAGTAGGATAACCTCTTAAAGGCTGCCTGTCTTAAGACCTGTATTTCTTACAACCAGCTATTTCTAAAGGGTGACCTGCATGAAAATGATACAGTACTGTTTTGAGTGTCTTTAAAAGGGGATACTGGATTAACCTGAGATGTTTCCAGGTTAATATATAGATTAAATAATATTTTTAGGATGGTCTGTGTGTTTGATCAGATTAGAAGGGAAGAAGGATGTGTTTCTCTGCTGTCTTGGACCTCATTTAGTTACATTTATTAAAATAGCATCACAATAGAGCTTACTGTATAGTTGGGTATGACTGGACATGATGTGAAATATTGAAACACAGGGTGCCTCAATGTCATCTTTAATGTAACTCACACTAGGCAGCACTTACACAGTTTGTAGTATTTACAAGATGAACTGAAAACCTTATTCAGCCGAATTGTTTCTATTCTTGCTAATATACCTATGGGAATCTAGGACTTGATGAATTTTCTGAAGACTAAGATAGCTTTGGCACAGTTAGATCACTACAGATGGTTGTTAAAGAAGGATGCTTGAGGAAGAGAGGAAACCTTGTGCATTCCTGAAAGTGATTCTGTAAAACTTTCCAGGTAGCTGTTGTTTAGTAGACTGATCTTGAATTGTTTAGGAGACTGATCTTGAATGTAAACTTGTGTCAGAAAAAAAAGTAACTCAAACTTGTATTTTATTATCTAAAGACTTGGTGGGATTTCTCTTTATTTCCTGTCTGGGCTCTAAGGCTTTTTGCACATGGGGCTCTATCCATTAATAATGCGTATTTTTGTTACACACAGAGCTCTTTAGCATGTCAAATCCTGTTGCTTAAACTGCCACCACACGTCTTCATATTGACCTTCTAAAGGAAAGATGTCTTTAATTCATTTGTGTTGGTTCTTTTAAATTGCTTTGAATGTGGATTTTATCTAATTAACATCCATTATAATGAGGACTCTCAACAGCAGTGAGGTTCTGAAATACCCTGCACATCTGGGGAAGCCCTTCTTGTACAGGAAGCTGCTGCCAGTGGCCAATTTACACAACAGAAGAAGGTTTTAGTGTATGAATGACTCCTCCTCGTGCTGGCCTGCTGTTTCCTTCCTAGGATACATGACTCTAAGCTTAATTGCAGCTGCTGATTCATCACCTCGTTACTAGGGTATAAAGTTGGTTTGCTTAGTAATTCAAGTTTTGAAAAAAACCAACAACAACAACAAAAACCCTCTGCTGCTAATTTCATTCCTTTGGCATAAAAAAATACCTCTCTAGGCTGGTATTTTACCTCTAGCAGTCATGTAGCTGTTATCAAGACCAAGCATGTGCCTTGTACGGGAAGGACGTGGGTTTGGTTTACAATATTCAATAAAGTTTGGATGAACACCAAAATTAATCTTGTTTTAAAATATCCTGGACACATTCCTGTAAAGGAATGCTGCTAGATCAGTGAAACATGCATTATATTAGCTATCACTGCTGTTATGATCCAGAGTTTTCCATGAAGCTGCATATAAATCTTCTCTTGGAAACTAGTTCTTTGTGTTGGAAGTTAATGAAGCATTTATTCTGATCCTTGAAAGAGAAAGCAACTTGTGTAAAGGTAAAGGATTTGTGGTCTAACATCAGAGGGCTTGTAGTAGGATGTGAAGCTGCACTGCCACGAGTGTGGGCAGTGTGTGCACTCCCAGATCCTGTACTTCAGAGCATGTTCTGCAAATTGAGAATGGTCACGGGGAACAGGATAGCACTGCCACTTCCTTCTTAAGTTCTTGTGGCCAAAATCGGATATTTTCTCTTCCAGTAATCTTTTCTCTGGTTTAGATCCTGAAGTTGGATAGATCTTGCTTACAAGCAGAAGTAAGGGGTAGATTCTTTCTTTGTTTTCTTATTAAGCACCTCTAAAGCTTGAGCCACAGAAACCAAGAGAATACAGTATTGATACAGAAATACCTATGTGGTTTATGCACCATGTAGGCCTGCCCTTCGTTTGAGGAAAAAGATGAAAAACTTTCTAACTTCCTATTTTTTAAAAAATGTTGAGACCATTATTTAATGGGAAATTCAAATATTGAAATTTACTTCACATTTCTGTTGTTTAAGATGGCATTATTCAGACTTATGTTCACAGTAGATGCTCAATGTTTGGACAATGTGCTGTCTGAGAAACAGGGAAGTTGGGAAGAGACAGGCCTTGTCCCTTAGAACATTTTTGTTCTCTTTGCCTGGTTCTGATGTGAGAAAGTTTGTTCTGCAGTAGAAAGACTGGCTTCCTTGTATTTCTCTGATAGACTATAACACAGTGTATCACTGAGCTGAGCAGAAAATGTTTCACTGACATGTGAGTAAGGAGAGTGGCAAAATCTGGATTTTCATCTCTGCTCCTTGTTTTATGATGTGGTCTCTTGGAAGGAGACCTGCTCCCTGTTTCTTACTGGGTTTTTTCCCCACCTGAGTGCACTTGTTGTGTAGATAGCTTGCTTTGTTTAGGACTGCCACAAAACCACAAACAGTAATTTCTGGAATGGGCAGAGAAGGTCTAGTTGGTGGCCTGTCTTTGGAATGCTTTGTGTTAAAGCTGCAGAGCACACCAGCATTTATTTGGGAGTGATAGAAGTTTTTACATTAATAATAGGTAAGTTATAGTTTAAGCAAAGGCAACAAGTAAAAAGTTTAAAAAGAAATTAAAGTGTAAGGAGAGCAACGCAATGTTTCTTGTTTGAAAAGACCTAAAGTAATAAATTAAAGGGAATAGATTGCCTGGGTTATACTGACAAGCATAAATAGCATTCCAGTAACGAAGCTCAGGCTGGTACACTACCAATTCAGAAGACCTTATTTCTGTGTAAGTTGTGGTGTAGGGGTGTTAAATTGTGAAATTATGTTTTACCACAAAAGTAGCAAATTATTTCCACATTATTTATACATAACTCTAGTGCAGTGTAGTCTTGCCACCACTGTTTGTTTTTGCTGACAGGTCTGGTAGCTTGTTGCCCAACAACTCAGACAGGTTTTTCTTTGTCTCCTTTTAATTCTGTGTGAGGTATTGTTGTATGATTGAAACATTTCCCTTACTAGATTAGTTAGATATGCAGTGATGCTCCCTAAATTGTAAAGGTCTGGGAGTGACTGATCTGCTGCTGCTGTTTGAGTTCAAGTGAGGTGGAGGATCTGGCACTGCCAGCCGAAGGCACAGCAGTTTTTTTGATTCAGCAGAACAATTCCTGTAGCAGAAGCTGCCCCTTGTGACTAATGCAGGGCTGGGATATTTATAGACGTGCATATCCACAGCCCTTCTTCACTCCAGCAGGCAGTCGCCCAAATACAAAAGTCTTCTGGAATTAAAGTAAAAGTCAAAATTAAAATTAGTCCAATAGTTTGGTTCTGACAACACAGTGGAATGCAGGAACACATTGGGTAATAAAATGCTTTCCTTGGAGGGGGAGTGCAACTTTGGAAGCTGTGGGTAGATGCACAGTAAACAGGCAGTTCTTACTATGTCGTGTAGTCAGAATGTTGTGTTTTCTCTCCAGAATTCACACACTAGAATTTCTGATATTTGCATTGTTGTTCCAGCTTAAGAGGTTGACATCTTTGTTGCTCCTGTCCTTGGCCAAGCAGGAGAGAAGAATCTGTGTCTACAGAGAACCTACTGTAAGCTCTGATTCATGGGAGCTGATCTGAGCTGCCATACTATCATTTCCATGGCAGAAAAAGGGATATATTCTATTTTGGTTTCCCCTTCTAGGTGAGAATGCTGGTACCTGGCTAGGAGGCATATTGGAACTAAATTTTTGTTATGTTTCTAGAGTAATACAACATTTCTTCTTTGAAAATGGCCAGCATTGTATTTCTCCTGCTGGTATTTCATGACAAATCCTTGTAGACGTAACTTAATTCTGAAACTGAAATGGTAAACTTATTCCAAATAAAATACAAAAAAAATAAAACTCTATTGAATCCTGTAAGGATATTTTAATCTCTGTAACAGATGATTTAAAAAACTAAACAGGAACATTAATGGAGCCTAAAAGACACAGTATAAGAACCAGATTTTTTTAAGTTTTGTTTGTACCATGTTCACTCGGTATTTTTTCAGAAAAAAAATGAAACTTGCATACAGTTTCTATTTTATATATATATGTTACAGGACCCACAGTATAGCACATTACTGGATTTTTGCAGAAGTAGGTAGTTGACTGACTTCAGCTGGAAAATTCTGCATTGTGAAGAATTTCTTGCTTTCAAGTGAACGATGTGGACTAAATATTCATGCTTGTTAAGTTCTAATGCATTGAAAGGTCATTAGTTTCAGGTTGTTACCTAAAACCAGCATCAGATATTGAGTGTTTCACACTGATGTTTTGATTCCTGGAATAATATTTTTTTCTTTAAAGAAAGCAACCGAAAACATAACAAAACAACTTTGTGCCACTGTTTTGATCAGCAATCCGTGCCCCTTTCCCACCAAGGCAGTAAGGGAGCACAGCACTGGACTCTGAAGTCTTGGTCTCTGGCAGTGCTAACAGAAAAGCTGTAGATAAAGTTTTAAAGCTTTTCCAATTTCTCTTTGTTGGGTTTCCGTGGTAGTTTGTGGACAGCTTTTATGAAGTCTGCCAACTTGCCCATGCAGCAAGACCACAATATGGTTGAGCACCATTGTGGTAAAACTGGTGGGTTTAAGACAGGGATTGAATATAGCTTATCAAAATTATCTGTGTGCAGTCCATTTTCTGATGGAAGCCTTGTCATTTGGCTGGGCACACATCCATCTCCAGCATTGTGGTCCTGTGTCCTAGTCAAGTATAGCATGTATATGCTGTGAATTGTATGATCAGAGGCTGCTTGTGTTGGATGTGATGGATGACACCTATGACACCTGGGGTTTATCAGTTTGTGTTCCTTGCATGAGGAATCCACAGGTACAGCCTGATGTCATGCATGCTCCTGCCAAGTAAATGTGTGTGGTGACAAATTGACTTTTCATGTTGTGGACTGTCTGTTTTGCTCATGCGAATAAAATGCAGCTCTGATGATGTCATGTGGAGAAGGTGCAGCCTATGGCCCCTCAGTGGCTCTTTGAGAAACCATGTGTCCTGTCTTGGACTAAAGGGCTGCTTATATCACTTTCTTTGCACTGTTCCTATATTGATTTAAATACTTTGGATAAATGCTTTTGGGGTGAAATACTTTTAGGCAAAGCTAAATAGCAGAGATCTTGGAGGTTCATCTTTTGTTGAGAAGTTGAGTAGCTTGAGAAAAAGGGAATACATTTCTGTATCTGATCTTGTGACAATGGAAAGGATTGGCTCATGTGTTATAAATAAAATAGATTGATTCTGCTAAGGAAACCATGGCCAGCATACCAGAGGGCCACTGTGCCTCACAGAGTGATAGTGAACAATAAAATTTAAGCTAAAGGGATTTTTGTAGTGAGTAGCAAGCTATGCTTTACCTTGTCAGTGCTTCTTCTTTTTTTGAGTTTGGCAGAAGAGAACAGGTTTTTCTTGCCTTGAGGACTCTGTTAGAGCAGCTTGATATGGAGATAGCTTGCAGTCTGACTTGTATCTCACATGCTCTTTTTTTTTTCCCCAAAACCAGATTATTTGGATAGACACAGACAAACTGGAGGAGAACTGAACTTAATATTTCGTTTTTTCTGTTAGGAAATGAAGAGCTGAGATAGTATGTGAGAAATTCATATAAGAAAGGAATTTCACAAGAGAAAGCAGTTTTTGCAGAGTAGTTATATGAATGTATTTGGTATGAGAATTTCAGGTTCTGTTACTCAAAATTAAACATGAGTAAATAGAAGGTATCCTGATACCTTCTATTTCTAATGGCAGAGGAAAAGGATCCTGTAACTTTTGGCTCCCACAGATTTTTATAGCACAATCTTTTCTTGAGAGAGGAAAGGAGGCAGAAAATGGAACAGTGTTACTAGGTTAGTTTTAAGCTGGTTAGCTGGTTGTATTGTAGATAGCTAACTACAGGGGCATAAATCTCTGTGTAGACTTACTGCCACCATATCCAAGTACACTTTTGACTCAATGTGAAAAGTGAACTAGGATGCACGTGCAGCTGGTGAACAGCTTCTAAAACTCAGAAGTGTCCTGGTTATGAGCTGGGCTCAATCTTTTCTGACACAGACAGAAGATAAGCAGATTTTCTTCTTTTCTAAGTGTCTATTGGCTGTCATGTACAGGTAAGGTATCTTTCAAATAGTCTTAGATTTAGCTGAGGTGAAGCAAGGCTGGAGGCAGTCACCCCCAGATTTTACTTAGTGAATTTATTAAAGTTGTTTTTTCTTTAATCTCTTTTTTTTTTTTTTTTTTTTTTTCCGGACAAAGGAATATAGTTTCAGGTGTAAGGAAGACTTTGTCTAGAGCAACTAAAGTCAATTTGTCACCAAGAATCGGATACCTGAGCGTTATAACTGTTACAACGCATACAGATATGAAAGCTCCTACATGTTTTTATTGATGGAAAGAGCCTGTGGTGGATATTAGGAGTCTGTGTCTTTTTCTAGGCAACAGTAAGTGTAGCTTCTAAGCATGGATGATTGAATCTTAGACTAGTTAGCTGCATATATTGCATATGATGTAGTACAGTAGCAAAGACTTTAGGACAGGTTAATTTCTGGAATATTTGTCCAGTAACCCAGGTGGGTTTTGCAGCCTGGGAAGAGTTGTGTGCAATTAATAGCTGTAATGGTACCAAAATGCTGCTTGCCTTGAGTTGTCTGTATGAATTATAATTACAGCAGTGACCCCGATGGGCATGTATTGTTTTAATACAGAAATGTGCTTCATCAAAGGAATATGTTCAGTGTACAAAACTAAGTTATTACTTGTGTGTCAGTTTTCAGCGAGTGTGTTTTTCCCTAATGATTTAGAATTAAGGAGGATCCATTCCCAAACTCTGAGGGATTGACTCATCATATGACCTTGGGCAGGTTAGTCATCCACCTTGAGCTTCTGTTTTCCCAGTTGGAGTATTAAGTAAACAAAGGGAAACTTGCTGAAAGCCAAATGTTGTGATTGGGTTGAGGCTTCCTTGCTTTCTGTTGTTTTGCCTTTTGACAAAAAAGTAAATTCCTGTTATTCTTTCACGTTGGTGTTTGAAAAATTGACTCTGTATCTGCTACTCCAAGCTGTAGACCTAATATTCAGATTACGAGCATTCAAGTTCCAGCCTCCTCTCCAAGTGTATGCTTCACCCCATCTTTCTAGGTGTTCTGCTGATCTTGCTGCTCTGATGCTATTTCAGTGAACCATCTATGGGATCATATTCTCCTAAAAAGCTGCAGTCTATCCCCTGAGATAAAAATATTTTGCTGCTACCTATGCAAGCATTAAACAAATAGCGTTTTTTCTGAAGATCAGCTAACTGTGGACTGCTTAAATAAAAATTACAACAATTAACTGTGAACCAGTCCTTCTGTCCTTAAATCAAAGAATGCTGTTGCCCAGGCAAGTGCTGTAAAATTCTTCTGATAATTTATGCTGGCTCTACATACAACCTTTTGCTTGAGTGCTGAGATCTTGAGGTTTCCCCTGTTTGTTCTTGGAGGAGACAGTTTTCCCCAAGGGTTAGCGGACTGCATTGTAGAGACTGCAAGTAATATTAAAATAAGCATACTTGTCTTGAGGTTTGTTTAATGAGCTCCTTTTCTGACATCTGAGAGAACTGTTGTTCAGTGAACCACACTTCAGACGGGTGGGTTTTTGGGAGGATTCTCCTCATGTGTCATAGAATCACAGAATGGTTTGGGTTGGAAGGGACCTCAAAGCTCACCTCGTTCCAACCCCCTACCATGGGCAGGGACACCTCCCACCAGCCCAGGTTGCTCCAAGCCCCATCCAACCTGGCCTGGAACACTGCCAGGGAGGGGACAGCCACAGCTTCCCTGGGCAGCCTGGGCCAGTGTCTCACCACCCTCACAGGAAAGAATTTCTTCCTAATATCTAATCTGTTACTCACATCTTTGATGTGTGCTTGAATTCCGTTTTCAGATGTTTTTGAGGTCACTGGAAAGAACTTTATATTGAAAGAATGCTACCAGGAAAGAGAAGTTGAACAAAGACTGTCAAACTCTTGTTGTAAAACTGCTGCTGTACCCTCTGTTTGCTTCTAGATGGCACTACAAGAAAAAGAATATGTGCATTCACTAGCTATGGGAAGCCAACTGTTGAGCTGGTTGGTGCTCTGGTGGTCATAGTGCAGAGAGGAGTAGCTGGAAAATACTCTAGGAGAAAGGAGGAAAGGAATAAATTTGCTCTGCTGTGATAGAACTGTCTGAACTCTGAATTGCATTTTATATAAGTATGAAACAGTGGTTGCTTAGTGACGAACTGGTTTTGCTTTAGTGCCAAAAGTGTGATTGTGTACAAAATTTATATACATAGTTCTGCAAGAATTCTAATCACAAGAGAAGTGTTTCTCTTTTTCTCTGAGTATTTAAATGTGAGACTGCTTTGTAAAGTAGTCTTACAGAACAATTACACCATGTGTATGTGGGCCAAATAAAATGCAGCGTTTTGTTCTCATCTAAAATTTGAGTCTTAACATTCTTCAATATTTTTTTCATTTTTAATAAGAAAAATCATAATAATTTCCAGTTCACAACCATTTCTCAACTTTTTGTTGAGAAAGGTATCTGGCAACTTTTGGGTTTGTTTGAAGGAGGGGTGTAGTACAGATTTGATATAATACATATTTTTTAAAGTTTACCCTAAGGGATTGTAGTAAGGAAGTCATCTCATGTGATGACTTGTAAAACAAATCTTATCAAAGCAAAGATGTAATCTTTTTTTTTTTTTTTTTTTAATCATCTTTTTGCTTTCCTAAAATGTTTTATTCAGAGCTAGACAGTATTCTGGTAAGAAATAAAAATCCTAATCTATGAAACACAAAACTAAATAACTAAAACTTTCCTTTTTTTCAGCAGCTCCATGAATCTGTTAAGAGAAAGATTGATAATGCTGCTTCCCCTCAGAATGGAGACCAGCAGAATGGCTATGGTGATGTATTTTCTGTGTCCAAGAAACTGCGTCGTGATGATGGTCTTGGTGGAGTGAGTGGTTCTTCCAATGGAATGCCCCCTGTGTCTCCACTCCATCATCTTGACAAGAAATCTGGCAGCGGAGATACCTTACAGCTTAATGGAAAACATCCGATGGGGCTAGATGGCATCAGCAAGAAGTGTCTTCCAGATTCCAGCCTGCAGATGAATGGAGGTGGTGATGCTGATGACTCATTTCCTCTGAGTTTGAACAAAGAGCTGAAGCAGGAGCCCGTAGATGATCTTCCATGTATGATTGCTGGAGCAGGGGGTTCTATATCTCAGAATAATTTGATGCCTGATCTTAATCTTAACGAGCAAGAATGGAAGGAGCTTATTGAGGAGCTTAATAGATCAGTGCCCGATGAAGACATGAAGGATCTCTTTAATGAAGACTTTGAAGAGAAAAAAGATGCAGATTCTTCCAATTCAGCTGCACAGACTCCATTACCACAAGATATTAACATAAAGACTGAGTTTTCCCCAGCACCCTTTGAACAGGAACAGATGGGATCTCCCCAGGTTAGATCCACTTCTTCAGGTCCAGCGTTTATTGGTGCTGCTTCTGTACCTGTAAGTGCTGCTTCTCCAGCGGTTGGTAGTTCTCAGGCTATGTTTCAGCCTTCCAGTCAGTCAATGACTGAAAATCCTAATCAGCCCATGATGCAGGCATCAAACCACTCTCAGAACGTCCAGAGGCCTCTCCCCAACGTGTTGTTACCTGGGAAGGGTGCAGGAAGTGCCAAAGAAATGTCTTCTGCTCATCAACTCCAGCAGATTGCTGCCAAGCAGAAGAGAGACCAGATGTTGCAGAACCAGCAGCAAGCTGCACAAGTCCACCAAACAAATCAGATGTCTACATGGCAACAGTCTGGGCCTTCTCACAGTCCACTGGCAGTCCCATATTCCATGGAAAATCCCACCAGCCCATCGGTTTTCCAGCCAGACTTCAACAATCAGAAACTGATGATGCCTAATATGGGAAATAAAAGCTCACCGAGAGCTGGAGGCAATTACCATGTGAACATTTTGGGTCATCAGCAAAACAGCTTGAACCAGAACCCTGTGAATAGTCAAGGCTCTATGCTGGACTATGGGAACACCAAACCTCTTTCACATTACAAAGCAGAATGTGAACAGGGGGTAACAGTACCTGGTCAGAACAAGGCTCCCATGTTGGCATACATACAGCAGCGCCAGCAAGCACCGCTGTCTCATGTGAGCGATGACCAAAATGGGATGATCCTGTTGAAACCCAAGTCTGGAAACATTGCCTACCGACTACCGCACAGTCAGGTGAATGCTCTGGGTTGTGTTGCCTTTGTTTAGTAGCAGATTTAAGGTTTTGCAAGAGGGTGCTGGATAGGTAAGGATAGAGTACAGATTACTTGGTATTGTTTCAAAACAGTTGCTGCATGATTTTAAAGAAGAAAATTATAATATGCAGTAAGTTGAGACAAGAATCAAGAGCTTTATTTTCCACTGGGGACAAGTTTTTAATACTCGGTCCTAGGTCATGTGGTAATGTATGATTTCCAGCTTAATATACCTTGTGGGCAACAAATTATGTCAAGCTTCATAGAAGCTTCTACTTACAAAGATAAATAGACGCTTTGTAAACTTTTGCCGAAAATAACTCATGTAAAACTGTCGTGTTAAACAGTGTTCTCAAAGAAGCTTTGATTTTATTTTATGGTTTTTTTACCTTTAGTCCCTACTTGTGTCAGAGTTGGCTTTCTATAAAAAGACATGCTTTCATTTGCTTCTCTTTTGAAGAGAGATGGAAGTGGGGGCTGCATTCCTGATTTTCTGGATGTTCCTTGAAGCTTTTCAAATCTAAGAATTTGTTATTGGTTAACTCTCTGGGGACTGGGGAAGCATCGGGTAGGAGAGAACTGTATCTTTAAGAATGAGTAACAGTAATATTTGTCTGCTTGAAGCAATATGCTTCAGTTTTTCCTATGAAGGAAAATTCCAGATTTTGCTTCTTTGCTTTATATATACCTGATACTACAGGTATGCTGCAGGTGGAAATTTATGTAGTGGCTGGAGGTACAGACTCGTTGGGATTCTATGATGTGCCTGCAGTGCATATTATTAGAGGGCTTGTTAAGAATGGCTTTGTTACAGGGATAAAAACTCTAGTAAAAGCTTTTGGAGGTCCAAATCTGGTAATATGTTCCCTCAAAAAAAAAAAAAAGAAACCTGTGAAAAAGATCTGATTAGTCTGTGATAAAGACCACACTGATTCACAAATAAAAATCTGAGATCAGTGTGTGATTCACAAGGCACACAGAAAAAATCATCTATTTAAAAGCTAGTAGAAGTAACAATCTAATGACATTTTCATGGAAGAAGAAGGGGAAGGGTAGAGATGGTTGTGTGTATCACATCTCCCCCCTCACTGAAAAACATAAGTGTGACCTTGCTTCTGCACTGCCACACTTGCACTGAATTAACAGAAATACTGATGAACACTTCTGGAGAAATCCTCCAAAGCTTGCACATAGAACAACTTAGCACAGCATTGCTAGTATTTGACTTATGATTTCTTATGAAACTGCAGAGTGTGAGAACCAACAGCCAAACCCATTAGCTGAGTTCTAAACTTGAAATTAGTATTTGTTTGTGTAATTAGAGATGAGCTGTGCTTAAAAATGATGAAAATTGTCAAATTTCAACTGGATTTGTCAGTACAAAGAGGGTAGTATCAGATCTTGAATGATAATCGTTCCATGTTACTTTTGCTTATTTCAAGTTTCAATCTCAAAAAAAAAAAAGCAGACTTAGGAGAAATTAATAATAACAGGCTTATCTGTAGTAATATTTTTCTCTGTAGATTACGGTGATGGTTGGACTGCTGGAAGAATATGTTAAGACTCAGTTTGATCAGCAATAGCCTTCTTCCCTTTCACCTGCAAATAATAAATACTCTTAGTAAAAAAAGCAACTTTAGGAGGGGAGGCATAAACACTTGCTGAAGGAAATGTTGATGGAAGAGTCAGGATTTAAATAAATGCATAACGAAATTGAAAGTACAGTGTTTGAAAAGCTCCTACCGAGGCTAACTGCAGCTGATGTGTTTGAATTGCTGTTTTCACGGGCACTGTTCCTCTGGCTGGGCAGAAGCACACAGAGCTGTACTCGCCTGTTTGAGCTGGGCTTTGGGAAGCACTTTTAGACTGAAGTTAAAGCTTCTGTTCCTGAATGTTGTGGAGCTTCTGACTTTAACAGCTAACTCACACTTTTGTGTCTGGCACTTTATAGATGGGTTTTTGGCTGTCTTTAATTAGCTGAGCTGGGAACTGTGTCACACTTTGCCTTCTCTGTTAAAAGCTTCACAAGTGAAGAAGCTATTGCATAAAGATGACGAAATATAAGGAACTGATCTGATTTTTATTAAAGAGTAAATGCACAAATAAGCAATAATTGACAATTTCTGTTTTTCAGAGAAGCCTTATGATTTCCCTTCCCTGTGTAGATTTTGTTTATAAAATCTCTCTCCTGTATTCTGTAGAATGATAAAAATAATGTGAATTGTGGCCATCACTATGAAAGTGCCTTTCCTTATCTGTGTGACTACGTGCAGTTTCTGAATTCTGGAGGGCTAACCTCTTTCTGTTTTACTGTATTCTGCAGGATCAAAACCCTTCTCCTAACGTTCCTCGCGTTCCCGTTTCTGTCCCGGGGCCTGGTGTGGGTGCCCAGGCTCCCAACGTCTCCATGGCAGGTAACCACAGCAACCCACCTTATCTCAGCAATCAGCAGCAAGCAGCAGTGATGAAGCAACACCAAATGCTGATGGACCAGCAGAAGCAGAGGGAGCAGCAACAAAAGCACTTGCTCATGGAGCAACAGAAGCAGCAATTCCTAATGGAGCAGAGACAGCAACATCTTCTGGCTGAGCAGGTGAGAGGAGCCACCAGTCTCTTTTTCCTTTGCATCAGTTTGCTTTGGTGGACTAGAACAGCATTTGAGATCTTATCGAATAGTTATTACATTACAAACTAAGGAATGTAAACTGCAAGGCACTTTGGTATCATAAGTACAATTGTTTTATGTTTCATAGAAAGTAACCCAAACACATAGCCCTTGATTGCTGAGGCTTATTTTTTTCTGTTGTTACAAGGCACTGTGGTGAATGGAAGGAATAAAGCAGGTAGAATTGAGTAGTGTGAAAATACAAGGCGATACCTACCTGGAGAGAAGGTATCATACCAGCGATGCTATAGTTCTTTGTGAAAGAAGAAAGGCAAATGGAATCATAGCAAAAATAAAAGATAAGGTTGGGATACTGTTGATGTGTTCTGTAGAGCTTTAAAAATGGAAGCAATGAGCAAGAGACTCAGTAAGATCATTGTGCCTTCTGCCTTTCTTCCCTGTGAGATCCACAGCAGTTCGTGTTTCAAATTTTAAAACATCTTTCACACAGTTATCTGGGGAAAATAATTAGGCATATGCATCCAACTTCCATCTTACCCTGCCAAAAGAGTTTAACTCTGCTGTCCATCACACTGCAGAAAGCTGCTTTAGCCTTTCTCAGGGAAACAGGCTCCTTGTGTGAAGCTTTCTAAGCTTTAAAACTTTCACAAGTCTTTCAGCTGGGAATCAGCCTAAAGGGCCTTATTCCCATCATTGTTGCTTTTCTGTGTTTTTAAAAGTCCGTGCAGGCATGTTCCAGGCACTGGCACTGCACATACAGAGAAATTATCAGTGTCTGGTAGGGAGGAAGGGGAAGATGAATTTTCAAAGAAGGTTTGAGACCTGAGGAAAACCTGGTATTCACATCTCCTGGAAAAACTTTAATGATCTGTACTGCTGAAAAGTTTTGTCTTTGAAGCTAATGGGGGGAGGTGGGGAGAAGAGCCATGGAAAGTGTTGCCTTTGAGGATAATGGGAGAAAAAAAAAAAGAGCCAGTGGTTTAATAAAAAAACCCCACAAACTGCATTTATCCCTGAGAATTAAAAAAAAAAATTAAAAAAAATAAAAATTTAAATGTTCTGGAGTCCTTCAACTAATAACAGTTGGGAATGTGTAATTTCCTTAATTTTCAGCACTGTTAAAAGGTGATAAATCTCAACGTTCTCAGCTTTAAAGTTGGGAGTTGTTATGCTGGTAGATAGAATTTTCACTGTAATAATAGTTTGGAAAATAAGAGATAGTGAGAGAAGGTGAGGTTATGGTTCTGTGTGTGGGCACCTTAAGTTTTATTGCAGCAACTTGTCCATCAGAATGTTTATTTAAGAAAGAAGGAAATAGTACAGTCTCCTCTGAACTGAAAATATGTGAAATCTTGGCTGGGGAGCACATTTTGAGGGGAAAAGGGTAGTAGAATCTGCGGTATTGTGGAGCTGTGGCATGCCAAGTTCTACCTAATGGCCTGTTTTTATTGCTTAGGGACAAGTTAAAATTGAGGACTAAATTGAGGTGGCAGAAAAGCCCTTTCACTTCTTCACCCAGTGTAGCTTAAAAACATAAGAATGCGCTTGGCAGCATTTTAAAGAAAATGGTATCAGCATTGGTAAAGATATTTGGATAAAAATACAGTTTGGGCTAAGGGAATATCGTGGTGGAAATGTTGCTTATGTTGATAAATATACCATCAAAGGCTGAAGACAAAGAATGCCTGAATCTTCAATAAAATAGTGTTTCTGTATGATTTCTGTGATTTATACACTGATATAAACAAATCAAATAATTTTAGTAAATTATTCCCGTTTTGATGCCTTGTATGCTAATGTCAAAAATTACTAATCATTTCTCTCCCAAAATGTTAACAAACAGGTACTCTTTGAAAGAGGATGGGTAGAAAGGAAACACATGGTGTTGGCATCCTGCTTGTACTTTTGTACCACTGGTGAATAGCAATTATTAGAGCTCTGTTAGAGCTGTGGCTCAGTAGGTTTCCTTAGCTAAGTAATGGACCTAAGGCATCAGTGGGTGATACATTAACAGGGTGATAAGTAGCATATCTCAAACAGTGTTGAATTATTTTTTTTCCCCTACCTATTTGCTGTTGCTTAGCGAGCACATGTTGCTATATTTAATATCAGTATTTTGAAAATATTTTTATTCCTGTCCTAGATACAGTAACTGCACCTAACTCCTCCTATCTATACAGAGTTGCAAGTGTAGCATCTTATAGTGATACTGGGACTCTGATCCCAAATAAGGAGTAGCTTTGCTTTGGGGTTGAACAGACTTGGATAGTGTATTTGCCACATTACTTGGCCTTGTACTGCCCAGTAAAGCTAGATCTTGTTAGCATTCTAGTTTGATATTTATTTCTTTGGATGTGCAAGATGCTAGATGTAGTTTTACAAAAAGGATCCTGATTCAGTTGATCTCTATTTCACAGGTTTTGGATAGCTTCAGCACTATTCCTTGTGACACTAAAGCTGTCTGCATTTGGTATTCTGCATTTTTTTTAAGGGTTTTTTTTCCTGAGCCAGGTTCTGCAGCTCTTGGTTTCTCTCAGAACTATGGCATCTCTCCTTGGCTTTGTGGCCAGCCTCTTTCAGGTTTGACTGGTCCTGCAAGTAGCAGGTCCTTTCTGTCAAGCAGCCTGCCCTCTTCATTCCTCTGCATGTCTCAACAGCTTCTTAGTTGTAGGCATTTCAAAAGGATGGTGGTAATGTGTATCTGCCTGTTTGTTGCATCCCACTAGTCTCTTCTTTAAAGGCTTATTGCTTGTATCTTTACCTTGGTATTCTTGGAAGGGAATTTCTGTCTCTTTCTGTGAGCTGTGCAATTTTGCATAGGTAGGTAGTTGTGCATTGTACCACTACTTAGTTATCTCAGAATTTCAGTCTGGTTGAAGACATTTGTGGAAGAAGAGCCAGAAATGCTATTCCTGATATGTTTCATATTGTCAAAGCAGCCTGTTGGCTCTTCAGGCTGTCAGGATCTCTGAGTGTACTGTTAGTGCATGCACATACACTCTTGACATTCCCCTGAAGGCTTTAAATTTCATTTTCCCAAAAAGTTTCCTAATAGAAAACTTGCTTATTTTATTTTTCAAACGTTTTTGTCATAAAGTAGATGCAGATTGAGTGTGCTTTTAAAGAGGCAAGGTTATTTTGAGTCATTAGTAGGGTTTTTTCAATCCATGGGTGCACTGTTAAGAAAATGGTTTTGAACAGTGGTAACAAAACTTGTGAAGCTTCTGTTATAAATTTAGTTCTGCAGTTTACTGTAATCTTCTAGGAAAACCTGTGGTATATGAGAGTTTGTGTATAGTTTCTTCATCTTTGAAAACAAGGGCTAGAAAATACACGTTCAGTTTTTACTTTTATATGTAATCTCGATATTTATGACTTGTGCTTTTATTTAATTTCTAAAGAGAGGTCTAAAATAAAAACATGATTTTTTTTTTTTTTTTTAATACACACTCACTTCTGCTCTTTTTGTACCTGTTAGTGTCTTTAGAATATTGCTAAAAATGCCTGTTGGTTACATTACTGATTAAAAGACTCAGATTTCCAGTGTTTCAAAGGCTTCAGCCATGCATTGCAGTGACTCCTGCAATGCGTGCTGTTGTGTCTGAGTTCCTACTCTTGTCACTCACCAGGTTAAACTGACTGTTTGAACCTTGAGAATAAAGGTCTGAAGTGACTTTAAGGCTGCAGAAGCCCCTTTAATTACCAGCTCTGCATAAAAGTCTGCAGATAGCTTGTTTTTATCCAAGATAGTCAGTCTTGGAAAAAGCTTGATCTGTTTTCTAATTGTCTTGCATTGGACCATCCCTAGGAGAAACAGCGGCAGCAGCAAGAGCAGCAGCTGCAGCGGCATCTGACTCGACCACCTCCCCAGTATCAGGATCAGCCGCAGAATCCATACCAGCCACAGGTTGGACAGTTCACTGGTAAGTAAACACGGCGAGTGAAATAATGACAGAAGAAATGCCAGGAGTAAAAAAACAAGGTGTCTTCAAATTTCCTGGATTGGATAGCTTTTAATTAATTTATTACAACATCTTCCCACGTCACTGTGACTTAAAACTTTTAGACTTGTACTCTAATTCAGTTGCAAATTAACAGCTTCCGCTGTCCCAGCTATCTGGGACAACTTAAGCTTCCAATTCTTGATATTGCTTTGGAAATGGTTAAAATTCTTAAGTACCTTCATTGTTCTAAAGGCCTTTTTATACTACCATTTCCCTTTACAGGTTGTAGATTCTCCTTAACTTTCATACATTTGTGTGCTATTAGGATTCAAGCTTTTTTTTTTCTGAAGCCTAACATCACTACTTCTTGTATCTGTCGCAGGCCCTCATTAAAGAAAAATAAGAGATGTGTTATTTCTCTCATCTACTAAGATGCGTTTAAAATTCTCTAATATTTTTATCCCTGCTGCCTTTAGAAGGGAATGCAGTTTGGATTCTCTTCATTGCGTGTTATTGTCCTATATGGGGGGGGTTTGTAGGAGAAGCAGCTTGGTATGCCTTCAGTGTATTAACACTGATAAATAAAAGATGATGTACCATTCTTCATGAACATGGAAGAACTAGAGAACAGTAGAAACTTATCTCCTTACATGAAAAATCCTTACTTAACAGGCCATCAAGAAGCCACTTGTCTTTTTTCATAAAACTAAAGTACAAAAATGTTCTTATTCCCTTCATTTTGTTTCCTGACTCTCTGTGTTCCCACAGAAATAAATAATGGAGGGAAAAGATGCAAACAGCAATATGATACCCTCATTCTGACAGTGTTTGTGACTATGCAGTGTCTGGTAGAGCTGTGACTGGGTTTTGTTACTGAACTGAGAAAACTTGATAGCAATACAGAAGGATGGTGTGTTAACACAGTGATCAGTAGTGTCCTTCAAATACTGCACTGAAACATTTTTTTTTTTCTCCTGCCACTTTTGTACAGAAATAACAGTAGTACACCTGTTAGAAATAGAGGATGTTTTGCCATAATGAACATCATTATTATTAAAACTATTTTTTTCTCATTATGACAATTATAACTATTTTTTTGCATCTTAAATCCTGATATGTGTACTACCTCTTCACTGTACTGTTCCAGTCCAGGAAGATTCCTTCCTTCCACCTACCACCTCCAGCATTGGTGTTTTTATGACATGCTTTGCTGATAATTAATTCAATATAGTTTGAATTATAATTGAATATGTTTGACTAAAATTATATTTGAGTAAAAAGTGAATTAGTAATAATGGAGAGCCATTGTTCCTCAGCTATCTTAAAATACAAAAAAATTTCTGCAGCTTACTTTTTGGTTTGAAAGTAGAGAAAGTGCTAGTGTAGGTAGGATTCCCCTGGTGGACTGTAAGATTGGGGGGGGGCGTTATGTGCATTACACTACACAGTGCTTCTCTATTCTTTTTTTTTGCTTTGGAGGCTGTTTCTTCTACAGGAAGAAACTTTTAAACTCAGAATGTGTAAGAACAAAGGACTTATTTTGGTTTGCTGAGAAGTTATTTTTGCAAATCATCTTGCTTGGTTACCAGCATTGCATATTAACATAGCAAATGTTTCATACTGGAAATCCAAATGGTACTTGACCAAAAATTTCTGAAAGTTACATAAAATAGAAAAAATTTCTGAAAGTTACATAAAATAGAAGAAATTTCTGGAACTGTGAAAACACAGGACTGGAAACTCTACAGCCATACAGTGTGAGGCATACAGTATATGCACAGAGTAACTGACAATGTGTGTATGCAGTAACTGGTATTTTTTAACAGCCTAGCAAATTGTGCATGCACTTCAAAGGATGTGTGTATACCTTTGTTCACAAAGAAATATCAGAGTCCTGCCTTTAAAGTCTTAATTTTTTTTCAAATTGATGATGCTGAACTCTTAGAAGTGGTATTCAGATTTTTTAGGATATTGGCATATCTGTGTTTGAGATCAAGGTGGAGGTGCTAACTGGAGCAACAATTGACACTCCTTAATTAAAGTACTGCTGTCAAGTGTGTGCTGGTTGCAGAGGCTGGTTTATACAAATGCAGCTGCACCTCTGTTCTGGATTATAGTGTCTACAAGCCTAGCTTGAACCAAGGTATTTAATGTACAAAATATTTCTTTGTATTCCAGGGACATCTTCAGCCATGCCTGGGGTCAGTAATTTAGGACAGTCCAGCTCCAGTAGTCCACGGATGTTTCCTCAGACCCAGAACATGATTCAAATGGGACCTGGACACAGTTCTGTTGCTCCGCTCCAGTCGGGCTCCAGTCAGCAGGATCGAGGGGTGACTCAGTATACCAATATGCAAAACATTCAGCGAGGGGGATTGTACAACTTGGCGTCTGGTATGACGCAGATGGTTCCCCAGCACGCAACGCAAAGTGCCAATGGACAGCCACCGATGCAGAGACAAGGCAGCTTGGGCCAGGGTGCTGCTGTTCCTGCTGGGTATGGGCAGAATACCTTAGCAAACTCAAGTATTTCTCAGCAGCACAATAAAGGTGCACTGAATCCAGCCTTATCTAAGCCACAGATGGCAAGAGTACCAGCTGCTATGGGGGCTCAAAATCCATCTTGGCAACACCAAGGTATCCCTAATATTAACAACCAGACACAAGCAAACAGTGGCTTAGGACCATTTACTGCCAGCTCCTCTTTCCACATGCAGCAAACTCATCTAAAGATGGCCAACCAGCAGTTTGCCCAAGGAATGCCTCAGGTAAGCCTAAGCACCAGCAGACCCATGACCTCTATGAATGCTGCTGTCGCTGGGCAGATGCTGTCATCATCTTTAGGTGCACAGCAGCGGACAAACCCACCTACACAACAGCAGGTATCCTCACAGCAAGTCTTGCCTGGCATCAACCAGACTGTTCCAGATCTGAATGCTTTCAACCAGAATCCAAATCAGCAAATGCCCAACAGAGGTAACCTGCACTGTAGTCAAGGGTACCCTGTGAGGACAACCAGTCAAGAGCTGCCTTTTGCCTACAGTGGCCAGTCGGGCAATAATGGACTTCAGAACTTAACTGGTGACACAGATCTGATAGACTCTTTGCTGAAAAACAGGACTTCAGAGGAGTGGATGAATGATTTGGATGAGCTGTTAGGAACTCATTAGAATGGGGCTGGGGGTGGGGGTTCTACTTTTTTAATTATTTCATGAAATATAAACAACACTTGGACCAAAAAACCTGTGGCATTGAGGAGACTTACAGGCATTAGAGGTAAATGGTTGGGAAAGGGACTGGAGCTGCTTCTCAATGAGTGTTGATCCATGGTAACGGCGCACCGAGCAGGTCTGCAGGAACAGTGCGCTTTATCTCGGTGTCTCTAAGGAGTGGCACACTTGAACAGGTCAAAAAATACTGTGCGCGTCCTAGCCAGCCTTCCAGCAATCTCACTTGCAGTGTTCTAAAATGAAAAATTTTAATTATTTAAAAATAAAACAAAATTCCACAGAAATAGTGCAGAAAGAAAGCAAATAAAAAAAAAGTTGCACAAATTGTGTTTAGGTCTTAGTCTCCTGCAGCTAGTACTGGCAATCATTATTTGTTCGTAGCTTGACATGCTGTTATAGTATTGTCCATCAAACTTCTGACTTTTTATTTGAGAAGAGGCTGTATGCACCTGAGTATGCTTGCAAAATGTTTTGAATTGTTTCTTTTCCTCCTGGCTGAAGCATGTGCCTGTCCTCTCAATAAGCAAGTGATATTTCACAGTAAATATTTCTAGTTGCTGGTAATAGGTGAAAGAAAGTATTAAAACCTGGCCAGTTAGTCTAGGTAGTTGTCTTAATAGATTGTAGTCTTTTAAGCTGCAGTTTGCACTCTGTCGTAGAGAGGTACAGTTCTTGGCTTATACCTTGCTGTGTTTAAAGGGGGAATTTCTTATGGGAGAACTATAGTAAGTTTAACATGAACTGTAAAGCCATTTACTTTGCACCTGTTTCTTCACAACTTATTTCCAAAGGTAGCTGTATTTAAATGAAGGCTTTGCTTCATGACACCTCATCTAGTTTTCTTTGTTGTAAAAAGTAAAACTGACTTTTGAGATCAGGTCACCCCCCAAAGTTAGCAGTGATGCAGTGAGCACAAGACTTTGTCACTTCAGGATAAAAATGAGGAAAAAAAAAAAAAGAACTTGGCTGAGAGGTGGAAAGTCGTTATCAGCAATAATGGCACAGGCAGCCTGGGAGAATACTTGTATCAGGGTTGCTCCAATGTGGAAGTCTCCCCCTTTAAATACTTTTTTTTTTTCTTAATACTGGGTTACGAGTTTGATAATCTTTCTATAGACTGGTGGATTTACTTCTTTAATATCCCTTGAAGCAGATGCTGGTTCTTCAGCTCAGCCCAAGGAGACTTGTTACCTGTATGTTGGGGTCAGTCCCAGAAAGGACAAAAACCACACTGGGAACAGTCAGTGTTCCAAAGTCCTTACTTTCTACCAAAAAAATCCCCTATCCACCAACAAACCACCTTGCCTTAACTTTTATTTTAAAATGAAAAGAAAGTTGAAAGCTTTTGTTTTAAATGCACAAATACCTCTTCCCTTGTAAGTCCACTTTTAAACTTTCTAATCAAACCCAGCATTGTGATTTAAAAGCAATTTCCTTCAACACAGACTGGCTTCTTCAGGAGTTTTCTGCACTGCAGAGATGTGTGAGAGAGGGTTTTATTTCCAGAGTGGGTGAAGGGAAGTGAAGGATAACATTGATTTCAAAGAAGGAAAATATTTTACTGTATCTGCAGCTCCTTTATGAGACAATTTGCACTTTTAAAAACTGCTTTTTAACACTAATACTTTAACCCTTTCCAAATATGCATGGAACATGGTTTGTCCAGCACACTTAACCTAGTGTGGATGAATTACGCTCTGTTGAACAGATTTGATGCTGTGTCATGTTGAACTGTTGGTGGAAGATGTGCATTGATCAGTGAATCCCACCATTGAATAGTGGATAAAACTTCACTGAAGCAGACTTAATCCCTCACAGAGTTTGTGAAAAGATAACATACAGATTGTCTTTGGATGGGAAGACTAAGGTGTTAGTGACTTTGGTTGTTGACACTTCTGATATTTTCTAGAATAAGTAGTTGAGATGCAAATAACTGATGCTAACTTTTCTTATCCTGGCAATCTAAGAAAAGCGCTAGTGAGTTTGGTTTACTGTTTAGTTAAACCAAAAACTGGTCCAAGGTAAGTGTCATTAGAAGAGTATAGATAAACTAGCAGTGGCAGGAGTGTTTGCTGTATTTTTATTTTTAAGGTTAAACTTTGCACCAGTGTGCCTTCCCTTCCTGTTGGGAGTGCTTGGGACCTCATAATTTCAAGTGACATCCTTTAATGTCACTACTTTTTCCTCCCCCTTACAAACACTTGAGAGAAACAACAGGGTAGTAGGATTCTGCTTTTCTTTCTTCCCTGTTTAGGTTGTGGTGAAATCTACTACTTTTTTTCTGGTAGATTTTACACGCAGACTTTGTTCTGAATAAGTCAAAATACAATCCATCCAGTTGTGATTTCTTAATTGGAGGAAAAGAACATCTGCTCTTTGCATTATTACTACCAAAAAGGCAATCCAGCTCAATGTCCAGGAAAATGCAGATGTACCTTTTCCTCCAGTGTTTCTGGAAGCGAAGGTGGATATTGCCCTGCTTGACCAGAGGGTTTGTTCAGGAAGGTATCAAGATTTGGTGATGGGGCCCTTTCATGGTACTGTTGAAGTAAAATTAAGTGTGATTCCAGGCAAACTGATAATTCCCATCGATCTTCATATGTGAACAGGATCCAAACAGCATTTAACCTGTTAGAAAAAAAACAGCCCGCGCTTCTGGTTTTGGTCCCTGTCCACGTAAGAGTGTCGGAAAAATGGTGTCACTGTAACAGGTTGGAACAGTTCAATGGAAATGAAAATACGGTTGAGATGTACATAGGTGCATGGGTGGGGCTGGGCTTTGCCTTCATGCCCTTTCACGTGTAGCTGTTTATATATGCACTTGGGCTTTCCATTTGCTGCAGCTTCAGAGCAATAAAATGTATCTCCCCTGAACTGTACCTAGCCAGCCGCTCATGGCTTTATTTATAAACTGCGGTGTTGGTTGGGTAGGAAAGGTGAGAGTGTCACTGTGCAACATCCACTGCCTTCCAAAAACCACGATTCAATTGAAAAGGGTGCTCAAAATTTTGTTATACACATTTCCTTTGTGTAAATAAATGTTTACAATTTTATATTAAAGATTTGAATAAGAGTTAGATCTTCTGACTGTATATTTTTTACTTTTTATAGATTTTAAAACTATAATTCTTTATATATGTGTTTGGGGGGTATTATGGTAAGTTTTATGCTTGTAAATGGAGAACAGTTGAATTTGATGCTAACCTCTATGAATTTTTGTCATTGAAATGTATAAAGAGTCCATTAATCCCCTTATTCTTTTACTGCAATTACTGGTGCACACCAAAAAGAAATCCTTCACTTCTGTTTTATCATTATAAAATAAATATTTTGCTAGTGTATTAAACACGTGGTGTGACTTCATACGTTTGTGTGAGCTGAGCAGAGTTCGGTGGTGGTGTTCCTAGCGAGGTGATTCCCTTCATCCCAACACACAGGTTTGGTCAGCCTGTTCCTGAGGCTCACAGTCTTCTGCTGCGTCCTACCAATTCTTACAGCTTCAGAAAGCCCTTTTAAACAGGCCAGAACTGGATAAAGACCTTAGAAAACTTTCCTTTGAAAACAAGGCTTTGTGCTACACCCACTGCTTCTTGCTTTTCATTTAGATGCAGTTGTAGGCCTTACGCCAGGAAATAGGACTGCAGAGTGGGTTTAGAAGGGAGGGAGCCTGGCTTTAATGGGGTGTGTTTGGGGGTTAGTGTGTTCTTGTTAACAAGTTATTACTTGGTGAATTATGAACTGAACATTTCAAAGTGAAATCGTACCACTTGCAGCAGACCCAAGAATTCAGCTAGTTATGTAGTATTTCCTGTTTGTCAAGTGCACCTTTTAACTGATGATATCTGGCCTTAAATTCTAAACTAGCATCTCGAATCTCGCCAACCACAGATTTAGCTGTAGTGATAAAGAAGAATTTGCTAAGTGTGACACATGCGTTTCTGGCTAAGGCTGGATTCATTTCACACATTACTGTAATTTCAAGCACCCCCCCCCATATAATAAGAATTTTGATCAGCTTCAAACATTGAAGGATGACTCTCGAAGCACTGAAGTTGGTGTCTCACTATTTAGCTGTTGTGTTTAAGGCCCCGCTCAGAGCTTTCAGATTTCCTCACAAAGTGCATCCTGATTTAACCGAGTATATTTTGAGTATATTGCTACTCTACAACTCTTGAGTTGTATTTGGGGGGAGGAGGGGACCCACAGCTTCAGAAGCTTATAAAGAACCAAATGTAAGGTAAGTAACACCACCAGGATGAGTTTCTTGCTGTGGGGAGCTGTGAAGTTCTTACTTTATTAGCGTTTGCTTTATTGTCCCATTAAAAGTGCTGCATTGTATTTAATGTTGAGTAAACCAGCAGTGTCCCAGACTGTCCCCCACTGAAGTGATGTGCATGTCTTTCCAAAGATTTTAAGGAGTCGGTGGCAGCTTGTGGCTAACCTCTGCTCAGAAATGGATTTATTTTTTTTTTCCCCCCGTGATGTTACTGTTTTTTCCTGAGGAAAATGTAAATCTGTAATGGAAGTGTTTTCCCAAGCCTGGATTGCTTGTTGGAATGATGTAAGCAGAAGTAGACTCCTGGTGATGTTTCCCCTCTGACTTTTATATTGGACACCCCAGATGAAATCTTGGGTCACCAATAGATTCTGCTAAGGTTAATTATTTCTGTATCTGTTTGGGTCTGCTAGCAGCTTGGAGGGTCTGAAGTCATATCATGTGAGTGTTTTGCAGAGAAAGGGGGTGGGTTTGCCATTCTACATGCATGTTTGTTTTTGGGTTTTTTTTAAAAAGTGTACAATTGTATATTTGAATTAAGTTTTCAACTTGATAAGCTGTTGCAGTGGGGTTTTGAGGAGCCAAACCAGAATCAACTTCCTGCATCCTGCTTGGGTGAATCTGTAGGTCAGGTCACTTCTTCTTGGTATTGTGCACAAATTCTGTGCTGAGGTTTTGTCTGTGTGACTATAGAGACATGCAATGGCTCAACCATACCCTGTCCCCTCTCTTCACCAAAATTAAGGGAAGACAGCTGATAGTGAATAATACCTTTTTTTCTCCTTTTTGGTTTTAAAAACTTTAGTCTTACCCATATAAAGTTGCTCCAAAACACCAAATAACTTCTTGAACTTTTCTTGCTTTTGTGGACTGGGGAGAAAAGTTACTCAGGGCTAAAATATTGCTGGTTTTCAAATTTTACATTTTGCAATTATAGTTCTGATGCCTGTAACATTTCTGAGGGTCCACGTGTGTCTACATCCCTTGCTGTCTTCCAGTCGTAACTGAGAACTTTTATTTTGCATGTTAGCCAGGAAAAGGTTTGTACTGCAGAGCTTTAAAGACATCAGAAAACTACGAAAGTGACTGAGTGCTAGAAAAGAACTGTACCCTTACCAGGTAAGTGTACAGTATTCATAGGATAAAATATCTGAATGCTCTCTTAAAAATTCAAAATCCAGTAACAGAATTAAGTTATTCCAGCTGAAGTCTAGAAAATTTTTCACGTTGTCTACTCCACTACTTGGAATAAGAGCGGAAGGTCAAGTCATTAATTTGTAAATGCTTGTTAATTTTTACGACCTCCCACATAATTTAGGTGCTTTAGAGCTGGTGAAAACCAGCACTAAAAGGGCTGGGAAAAAATCCTATCATCTTTCAATTGCTGGTGATGTATAATTCAATCATGGTATAAAATCTGTAAATATAGCAGCAAGAATTTCATGGTTTGCACATGCAGGACTTTTGCTGTAGCTCAGCGAAACACGTTTTGTGATGGCTGGGTGCTTTGGAAAATGGTGTGGCATGGGGAGAGTTAATGTGTGGTGGAGGAAACACGTGTTGGTGCAGGGCAATGAGAAGGTCCTGTTGTAGAGCAATCAGCAGTGGGAGAGGGTTGGAGAAGAGCTCTGCTCGTCACACCTGGCTGGAGCTTTGGTCCACAGTCAGCAGCATGAGAGATCAGATAGACCTGCTGGCCACCGTCACCGTTTTGGGAGTCCTGGAGCAAGGTAAATGTTCTTTATATAATCCTGGGTAGTATTAAGCTAATTATATTGAACTTTGTGGAATGTGATTCCTGTGTTTTGCTTGGAGTCTCCATGGAATGAAAGTTGCTGTTTTCCAACGTGGTAAAATGATGTTTGGCCATTCACAGTGGAGGTGTCCTGCCTGAGGAGGTTCATTATTTAATTGAGACTGAAATGATTCACAAACCTCAAAGCCAGCATCCTAGAAGGAAATGAAATTTAAGTTTTACTTTGGAACTTAATTCCAACAATCAAATGTCTTTAAAACATTTTTGATTGAATTTTTGCAGGTAGTTTGTAACTTAGTGTGGCTGGAGGTAGCCAAAACAAAGGCAGGTTGATAAATACACTGATGAAGAGGTCAGTCTGCAAACATGCGTTGTATGTGTATGGAAAAGAGCATCACGGACACGTGTGTTTCTCCTCTGTGACCAATATCGTTGTGTGTTCAGTTCGTACAGCTCAGCTGCACGGAGCATATCACAAGATGAGTTGACAGACAGTAATTTGGAAACTAGTGCAAGCCCTTCTGGCCAGAAATAGACACAGACATCTTCGAAGAGACTCAGAGACTTCTCGTAACTCAAACAGATGCGTTTGGTTCAGACCATTGGGAAAGAAGCAGGAGTGTTGCCAAGCTCTGCCGACCTCGTGTTTAATTGTGGGTCCTTTGAGCAAAGGCCTCTCCCCTTTGGGCTCCAGGAGGGTCACTGAAGGAGTGTGGTGGGGACAGAGCCCCCATTTTATTAAAATCTTCCCATTTCTGTGAGGGAAGGGAGGTGTTTGGGGTTGATTTATTACTGAATTAATTCACCACAGGGCTGTGGCATCTCTGCGTACAAACGGATGTGAATCTCTGAGCAGCCTGGTGTATTTTTAGCCATCAGATGATAAAGCTTTTAATACAAGCATTATTTAAAACACAAATATGCTACTTGAAGAATAGAGTTCAGGATTTCTGAATTATCAGTGATTTTCCCCTCAATTTACAGAGAAATATCTGCGACGACAAATGGGAGATACTTTTGTCTCATGGGGTTTTTTGTTATTAAGCTAAGTGGAGATGGAGGGAGCGTTTAGTGTGCAAAGAGAAGATGTGAAGGAAACTGCAAACTGAGTTATGGAAGTGTTGCTAAGCCCTTTCCATTGGGAAACTCTCAGTAGCAAATCCCGAGATAGCAGTTTTGTCTCAAATATATTTGTTTTATGAGAACTTCTAAGTGGTTTTTTAAAGGTTGCAGCTTTAGGCATTTTACTTCCATGCTATGCAGATCATACATGGGTGTGAAGCCAGCAGATGAATAGCAAGCAGTGACACCCTCTTATCTACATTAGATCGGATAAAGTAGCCTCATTTTATGGTCTCTGCGTGGGAAGCCAAGGAGCAATGACAAAATACTGTGTTTACTTTCTCTCTACTGGTATGAAATACGTGTGCTAATGTCACCTTGATTCAGAGCCATGCCATAGCTTTTCTTGTGTATTTGGAAAGGATGCACTACAGATGTGAGATTCGTTCTGAGAAGGCAGAGCGCTGAAACACGGGCGGGCACTCTGTACAAATACTCTTCCATCACATCCTGATGTGGGAGAGATTAATGGCTGAGCTTAGCACAGCATTAGCTGAGCTTTTTTTTTCATCTTAATTTTCTGGGAGCCCACATTTTCCACATTCTTTCAAGTAACTTTTCCCTTTTTAATTTAGTTATGCTCAGTTCAGCAAAGCTCTGAGCTTTGTGCTCTGTAGATACATGCCCTCGCCCTCTGTTGAATGCTGTACCAGAGAGCAGAACAATGCTACCACAGTTCAGTCCTCCCCCCCCAGCTTTTTAATGGCTTCAAAAGAAATAAAGCTTATGCAATGTCACTGTCTGTCAGTCCCCACAGAGCTTGTTTGCCCCGTTCACTCAAATGTGGCAGATAGCAGCTAAAACGTGGTCTGACAAGTTTGTGGACATAATCAAATAGAGAATGAAGGTCTGGGCGATGGTTGCGCTGAGGAGCAAAGTGCAGGGAGAGCTCAGCCCCTATGAGCTACATGGGAATCCACACAGTGTTTTGCTTTGAGATGTGAATCACAAAAAATATAGTTTGAAAGGTTCTGCAGAGTAGATTGAACTCTTTTCCCCGAAAGTCCAGGCTGAGAAGGCTTGTGTGGTGTGGGTGTTTTCTCAGCGCCTCATTCCGAGAAGTGCTTTTGAGGATGATCCTTCATCCTTAATGCCTCTCCCCTATGCAAGCTTTGGAGGACAGCCATCCTCCAAAAGGCTCTTGCCCCTCTTGGGTGGTTGTTTTATCCATCCCTAGGCAGAAGGGGTCTGTTGCAGAACTTGTCTGAGTATTTGCCCATGTATACAAGCAAGATGTTAAGCACAGAGCTGATGGAGAGGTTGGGTCTGAAATTATTCTTACCATGCTCATCAGTCAGAAGAATGTTATGTTAGGAAGAGTGGAGATGGCACGAAGCAGGATGAAGACAGTTGCCCAGCAGAGTCAGGCTTATGCCACAAGCCAGAGCTGTGCATGATGCTGTAGCTCGAGGTGGCTGGATGAGACCCTGAGAGCATTAAATAGTTGCATAGGAGAGATGTGCTTATCTGATGTGAAGAGGATTAGATATAAGGAAGAAGTTCTTTATCCTGAGGGTGGTGAGGCACTGGAACAGGTTGCCCAGGGAAGTTGTGGATGCTCCATCCCTGGAAGTGTTCAAAGCCAGGTTGGATGGAGCCTTGAGCAGCCTGGTCTGGTGGGAGGTATCCCTGCCATGGCAGAGGGGTTGGAACTAGATGATCTTTGAGGTCCCTTCCAACCCAAACCATTCTATGATTCTATGAGGAGGTGACAGGATGGGTCACACTTTCATCAACTTTTTCCCAGAGCTCTACCAGCTGCTGCTGAATTGCCAGTTGTGTGTTGCTGCTGTCTGGTTTCACTGAGAGGATGCTCTCGGTGTTACATCCTGTCAGATCTCAGGGGTAGCATGATATCCTCACCCTTGACCATAATCAATGTACTACCCATGAATCAGGGAGGGTGGGGGGGAAGCAAACTTGTTGCTCCCCACCTTTCTCTCCCAGCACCTCTGGGTCGCTGTGGAAGACACTAGAACACACAGATGTTTTCCTAACCGAATGTCTCTGTGTATTTAAATGGGTAATGCACTGTGTAATACACAGGTCACATAGCAACAGATTATTTACATTTCTAATTCCTTTTTCTCATGCATATGTTCTAATGCTTTTCTGCAGGAACACATGGATCTGTCTTGTCTTTAATCTTGCAGCAGCTGTCCCTACTTTCCATTCTCTCTCCTGCTGTTCTGCTTTTATCTTCTCTCTTCGAATAAGACAGTCCACAAGGCAGTCCTTGCCACCTTGCTCCTTGTCTCTCTGTTCAGCACTCTGGTAGCGTTGCTATGTTAGGACCTTGCTAATCCAAGTGACTCACTTAGCAGCACGCTGCCACAGCCACCAAAGTAATTGTTTTTATAATTTAGTTTTCTCCTATGTGAAAATTCTCATTTTCAGTGTAGTGGTGCACTGAAATATAAACGCTTGAAACCACAGCAATCACCCATGGGAGTAGGAACTTTCATCAAATAATGAAATAGTCCAAATCTTATCATAGAATCACGGAACAGCCTTGGTTGGAAGAGATCTCTAAGCTCCCCCAGTCCAACCATTAACCCAGCACTGCCCAGTCACCACTGCCCCATGTCCCTCAGCACCTCATCTCCACGGCTCTGAAATCGTCTTGGGGCTACCCTGCAGGAATGAAGTGGAAGAAATAATCACCCCCTTCCCCATTCCTTTCTATTGCCATCTCTAGTTGACTCAATGATATCCCAGTGCTTCACAGTTTGGATGCTGCTTGTGCAATAGCCTTGCACCTGCTGGGTATAGCGGGAGGTATTATACACATTCCCACCAGGCTGGCAGAGGGTGTACAGAGGGTGTACTCTATGTACAGATGCAGGACTGAAAAAAGAATGGTAATTCTGTGAGGGGATGTGGACTCAGTAAGGTTTTAATGTGCCTTTCTGGGCATGTTGGATCTGCTGGGTAGCAGCACCAAGGGCTCTGCTGCTGCATGTGAGACTATGCAAAGCACCAGCCAGCACCTGGGCGCTGTGACACACGTGCTCTGCTCAGATAACCAAATCAGAATTTAAAGTACGAGCCTGAAATAAATGGTACATTTATTCCAGGTGGTGTGTGACAGCCCTGGACTATGAACCTAGACAGTATCAGCTCTTTTCCTCTAACCACTCGCTTGATTCCAAGCTAGATAAAGCTTGGCTAGCTAAAACACTGCTGGACTGTTACCCTCCCCGTGTTGTTCTTTTTTTAGTCTATTTTGTGCTGCAGGTGATCTATGCCCGACGGAAGCACAAGATCTCCCCTCCCGAGACAACAGGTCACCCTGAATTTGAGCGGATCTTCAGAGCTCAGTAAGGTTTTGAGGGTTTTTTTTATGGCAACTCCATCTAGATATGATTTGAGTCAAATGTCACTACCAGGAAAGACTGAAGTCACCCTCAAGTCACCTTTTCACTTATTGCTGCTGATACTGGGTGTTATCTGTGTTAATGCTTTGCGTGCAGAGGTCTGAGTTTTGATATGGAGCACTTTGCTCTGGCTGGAGTGCTTCTGTCTCTCCACAATAATCCTCCTTCTGGCATCATGAGAGGCAGCCAAATTACGAATTAGTGGCTGTATGGAAGAGGTGCTGAGCATTAATGCATTATAATAATTAAGTTTAATGTTGCCTCTAAATTGTAAAAGTGGCTGTATCTATATCAAAACCCTAATGTTTGCTTGTAAGTTTTTGCTGTTGAATTGAAGCAAAGGGCCTTTCTGGCAGAACCACCTATGAGGATGGTGGTATTTTTCCTTTTTTAAAGCCATTGCACTGTGAAAGTCGGCACTCGCGGGCCCATGCTGAGGGCTGTTTCTTTTTGCTCTGTTCCTATGGAGAGAGCAATGCTGGAACTAAACTGGAAACGTCCACAGATCCCTTTGGCTTCCAGCAAGCACCAGATTCCATCTTTCATCTCGGTCGTGCTGTTTCATAAACGGTTGAAAGGAATTGGGCAGAGCTGGTTTGAAGGGCAGTTTGAGCACAGCACTAAATCCTGAACAGAGCAGCTGCGTTTCCTTGCCAGCGTGCAGGAAACATTTGTGGAGTGACAAAAACACCCGCGTCGGTCCCTTTGCGATGCAGTGAAAGGCCAGCCTGCATGGGAGGCATCATGGCTGTTGATGAGACTTTTAATTAAATACTGGGCTGTGCATTAACCCCGCATGCTGTGGGCTGAGACGTGCTGGGAAGCCCTCCGCAATATTCTGTGGAGAAGGTGACCTCAGGGAACTTGGGTTTGAGAAGGTATGAATACATTGTGGGCTTTTTCCTCCCTTTATTATTTTCCCTGTGGAAAAGGATATGAATGGACAATTTGGTTTGGTGTATTAAAAAAAAAAAAGAGGGGGGGAAAAAGGTATTGATTTATTACTTACCAGTAGAAGCCTGGCAGCCTCCCCTCACTGAGGCTCAAACTGCATTTGCAGAGTAAGGTTCTTCAGCCTTTTTCCAGCTCCCAGTCTGGCTCCATTGCCTGAGGCTTGGTAAGTTTGTGGCCAAATTTAAGATTAAATTGCCTAGGGAATGGTAAAATGTAGGAGAAATGGAGAAACAAACCCACTGTCTTTAATAGACCAGGTGCCACCCTCTTTCCTTGCAGAAAATCTGTATTTTTGTTACTAAAAGAAAAAGGAAGGAAACCTGGCTGCAGATCTGATCACCTTTGGGGAATTTGATCTAGGAGAAGGCTCCTTCTTGGAGCATGACTTGTGTGACACCCAAATGTGAGCTGTGCCCACCCGAGGGAAAGAGAAAGCTCCTTAAACAATATCAATGAATCTTTCCTCATGCAGCTTTAGAGCTGCAGCTGCGCTGTGTCTGTGCATGGGGCCCAGGACAGAGCCTGTCGAGGGTCCAGCAAAGACCAGTCTCTACTTCGGCCACAGCTCATCGCTGCAGGGTCCATGCGAATGCGTGTGCTGTGAGCACTGTGCATTGTTTGGGTGCTTTTCTTCTCTAAATACAGATACTGGGTGACTTTGGTCGCAGAAAAGGCTCTTTCTCCCCAGCACAGCACAGCAGTGCCTCTTATCAGCCCTTTCTGTTTGCTCCAACGCGCGTTTCCAGCTCGCCTCTCTGGCCTCGACTATGACGTACAAGGATGCAGCTTTAATGCCCATCTCTGCTTCTCACCAGGGCAAATTGCTCAGAGTATTTCCCCATCTTTGTCTCGCTCCTCTGGATTGCTGGAATCTTCTTCCATCAAGGTAAGGGGGATGGAGGGGGACCCCAACCCAAACCACATGCACCACATGGTCAGCCCTGAATTGGTCAGGCAGTTGGACTGATTGCTGTAGGTCCCTTCCAAGTGAAATAGTTTAGTCTATACTATTCTAAACCAGCAAAAAACCCACAGTTTAATTCTGTTGTGACTCAGGCACATCCTGTCTGTACCCATGAGGCTGGTACTTGGGGAAAGCAAAGCTCCCCTTTGGCCGCACGGACTGAGGAGCACCCCAACTCCAGCGTGCATGAAGCTGCTGGCAGCAGCCGAGCTGTTCTCCTGCCCAGAGGGGAGGTGTGGTGACACGGGCAGCCCACGCTCTGCCAGCACCCCGCCATCCCTCCACACTTCTCTTAGGTCAGGGTGGTGGCAGGGCTGGGAGCAGTGTAGCTTTGGAGAGGCTGCTGCTTCCCGCCGTGCCCTGGAGGGCTCAAGCTGAAGCTGAGCTGCAACACAATACACAAATTGCTATGTCAGAATGAGAAACTATTACTCAAACAAGTAGTCATCCACCGTCCACCCCGTACCAAGTGGGTTTGTGGTTTCAGCTGCTGCCATGGGGAAGAGGTGAGGAAGGACCACGGCACAGAGCGTTGCAAACCCAAGTTCCAGGCAACTTTGAGGGGTAGAGAGGTTCATACCTCACAAAAAGAGAAGGAAGAAAACCCATTTAAACTCCCACAGTGTTTTAAAGCCAAGTCCCTCTGTGTTTGGGTCTCATGGCAATGCCCCCATCTCCAGAGGGAAGCAGGGGCATGGGTGACTGCAGCTTCAGCAGCATCTGGGCACCCCCGGCCTCATCAGGACTCTGCTCCCCTCTCCCCCGCAGGTGTGGCCGCGGTGTGTGGGCTGCTGTACCTCTACACCCGCCTCCAGTACTTCCAGGGGTACACCATGGCTGCACAGGAACGGTCAGTACCCCGCGGGGGCTGCGGGCACCCCAAACCAACCCAGGGAACCCGGGTGCAGGACGCATCCCCCAGGGCAGGGTTCCTTCCTGCGGGTGGGACTGAAGGCAGGTTTGCATCACCCCTTTCTCCTCCCCAGCACCACCATGGCCCCACCAGCTCTTCCCCAGCAGTCTCAGAGCAGGACTGGGGATGCGAAGCCCTGGTCAGCACGCTTCATGCCTGGGTTGGCTGGTGGTGTCTGATGGTGTCTTCTCCCTGTGCAGGTTGGGACCGATGTACGCCAGTGCCCGGCTGCTCTGGCTGCTGCTGGGGCTGGCGGTAACTGGGCTCCTCGCACACTTTCTGCTGCCCAACTCCTCCACGTGGGTGGCAGCGCTGGCACGGCCCCTCCAGCTGCTCGGTGCCTGGTGAGCGCAGCCACTGCTCTCCCCAAATCACTGCTCACCCTCAGTGGGGAGCTGCGTGGCACAGAGAGCGTGTATCCCCCCAGCTCTGTGCTTACCTTTGAAGGGTGATGGATGCTGGCACTCCCCTCTGCTCTTCAGAGATAAAATCCCTTCTAGAAAGCAAACACTGCCCTGCCCCTACTGATGGGCTTTGTAGCACTGCTCTAAAACCTCTCACGCCTTTGGCTCTGCCTCATGGAGCACAGGCTGACCTGCACGCTGCTGTCACTCCTCACTGCTGTAACGATCGATGTGGAAGGATCACACCATGGATACACAAAAAATAAATTCCTTTTCTCAGTAGAAATCACCTGTGATTGGCAAAGGTGCTTGGGGACTGGGCTGCATGGGAAAAGCTGCTGTGATTAAAACTAAACTTACCCAAATTTGGGGAAAAAAAGCCTGACACTAATCCAAATGTCTGTGTTTGCATTGACCTGAATGATCTTGACGTCACTTATCAGTGACTCACCAGCTGGACTTTGCCCCGTCTGGATTTCAACCTCTGCTGCAAACTCAGGGTTTGCAGATAACAAAGGCAGGCATCCAGCAGGCAGCTCCTTGCTAAGCTGTGTGTGGGTATAAAAAAAGCAACATACTTTGTAAGAAAGACAACTATTCCACAATTGCATGCCTGGATGTACAGGCACCCAAGCCCCTGCCTTGCTCCTCCTGCAGAAAGAGCTGACCAACCTTTCTTTTTTTAGTAACTGGTGAAGGTTCCTGTGGTGCTAGGGCAAAAATATAACCAGTCTCCCACTAGGCTGCTCGAAGCACTTTCCCCAGCATAAGCAATGCTTTAGGAGTATTGGGTACTGGTGTAGGGGCTCCAGCTGGTCCCTGTCCCCCAGAGACACCCACGAGCCTGGGGAGGGGAACAGGGCAGAGCCAGAGCGTGTGCCTCCCTGCTGCAAGTGACTCGCACTGCTGCACCAAAGGTTTAAATTTAGCTTTTATTACAGTGCACATTATTTTACATATTTATATATAGAGACGTACTTGAAAAATCAAATGTATCCAATAATAAAAAATACAGCACATTAAAGTAGTATAATGCATTCCAGTGTATAGCTGAAGAGACATTGGGATTTACACTAATCCCTACTATTTTTGAACTGGGCTACTTCTGTTGTTTATTTCCCACCCCACCCCCCCCTAAAATTCACACCAATCAATAACTGAAATAGTTATTAAAAAGACGTTTTCTGCACTCCACCTCAAGGCATGAAGACACTGGAGACTTCACTGTGAGTTAAGGGGCTGTGTTTGATGCTGGCAGGCACAGTGTGGTGTATTTCAGTTTTTTTTGTTTTCCCTGCCATACTCATAGCTCCAAACCCCTTCGGATTCGTTCCTCCTCCGCCGAAGGAGGGTCAGTCTTCACCCTCACTTAATCCTCTGCTGTGGCCAGGACTGTTGCAGACCTCGGACCCCGGCCACCCCCATCCCAGCACCCCTGCAGGGTTATCCAGCAGGACTCAACGTGACCCAGCACCCCCTCTGTCCCCAAACACAGCCAGCGACTGCCCTGTCCTGGGCTGAAGGTGCTTTTAGTCCCCACGCTCGCTAAAGCTCATCATGACCCCAAACTGTCATTGGTGCACCCCGAGCGGCACGCGCGGCAGCCGTGTACCCCTGAGGGGCCGAGGGGAGCAAAGCCAGCACTCTGCACAGGATATTGGGTTTTTCTTTTGCTTTTTTGCTCTTCTTCTTCCAGAGAAGATGACGTCCTGGCCCCGCAGCAGCAGCTGGGGTGGTTTGCTGAGGCCCATTGGTATGTGCCACCTCCCGGCACCGGGGCTGCACCGTCCTTGTGCCCGGGCGAGGCGCCACGGGGAGGAGGGAGCGGGAGGGGAGGGAGCAGGATGGGATTCACGTGTGTGTCCACCCTTCCTCACGCCCATGTCACTCCGCTTTTTTGATAAAAATCTGCAAGGAGAGAGGTTTGGGATCAGAGGGAAGTGGGGGAGGGCAGTGGGGAGCCCCAGGGCGATTGCTGGGCAGGGACATCCCTCTGCCACCAAAGCCTGGCTCACCTCGCTCAAGATGATCCACACTGGGGAGTTGGTCTGGATGGACAACCTGATGGCCTCCAGTGGCCCGAAGGATGGGTCCACCTCGCCCTCCGCGACACCCTTGGAGAAGTAGCCTGGTGGGAAGAGCACATGGGTGACGCAGGGACAGTCCCTGGGCAGCGACCACCCCTCAACAAAGGGCCCACGAGCAGCCATGGCACCCCCTGCCTGCAGCTCCCCGACACAATATGGGCTGGAAACCAGCAGTGTGGACATCAATACAGTGCAAAATGCCACGCTGAGGGGAACAAAAAAATCCCTTAAAATGGGGAGTATTTGGCTACACATCACTGCTGTGCAAAGGGGGGGCAGAGTGGCCTGATGGCAGCACTGTCCTGTAAGAGACAAATGTAGGATCAGGATCCATGCCATGAGGCAAGTCTTACATCCACAGTGCTACCAAGGTCTCAGCCTGTTGCTATGTCCCATTTTGGGGTGTGATTTGTTTTTTTGGAAAATGCAACTGGAAGAAACCAGACAGCATGCAGAGGAATGCTAAAATGACAAAAAGCTACATGTGCCAGGGAATTTTTCTTTTATTTGTCTATTTAAAAAAAAAATAGGGAGGCCAGTGGAGGAGAGGAGACAGTGACAATAAAATCCTGTTCCAACCTGGCTCCTGGCAAGCAGAAATTACTCTTTGCCAAGCGAACAGCACCAAGGGTCTCCTTTCACTTGAAGGTGAGGCTGTGGGCTGTGTTATCAAGCCCAGTGGGCAGTTCACCACCCACACCCTGCTGTACCTATCTGGATGTAGCCATCCGGCGTCCTGCGGTACTTCACGGCTGTGCCTCTTCCCTCCTGCAAGGCTTCCTTATCCGACTGCAGGCTCTGCGGGAAGGAGAGGAGCTTTGAGCAAGGCCAGTGGTAACAGCCACCAAAAAGCCCCAGGCAACAGCAGCAAACCCAGAGCTGCCCTTGCCAGCACCCCTTGGCATCTCGTCCCCTCGCCTGGCACCCTGAGCCTCATGCCCCAAAACAAGAGGACATCTGCTGCCCTCATTCTGTTGCTTCCACAGCACCATCCTGGCTCCATCCCCTCCTCTGCAGCCATCCCATCCACCTGAGCACCCTCTCTGCAGGCAGGGATGGCTTCCATAGCGACTGCTCAGCACAGCATCCCCGCTCCTGAGGTGGTACCACACCAGACGTGACCCCCCCCTGGCTCCCAGCCAGCACCTCTCAAAGGCACTTGAGTCTTGTAAAGATTTTCCTGACAGCTTTAAGCAGTTCCCTTCTCTCAAACCTCTTTTGCTTCCCACTCCACCCCCATCTCAATTCTCAATAAAACACTTACGTCAAACGGCAAAACCTCCACAGTCGTATTGAAGAGTTTGTCTTCTGGGTGCTCGATGTTCCCACTGCGGAAGAAGAACCTGTGACAGAGATTGAAGCCATGGAAACCCACACTGAGCAAGGGGGGACATGATGGCTTTCACCCCAGCTGAACCATCACAGCTCAACCTAACAAGCACCTTCCTGAAAAGCCCATGAGCACATGGTTTGGAAGGAGACCTTCTGCGCCAGATTAGCTGAAGTGTGGATTGCTCATAAGCACAGGAAAGCAAAGTGGTCCAGCAAACATGGCCCCACCAAAACAGGGTCATGTTATCCTCCCCCTGGAAGAGCGCTGCTCCCTCCTCCTGGGCAGCCAAGCAGGAGACAGGCAAGAAATTCAACATGAGCCAGACCAGCAGAAATGTCTCCACATGCTCCAGGCTGTCCCCACATCCTTCCCTGCTGACCCTCCCCAGGCACTGGCCTTTCAATGCGGAGTGGTTTGAAGAATCTGAATCTGATGAAGTCTCCAGCGGTGGGAGTGAAGGCCCAGAAGAAGTCCTCCCGCAGGTAAGCCTTCTCCAAGGTGAAGTGCTGGTAGGTTTTCAGGCTGGTGCTCACCTCCGCAGGAGGGTTGACGTGCTCTTTCCGCAGGGCCTGCTTGCCAAAGTCCTTGTCCTTGGAGGGCACAAAGCGAAAGGGCAGAAAAGGGTTATGAGCTGCTCTCACATCAACAAGGCACTGCAAATTAAAAGCTCTTGATCTGCACAGTGCAGAAGCACCAGACAGGGCAATGTGGCTGGATCCCAGGAGGACAAAACTTCAGGAGAGGCAGCACAGAGAACACCACTGCTCTGCACTCTGGTCCAGCACCAAAGAGCCTTTCACTGTCCAAGTATCCCTGAACGTGTGTCCCTGCCCCAGGAGCTCTGCAAACAGTCCTTACACCTGAGGAGGAGGTGGGTGGGAGGCTGACAATAGCATAAAACAACTGGATTACGTGGCTTGATGGGCACTGCACTACAGTACAAACTGGATTACACCATCCATTTACCTGGGGACTGGACAGACACAGGGCTGAGCACAGCCCAGGGATGTGTGTCTATGGGTCCTGCACACATAGCCGTGGGAAGCTTGATTTTGTTTGTGTTTAAACACACACAAACAATTTAAGCTCTTACTCAGCAAGCTCTGGTTTGCCTATCAGCAAATCCCAGGAATAAAGAGGGGGTGGGAAGGAAGTCTGACCAACCCCGGAGTCATCTCTCCAGGGTTTTTCAGTAGATGCTTCGAAATCACTTGCGCAGACCATGGTTTGGCACTCAGGATGTGGGGCCAGGACCAGGCTCAGCAGCTTGCAGTGACTCCTGGTACATGTCACTGCCATGCTGAGAAGTAAGAGCTACCTGAGCTCACCATAATTCAGAATAAAACACAGCAACTGCACAGAAATCCAGCTGCCACCATCCCACCAGATGTTGTCACTGATGTCCCCAGCCCAGAAGCAGCCAGTTCCCGGGTGCCAGGCCTGGCAGAAAGGCTGTCTGCAGCTTGGACAGGTGGCTGGTACTCACCTTCAGCTTCTGTATCTTCCCAGCCAAGGAGGAGTGGGTTCCCACATGCTGGAAGAGGGAGGGCTTGAAGCGGATCCTCAGGTTTGCCTTCTGCCTGTCGCAGTGTTTCTGAAACGAGACAATCCCACAGTGCCCCAGGCTCAAACCTCAGCAGCAGATGTATGGCACGTGCCATTGTTTGAGCTGTCTGACTGTTTCACACCCGTTCCACCATCTAAATAAACTTGCAAGATGCAACTCTGATGCAGCCAGTCATCTTCCATGGGGTGCAGAGAGAGAGGATGGAGAAGGAACAAAGAACAGAGGGGGAAACCACTGAGTGCGTGGAGACAAGAACTCACATTTTAAAAATTGTTCATTTCACTTAGTTTTGGGGGAGCACGACAAAAATACAGGGTTAAAAACTGGAGGGAGAGGACATTTGTTTTCTGATTTTTGCCTTTTCCAAGAAAACATGCACACCCCTACCACCATCTGTTCTGACAACCTCCCATCCAAGGGCAGCTCCAGCAGAAACCCCACTGCCAGGCACAGCAAGGAAAGGCAGCCACACTGAGCCCCTGCCATGAGCTGCCCAGGCAGGCCACCACCACCATGCTGGGAGCTGGGAAATTCCAGGCATGACCCCTGTGAGCTGCAGAGGAGATAATCCCCTAATCCAGCTCATGTTACATTAGAAAATTAAAACTAGCCATGCTAATGGGAGAGACCTTACTTATTGCCAGCAACCCCAGATACCCATCAGGTCTGACCTCACTCTGGATGGGGAGAGGAGAAGGAAGTGGGACAGAGGGAGCTACAGCATCTCCTGATTTCTCTTCCTCCCCTTTTCCCCTTCTGCTAAAGAAGCATTTGCTGAAAGCAACGTGGTCTCAGTCGAGCCAGGAGGGGGAATGGCTCAGTTGGTGGTAACAAGGTCATCCTTTCACACAGTTCTACCCCAGGTAAATCTAAAATTAGTTAAAAAAGAAAGAGAAGAATATACCCAGAGTTGGCAAAGCACTTACCAAAAGCTCAGGTCAAACAAACTTTCAATCAAAAAGACAAATCCTCCCTGCTACCAATTTGATTCTGCACAGCAGGATTTACAAGGGGAAAGTCATGTTTCAAAGGGCGCTGTGCAGAGTTAATCATGCAAACAGTGGGGGAAAAGAGCCAGAAATCCACACAGAAAGTAGGTTAATTTTTAAAAAGGCAACACATTTAAGAGGTTTGCAGTTTCCCCTGGGAAAACCTTGGCTCTGCCAGGTAGGAGAAGATGAGCGAAGATGAGCCAAGGGGAAGATAATCCCGTGCAGCGGGATCTGCATTTAATCAGTGCCCGAATGGAAGGTTTGGAAGGGGGAGCACAGACAGCAGCATCGCTCCCAGCTCCATCCCAGCATCCTGTCACTCTGCCTTTGCCTGTGAGGACCCTGGGCGCTGCCGGACAGGCCTGGGGACTGCTCTGCCACGCCTGAGCACACGGTTTGAACTGCCAGGAGGACACAATGGATGTCACCTGAGACACATGGGGTACAGTCATGGCCACTCTGCCAGGGATCAGGCCAAATTAAACCACATCCTCACCTCAGTTCTGCAGAGCCCCGAGGATGCCCTGTCCCCCTCAATACATAAATACAGTATTTAGCCCCAGAGTGACCACGTGCTCTGGCATTTGCCACCACAAAATAGCTGTGGCCATGATGTCTGTCCTAAGTGACTGGCTTCAAGCTCTGCACCGTGACTCCGCTGCTCATTCTCCACCGGGGAGGGCGAACGAACGCACGGCTAAATACAATGTGTTCAGAGAGGAGACAGGAGAGTATCTGCTGGTGAGCTCATCTTACATTCCCTGCCACACACACTCCTCCTCTGCCCTTCCCACTCGCTTTGGCCCCTCGCTGCTGCCGCTGATCTGAGCTCAGACACAACCTCCACAGGGCACGGGGCTTCTACGCTGCCCTCCACAAGGCTTTGCGCGGGCACGGCCCCGCAAATGAGATGGCAGCATGGAAACAGAGCCCATTTCACCTCTCTGCACCCTTCCAGAAACCCCGACAAGAGCTTTACGTGCTCTGACTTCATTTTGGCATACTACTCATGGCAGGCTTGCTCTTGGGTCATGTGGGGTGAGCTCTCCGGGCAGCCCGCATGCACGCTCCAGGAGGGTACGGCACACGAGCCCAGAGCCAAAGGGTTATTCTGGGGTTATAGTCATTGAGCAGGGAATGGCTTCAGGGAGAGAAGCACACCAGAATGAAAAACAACACAGAAGAATGGGGAATAGCTACTTTCCTCAAGGACTGGAGGAAGAATATCCTGTTAGTGCTTAGATGCAGAAATAATAGTTTTTTTTCTGACAGCTGCAGACTACAAAAGCTGGAACTCCCAGACCTTTGCTTACACAATCTGCAAGGACACCCTGCAGCACGCTGCACAGGGACAGCACAGCTCGGTGCAAAGTCAGTTAGCACCACAGCTCACAGAAAAGCTCCTCTGCAGACACAGGACAAGTGTACATTTGCCCCCCCACAACAGGTTTCCCTTCAACAGAGGTTGTTTACGTACTGCATCTTTCTCAGGGTTGCAGACTTTCACCCAAAGGATGTGATCCAGCAGCCAGTCAATGGGTTTGTCCTTATAGAACATCAGGATGAACTCCACGATCAAGCTCAGATCCAGAGACTTGAACATTTTTCCTACAGCACAAAAAAAGGGAGAAGAGAGAGAGCACCTACAGCGTGAAACAGTCAAGAATCAGAGCCAGGAAGAAAAAAATGTGGGAGAAGGGGCTGTGGAGGTTGGATGTGTCCATCTCTCTACGTAAAGGAAACAGCACGCAGCTCTGGTTTATGTACCAGTACTGCTGGCATTGCTAATGCAGTTCCGGATTTAATATTCATTGCAGAATTAGAAAGCATTAGTGTCTCATAGGTCACCACAGTATCAAAAGGTCTAAAACTCTTCCATTCAGCAGGGAGAAATACGGATGAAAAACATCCAGCCAGCTGCAGAACAGACCATTTCCTGCCCTGAAAATGAGAAGTTTTAAGCCAGTCAAACCAGTATCCAAAATAACAGATCAAGCTGCTACTGCAACCGTGTACTGCTGTTCCCAAAATAGTTCTGTGCTGATGTAAACTTCCTTCTGCATACTGTTAGGCAACTCCAGATCCCATCCAGCCTAAAAGCTACTGGTCACGTCCAAGCTGTTCGGCTGGGCCACTGACCAGGTTTATTTTTATTAAAAGTGACTAGCTGCAGTACCAGCTGTGAGGATCTTTCTCCCCTGTGCAAACACAAGGGTCATTGCAAAAATAGGGAGAGATCCAGTCCAACTATTTTACCATCTCGTGGGGACAACTCGTTGGACTGAGAGCATAAGTGCTTACAGGAACCAGCAGGCACTTGTGCCCACGCTGGCCAGGACTGGGGTGAGTGGTGGAGAACGTTACCAATAAAGCCCAGCTGAGAAAACTCCAGGATCATCCACTCCTCAGAGGGCTGCTGCAAGGCAAAGTTCTTCATCGTGCTGAGATAGTTTGGTTTGGCCACAATATCGTCCTCCAGCTGCAAGAGGAAAGGACACTCAGTGCCAACAACCCATCCAGGTGCCAGCCAGAGCCTCTCTGTGCAGAGCAATCACGCCATACAGTGGAGGAAAGCTTTGGCACAGGCCTGATTTATTTTGGAAGATGCTCCAAGCAGATTTTTCTCACCCAATCTAACAGGTAAACAAAACAAGGATTCCTGCCCTCCCTAGGCAGGAGGTCTCCAGTTCTAAAGCATCTTATAAACCTAGCTTTTGAACCTGTCTGGTTAAAACCCACTCCCACTCTGCCGCACCACACAACTGGATGTGCTCCTTGCCCTCTCTCAGCTGGGTGCAAGCCACAGTGAACTCACAGGTACACCCACCCTCCCTCTGCCCCCAGCACCAAACCTACCTGCACGTAATATATGCCTTTGGACTGGGCATACATCATTAAAAAGCAATAGTCGAGGTTCTGCTTCGTCCTCCACCTGCAAGAGAAACGTGATGGGAGCACCGGTCTCTCCTGGGAGAGCTAACAGGGGCTGGGTTTAAGCTGGGAAGGTGACATAGCTCCCAGAGGAGGGGATGGCATATGGCTGCTCCCTTTTGGACTCAAAATGGTCAGCTAAGAGTTACTGGAAAACTCAAGGACTTCAAAATGAACATGTTCTGGGTTAAAAGGACCCCCTCGCTTGGTGATGGAAACACCACAGCACAATGCAAGCCCTGCAAAGCTGGCACCAGTCCTTACATCCCCACTGTGTCCTTCCAGCTCCTGGATAAACCAAGTTTAAGGGCTTGCCTGGCCCTGCAGAAGAGCTTTCCCTGCTGGAGTCAGGGGGGAAGATGCTGCAGTTGCTTAATTTAGGGCTTGCTTGGTTTTAAGCTCATTAATTCTTACCTGACTCTTTCCTTGGGGTCCCCAAAGGATTCCCGCAGGTGGGAGAAATCAGGATAGAAATGCGGAGATGGGGAAATTACCTCCAGGAGACCTGAGTGTGTTTCCTTGGGGAACCTGAGGGAGAAAAGCAGCAGTAAACAAATACCTCCACATCTGACATGCCATTTCATAGGCCAAATCACTGGGTAAACACTGAGCCACAGAACCAAACGAAAAATACAGCCTCTAAAATACAGCTTCCCCAGCAGCTAGTGCACTTCCAGGCCTCAAAGGACACCAGCAGGGACTGTCGCAGAGTTTTAAAGCTGCTCTCTCCCTCCCATGGTCTCTAATAGCCCCATGTTCACGTGCTCCCCCCCCAGCATTCCTCCTCTCTCCCACACACACGCACTGACTGCTGATGGCATGCTGGGCTGTCAGCACAGAACTTCTTCGCAGGTGACCCGTAAGTGCTGCACACCAACTGCCCCAAATAGCAGCAGGAGAAAATGACTCTTGCCACTATAGAAGCTAAACTATTGTTCCCAGTCCCTCAAATTACTTGGTGTCTAACCTCTGCTCTCTGCAGTCCTACAAAGCTGGTTTGTAGAGAAAGCAGGGGACCACCATGAGGCTGCTCACCACGGTTTGCACTGCCTCAGAGGTGGCAGAGTCCCAGCATGTGCTTTAAAGATGGCCACACAAACATCTTAGGGTCTTTGAGGACATCCAGGACAGCTGATATAAAGGACCATGGGACAGCAAAAGTGGAAACACTAAGAAACCAGCTGGATTCACTTCTGTCCAAACATCCCACAGCTTGTCCCAAATGGTGCTGCTCGATATTTATTGCACTTAGAAAAAACACAGGTCAGCTTTAAAGACCAGCTGTGAGCACCACATACCCTCTACAGGATTCAACAGACCTGCAGACTGGGACACCAGAGAAAGGACTTGCTGGCATTACTGGCATTTAGAGACTTTCCAAATGTATCAGTAATTAAAAGCCATTTTATGGAGACTATATCACGCATTTCTGATAAGTTACTTAAAACACCATGCTGTGCTGTAGTTAGGACAGCCAGCAGGAATTCTACCAAGTTCCCTTATGCTGACAAAATTAGCATCTAGTTTCCCTATAATGTGGTTAAGAACCCTTTAAAGAGTCACACTCAAATAGCACAAAAATGTCACCCATCTGAAAAAATATGTACCTACAACAGCCTTGCAAGCAATACCCAGAGATTACTGTCACTGCAAGAGATAAGCAGGGAAAACCAGTTATTTTTACACTGCCCTTTTTGAGAACGTTTGGAGCAAGGTTGATTGCCTTTGTTTGTGCAGAGTCAGGAGGACGGGAGATGGGGCAGAGGGAGACAAAGCAGCAGGAATGCCAAAAACTTCTTATTTTTCCCTCCCTTACTCCCTCCTTGGGACTGGCAGGATTTCCAGTGAACGCTTTCAAATCATCCCCTCCTCAGGCAGCAGTGGAATAGAAGCTTCTCACCGAGCCGACAGAACCTGTACTGAAGCAGCAGCAGTTTTCTCCCTCCTGTGACATGAGCTCAGCCCGCCCTGGCCCCACACCACCTCAATTCAATTTGGAAGAAAAATAATTTCAGTGAATCAGAGAGGGGGCAGGAGGCACTGGAGAGGGGGACAGCGAGAAATCAAATCATTAAGTCAATTAAAGTTTCAGGCCATCTATGCAGGAGCACTCTCTGCAGCAGCACCCAGTAATTTCATCAGGATCCATCGGACAATGAGTCCATTATCCCCCGGTAAGTGTGTGCTCCTGCCAGCAGGCAGAAGGAGGGGAGCTCTGCCAGCTCCTGCACTGCAAGATGGAGGGCTCTGTTTCAGCTCTTCTGCAAGTGCCCGTGAACACAGCCCCCCCCACGCACGCCCCAGCCCCTCGCCCATCATTGGCTCGGGGACGCGGGGCGCCGGGAGGACGCGCTGCCCTGTCGCCTCTCCTTCTGATGGTCCTTTGGAAACATGCAATCGCAGGAGCTGGACGGGAGTCACAGCCTCTTCTCTCACCACCTTTTTCTTTTGCCTCTGAGCTCTGATGCTGCTAACGCCTGGACTGCCTCACGGTTAATAATCCGTCACCGGCTTCTGCCTCGACAGCCACAGATGAAGCTGCAACAGCCACTAAGACTCCGGGACATAAATAGCAGCTAGCATGAGAGACAAACGTAACTAGTGCCTACAACAAGGGGAAAACAAACAGGCTGGAGTGGGAAGAAAAACGCATCGTGGATTTTAAAGCAAAAGAAGGCATTTGGGTGTGCTTACCCGGCTGCTCTGACTCTGCAGAGCAGGTAGAGGGCTGCACTAGACACAGAAACCATTGCCAGCATCGCTGCAAATCTAAATAAACCATCTTCTTGCAACGCCACAGGACAGGAAGAGCAAAACGAAACGGCAGGGCTGCGTGTGTTAAATTCTGCAGGCACAAAGCAGCCTAATGGAAGCTACGTATGGGATATGTTTTAGAACAAGCACAAAGTGGAAGCGGCAATAGCAAAGACAGCCCTGAGTTCAAGAACTGAAAAAAAAGCCAAACAACAACAAAACACAAAAGGGAAGCAGAAAAGGGTGTATTTTCTCCTTAATGGGGCCGTTCCCTGGCCTGGCTACAGGCACAGACCGTACTGCTGTAGTCACTTGGAAGTGCTTACAAGTTTTTGATGTTCTCTGCCACTCCAGCTGTGTATTGCAGGTCTGTCTGGAAACAAAAGATAAGCAGTGTTAGATCCTTCAGCCTCAGCCCGTGCCCCCCCGTGCCTCAGAAGTCACCTTCAACACACCCCAGGGGGTACTGTCAGCACCTCCAGACCATCTTCACGCCTCCTTTTACCCAGTTTAACCACTGTCCCCACATTCATGGCCTCCTAAGAGCCCTCCGTTGTGGCCAGTGTTCACCAAAGGCATCAAGAGGACCCCAAAGGACTCAAGATGCTGCACATCTTCCCCACGTGCTCTCCTGGCACTTCTGCCCCTGCCAGCCCCAAGTGGCTGCACAAAGTGTTAACTTCTGGGCTATTTATATTTCCTTTCTCTCTACACGCTGGCTTGCATCCAAGTCAATACTCTTGGCAGAAAAGGATCTCCAGCCCTTTTGTGAAAAAGAGGGGTCTATTTATAAGCATGCATTTTTCATTTCAGGTTCATTTCAATGCTTTTCATCCTAAACCCACAGTTTGTTCTCACAATCAACCTGTAAGAGTTGGGAGGCAAAGGTCAGCAGCGCCGCACGTCGCTATCTGCAGGCGAGATAAGTGGAAACACAGGGACAGGCACCGGACAGAAACCATCTGCACAGTGACTGGGAAAACAAAACCCAAGAACAAAGGGCAGGAGACCCAGGAGCAAAATCTCTGCCTGTTTCCTGGTGGTGGCATTGTTTTGGGAGGTTGTACAGATCACGGGACATCGTGTCCCCGGCAGATCTGCAGACGCAGCATCACAGAAGCCGGGAGCGGCTGCCACTGCGCTTGGCGCCGGGAGGAGGTGGGAAGTAGGACACCGGGGATGTGTGTCACAAGTTGAGGCCAGCGCTTCCACACTGGAATGGTGACAAGGGAGGTAAAAGGTCCCTTTCCCAAACAGGGCTCAGGCTCCTGGTGCTGGATTGATTTCTTGGCGCTGTCAAGAAAACAGCAACAGGAGAAACAAAGGCAGGAAAGATGCTCCTGGCTTTGGGAGCAAACACACAGCTCTGCTCCAAGCACCTGGCTGCCACCACAACAGTGTGGTGGTGACAGCCAACCCAGCCAGCTCGTCCTGGGGCTCCCCTCTGCCAGCCAGGGAGCCCCCAGCTCTCCCAGCCACCATGGATGACACCCGTGGTGGTTAAAGGTGGCACTTGGAAAGGAGAAGTCCCCATCCCAAAAAGGACATTCAGTTGCTCCATTCATTGTCCCGAATCTCCAGCATCTGCTCCAGATTCATACCACCTCTCCACTATTTACTCTTTATCCTGTGCCTGAAGAGCCCTACCGAGTGATGCCAAGTGCAGGTACATTGAGAAACACTTTGGGCAGAGGCAGAGCGGGCACAGTGGTGATTGACACTGTCACGGAAGGAGGGTGTTAGGTACTACAAGAGCAAGCTCGGCAAAAGAGGCCAGTGATGGTGGTGACCTGCCACAACTACCATGGCTGTTACTGGGCTGCACTTCACGGTACCAGCATTAGTATGTTGCACACTTCCCTTGTCACAGCTACACAGGGAAAGTCAGGTGCTGCCATCACAGCGTGCGCCCTGCTTTCAAGCCAACTCAAAACTTATTACTGCAGTCCTAAACAGAAGATGGTTTTGGTTAAGTTGCTTAAAACCTGTCATGCTTTAACTCACCCGCTGTAAAAACAGCCATCAAAACTGTCCTGGCTTAAAGGGAAATGATGGCCAGGACCAAACCTTGTCTTGGGTGCACTGGGCTGCACCCATCTGTGCACACCTTCTCCTTGTACAAAATACCAGCCAGAGACCCAGAAGCCAAGTGCTATGCAAAATGTCAGATTATGGGTAAACAGGCAGCAAACCCAGACATTTATAATTGTTCTGCTCCCAGTAACATACCACTGAGGTTTATGGTTCTCACTGGATTTCTGGAAATGAAGACAAATGCACTTCAGCCTCAAGAAAATAATCCTGAGGGGAAAGTCATGAAGAAAAGTAACGATCTGAACCCATAGATAAAAGCAGCTCTTCTGGATTAATATATCAAGGGTTTTTAGCCCTTGGATTCAGCAACTGGTAAACCAGGATGAAGAGGCATATTAGCCTCAGTCCCAAGTCAGCGGGCTCTTGGCTTTGGAGAAGGGGTTAGTGCTGTCTGACAGGTACCTGGAGAAATGAAGCTGCTTCAGGAGCAGGTCTGGGAGCTCCCCTAGACATGGCCATGGGGCTGCTCCAGCACATGTTGGGAACAACCACCCAAGCACCCTGCAAGAACCATCACAATTTAGACCAGAAAGATAAATTCACAGGCTGCACTGGCAGCTGCTAACGTTTGCCTGCTCACACCCTGACCCTCTCTGGCCCAACTGGTGTTTCATTTTGGGCAGGACCTACCTAACAATCCTGGTCTTGCTTACCTGCCCCAGCAAGCAGCAGAGCAGGTGGGCAGCTGTCCTGGTTGGCACCGAGTTTGGCAGGCAGCAGGGTAATGGGGTAAACAGGCAAAGCTCTGCCTTACCTCAGCAATGAGGACGACGATGACGGAGTCCTCCTTCTCCTGCTGAGTGAGCTCTGAGATGAGGGAGTTGAGGGTATCGGTGAGGTAGGAATGCACCTCCCGCTTCACGCTGGGGATTCCCATCACGACAGACACTGTCCAGGGCCAAGGAGAGATTTTAGGGGAGGGGTGGGTGCTGGGACAAGATGCTTTGTTCTGCTCCCATTGACTGCCTCGTGGTTCACCTGCTTGGTGCCATGCTCCATCATTAAAAACCCTTAGTGATCAGCAGGTTGGTGGGTGCCTGGGCCTTGCAGAGTTCCCATACTCCTGTCCCTCAGCCCAGCAGCACCCCAGTGTGCCAGGACAGCCATGGCAGTCAGAAAGACTCTTTTATCCCTGAAAGACTGATGCCTAAGGAAACACCCCAAACCCCTCCTGCTCCTAGGGGCCTTTTCAACCTGTGAATGGCAACTTCAACACCACCATTGCTCTCCAAACCCCTCACATAGCCAGAAGCACCTCAGTTTAGGAGGGGTAAGCCAGGTCCTTGGCTTTGGGTTGGGATTCAGGAGCAGGTGGGAATCATCTTGTACCCAAAGTTCTACTCCAGATGGGATTTGTCTCTTAAGAATGGTTAGAGTCTCCATGAAACACCCTGCAAAATATGCTTTTATCTGACAGCTCCCAAGCAAATTCTAGAGCACTTTGGAGATGGAAAGCAGCAAAAAACATCTGGCAGAAGCATCGAGAACATTTTAGTGCCAGTCAAGAGCACAGACAGCACTCCCCCATAGACTCATAGACACGACATGGCTTACCCACCCCGCGTGCCACAATACCAAGGAAGCTTGCATGACACATGCAGCCATTCCTCCAGTCCTGCTCATCTCCATACCACAGCCAGGCCCAGAGGAAAGGGGAGGGACAGGCACCAAGGTGAGGAAGAGCACCAGAAGCAGCACTAATTCCCATTTACCTCCAGTGCGCCCCTGTCCCACATGCACGGCTGGCTGCAGACTGTTCTCCTTTGACAGCAAATGTGGCAAATGATGGAAGATGGTGGGAAGGTGCAGCACATTCTTGTTGGTGATATTCCACAGTTTTAACTTGGTTTCGTCTTAAAAAGGAAAAGGGAATCAATTGCAAGGAACGGTAGGTAGGAAGAGACTGCAAGGCAAAAAGCCTTTTTAGAGCAGTCTGGCCACCCGAGACCACTGCTGGGTTATAAAAAAATCAGGCCAACCTTTAACATGCTACCACAAACCCAATTAAAGTTCAGCAGGAGCCATGAGGGCTTTAAAGAAGTCCCAAAATATTTGGGAAGGAGGTGGGAGAATGAAGATCAAATGAAGGTCAAATCGGATCTTTCTGTAGAGATCCAATTTTCTTCAACTGAGCAACTTAAATAGGAAAAAAAAAGAACAAATAAATTGGCAAGGGGTGCTCAGCCAGCCTAATTCCTTCCTCCCCCTCTCTTCAGATACTCATTTTCCATATGGATCCAATACAGCCATAGGAAACGGCATGTATGACTTGCAAGGAAAAAAAAGCTTGTAAGCAAGCACATCGGCAGATATCCTTGGCAGAGGCAAATCTCAATGTTTAATGATGCATGTGCACCTCTAATTAAACAGGAGTTTAAGAGTTCCCAAGTCCCTCTGAACTCCACAATTTGCTCGCACCAGGGGAGAGAAGAGCACGTCCTGTCTGCAGCCCTGCACACACGCACACGCACGCACACCTCTCTACCTCCTCATTAGCAACAGCTTCAAAACAGCCTGAGATCCTCAACTTCTCTGTTTATTCACCAGATAAGCTGCTCCAGGTTCGGTTTATATCCCGCAGGGCCTGCTTCTCTGAGATGGCTCTCTTGATCTCCTCCAGGACCAGGTTGAGCTCCTTCGAGCGCTTCAGGCTCTCCTGCTCGGCCGCGTGCAGTCGGTCCCGGAGGGCGAGAAACTCCCGCTGGTAGATGTCCACAACGTCACCTGCAGATGGAAAAGAGAGAGAAGCTTTCTCCTCTGCGCTCTGAAGGGTTTCAAGTTACAAAAGCAATGCCCATCACTCATACCTCCCCTTCTTCCACAATCCTTAAAACATGGATTAATTTTACGTGCGATATTCTGCATCTCTCTGCTGCTCCAGAAGTTTGGGTGTGTGAGATGGCAACTGCTGGAGTGAGCAGTGGGGAACCAGAACCAAGTGAAAAAGAACTGAAAGCATTGGTGGTGATGGCCTGTTAAAGCCATGACAAACCCAAGGTATATCAATATTTTTAATTGCTTTGCTCTTTGCTTTGGTTCCCTTATGGTACCCAAAGGAAAGAGTTTTAAGAGTCAAAGGGCATTCAAGTGGGTAATTTGGGAGAACCCCTGGACAGCATCTCAAAGGCCTTCTCCAGATGGCATGAGGCATCTCCTGGATGATCCTGAGTGATGGAAAGTGAGATGCTGGCAAGGGGGATACTGCTCTGCAGCCAGACAAGGGCAGGCACAGCACCTGGGTGCTTATATAAATCGAAGTGTTTGGAACTGCACCTTAAAGATGCATTGTAAATGTAATACATAAATAAGAAACTTTTGATAGAGTAACAAAGCTTTTTATTTTGAAACAACATCTTATCACCATGCTCTTTTTAAGCAATAAAACTATCAAGAACCTTCAGCTGGAAGTAACTACACAATAGCTGGGAGTGGAATCGTTACTCATTAATGAACTTTCCCAGGCTGTTTTTTACCCCATTATTAATGAAACTACTCATTAAAAACACACTCTTATCTGCGGTCACTCATGTACCTTCAGTAAGGCTATAACTCACAGGCTTACATCCAAACCAGGTTAATCCACTGAACAGCAGACCCTCAGCCCAAACACGACCAGGAGAGCTAATGACCAAAAATACTGCACTGGAGCTTCCCAACACAGGGATAAATATAAATCAGAGTAATTGAAAAAAGATACATTGACTACATAAACAACTTCTATTTTGGGGTCCATAAAGAAAAAGAAAAAGGAACTTTGAAGATCAGACATACCCAGCTACAAAGCACAGAGTTTCCAAGACAACAGTGCTTCCCAGTCCAGCTCCTGTTAATGTTTTTGTCTAGGAAAAGTTTCCCCCATGGGGTCTTTTCCCAAAAAAAAAAACATCTTAAAGACTCACTGCTGCAACACAAGGGATCCCCCCCCTGAGGCAATCTGGCTCCTATTAACCTTCCAGCATTATTTTCAAAGCCACTGGCACACAGGGAGGGAGCAGAGGAAGTTACACCCATTCGATTACTCTGTCCATCTGACAACACATTATTCAGGGAAAGTCGAGGGATAAACAAGACCAGTCCTTCCTTTTTCCTGAGTGGTGCTGCTCGTTTTCCACTCCCACTGAGAAAACATTTCAAAATTTGCAGAAAAACAGGTTAACACCCAGCTTTGGGAGCTGCCAGGGGAATTCACAGGAGGATGTCAGGCCTTAAATTGACTCCACGATGAGCTAGACCTCTACCTGCTGGTACCTCTCAGACATAAGATTGCACCTTTCAGCTTCCCACTACTCTAGATCATGGGTTTTCCTACTTGTATCTTTTACCAGCTGCATCTGTGAACACCAGCGAGGAGCAGGTCCCACTTCCCATGTGTGCACGGAATGATGGCAGGAACTGTGCTTGTGCAAGGCTAGAAACATTCAGCTGACCCAGGGTTGCTATCCTGTGGATGCTATCAAAGCCAAATAGCTAAAGGCTGCCATTAGATCTGCAATACCTGGAGCAGAGTAAAGGCAAAGCTTTGCACTTAATGGCTTTTTCCAGAGCACTGCACTTCGCTTGTGTCAGAGTTAGAAGGGAAATGTCACTGATTATTCAGCCACTAATGACCTGCCCACCGAAGCCAAGAGCTGTACTTTTCATTAGACTGCAATGGTGATGTGCAGTCAACCATTTGCTGCTTTTCTGGCTAATGGTTGGAAGTGAAATTGTATTTGTTTCCAGTGCTCTTGTCCTATGATGTCTTCGTAGGCTTTCCATTCTTTTAATTAAAATTTCATGAAATTTAAAAGCTGATCGATCGTGACCGGTTCCGGTGACAGCTTCAACAGTCCGAGACAAAAGCCCAAGATGGGTGTACAGTTTCCCATGAACTTCCAGTAATGCCATTTTGCACTCGTTGGTCTGCGATGACACATGGATGCAGGTCTGCTGTCCCTGTCCTCGCACAAACCCTCAGCCCTTCAGCCAGGGAGGGCTCTGAAAAGCGGGGGGAGCAGGGGATAAGGGGGCAGAAATTTGCTCCCATCTCTACAAGCAAGGTTGGACACAGAAGTGATTTGCTGCTAATAAGGCTGAACAAATTTCTCAAAGCAGCAGCACTCTGTATCTACATATTCATTGTATTCCCTCCCAGCACAAGATAGCAGAGCTCTTAAAATATCCCCAGACTCAAGCATTGCAGGACAAAGCTCCTAGCTATAACCACACCAAAAAAACAGATTCAGCTTACTTTTTCTTGAGAGATAACACATTGCTTCAGGCTTAAAATATACTGGTTTAATAAAGAAAGAAAATCGGTGTTAGGTGGCGGTCTGCAGGAGAGACCAAAAAACCTCTCGAATGGGGATTTGCAGTACTTGGAGCACACATTGTGCATGCCCAGTGCCCTGCAAGCAGCGCGTTTCACACCTTGCCACCCTTGTGTTTGCACCCTAGGGTCTCTGAAAAGCTGTCTTCAGGAACAGGCTGGCTGTCAGGCTCCAAGTGTGCATCAAGCAGCATCATCCCAGCCAGCTCTCTGCAGGCCAGCGAAGGCAGCGCTGGGCACAGCTGAGCGCCAGCCTCCATCTGTCCGACCCGGCGCTCACCGGAGCAGATCTGGGGGGGTGCATCCCTGGAGGGGGGAGCAGCCTGCAGCGGAGGAACAGCAGCGTAGGAAGCATCCAGCTGAGCATCACCCACTGACCAACAGCTCCCCCCCAGCTCCCTCCTCTCACCCAGGCTGTGCCCAGCTGCAGCTGCCAAGCTTCATTTTTTTTAGCTGGGGGCCTCCAGCTGAGATCCCTGCGCTGGGTTTGCTGAGCCACACCACGAACTGCTGGTGAAGCAGCAGGCAGAGACGGCTGGAAGGGGCTCCTCTCCTGGCAGCCGGGATGCAGCGACGTGCAGTGGATGGGCACACGCTGGTGGGGCTCACGGGCTGCTCCCCAGGAGCCTTACATGGGCTCTGCAGAGCTCATCTCCTGCAGCCTTTCCAAAGGTTTTTGTCCATGCAGGACAGCATTCTTTTAATAAAAAGTATTTCTCCGTGATGGAGGATTCTGTGGCTTTGCTCTTATTTAAGTGACTATTAGGTGCAAACCACATTTGCCAGCAGAGGTGAGGGCTGGGACATCTACATCCACTCTACTTATCCATTTTCAGTTTTTGAGTGGAAGTAAAATACCTAATCTGATCCTAAAACAGCAGATGGGCACAAAATGAGACCAGTGCTGATAAAACCCCAACCTTGAAATCTCACACAGACATCCATATAGAGATATATACACACACATATATAGTAAGGAATGCTATAATTCTGTATTCTGCATTGGTCTTTCAAATTGCACTCCAACCTCCCAAGGAGCCCATGGTGCATTTTAAACATGTCTGTATTTCAGGACCAATTACTTCTGGTTTTGTTCTCCACAGATAACCTCTCCCAGCAGAGCAGACCCATGGCCAAGGCCAAAGATTTCTCTCCAATTCAATTTTTGAAAAGCAAATACAGTCTTTGCTTAGCTGGATTTGACTCTCATTAGGAAGACTTTCAAGAGACTTTGTTTAAAAACTAAAAACAAGCCCCAAACCTCTAGACCGTTTACCTTTATAAAACCTAGGCTTCAAGAGAACAACTGCACCTTTTTTTGCTGCAAGAGTTCCCAGGGCCAAAACACATGAAACAAAGTGCAGCCAGTCCCCAGTTCACAACGCAAATGGAGCTGGAGCAGAAAAACTGCCTACAGAAAACTTCTCTGCAATAACTATGCTCCTTTGTTTTATTTAAAGCATCCCTTTAATAACCGTTACCCCTACAGGACTTGCAAGGGCTAGGGGGGCTCCAGCAGACACAAACAACCCCCTGCCCGTGCTACAGCATCTACATTATCCAAAAATGCAACCAGTGAAGCAGGGGGAACCAAGGTGGCAAGCCATCCCACCCCAGCTCACCACTGTCCCCATCCCCAGCCATCTACAGAATTTGGATGATGATTAGGTTTGGGGTTATTTTATGTTTTGATGTTTAATGATTTATGTAATGCTGGCACTGCTCCACACATTACACTCTAGATTGCCCTGATTGAATCACAACATTCATTAGGTATTTTGCTAACAGAATTTCACTGGACCATTAAAATGGATATAAGGAGTTACTGCGCCGTATCAGTGGATTAAATTCAGCTCCTGAGATGTGAAAAAGAACAGTTCTGCTTTACATGGAAATCTGATGGCTCATGTAGCCTATGGGTGTTACCCACCTTGCACACAGGTACACAGGCACTGTCAGTAACTCCACAACAAACATTTTTATATCATTAAAAGCAAAATATTGCCCTCTGCTCATTTGGCTGGAGAAGGAAGAGACCAGCTTTAGAGACTCACCATGAACAAAACATCAAAGCATCCCCCCAAAAGCCACAAGGAAGGGACTCTGCTGGGGTACGTGGAGCTACAGGTAAGTTGTGATACTAAAAATATTCTCTTAAGTAGCAGAAAGAAAAAAGGAAGGTAGTTCAGCATCCAAAATACCCCCAAAAAAGTCACTGTCCTTGCTGGGCAGGATGAAGATTGAGCAGGTCTTTTCCTTCAAATCTAAAGAAACATCAACCATGCTCCTGTAAGATGAGCTAGGTAAGAGATAGATCATCTCCCCTTCCATGAATCAGCAGACCACTGTTTCCAGTCTTAACTCATCTTTTAAAATCACAAATATTTTGGCAGCTTAGGATATATGCAGCCGGAAGAAGTTGGTTTGCCTTAAGGAACTGAGCACCAAGACATGCCAAGCAACAAATCAAACCCAGTCAAGGCCAGATTTCAGGGAGTGGATGTTATCTGGCTGGCTGGACATCCCAAAAGGCTTCAGCAGTTGGGGGCTGATTTGTCCTCATAGAAAGAGTGAGCATTTCAGCAGTGCCATCACCACACAGCAAACACAGATGCTTTATTCAGTAAATGTTATCTGACATTTACAGCTTCACTGTATCCTGAAGCACCTGAATACTGAGTCAAAACAGACATTTTCTAGCTGCTGCTTATAAAAATACACCCTAAGTTTCTTTATTACTAAGTTTCTTTAAACTTTTTTTTTTAAGAAAAGAAGTTTTTAAAGCAAAAAAGTTTTTAAAGAAACTTTTTCAAGTTTTTTTTTATTATATTATGTTGTAATTTGTGGTTAACACCAAGACAGAAAGTAACATGGAAAGCAGAGTCTTCAGTACCACTAGAAAGCTCATTATTATTGGGAAAATAGCCATAGGAGTGGAGAACAGTGGGAAGGACAGGGACCAGGGAAGGAAGGAGGTGGCACATGCATTTCCCAGCTCAAAGCAATAGGGCTGTGCGAGATGGTGCTGGCACTGGCACTGATGGGGCAACCCCCAGAGTCACCATAATCATAGAATCATAGAATAGTTTGGGTTTGGTACCCGAGACTGGTATCTAACATCCCTACCCGGTAAAAGGCACTGGCTGCCCAGGTGGATGGTGGTACCAGGAGCAATCCTTTGCAGCTAGCACCCACCCAGCCACTCAGCCCAGGGCCATGGAGGCTCTCGTGTGGCCCCCAGGGTTTACACGCTGGGTTTGAGCATCCCACTGTCCCACCACCACACTCAGCTAACACATCAGTCGGTGCAAAAGGCTTATTAAAAGTCAGCCTGTCTGAAAAAATGATCCTCAAATAAAGCAAGCGCTTCCACCGGCTGCAATCTGGTGTGTGCAGGTATGGGTTTTTTTAATGTGGCCATTTAATAAGAGCCTGTGGTATATTTAACAGCATTTCAACCTTCAGCAGCTCCGTGTAATGAAACAGAAATGCAATGCATCTCTCCCCTGATGGTCTCTACCCAGGGAGCACAGGCACCCTTAAGTCACCACTTCTGTATTGCAGCAGCAGGTTTTGGCAATACTCCTGTTGCACGTCTCCTCGCTGGAGTTTAATGTTGTCTCAGCACATACATCCTCAGAAGGAGAAAGGAAAATACATATCCCCAGTGCCTTATTATTCCAAAGCAGGAGCGACTGTTTGCATTTGAGATTCAGTTCAGACAACATTCACACAGATCCTTCCGAAAATAAGTGGGGGTTTTGGGGTTTTTAAAGTCCTAAGTAGTAAGTTTTCAGAGATGAGGATGAGTAGATTTCCAGTTATGGGGATGGTGAACCACAACACAGATGGTGAACATTATAATTCCCCTTCCAAGGAAGAGAATGGGTCACACAGGTGCCTGCCCCCAGACGCAAAAAGCTCCCCAGGGAGCTGCAGGAGGGATGCAGGCTCCAAAGCAAGGATGCAGAAACTCAGAGCTGAGGAAAACAAGCAGTGATGCTCATCACCTATGCCTAAAGTGTCTCAGATGAAAGCAGAGGCAACAGAAGCCAATCTCTTTCTGCAGTGCACCTCCATGGGTGAGTCACACTGAATGATAGAGCTTCAGGATCATTGTGAATCCCCTGGGCTTTACTGGGAGGTATAAACCATCATTAGTTTGCGCAAAAGGAACTAGTCCTTCTGGTTTTTCCTGGGGTTTTATCAGCCCGTTTGACAGACAAATCAGATGGCAATTCATTTTGCTGCAAAACAGCTAAGGTGGAGAAGGGAAGAGGGCAAATACTGCCATTGATCAGGAGAGAAAGAAGACGGAATTTAACAGTGAATTTTCATCATAGCAAAAGGTTAACTATCAAGAGGAAGCCATAGGGATTAGTATTAAACCCACCATCTAATAGATTTAGTGAGGATCTGGAGAAGGAGATGAATTTGTGAAAGAGCCAAATACAGAGCTGACATCGAGATAAGGTGGTCAAAGCCAAAAAAGAAGCAACTGACCAGGTGAAAAGGCATCAGAACAGCAAATTAACACCAAAGCTGATAGATGCAAATTAATCGGGGTGGAATCAAACTACTTTTCACATCGTTCTTAATTAACAATATCAACAAGGAAGGAGACCAGAGCTGCAGAGAGTCTGCAGACAGCAGCAATCCAGGGAACAAAAGGGGGATGCAGAGGGAGGCAAACAAGATGTTAGTCTGCTTAGTGAACAGGATGGGGAATAATAGTATGAAGATTATAACATTATTAAAATGATGCTGCCTAATCCCAGAATAGTTTTCACCTCATTTGAAAAACAGTATTATTGCAGACTTAAAAGGGGCTTTAGAAGAGGGTGATGAGAATGATCAAAGGCCTGAAAAAAAACCCCAATGTGATCTGTGATGGAAGAAAAAAAATATATGAGATTATTTATTTTAGCGTGGGCATAATAATAGGGTTCATGATGAAAAGCATATAAAATAGAGTGATATAATGAAAATATATCACAGACTCCCATTCTTCTTGTCCCAAAACATAGGAATAAGTAACCATCCAATTCTAATATTAATTTGAAGCTGATAAAAGGAAATGGCAAACAAGATGTTAGTATTGCACAGAGAAAGTATTTTTCTAAACTCACTGCCATGGAAAAAACACTGAAACAAGGAATTTAAACAACGTTGAAGAGCTGGAATGTGCTCCAAGCACCAAGAGATGGGGCTGAGACCAAGGAGTAGCAAATCACCACCATGCTGGTGGTCCCTGGCCTCGTCCAGGTTAGCAGTCCCTTTTTTTCTGTTATTTGGGAGAAAGACCCCAAATTTCTGTGTCTCTCCTCACAACTTAATTAGGAACACTGCAGCTTTCTTCTTCAAAGGGAAGCTAATTTATTAGCAATCTAATTATTTACCTGTGCAGCACGAATACAGCTTTCAAAGCATTTTTCTCTCAAATAGAAAGCGAAGGCTTTTGTTCTTGGTGGGTTTTTAATACTCTTTATTTGATTGGGGAATAAAGACTTGCTGAAAGTGAGCAAAAGAAAGCATTATAGAAATCACAGGTCATTAAACCTCGAAATCATTTCAGCTCTATAGGATTTTTAAGGGAGGACGTCACACAGGCAAACCTGGGCAAGGGGTGGAAAGAAAAGGGGAAAAAAGGGAATGGGAAAGGCTGGGAGCTTGCACACGTCGTCATTCCTGACCGAGCAAACCCGTGCATGGTTTAAAAGAAGATGCTTTTGCCTAATGCACTGTTGTGTCATGGCATGGGCAGCGAAAACGCTCTCGGATGCACCTGAGGGCAGCAGGGACAGACTCACAGCGGACAGCCCGTTGCTCTCCTGTACCAAAACCACACCTGCAGGAACCTGCAGCAGCCTCACCCACGTATCGTCACGGGCCGGGCACACTGGTCCTGGCACTGATCGTGCCATGGGTTGCTTCGCTTGTCACTCGTGTCCATCAGCTCTGCGGTGGATTGCAAACCATCACACGCAGTAAAAAAAGCCCAAACTGGATTTTTGCTTGGCTCTCACCACTTGCAAACCTCCAGACTGGGTTTCTTTGCCTGTCGCCTTGTTCTCACAACGAGCGCCAATGCTAGTGAGTAAAACTTCACAAACTGAAACAACCCCAAAGAAACAGCTGATGGAGCGTGCAGGACCACGTTCCCGTGGGCACTGGCAAGGCCCAACTCTGGACCTTTAAAGCAGCAGAAAATCCTGAAGCAGAGCAAGTAAATGCCTCACAATCTAACAGGAAACCCCTTTTTATTACAACTTAATTACGTCAACCGTGACACGGAGACCTTGTTCCACCAAACCCCAAAGCACCCGTGCACCTCTCTCTGTGCCTAGTGCTAACAGCTCACGAGTCCATCCAAAGGGCACCTCTCCAAGAAGGGGAGCTGGTCTTTGCAAAGGTCACTGTGTTAATCATCACACCCTTTCTCTAGCGGCAGCTATCGCTAATTGCCTGTGAAGGAGTCAAAATGAAATTCTTGTTAATCCTCCTCCCAACATTACTGAAATCCAACATCATCATCATCCCCCTCCACGAATAACCACGAGCCACCGGCACTTTGCAGCTGATGGATGGGGTCAGATGGGAGAGATGGGGCAGTGGCAGGTGGAAAAAATCAGCTCCACTTTGCAAATTGAAGGAGAGCTTATTGATTAGCAGCCATAAGTGCCAGGACCTTGTATTCCCCCACCTCCTTGTATGATCGACCATTGCACTCATCATTCCACTAAAGTTACCACCAGACTCAGAAGAGCCAAAATCCTGGAACAGAGGGAATTTGTTTAATCAATAACATATGAGGCTTTTGGCACGGCTGAGTGTATGAAAGAATTTTACCACAGCAAAATAAAGTATTGCTGTGTTATAAATCAGAGAACACATATGGAAAAGTTAAAGCGATGTACTAAGTGAGAGAGATATCAAGGAAATCACAGAAGTTCTGGCTGGAGTCCCTGGCTCCATTGATGTTAATAGCTGAGAACTTCAATGCAAGTCAGGTTTGACTTCTTTTTCCAAAAGAGTAACTCATTTGCAATGCATGCGACTGTAGTAGAGTGAAAGGATATTTAGAACGTTCCCTTCGCTCCACTGTCTATGTAAATTGTACATCTTGTCTACCTACAGGTCCCCAGCAGCACACAGATTACAATTTCCCTATTGTACCAATGCCCGATCGGATGCACCACTGTGCTGCTGGGTAGAAGCAGATTAAATCCCTCTGTACTGATCATGGGATGAGTTGATCTGAGTTGCATTTTGTTTTAATAGTCTTAAATAATTTGCAGAATGCTTAAAAAAAAAATGGCATACAGAACCTTTTAAAAATTACTCAGCATTAATATTTGAAATATTTATCCCCCAGGGTGCAGCCTTGTAACATAAGCACTTAATGGGGTACATTTTCTTCTCTCCAGAGAAAAACCAAGACATTGCCATTAAATAGCACACTTAGACCAACTATAAGTGTTGATGCTATCTGTGGGCTCTTGTTTCGTTTTATAGGCTAGGATAATTCCTGGGAAGTAAAACGTACCGCTAACAGAGTAGGAAGACCCACTTCTCTCTTTTCTCATTCAGCAGCCAAGAAAACATGAGAAAGGGTTATCAAATAATGCCACCACCCTCTCCCACAAAACCACACCAGCCTGTTTGAGAGTGAAAAAAACCCCTTGTTTCTTCCCCTTGCAGAAAACACACCACTGGAAGTACAAACAAGACAGAGTTCCCTCCTTGCTGGCAAGAGCAGCCTACAGTAATTTAACTTTTCCCAATTCTAAAGGCAGGGACTCCCCCAGAGCGAGGAGCCCTTGGTTCCACATCCGACAGCGGTTCAGCTGCGGAGCTGCCAGCCCCGTGCCAGCAGCAGCGTTATCCCAGCAGATTGGCTCCGCTGCGAGGCAACGCAGATGCTGGCGATGGCACAGCACGAGGTGGGGGTTGCAGGACATTTCAAGGGTAGAAAATAAACAGCTGGGGGAGGAGGAGGATGCTGACTGCACGGGTGCCCTACTGCTCAGACCTTTGGTTGCTTATTAAATGATGCCTGAAAGCTTCTCAACAAGCTGCTGCTCTGAAATGTTCCTGGCATCTCCCACTCCCCGTGCTGAGCCCACAGAACGGTGTCACGAGTGGCTTTTGGGGATCTCAAGCCAGGCGTGCTGAAATGGGCAGGGTGCTCCCTGCGATGTGCCCCCTCGAACGGCACCGACACCCATGCAGCCCTGTGGTCCACTGTATCCACAGGCTGATCCAGCTGGAAAATTAAGCATCCTCGTTGCAGGCTTAATTTTCAGCCAGACCATCCTGCTGACCGAGCCAGTGGTACAAAGGAAGCACATGGGAACTCGGATGTCCTTTTGGACAACAGCCCAAATGCAGAGCAGTTTAAATGGTTTGTGAAACCACATCCCTAGAGGTTTTGCTTTCTTGCAATGTCAGGTTTACCTAATGGCTTAAAGAAAATGCACCGAGCCTTACAGCATGCTGCTTACCACCTCCAAAAATAGATATGCTTCCCGTAGCCCGGGACCACAGCACCATGGTATTGATGCTTAGTTGCACAACTGTTCCTAAAGTGCTGTTTAGTCCTGTTTAGAGGACACTTCACACTCCCTGTGAGTGGAGATGTGCAGTTCATGTTTCTCCTTTCCTTCAAACATGTCTATTTAAATGCATTTGGGTTTTCGGTATTTCACACAGTTACCTTTACTGGTGGCATATCTAAGGTAACACTAATTGCTATGTGGGCTGCTGGGGCTCAGTTTTCCAGACTTTCCACCCAGAAGGAAGCTATGTTGCAGAAAGATTCAGTTTGGCATGTTGAGGTGCTGCAAGGAGAATGCAAGATGGATGGGCTGCCTGCTGGCAAGGAGAAGAGTCCCCCATCCTCGCTGGAACACACAAGCTGCACCCAGCTGTGTCAGAGCCCATGGAGAGAGTTTTCCATGACAAAACAGTTGCATCTTACACAGCCCAGAAAGCACCAGCAGAGCCAAATATCCTCACAGGAGGTTGTAGAGGAGGATGCTGAATTGGGCTGTCTGGAGAACAAAGCACTGCAGCATCCATCCATGGCTCCCCTGGCATTGCCTGCCATCTCCAGCACCTCCTCTGGGTGAAATCTATGGATCCATTGGTTTTATACCAGGACAGGAAGATTTGCTAAGATGCTCAAACCAAGAGCCCACACATTTTTAAACTCGGGGAGGTGCTCAGGGAAGACAAGAGAGAGCACAGAGCGGCAGAGAGGCCAAAAGGCACAGGAGGGAGAGGAGCTTTGCACAAGAGGAACCCTGAGCACAGCTGTGCAGAGCCACAGCTCGTACTGAGGGAGTTAAACTGCACAAAATCACAGCAAACTACAGCAGTGGGAGAGACAGAGTGCAGGGCCTGACCCCGCTGGCTGCAGTCCAGCTGTCACAGGGGTGCCACGGGGTCAACACCCAGGGAAAATCCCACCGCAGGGGAGCGAGGCTCGGCACAGCCTGGGGAAACCAAAGCAGCCTGACTCACCCCAATGGAAACTGCCCTCCAAACTTGCAGCACGAGTATTTAGAGCTCAATTCAAGCCCCTGCTCCCTCTGTACATAGAGGTTTACTGCAGTGCCTGGGGAGGCACTTGGGTGCTTTAGGTACCCCGATGCATCTGAACACTGCATTGGAAATGGTCTCTCACTGGCCATCCAAGCTGCTCAGCACCTCTTCTAGTACTAAAAGCTGTCATTTGAGCATGTGAAGAAATGTTTTGCCATTGGTTCATCCTTTGGAGTGCCTTATATAAGTCAAATCACCCTGGGTGAGTCCCCTGTTAATACCTTACCCTTGTACCCAGCTGCCCAAAGCTTCCTGTGCATTGATCAGCTTGTTACCCAGGACCACCACTGGAGGCTGCTGCAAAAAAACTAATCCAATTTTCTTCTTCTTTACAGATAAAACATCGAGAGAGGGCTGTCAGACACAGCAGCAATAGGGAAGAAGTGGAGGCAGAGCTGTGCCATCATCTCCAGCAAACCCATGTGTGAACAGGAGCAATGCAGATGGGTGAACTCCAACGCTGTCATGGGCTGGGAGGAGTGGTTCAAGATACACAGCTTCTTTTAGGGAATTCATTACTCAGTTTTATGACCACAGAAAAAAAACAAAATGTATGAACTACAAGATCATGACTTTGTATGTAGGTATTTATGACTACGAAGATCCTCCCAGAAGACTCCCATGGCCATGTCCAAAGCCTGGTGAAAGCAGTGGCACTGACAGACTTATAAATCAGTACACTGGAGGAAATATCTTAAGTTTTCCCTAACAAATCCAAGTAAGCCCTGCCAGTGCAAAGATACCAAAGGAATCCTGGATGCTGTCAGTGTGGGTCGAGCGTTTATTAGTCCTACGTCGGTGCAGAGCAGGGCAGCCCCAAGCAGAGCCACCCAGTGCTCTGCACCACCTCCCTGGTACTGTGGGGTGCAAATCCTTGGGCACTGCCCAAGTCATCCTGTGGGGTCAGGATGCCACAGAGCATTGCTTTGCCATTGCTGTGCCTAGCGACGTCCCCTCGGGACCAAAACACACACACTGCCAAACCACCTCCAGGGTCCCTGCGGCTCTGGCACCACGCAACCCAGCCAGTGCACGCTGCCTGTAGCTAATTCCCTGTACAGGTTTTCCTGAGGATGAGCCCAGCAGCTCTGTGTGTGTGTGCGGCACATCAGATTTTGGGGGGTGGCATTTCTACACCCCTTCCCCAGCACAGTTTGGAAGGTGTCAGGCAGGCAGCCATGCAAGCACCCAGGAACAGCCAGGACGCGAGTGCTAAACCTGCCTTGCGCACCTGCAAAGACAAATTCTTTACTTCAGCATGAGACAGTAGCCTATAAAATGAAGCTATAAGCACTGCACATGAAGGGAAGTTTATTCTGCTGCTAATGCCCATAACTTCCCTAAGGAGAGTAATGGATATCAACAGGAGAACAGACATCTGAGACAGTGTGCACTGGCAGTGTGCACTGGCTTTTATCTAAGCTTGTGCTATGCACACTACTTGAAATACTGAATCACTGAGTTCTTTCTCCCAACCCTCAAGCTGATGTAAAATATCCACATTTTAATAGTAAGTGTGATTAACCATTAGCATAAATTACGAGGGTTATAATGAATTCTCAGAACACTGTGATTGTTTCTTCGGAGCTATGTTCCAGTTATACACACAAGTTATATTTCAGTTTAAATATAGAGCAACTCCTATGATGGATACCAGACTAAATGATGCTGGAGGTCCTTCCAAGCTTTGAAATACGTAAACATACGTGTTAGTTATGATCAATGTACTACGGGGACTGGCTGATCCTCCGGAGCTGACAAGGAGGAGCCAGATGATCTTCCAAAGGCAAAGGGAGTGGAGAACAGCCAGTTAAGTCTCCCAGCCAGGGCAATGATTTATGGATAGGAGTGTTTTCTAACTTCAACTTCTTCAGCAAGGAGACGGTACGCACACATCTTGTTGTTCAAAGGACATCTTGTGCGTATGAGCAAAATTTGTCCAAACCTTTTTGGCTCCGGCCGCAGTAGTATGTTTAGTACACTATTTCCAGATGTGTTTTGTATCCCAGGCAGTCCGGCTGCTGCCTCAAGCCAAGACAGTTATATAAGCTACAAAGCTTAATTGGATTATTTAGCCCAAACCATTGGCCGAGAGGCAGCGGGGCCGGTGAACTGGCCAGGGAGCCTGGAGAGGACCTGCACCACCACCGGGTGCTTGGGGGAGAAAAGCAGGGAGCAGAAGCCAGCAAATAAATTAGAGTTCATAAAGCAAGAGCAGCCTCCCCATCTCCCTCGAATGTTGTCTCATGCCTCCCGTCCCTTTCACAGAGGGTGCATTAGATGGGATTTTATTAGAGGTATGTTTTCCTATTTGAACAACAATTTCAAAAGAATGCAGCAAGCATTTAGAACGCACGAGCATTTCCTCTCTGCACTAACAAGCATTTCCTGACTGTGCAGCTCTGCGACACAGAATAACACATCTAGTAACTTAATTTTCCCACAATAGTAATTTTTTCCCAAACTTTGGCTGTTGCAGTGGCTTATTTTCCATTTAAGGGCACAATCCTGCTTGTGGGATAACCCATCCCAGTGGATCTTCCTAGATGTAATTATTAGGGCAAAGTCCTAATAAAGAAAAGTGTTGCAACTATTCTTGGGAAGAAATCAGGAAAGAAAAGAGAGAGAAGCTGAAGAGTTTCTAAATGCTGTGGCTATCAAAGTGTGCCAGAATGATTTAGTTCGTTTATTTGTAATAGAACTGGACAGTTGTCAGAAGTTAACACAAGTATATAAACTCACACTATGAGCAGGTCACCCACTCCATTGCCTGAGCAAAGGGTATGTGCGTGCTTGAGAGTTACTTAACCCCTTGCCATGAGGCCCTGGATAGACTTTGTATGGCTTCAATGCAAATAATTAGAAAAAAAGAAGCCTGGCATCCTTCTCTGCCACTGCTGACAACATTCCCACCGCTCTCCACCAGGCAAAGTGCCACGGATAAATTCAACAGATTAAAACAACCAGCACAGTACAACAGGCAGGGATGTGCTCGGTTCTGCTGGAAACGGCTGCACAAACACTGTGAATCACCCACAGCACTTGGAGAGAGAAGATGCCTCTCACCTACCCCAGCTCTGGTCCCCAAAGCATCATGTACACAACAAACCCCCTATTCCCGTGGGTGAGGACCGTCGATTACCGTGCTGCACGGAGTAACAGTAAACAGCAGTGGTGACCAAAAAGCTATTTACAGAAGGGCTCTCTGCTATGACCCCATGATCACTAGTTATGGAATTTCTTTTAGAAAAAGAAATACAAAGAGAGACTTCCACAGGGCACAGCGAGCCATACAATTTGTGCTGTGCTTGGACTTTGTAAATCAAAATCCAAGTGATGTTTACAGCACTCTACTTGTTCTTTAAACTTTATTTTTCTTTCCTGCATGCATTTTACACCCTCAGTGAGCTGCAGCATAAAGCTCCCTGTGCGACTGATGGGAAGCAGAGAGTTGGCACAGCCTGACTGTGCAAACCAGCCTCACCCCCCTCTCCATTATCTGCATTAAGAGCTTCAACAAATTTCTGTAATACCCAGCATTATAGAAATGGATTTCCAACCAGAAGAGCAGTTGGCAGGATTAAACAAGTGGAAAAGCACATGCACATAAAAAATCAGGAGGTCTGCACACAAGCTAATGGAGCAAGCAGAAAACAACTGGGCATGCTCCTTGGGCTCAGGGACCGCTGCCTTTACGACAGACAGTAATGTGTCATTATGGGAGAAACAAATACAATAAAGATGAATATTCCATCTTCCCCTGGCTAGATTTTATGTGTTAAGCCAATACAAATTCTCAGGTTATATTTCAGAAAAATAGCTACTCAAAAGAGACCTGCTGGCAGGGCAGCAAAGCAAATTTCATTTGGAAGATAAATCCTACATTCTGTATAGGCAGATGTGAAAATATATCAGACTTTATCATAACAGCCCCTCCCAGGACTAAAAGAAGCCACAGAGTAAATTTACAATAAAAAAAAGTTGTCTTTTGCCTTTCTTCCCCTATATTGCTTAACTCAACGCAGATAAAATTCCTAGCACACCAGCAGTTACTGCATTATATAAATAGATGCTGCACACCTTCCCAGCGCCACGGTGCTCTGCAAAGTCAATACAGAATGAGCCCAGCACTTGGGATCATCAGTACAACGCGTGGATGGCGAAACTACATGGATGCTGCAATTACTGTCATCACAGAATGACCATTCAGTTCCACTTCTCCAGCGAGGCAAGACCGTACCAACCCTCTGCTAACAAACACAGCCTTGTCGGGGTGTCTGGGCACGAAGGCGCCTGGCACCAGCCAGCAGCTGCCAGGAGAAGATTGCTGGCAATTTAAGGACATGCTTAATGCTGAGCTGGACCAGGACACCATAACATCATCATTACTAGCTGATAAAAGGGCAAGCTCAATCCACCACCACAGTTTTGTAAAAGCTGCTACAAGGCGACACGTGACATGGTCTTAACGCTGCCCTTCAGTGCAGGATTATAAATCTGGATCAGCATCATCTTCCCTCCCGCAGCAAGTACATCGCGCTGAAGGATGATTATCCATTTCCTACCATGACAGGGCAGGGAGAAGAGGAAGAAGCATCTTTAATCAATTAAATTCCAGCTTGGTCAGAGCTAGCAGACCCTTGCAAAGAACATCCCTTGGTTGCTCCTCCCAATGAAACCCCCTACGTGTACAGAAGGTGTTGGAAATGGAGTGCAGAGGCACACACCATTCCCAGGAGTGTGCTGGATGCTTAAACATTAAAACTTATGGATCTATCCAATTCTGTACCTGCAGTGCTCACCTATCCCTGCAGCTGGGAAGAGGGTGGATTTGGGGAAGGGATCGTGGTGAGAGGAGTGGGAATTGTCCCAGGCAGCAGCAGTGCTGCCTGCACACAGGGACTGAGGACGGCTTCCAGTCTTGTGCCTCTTGCAATCTCAAGATGACCTTTCTGGATTCAAAATAGTTTTAATTAGGACTAAATCATTAACTATGATTAGTAATTTTAGCTTTAAAAAAAAAGTATGAAGCAGCCACTCACTTCTATCCCACTATAACTAGGAAAAAAATATATTTCTAGAAGAAATCGGCAAAGTTTCCATGCTGCCTAAACCAAGGCAGGAATAAGCTCAGTGCTGACCTGAGAAGCCATGGAGCTATACAAGGGCTGCAGCTCCTGAGATTTGCAGCTTTGGTCAAATCATGAATGCAGACTCTGGAAATCCTGCTGGCCCAAAGTCCCTTGGATTCAAGCACTGGAGGCAAACCTGCACCAAGCAGCAGCTCTTTCTATGGATCATAGCTTGAAGGAGAGCTTAAGGCTTTTGGGTTTGCTTATTTTTTTTTAAGTTGTTTTACCGTATATTTATTCCATCTATAATCTCCCCTTGCCTTGCATCTCCATTTTAAATTATTTATCATCAAGTATCACATTCATTTGCATACTTTATGAGGTGCAAAAGAAATGATTAGTCATTACGTATTAGACTTTCCCAAACCATCTGTGCCAGGCTCTGCAGTAGTTTTGGTTTATTTTCTCTAATACTTGGGGGAGAAAAAAAAAAAGTCCAAGGGGGAGAACTGGATTTGCTGGAAACACGATGTAAAACAGTCCGCATGCTTGCTGACAGCAAAGGCTTATTCCTCCGTTAGAGCTGTGCTCTGCAAGGGATGCACAGACTATCATCTTCGGCGTAATTTAACCGGTGATACAAATTGCAAGCACTATTATTTCAAAGACCTTTATTTATTGATTAGAAACAAAGTCCTTATCCTCTTCCTGCTTCCTTCTTGAGTCGTGCTGATTGCACAGAATAGAGAGCTATCACTTAAAGAGCCAATTAAGTCAACTTCTGAAAGGTAATTGAATAGCTGAAATTCTTAGTGCAATATTGTACTGCATTATCTTGATTGCAACAAAGGAAAACAAAGCAGCCAGAGCAATGAAATTTAGAGAATGAGGCATTAGCCACAGGTAGGAATACTGAAATGGATGGTCCCATTACCTAAAAACAAAAAGACAATTCTTTTCTTTCTGTGGTTACTTCTGACCCTTCCTAGGGGTGTGAGAAAGAAAAAAAAGAAACCAAACACTTGGTCTTGTTTATTTTCTGCACTTGGCAGGACTTTACGAGGGATCAGCTGAGCCACTGACTGGGCACAGAGAACGGTGTTGGCCACGGCCAACCCACCACACCCCTCCCCAGGGGGGAACCCAACATCTGGGCGTCCCCTACTCACCCGAAAGCTTTGATTAAAGCATTTCTTGTGGCTGGGGCTTTATGAAGATAATGCCTTCTGCATGGATTCCCCACGCCTGATGGAGGAGTTCATACTGTCCTCTGCCAAGAGCCACCAATAGGCCTTGCTTCTGCCCTCCTGGCTACCTTTAAAAGTACCTGGAGGATTTTAGATCACCTCTGGGATTTCTATACCACAGCCCAATTGGGCTAAAGCAAGACTAGGAGTTTGAAACTGTTACGAAGAAGGACATAGTTTCAGTTCCTTAGAAAAAACAAGCTTAAACAAAAAACCCCCAAAAAAACCAAAACAAAAAAAAAAGGAGGATGTGATTGTAAGTCTGCCAATGCTCAGAAGTTATATAAAATCAATAATTTAAATGCAGTAAAAAAAACCCCACATCACAGAATCCTCAGGAACTTGAAGACACCGGCTGTACGTGGTCAAAATTCACCATCAATTTCCAAGGAACTACTCAAAGTCACAGCACTCAGGCTATAAAGCATTTACACAGGGACATAAAAAGGAAACTTTTTCCAAGGAGGAAAAGAGGCGCCACAAAACATAAAAATCTCCCTCTTTCTTCTGCGCTAACAGCAGACACTGCTGTGACCTCCCACCCGTCCTCCTGCCCCTTCATCCGCTTGGGTTCCCACAGCAGCAGAATCAATCCACCCAACCTTAGAGCAAATTATTGGCCAACTGCTGCTTTCCCAGAGCTGCTTTGGCATCGTCTGCATCCCAGCACATGTATTTTGTCTGGCACCAGGAGTCTTGCTGAAGAACGTACAGCTGAGCGGGGCGAGACACTGCAGTGTCTCAGCCCCAGGTATGTGGATGCTTTCTCCAGCTGTCTTCCCTGCCCTGAGCCCTGCAGACTTTCCAGCCCAGTACAAGCATGGACCTCCTGGAGCAACCCAATAAATGTCATTTCTCTGCCAGCAAATGTGCCAGCCAAGAAATGCAAACCCATCCTTCTGTAGACATGGCTTTTGTGTTTGAGGGGCTGCAGGAGGGACAGCCAGAAGGAGATTTCAAAGACATTTATGCACCTTGCACATTGGGAACCCCTCCTGTGCCTTGATTTCCCACCTGTGAAGTGAGCTGAATGATACACAGGCAACTTTGTAGAGGGCTTTGCTTTTCATCAATCCAAGTCTAGGATTCTGGTGCCACCACCCTCACCATGCTGCTCTGGGGCCTCGGGAGTTGTCAGTCTGAACCAGAACGTCCATTAATCCATCGGGAATTTGGCAGTATCATGTAACTAACCCCTGAAACACACGTGGTACCACCCTTTGCCACTGTACACCAGAAATACGGCATTAGCACACACCACCAAGTCCTGCCCAAACTTCTGCCTTATTCATTTTTGTCAGTTGCTCCTCACTTTATTTTGCAATTAACCCTGCAATTCCCGCTGCAAGATGGGACATGAGTTAAAGAACTTGAACAATCTTTTCAAGCTTGAATGGTCTTTACCCAAAACAAGCCAGAAGGATGCCTAGGCACTCAAATATACCCCAAGGGTCCCAGTCCTCAGACAATACTCCATAAAATGGGATCTTTAGTTTTTCTAAATGCAGCAGACTGAAAGCTCAACAACTACTGCAAACCACCAGCCTCTCCCTGGTCAGTCTATACTTGAGACTTGTTCTACCTTTTCAAAAGCTCTTTTCAGTTATGCAGTCAAAAGAATCTGTAAGGATTATACCTAGAACAGCTCTAAAAATTATTTGTACTTTCCCTGAGAGCTTACGTCAAGTCATTGAACGGAGGAGCCAAGAGAACAAATATTGCACGGAGCAGCCGCTGCACATAAATATTGCCCCTGACACAGATGCACCGTGAATACAGTTACATCCTCACATCAATTACGAGTACACTCCAGAAACACCGTTCGTAGAAAACAAATAAATACACAAACAAACGAAAGCTGGAAATAAGGAACTATCTGACATTCCAGCAAGCTGCTTCACCTTATAATCATTATTTTCTGAGACATGTTGTGCTGGTTCATATTCCAATAACACATCCGTGTAACTGCACAGGTACAAGGGATGCGTACAAATCATGTCTCGCAAAACAACTGTTGGCCAAGAGCAGGATTTGTGTATTCATCGCTTACCGCTGAACAGTTACATACATTTTAATTCCAACCTCAAACACAATTTGGACCACAGCAGATGTTTCCTATAGCGCAGGCTTCCTTCAGATGAGAGTTAATTCAGTTTGAACATGGCAGCAACGAAGAAAAGGATTTAAATAAATATTTTCTGCTTCCTCTCTAAGCTTGATACTGCAGAGGTAAAAATGAGGGTGTACTAATTCAGAGCAGCCCGGTGAGGCTACGCTTCCCCGCCACAAAAGACTCCCCTCTCTGCAACACCAGCCTGGGTCAAAAAGAAATTAAATTATTTTAATGAGGTTCTTCCAGATGCACACTGATGTAACCAAGAGGAAAATATGCCTCTTGTTTTAGGCTGCTTAAGTTTCACAAAAAAAAGGGCATGCTCCTCTGCAAAACTCTTTCTGTTACTCGACATTAATAAGCAGATCATTATTTCACCAGCTGCAATCAAAACCTTCCATAAGAAGACATCCAACTACAATTTTACATTCACATGGTTGCCCATACTGAAGAGCCCTGCAATGCTCTGAAGGAGTTGTACGCTCAGGGATTGTCTCTTCACCCATCAGTGGAATGGGCTTGGGGAGCGACAGCTGCTTAAATAGTGCACACGCAGCGGAGGAGTTGAAGGGGAAAAGAAATACTATAAATAATGGAAATCACAGCAAGAGATGTAGGCAGAGCAGAGGGAAAGAGGGCAATTCAGAGGAAGATGGCAGCAGGAGAAGAGATAAAGGACTTCTGGTAGTCAAACTAGAGAGCATGCAGAAACAAATCCACAGGCAAAAGTTCTTGACCTTTTCTGCACTGTTTGGCAAGCTGAATTTTACCCACCCTCTGAGTCTCTTGCCAACACCTTCCCCTCTCCTCCTCTCCACCAAATCCACAAGCCTGATGCAAATGACCCCCGTGCCTGTCCCCAGGGCTGCAGCAATCTTGGCCACTGAAGGACACTGACAAGTAGATTTGGATTTCAAATGGCCAATTCTGACATTGACAATTGCCCCACCTAAAAGGACCCACTCCTCCTAGCCCAGATGAGTGCTTGAAGTTTCAACTCCAGCAGTAAAAGACCTCCTTTGAAGATCACAGCTGCTATGAAGGGCTAAAGGTCGTCATTTTGCCTGACCTTTAACTATTACAGCAATACTTCTTGACCTGTACTTCACAAGTTGTGAACAGACAACACTACTCAGGCTAAGTAAGTGATCTGCCACTGTCTTGATAGATTTCCAAAGAGATGTGAAATACCTGCCTCTGTCAAGTGACTTGCACAATGCACACTCACAGAGCTCTGCAGACAGCCAGCAAAAAAGCCCATTTTTCTCTGGGCACAGCTCACCCAAGCAGGAGATGGCAGGAGGTAGTTTATTATGCTCTACAGAGGTAACACTTGCCACAACAGCTCCAGGTACCACTTAATCACAGCAGAGCACTGAGAAAAGGAGACTTCAGCTAGCAACTCAGCTAACCAGACACCTTTAACGAGTAATGAGGTTTCTTAGCAAGTGGTTCATTCAAAGGGCATGCAGTGATACCAAGAACCAGGTAAAAATCCCCATTAAGATCTCTTGTAGAAGTCAAGAGCACATAGGAGGACTGGTATCCTCAGAGATAAGATGAATATCTTGCCTTAGAGAGCAATCGATCAATTTTTAGGGGTCAACTACCAGACCTCACCAGGCTCCTCTTGCAGAATGTTGGCAGTTTTAGGGCAAAAGCCTGTGCCAGGCACCACTGTTAAAGTTCAGGTCTGCTCCTAGAGCCACAGAGCTCGTAACTGTGACCACGAGGCAAAGAAACCTTGATACTGACTCTTCTGTGCGGCCAATTTAGTTTAAGAGCTGCTGTTCAAGAAGCATATCATCAAGATGAAAGGTGACCACATTTCTTAAATGTAATTAGTTTCTTAAAGAGCCTTCCAGAGGCAGCAAGGGTACAAGAGGGCACTCTCCTCTGCACACAGCCCTACCAGGCAAATGCCTTATCTGGATGTGCTGAATTGCATATCAGACCCTCTTGCTGTCTCCCTGTCTCAAATCCAAGCCTGGTATGGGAGGGTTGTGCTTCATGTGCCTCTAAGGACATCCTCCAGCTGGGACAGGCAAGTGACAGCTCATGGTGGTGTGAATGGCAAATCTGGTGTCAAAAGCAACTTCCAGTCTGCAGCAAAAATAGACCAACCAGCTCCTTGGATTTCAGCACAAGACTGGCCCTTGTAACCTCTCTGTGCCACATGAAGGAGATTGGAAACCCAAGTCCACCTTGGACAGGACAGCATTTCTTGTTTCACTTGTCATGAAAAGCAAGAAAGCCCCTCTGTACTTCCAAAAGACATCTGAACCTTAACTGTACTGCCATGCCAGCACGAAAAGATGGGAACCTTGTGATTCGAGAGGGTCTACCACAGAGAAATGACATTTGGGCACTCTCCACGTGGTGAATAATTGAGTCTTCCCCAACAAGATAGCCATGCAGAGCATCTGTCCTCCAGTATGTGAAGGGATGATGCTGACTGCCCATCCTCCTCCTCCAGCTGGAGGACAGCTCGTGGGCAGCTGTCCCAGCTGAAGTCCCCAGAGCTGGCTCCTGTTGTCGGATGCACAGCCCAGCTCACCAAAGGATGCTGCAGCCGGTTCAGGCGTGTCTCAGTCTGCTTGGTGCGAGGCTGGGGAGGAACGACGCGCTGACAGCTGGCAAATGCAGCTGCCTGCAGCTGATGGGGGATGACAAAAAACCAGGCACTTCTTAGAAGTGCATTTCTATGGCTCATAGCTCCAAACAGCAGATCCCCTCGGACCACAGGGCTGTAGAGAACGGAGATCTCAATGCAGATCTTTGAAGGCTGTTAACTGATCTGACCCTATCCAAATGTTACGGTTGCTGTCCATACAAAACTGTTCCTTTCTCTTCCTGCCATCCTCCACTTCATCCACAGGGCATCCATTAGGTTCAAAGACAGAGGCAGCACAGAGCCTACAACAAGAGCCTCATTAACTGACTGTACAATGGGATTTGTTTTGGAGCACAGGGCCATCCCCTGCACTGCAAAGCAGAGTTCTTGCTGGGGGGAAAAAATGGATCAAATTAAAAAATATCTTGCATACCTTAATATTACAAGCAGGTCTTCCATCAGACTTAAAAAAACAGCATTACCAGCTGCAAAAGGGAAAAATACCCCAGGAAATCTCCCAAAACAGCAGACCAAATAAAAACCCAAAAAGATGAAGGAGGTTTCAGATTCGCCCCGGAGAGAATATGTGTCACAGCTTTAACCTGCTGCAGGGAGAGGGGAAAAAAGGGAAACAGGATAGCAGAGACCAGAAATCAGATTTATTAGGACCACCCAGGTAGATAAAAGTTAGATGATCACCAAGCAATGGCTATTTTGGAACCAGCTAACTTCTGAAAAGGTCTAGTCAGCTTTAGCATTTCATACACATGAAATTAGTGTCCACACAAGAGTACTCTCCCGAAAGAACAGGATTTAATGCAGCTGAGATAATTATCTAGATCCTTCTTTATCCCATTAGTGGTTTTCATTCACATCCTGGAACACCATAAGCGGATTGTTCAAGAATTATTTGCCATCCGCTGTTTCAATCCCAATTGGAATTATCTTTATACCTCGGTACGAAGAAAAGAGATTACATCCCTGCCAGGGCTCGCTGCAATGCCCTCTTTTCTGAGGCTCCTTTTATCATTTTCGTTCTATAAGGTGATGAAAAGAATCAGAAAACAATTGTCATGGACATGATTGTGCCCTCTCCTCCTCTTCCTTCCCTACGCGTGCATTTGGGAGGAGGAGGACATGCTGTTCCCACCACATCCCCTGCAGGAGATGCACCACTGCACCTGCACAGAGATGAAGCTCAACGAGACTTAGTCATCAAATTACCCAGGACGGGATCCAAAAACGCTCCCAGCTTCCTTTTGTGCCACGATCCACTAATAAAAGAACAAGGATGAAACTGTGAAAACCAATCAAACAAATCGCTTGATGCAAGAGAAAGAAGTGGGATTCACTGCACCAGAGGTCCCAGGGGCATATGCTAAACGTCATGTTGCGTGCTCTATGTCACTACGTGAGCTCCAATGGAGATAAAGCCAACACAATCCCTTGCTTCAAGGCCTAAAACAACCAGGAGACAAAATTCCCCTCCCAGCCACTCTAACTGCCTGCCAAGTTTTGTATTAATGGGAGAATTGCATCTCCTCCCAGGTACAGTGAGGACACAGTTCATCTCCCCACGGGCATCCGTGAGCCTGCCCCGCAGTGAGTAAAGATGCCTGGATGACACAGAAACCATCCCTCCTCCTTATAGAAACATCAGGAGGGAGGTATTCAGATCTGAGATGAAAAGGAATCCATGTATTTTTTTAAAAAAAAGCCTGCTTTACGGCTGTGTAATGAGATCTGTAGGAGAGTTATCTTTATAAACAAGTTATTAAAAGGGGGAGGAGGGACACAATAATAGCAGGTGCCAATTACTCAGCTCCCGGCAGAGACTTTCCAGTTTCTCACCTTCCCCCAAAGCAAGATGTGCCGCTCTATGGCAGCATGTTTACTTGCAAGTATAACACCCTCTCGGAGTATCGCTTCTCCCCCTCAAAGCAAAGCCACATCGCTGCTGGGCCACCACCAGAGAGGGGCAGCCCCATCTCCCACCAGCCCTGCTCCAGAGCCGAGATCCACACGGCGCGAAACTCATTTGGAAAGAGTGAAACAGCAGAAAGCCAATAAAATTATCTTTTTATTTGACTCCAGAAGCTGGCCACTCCTCCTGCCAGCAGGAACAGCAAATTTGTGAGATAATTGTGGCTGCCAGGTTTGCCTCTCTGCAAATATCTACTTAAGTTTCAGGGCCAAAACGCCAGTAATGATTTTGTTATTTTAAGACGGCGGCGCAGTTTCAGACAGTGAATGTCCACATTGCAACTGGAGCCGTCGGAGAGATCCCACCCTCTGAGGCAAGCACACCAAGGTAATGATTAATATTACAAAAGTAATCCGAGCCTTTAAAATCATTATTTCCAAAATCAGCAAATAATTACCAAGGCCTTCAGCAATCAATACCCAAGACAAATAGACAATTAAATCACAAAAGAAACAGAAGAAAGTAGTTAATATTTGCCAAACACAAGCCAAATATACTTTTTCATGGTAACCGAATACTTACAGTAAATAGATATTTTAGCTCACTGGAGAGGCACTTTCAGAAAGTAATAAATTAATCTAATAAAACAGACAGACAGGGTGGAACCAGACATTAACGAAACACAAACTGATCTATACAGAGCCAACTCACAATCCATGTCCTAATTATGCTCATCCACCACTCTGGGTACTTACCTCCCCCACCCAGGTCAGCTCTCTAGCTCGGGGAAAATACACATTTCATGCAGATTCACTGGCACGAGAAAGCAGAGAATTTCAGCCATCAAATGACGGTGTTTGTGCTCAGCTAGAATTTGCATTTCCAATTTATTTTTTTTTTCCCCTAAATATCTCTCACTCCTCAAAGTCAGCAAATTAATCTGCTTTTAAACACGATTCTTGCTTTGCCTTCAATTTAGTTTAAGCTCCATCCGCGAAGGTGCGGGATGAGCTCTTGCTGCCCAGCAGTGCCAGCTGCCCACGCATGATGCCCATGCAAGCATCCCCACGGCACGTTCCCACTCTGGTTTCTCCTGGGGGGCTGTGCCCTGCCTCACCATCACTTCTGGGACCCAGGACAAGGACCAGCATCACCTCCTCCCCAGGCAGCCCAGGTTTTACCAGCTTCTACCCAAAATCATTGCTTGGAGTTAATGAAGCTACACTATGAGGTAAGCATCTGGCAAAGTTCCTCAAATGGTGGATAACTTGAACTGGACAGAAAGTTAAGAGCAGGAGAGATGTGTGGGAACATGTCCATCCTGGCCGTTCTCGGCAACATCAAAGGAAGAAGGAAGGGAGGGAGGAAACGGAGGGAAATCAAGACAAAGAGCAAAGATGTCAAAACCAGCTCCGGAGAGAGCTCAATGAGAGATGGCACAAAAAAGGAATAGCTAAAACACGAAAGGAAAGATCAAATAAAAGCAAAAGATCACAGTCTGGGCACAGAGAGGAGGGAGGGGAGACCACCACACTGCTTTCGCCAGCATTAACTGAGTAATTCATGTGTGGCAGTGGTCGAGTCTGAGAAACTCCAACACCATCCAGGTCCATCCACTCACCAGGAAACCCACACAGTCAAATATCATCCTTGCTCTTCACATCCTGCATGGGGACACGCCATGGGGACACTGCACAGCAGCTCTGCTCCCCTGAGCGCCCGTCTTTTGGGAAGGAATACAGCAATTCAGTCCTCACTCAGAAAACTTCTCCAGCTTTGTCTGTACAAAGTTCTTGGGTTAGTCTATGGTGCCTTCACTAAAACAGGCTATAAAACCACACAGTGCTATTACACACACCTTAAGTAGCTCATATCAGTATTGGAAGTGCTTCTTTGATTATTTACAAGGGCTTCTGAAGGCTACACAACTTTCTCAGCACCACAGGCCTCCTATCCAAGCCATGAAATTCCTCGGAGCAGTGACAATACACAGAGGATTTATTGCAGCATACGTACAAGTAGCAAGTGACAAAAAAGAGGTTAAACCTCAGTTCCAGAAAGCTCTTGCTGTCACAGGGAGAGAAAAAAAAAGTACGTGCTCTAAGGCAGTCTTGAAAATGTGATCAGGATGGTCTAAAAACTCCTCGAGGAATAGGTGTGGAGCAGGTAGCGGCACTGACACAAGCCAACACCATGCTCCCAGTTCAGCATCCATCCCACTAACAACACCTCCTAAGCCACCAATAATAGTTACCAGCAAATGGGCACTGCAATGCAATGAAACTCATCATGAAAATAAGAGACAGGTGGAGATTAATTTTTGCACGGAAGCTTCTTTAAAGCCTAATGATTCACATTTTAATGCTACTGCTGTCCACTTTAATAACAGCAGAAATGCCAATAACTTGCACAAACACGTCTAGTCACGTTAAAACACAGACTAACCTTATTCATCCTGTACACTAGTGCAAGGGGGCAGGAATGTTTAAATATTAAAGGAGTCACTCCAAGGCAGGGGCAGGCAGGAGGGAAGATGGAGTTACAGAGCTGGCCCTGTGCATCACAGACGTGTCCATGCTAACGCACAGATCCTGGAGACTTGGCTGTGACTTGACACCGGGACAAACACAGGAGAAGCAGACAGTGCCACAATTAACGCAGAAAGAGATGATTTAAGAATCCGCCCCTCCCAGATTTTCTTGCTTTGCAAGAGAAACCTGACATGAGCTCAAGAACAAACCCAAGAAGGGCATCACTGAATAAAAAGCCCCCTACACATCAATTACAATAAAAAAAGGCAGAAAAAATGCATTTCCCTCTACCAAAGACAACAATCCTCTCCTGGAATCAAGAAGCTGTTAAGCAGATGCTTGATCAGCACTCCCCGAAAAGCCTCTCCTCCCAAGACCATTGACCTGCCAGCCCCCGCTGAAGCCCTTTGTTTATTTTAATAGCTTCCATAATTCTTTAATTTGACCAGTGACTTCTGCCACCGTGGCAGCCCTCTTCACCCACCGAGCCCCGCCGATCTCTTGGGCTTTGTCTTGTGAAGAAAACCCCACATCAACACTAGAACTGGCACGATAATGATATGGAAAATCTTCATGTGAAACTTCATCTTCATCTCCAAACACTTTTAGGCAGGTTCCCTGCGAAGCAGTGAGTGGCTGTGGATGTCCATGCCAAGCCAGGCACCCCAGGACAGGTATTTGTTCGTGTTTCTTTACACCATGAACTGAGAAACTGGTACTTCAGTGACTGGCTTGGGTTTTGTGAACAGGGAGAATGGTGGATAACCCAAGCCTGCCAGCAGCCTTGCCCAACCTAACCCTAAAGCAATTTCCCCACCGCTTAGCAAGCTTCAAAGCTCTCTAGAGGTGACTGGCAGCTTCACTTAAACTAGCCAGCTAGAGATGTGTTTTACATTAAACACTAAGTGAATAATCAATGAACATTCAGGATGTAATCACAAATCAATGATTTGTTTTAGATGAATCAAAGGGAATCACAAATGAGAAAGGGTTTTGTTCTGCAACAGAAGTAAACCAAGAGAAGTACTTGATGTAACTCTGTGTGTGTGCGCGTGTGTGTGTTAACCTCCTCTGCCTGCTCCTCTCCTACACACTGACACAGAGCTCGCTGTCACAGCAGCACGGCTGTGTCCTCCAAACCCTTGTGACAAGAGATGTCACTGTCCCCAGAGAGCAGACAGGAACTGAGGCATGAAACTGACTGACTTTCCCAAGACTGGGAGAGATACAGCATAGCAAGGACCTGAACACAAGACTCCTACGCCAGGGAACACCATCCCAGTCAGGAGAAAGCCCTCTTCCAGTAACTTCAGCTCCATCACGCAACCACAGCTCTTACTGCTGGAGCAGCGATGGGACACAGACAAGTGCACGTGCAGCACAGGTCAAGAGCCCCATTAAAGACCTAATAAAACCTGCAAAGAAATAAGAACAGAAATACAGGTGACTCCAGACAATGAAAGATTTATTTTGATAAATTCATATCAACAGATTGGATGATGTCTCTCGCTTTTGGGATGAATTTGGTGAAATCATGCAGGATCATTTTCCAAATGCTGCTGCATTCCAGCCACCAATTCCACAGAGTGTCTGCTGAGCACCACACAGGCCAAGCAAAGTCTCTCAGAAATGCTCCTGCACATCTTTTTTATTTGCCATATGTTTTAATGGCAGATTTCTAAACTCTACAGTTCCTCAGCCAGGTCCTCGCCTGCACCTCCTCAGCCATCAGAAGCACACACTGGGTCTGCTGCCAGCACCTCTCCTCCTGGTAAACGCTCCCAAGGGCTGGAGTGAAATGACCCCAGCTGAGACCAGGGCTTTCACATGCACCCGTCTGGCTGCAGCCTGTGCCCAAGACCTCAAAGAAACTACAAAAACCTGAAGTCAAGCTGGTGCAGGCAAGAGAAATGAAAAAGCAGCAGGAACCCCCATGTGGTGCAAGATCCGGCTCGTGTTTAGCAGTATCACAAGCTTTGACTCCGCTGCTTCCACAGCGGATTAGTGTTCACGGCTTTCATGCATTATATAAGAAGACTTTGTAAATACGCTCAGAGGAACATCCCTCTGGGACAAAGTCTGCTTCCCACAAAGGACACCCCAAGCGACTGGAGCATCCCATCATGCGTGGCACCGAACAAACAATATTTCTTCACAGAGATGCTGCCTGAGCCTGCCCCAAAGCAACATCCACACTGTGTCAATGCCCCACGATCACCCACACCCCAACAGCCTGCTCCCCCCCACAAGATACCCACCCGGGATGTGAGTGGCGAGTTCCTGCAAGGAGCTGTGCACGTCTATTCTAAAGCACTTTCACAACACCCACGGGAAAAACAGTTCCCATGGAAAGAGCATCCAAAATACTGCACGATCAAAACTGATGTTAGGGGTGTGAAGCCACTATGCAAAGAACCAGCCCACTTCACAGGCAAATCTACAGGTACGGAGGTGCCCACAGTTGTGGTTTTACAATGGAAACCTGGAGCTGGCTGGCACTGGGTAACTATAAATCATGAACATTTCAAGGGAAAAAAATCTGCTGGGTGAAGCCTGCACAAGCAGTGTGGGTACAGAGCCCACCCTGAGCTATGCAGCCAGACCCTGGAGATGCAATCCCAACCTCAAAACATAGCATTTCCAAGGGGCAGCATGTCAGTAGTCTTCTAAAAGGTTCACACAAGGTTTAGAATTTCCTATTCAATTAAAAAAACCTCAAACACCTAAAAACCCAAATATCCTGCAGCATTTATGCTCTGGAGTAGGCTGCTAGGGGCAAAGAGAAGGGCTGGAAAGATGGTACCTGGCTGGTCGGTCAGTCAAGATGAAGACAAACATTATGAATGAGAACTGAACAGTTTTCATCATTGGAAATGAAAAAAAACAACAACTTAATTGCAGATAGGTTAAACTTGTTTATCCGCATCCCATCTGCACTTGTTCCTCACCTAAAGTCATTAAATCTTCTTGGTTTTACTGAGCCCTCAGTAGAACACTCCCTGGATCCCCCACGTCAGGCACATTGATGCCCAAGCCTGCCCGTGCCTCTCCAAAGGCTACAGGTCACCCTCCACAGCTACACCCTACAGGTCCACCTGATGACAACAGGCTACAGAAGAGCTCCTTCCAAGGCAGCTCTGGGTTTTTTGAAAGTTAAACCACACTTAAACCAAGAATCAGCAAAGAAGGAGTATTAAACTTTGGCCAAGACACCCACCACCATGATGCACAGCATGTGGGCCACCTCTGAAGCACCCCATGATGCTGGACATCACCCGCCTGGGTGAGTGGTTGTGCTATTTGGGGCTGCCCTTCTCTTCCTACTCCAGCAGACTATTTCAAACCTCGTTTATAATTGGAAAGAGGCAGTACTTGTTTTTATGAACCATGAGGTCAAAACTTTACTAATAACCACAGCACAGCAAAACACCATTAGTGAGTAAACAAATCCTGCATTGGTCATGGAAAAGCAGCTCTAGAGCTGGTTTGACCTGGTTTATTTTCTTTTGAATAATTGTTTTGTCCTCTCAACACAGAGCAGGAAGACAGGCAGGCTCTGCAATGCTTTACATGTGTTTTACTACCATTTTATTCCCTGTTGGAGGCAAGATGGACACCTTGCCAGCCTTCCCCAACGACATGAGCAGCTCAGGATCACCGGGAATTGTCTCCAGCCACTCACAGGGGATGGCTGATGTTACAGAAGAGTGGCAAACACGAAGCCTGTGTTTGAAATATAAGGGGATGGGGGCAAGGAGCATGCAGGAAATTATAGAATAATCAGCTTAGCTTCAGTTGTAGTGCTCAGAAGACGAGGAGAACTTGCATAAGAGCTAACTTCTGTTTATCAAGAACAAATCACATCAAATCTACCATATTTCTGTCTGCAGCAGTGACAGGACTTGTAGGAAGGGGAGAAGAAACAAAGATTTCAGAGAGACCTCTGGTAGTGTCTCATGGGACATCTCCATAGCACAGCCAGGGACACCAGGGCTGCACTGAGCCACCCAAAGGTGGGTGCACCACTGAGAAGACCACCAATGATGTGGTCATTGCTCTTTGAGCACAGACTGGGAGGACCTTACTGAAGCAGGTTCCAGGAGAACCCATCCCAGATCTGATACTGCTCAGTGTTTTCATCCACGACTCAGCCGACGGGAGAGACAACATGCTGATTGCCTTTGAAGGCTCCACCAAGCTGAGAGGAACTGCAAGCATGCGGGAGGACAAGATCAGAATTCAAAACAATCCTGACACTTTAGAAGAAGCAGCCTGACAACAAAAAAAGGACACAGTTCAATGACGACAAGAGTGAGGTAATGCGATTTGGTAAGAATAATTAACCAGGCAAATACAAGATGAGGAATAAAAAGCAGTAAAAGTTCTGGAGAAGATCAGGCTGAAGGATCAATGGGATAAAAAATTAAACACAAATCATGTGTGGCAAAAGTAAAAAGCAAACACAGTGGGATGTAAAAAACAGGATCACTGTCCGTAGGAGACCTGAAGTAATCCCTTATTCTTCTGAGCAAAAATAAGGCAGCGGCTTCAGTCCTGGATAGCAGGTTAACCATCACTCTTCACAACAGATGATGGTCCAGGAGAGAGTAATCAGAACTACTCCAGACCATGAATACATGACTTAGAATGACCAAAGGAACCTGTGTGGTTTAATCTATACTAGCAGGGACTAAGGGGAGACATGGTAACAACTTCCAAATATCTAACAGGGTCCTGCAAAGAAGGAAGGAAAGAACTTTCCTGCCTGTGCCCAATAAATGGAAAAAGAAGAGCACCCATGAAACCAAACTGAAGGAAAAGACATTTCTGTTCAGATCATTGTTAAAAAAAAAAAAAAAATCTAATGGCAGGGCTGCTAAATGTCAAACAGATTGTCTGGGGAGGTTAGGCACCTCTGTCAGCAGAGGTTTTTAAAAATGAATACAATAAACATCCGTCAGGAAGGGGCTGGTTATCACCAGTCTTGCGTAGGGACAGGAGATGGACTGAATGACCCCTCAAGGTCTTCTCCAGCTCTGTACTGAATAACGGCCTGAGACGTAAAGGGCCATAATAGCCGGAAACCCGCTGTGCTGACACAGCCTGTCCCGCGTTATTTGTGACCTGCTGTAGTGACTGCTCTGTGCAAGTGACAATCTGTTGCTGTCAGAGCACAGCGGGTATCCCAGAGAGGGTGCAGACAAGGACAGGGACAGCGGTACCCGAGGTTATTATTGTGGCCCTTGAATGAGCAATAGGGAGAAGCTACTTGTTAAAAAAATACCAGTGATTCAAAGGATGGCACAGCCTGAACAGCACAGACTGCCCGGCGGGGTTGGCCACCCTGCTTCTGAAACCAGGAGTGACTGCTCGGAGCCACGCAGCACCGCACGCTGGCTTCACTTCACCTACGGGAGGGAGCTACAAGCAAAGCCACCACGCAGCAGTACCCACCTCTCAAGCAGCTCTCAGAGCTCTCCAGTGCCCCTGCACAACTTACCACGGTCTGGCATCGCTGGCTGAATGCACATACAGCAACGCCTGCTTCTGCAAACATCCTGTCCAGTTAAAAATTCTCACCAGATCCACTGGCGCTACCCCTGCATTGCAAACACCCCTCACCCAAACCTCTGCGGGGGGACAGCTCTGGTGGGATTTAAACCCAGCCAGCAGCACCGCAGGAGAGCCCATCAGCTGCTGAATGAGGCAGAGGAGCCCAAGCAGATGCTTGTCTCCTGCAGCTGCCAGGAGAAGACGGCACATCCCATGCGCTCCTGCCCTGCTGCCAGGGGAAGGGCTGGGCTGGACAGGCACCTCCACAGGCTGGTGTCACCCTGCCCACCAGAGCCAAAATAACCCCCCACTCCCAGAGGCCCCAGCCCTGACGCCGGCCTCGCACCACACACAGGCTGCACCTAGTGATTGTGCACGGTGTGCCACGGGCTGGCAAAGCCATCAAGTCATGTCTCACGCTCAGCCAAAGCTGCTTCTCACCTGTAGTGGGGAGAGATGCTCATACAGCGAGTGGGAAGAGAGGGTCAAGGGCCAGACCTGCCTTTAACAACCTCTGAAATCGCAGGAACTGGAAGAGCTGAGCAACCAGCACGGATGTGATGGGTTGCACACCCATACATGAGACACATACACAACTCAGAAGCAACCACCAGAACTGTCTCCCAGGCCAGGGTAAATCTCGTGCGCTGCTTTAGTGAGCGACAGGACAGGGAAAAGTCACTATTATGCTGTCAGGAAAAACCAGCAGCGCATCTCTGCGGTACCTGCGCGGGATCCCCCCGCAGCCGCAGCCCGATGGGGCCCTGGGTGCAAAACCAGCACCGATATTTCAGCGCTGAAGCCAGCAGCCCTCGCACCCGTCCCACCGGCACTTCAGTCCCTGCGCTCAGCATCGAGCCCTGCACGGCACGGGGAGCGCCCCTCCCCGCCAGCCTGCCCTGCACCCCCCAGCACAGGGGGTCCCCCAATTGCTGCCACCCCCCCTCCCCTCCAGGATTTAACGTGCGCAGTTCCCGTCACCCACGAAGAGGCACACGGGGGTGCAACGATGCGCATCACCGAAGCGAAGCCCAACGCACCCCTACCCGGACACAGCCCACCCATCACCCTGCAGCCCCCCCGGTCCTCCGTGGGCACCCCAGGCCGCAGCACGCCCCGGGGACGAGCAGGGACCCCCGGCCCTCGCACCTCCCGCCCTGCTGGGCACGGTCCCGCCCGCACGGGGGTCCCACGGGTCACGGTCCCGCGGGGACTGGGGGTACCGCGGGGGCTGGGGGCGCACAGCATCCCGCCGGGTGCGCGTCCCGGAGGCTCCAGCAAGACCCTGCCGGCCAGGATCCGCCCCGGCTCCGGACCTCACCGGGCCCCAGGCTCGCGCGGCGGAGGCGGCCGAGCCCCCCTTACCTTTGTGCCCGCCGAAGGCGCCGTACCAGGAGAGCGAGAGCAGGGCGCACAGGCAGCCGAGCAGCAGCGTGAGCGCCGTGCTGCTGCGGAGCCTCATCGCCTCCTCGCCGGCGGGGGCGGCTGCATGTCCCGGGCTCGGTGCGGCCTCGGCGGCCCCGGGGGCCCCGGCGAGCGCGGAGCGGGGCGAACCGCCCGCCCGCCCGCATGCAGCGACCGCGCCGGGCCGGGCCGGGCCGCGCCGGGCGGGCGGGCGGGGCAGGGGGCGTGGCCAGGAGGGCGTGGCCAATGGGGCGTTGGTAAGGGGGCGGGGCCAAGGGGCGGGGCGGCAGCGGGCGGAGGGCGCCCCCGTGCGGGGAGCTGGGGCGCTGCCGCGGGCAGCGGGGCGGGGGTGAGGGGGTGTGTGTGTGCGTGTGTGCACATACATAAGTGTACATATATGTAAATGTACATACATGTAAATGTACATAGCTGTATGCTCGGCTTATCCATACAGATGTCTCCTTCCATAATGCGCACACGCATTTATCCATACAGAGATACAGACGTGTCTATGGGTGCCTGCACGGGTGTGTGCGTGTGCGTGTGCACGCCTCAGTCCATATGTCTGTCCGTGTGTGGGTGTGTCTGGGTCCATGTGTCCGTGTGTGGGTGTGTCTGGGCCCATGTGTCCGTGTGTGGGTGTGTCTGGGTCCATATGTCCGTGTGTGGGTGTGTCTGGGTCCATGTGTCCGTGTGTGGGTGTGTCTGGGTCCATATGTCCATGTGTGGGTGTGTCTGGGTCCATGTGTCCGTGTGTGGGTGTGTCTGGGTCCATGTGTCCGTGTGTGGGTGTGTCTGGGTCCATGTGTCCGTGTGTGGGTGTACATATGCACGAGGGGGCACACATCTCTGTGCACAGGAGGTGTGCATGGACCCATGCGTTTGCATCTCTGCGTGGGGCTGTGTGGAAATGACACAGGTGCCTATGGATGGAGGTGTGTGCTCTGTCCCTGTGCATGGGGGTGTCCCCATGGCCTTGCACACAGTGGGTGTGCACAGCTGTGGAGGTGGAAGGTGTGCAGGATGAGGCTGGGGGGGCAGCAGCCCCCACAGCCGTGCAGTGCACGTTCGCTGCCCTTTCCACAGAAGCGTTTCATCTTGGTTTAAGGAAGCAGTATGTAATGTTTATTGAGAGAAAATCAATGCCAGATGGATATCGCAAATGGAAGCTGCCGCCTGGAAGGACATTGTGGCTCTTCCACAGGACCTGGCATTCAGGGGTCACGGCCTCAAGCTGCTTGCTGGGATGAAGGACAGAAGAAATCAGATTTAAAAATTATTTTGCTTGTGTTATCTTCTGTTAATGGGTCAGGCTTTATTTCAGTATAGACCATGAGGAGCTGTACAGCGAGGCTGGGTTTGAAACACTACGTTTACACACCTCCATCCCCTGAACTCGCTTCTGTTGCTGTTTGTGCAGTCACACAGGCTGCAGCAGCTCGTGTGCCCCGTGTGGGGGTACATAAATCCTCTGGCAAAAGTTGTCATCTTCCATTCCCTGGAGCTCTTTTAGTGAGTAAATATTTCTCAGACGTGTAAATATTGTAGGACTGGCTTCCAGTGATCAAAGTCTGTTGTTCGAAATGCTTGGATCAATTAGAGAGTAATGTAAAGCAAAGCGTGCACCCGTGCCAGAGGCAGGAGCGGCGATGCAGGCGCTCGGCGATGCTCGGCCGCAGGCTCGGAGCCGGCCCAGGAGGCAGGCAGGGATGCGCTGGGAGCCAGCTGTGCCTGCTGATGTGAGAATCCTCCTGGAATGGGGAAATCCAGCAAACAGGTCCTCAGGCCTCTGCTCTGTTCCCTTCTGGAAAGGCGAGGGGTGAAGGGAGCTCAGCACCCAGGAGGGGTGGGTGCAGGCTGCCTCGGGGTGCCCTGGGTGACACATGTGGCTCGTTGAAAGCCAGGCACGCGCATGAGGAAAAGCACAGACTGTCTGTTTCTACAGGAGATGGTCTTGTCCCTACCTGTGTCCTTAGACTCTTCTCTATAAAATAAACCACATTTTTCAAATCTTGAACTGGCCTCTCCCAGTAGTTAGGAAATCTGGGAAGGAAATCAGCTGATGGAGCCCTTTGGATGGCACCAAAAGTTTCTGCCTCCACTGCCAGCAGCCACTAAGCTGTGCGGCCCCAGCATAGACCGTTGGTCACACCGAGCACATCCCTGAGTAGGGAAGTGCACTGAACATCACTCTTGGGAATATTGAAAAGGAACAAGGGAGGCTGGATCTGTGCTTCCTCACCTGGACTTTGCAAGGCATTGCCCAAGCGACCATCACCTGCAGAATATGAGCCAGCAGCACATCCCGTGCCTCAGAGCAGACCAGCCCTTGAGCGCTTGATTGGCTCCAGCTCAGACCCCAAACCCAGCACACCCACCTGTCACTCACTCCTTGGCTGCAGGTAAAGCCCCAACCACACCAGCAACAGCATTTCCACCATTAGAGCAGAGAAAACAAGCCCCTGCAGCTCTGTCCCTCCCAGCCTGCTCACTTTCTCACCCAAAACCCAAGTGTTAAACTTAAGAGCCAACAGAGGGTTCACAGGAATTAATGGCAAAACCCCTTGAGAGGTGGTAGACACGCAAGAGCTGGTTGTGGGAAAAGCATGTGAAATCCTACTGTTGTTAAAGAGTTCAGAGAAACAACATGACGTGTTTTAGTGCATTAGATGATGGGTATTTATTTTCAGATGTGCAAAATGCTCCTCCTGTTCAGGATATGTGGTGTGTCTGCAGCAGAAGCGAATAGAATAACATTAATAATTTCTCCAAGACAATTAATTAGACTCTTTCCCACAGATACAGCTTAATCTAATTTCTGCTGTTATCCTTTGTCTTCATAAAAGTCTGAAGAAATGAATGAGCTTTATATCACCCTTGCATGACAAAAACCTTAATCTCTCTTGGAAAAAAATAAGGGATGAAGTAAAATTGTCAGCACTTGTGATTTTTGTATCAAACTTGCAAAGTTCACTTTTATTCTTGGAGTCCCCTCCCTCCTACCCCAATTTTGGCTTTTATTCTGTTTTTAAAAAGCAAGTTTTGAGCCTTGGTCCAGAGCAAAGTTTAAAATATGAACTGCAGAGGCTCAAAACCCCAAGAGCAAATAAGCAGAGAAGATGGTTTTTAAGAGGATCTCATGATCTTTTAACAGTTGATGCTGGCAATACTGAGCATGCTGCAGATATTAGGGCCTTCTACCCAAAGCACTCTGATACCAATGCACAGGTCCTGAGGTCATGACAAAAATTAGAAAGAGAAAACATTTATTAGGTCTAGATATAAAATGTAACCCAGATTTATAGCTGATTTTATCAAGCTCTCTAAAGAGCACAACTCTGGCATTTGGCTCTGGCCCATCAGCGAGCTCGGTCCTTCCCGCGCTGCTTTAAGCAAAGAGCACTTCCTATTATCTCATTAAAAAAAGTAACTTCATTTCCTATTTATTATAGGTCTCTGGGTTCAAACAACATCAGGGCTTGTTTCACTGCAGTACAAAAGTTTCCAAATGCTCCTTAGCCACGAGAGATGAGTATCACAACAGGGTGCTGACCCTCAGTGTGTTGATCCTTTAATTCAACAGCTACAAGTCAGGCTCTCAAAGCAACACTCACCCCAAGCAATTCGTGTGGGTTGCAAGAAGCTCCTTCTCACCTTTGGGAACACAAAATCCTTATGTATTTGCACGACACCCATAGCAGGTTTGTACTTTGTGCCTGCTTCCCACCCCTATTCCCTATCTGCTCCTCTCTCAGCGAAAAAAAACTGTCCCAGAGTTTTCTTTTAAGAAAGTTTCATGTCACACCAATGAGAAACGGTGCTGAGCCTGTGTAAACACCTGACGTGGCAGAGTCACCCTTCTGGAAAACTTAACCTCAAAAATGAGACAGCAAAAAAACCCAACCCTGCTCGGCTTTCCCTTCTGCCTGCGCTGTTGCGGAAGGAAGGTTTCTGCTTCGGAGGCGGCGAAGTGTTTTCGCTGGAGGAGGGAAGCTGTCACAGGACCCGGCTGAGTCACCAGCGTCTGACCCGATGCATCCGGAGGTTCCTGCACCTCTCCAGAAGTCTCTGGAAGGAGTGTGTGGCACCACAGCACCTGGTTCAGCCTGGCGAGCCCCTGCCCACTGCAGCTCTGTGCCGTCCCTCTGTCACCACACACCATCCTGCCAGAGCCAGGGGGTGCATGGGGGCCAAACCTTCCCCTCCTCATGGGGGGTGCTGGGGGCCTCAGGCTGGAGAGGTGATTTGGGGAAGAACTCCCTTATCATCAGCCTCTGTGTTGTGGTCTGCAAACAAGGAAAAGCCTGGACACTCCCCAGCCCCCCTTCATCCTGCCAGGACTTTACTGTGAACATGAAAAGTTTGGACATAAGGAGTGTTTCTGGTGATGGTGCCCTCGGAGCAAGAATCTCACCAAATATTTTTAAACACTTCCCAGCAGAAAGTGGGTGTAGAGAGAAAGCAGAGCACTGCAGGGATGGTAATTGCTCCTTTTTTTGAGCCTTTCCTCTTAAACACGAACAGCTTTTTCTCCCCGTCTCCTTTGCTGTTCCTTTGCCACATCCATCTGCCAAGCTGGCTGCTCGGGGCTCACAAACCGCTTTTTGGGCAGGGGTTGCTGTGATGCTCTGGGATTCCTAAGGAACCATACGAAAACATCCATGCAGCCAGCCTGAGAATGCTAACAGCCCGATCCTCCAGCAAACAGGGAAACCAGCTCGAGTTAAGATATGTGGGAATACAGCACAGCTTCTCACCCGGCCCCTCCAGGGGGCTGAGAAACCGCCCCGGGGGCACATCCCAGGGCTGGGGGCCACAGGCAATGCTGGGAGAGCGAGGCTGGAGGTCTGTGCTGGAGAAGGGCTCCCTGGGAGGAAATCCCCGACCTCGAGCAGCAGGAGGAGGAGGAGACGACTCCAGGCGACTCCGTGAGTCACCCCGTCCTGTGACCAGTGAGCTAAGCTAACAGCAGGCTGGTGAAAGCCTTGTTTTCCTCCTGGTTTGTCAAAGTGCATGATGTCAGGACCAGAAAGCTGAGCGTGACTCAGCACGCCCCGCCAGGAGAAGGGAAATTCTCTCTGGCTTTTGGCCCCTTCCATATTTGCCAACTGGATTAAAGTTCACGCAGAGGAAAACTTATTTCTGCTTTTAATTTAGTGCATCGCCTGATAATTATAAATGCATCAATTAACCTGGAGACACAACCGGCTTGAAAAGACCCAGCAACCCACTGTGTCTCAAACATCCAGGCAGTGACAGAGGGGGAATAAGGAATCAATCCTACCTGGGAAGGCAGCAACTTGATGCCTAAGGAATGAATGTGCTGGGGCTGGGTCCCAAAAGACAAATGTTTGGCTCTATAAATGTGATCAAAACTGGCTGTTGGGGTCCTCAGAAATAGGACACAAGCTGGAACTGCTGGAGGTGCTGCTTGGCAAGGCAGATACGACACTGGCAGGGTGTCCTCTGCTGCACGTCCTGCTACCACCAGTCCCAATTCTGATTTTATGGAAAAAAAAAAAAACAATTCAATAAAATTCAAGCCATCAACTTCCACTGACATTTCCAGAAATCAGGATCCACACAGCAAAGAGGCAAAAGGGAAGGTGAGTGCAATGCATCTTTGTTGTGTGCCCAAACCTTTCGATGTCTCGTGCAGTAAAAGTTGGTGAATCATTCCCTGAGCACTGTCATTCATTCTTAAACCTAAGTCCGCTTATGTTTAAACGTTAACTCATCACTTCACAGTGGAATGTTTGCCATGTCATACCTAGAAATCGAAATTCCTAGAAAACTTTTTAAGTTAAAAAGGGCACTTTGCACTGTGAATACTGTTTTCCAGAAAAGTGTCACCATTTCAGAATTGCCACACATATGCCAAAAATGTTTCTATATGGAAGGCTGAGTATTTTAGCATATATACTTCAGGTCAAGAAATAAACTGCCTCCCCGTCATGGAAATTAAAGCTTATCCTTCTCTTGATTGCAGAAGATGATAAATCATGGCATAGTTTCCCTTAAGTTTTTATTATCTTAAACAAAGAAATATGTCACTAAGAGTCAGAGTGGTCAGGCCTTTGGGTGAGAGGAAATTAACACTAACAAGGAACCTAATAATCATTGATCAATCTTTATTTAATTACACTTGGATGGCGCAGACAGGGTGTTCTGCCAGCTGGACTCTCCTGTGGCCAGATTAAGAGTCCTGTCAACTGTATCTGATCTGCAAAAAAATACCGCTGCCAACCGACTTGGAAAGCCCCCAGAACATCCTCCTTAATGTCAGCTGTGTTTATACTAGTATCTTTATTTTTAGCGCCCCCCCCCTTCCAAAACACTGGGTTCAGGGAAGAGGATTAGCTGAAGGGTTATTTATTCCTGTCATGCTGAGCATGCAAACCCCTCCGATGGGTGCTGCCACCTTGGCAGGAGCGGGGCAGGCACACAGGTCCCCACCGCTGTCACCTGGTCAGGTTGGGCCTGCTCACCCCGATGCAGAAGATGAAGGTGATGAGCAGGTCCGAGGTGGCTGAGTGCTGTGTTAGCGCACGGCAGGCAGTGCTGGGACCAGTTCAGCTGGGGCTGCCCAGGGCAGGCAGTGCTGGGACCAGTTCAGCTGGGGCTGCGCAGGGCAGGCAGTGCTGGGACCAGTTCAGCTGGGGCTGCGCACGGCAGGCAGTGCTGGGACCAGTCCCGCTGGCGCTGCCCACGGTGCACAGCAGGCCTGTGGCCCTGTTTCCCCGCCGGTGAGCCTTGGAGGCCCTGCGGCCACCCAGAGGGTACCAACGCCCAGGCACCACTGATGCTTTTGTGACCCTGCGCCCCCAAACCACGGCGCTCCCTGGGGACGCAAACCCGCGGGGAGCTCGAGCGGGGGGCGGAGCCTCGGCCACAGGAGGCGGGGCCTAGAGGGGGGGCGTGGCCTGTGGCCCGGGGGCGGGGCCAGGCGGTGCCGTGCGGGAGGCCCCGCCCCGCGGCGCTATAAGGCGGCGTCGCAGGGGCCTGGCGCCGCCTGCCCGCCCGCCCGGTGTCCGCCCGCCCTCCGCTCCCCGACAGCAATTCCTGCTGCGCCACAGCCATGGCGGCGCTGACGGTGAAAGCCTACCTGCTGGGCAAGGAGGGGGCGGCCCGCGAGATCCGCCGCTTCTCCCTGCAGCCGCCCCTCCGCCACCAGGCCATCCGCGACCGCGTCGCCGAGCTCTTCCAGGGGCTGCTGCAGACCGGGCCGCCGCCCGCCTTCCGCATGCACTATAAGGGTGAGCGGGGATGGAAGGGGGGGTTCTCCGCGGGCCCGGCCCCGAGGTGGGTGCCCCAGGGGGTGGGGGGGCCGCGGGGCACGGGGCTGTCCCCCCTCGGGCTCCCCGCTGCCTCCCGTGGCAGCTGACCAGGCACTCACCCCGGCCTTTGCCCTCTCCAGATGAAGATGGGGACCTGATTGCTTTTTCCACCGACGACGAGCTGGAGATGGCGATGCCTTATGTCCAGGATGGCATCTTCCGTGTTTACATCAAAGGTAACACGGGGCTCTGGGAGGCTCCACCTTTGCCCTGTGCACCCCCCGGCAGGGAAATGGGAGAAGGAAACCCTGGCCTTTCCCCTTGTCCTCGAGGGCCTGGTGCAACCTCCAGCCTTCGGGCAGAAAGTTAAATCAAGGGCAGGGTCATATACCAGAATGTGAACCCTCCCTGCTGAGGTGGGGTAAATGGATCACAAGTTTCCTCCTAGCCCTGTCAGCTGGCCCAGTACAAGCCACTGTTGTCATTCTGTCTCCCTGGCAATGCCAGACTAGCACCAGTATCTTTATTGTTCACAACAATGTGTTAGGAAGCCTTAATTACAGCTTGTTCTTAAGTGCATACCTGTTCTGGAGTCCCTTCTGTTCATGTAGATACTTGCAGAGCTTTACCTGCAGCTCATCTAATGAGCCACAGGAGTCAGTGCTATTGTCCCATATCTGTTACGTGTCCTGGCATCTCTTCTGAACTCTCCTACCAGAAACATTTTGTTCTTGCAGCGCTTAGGGAGGGGGTATGAGAGGCCCAAGGGGGTAGTGTGGCACTAATCTAAAATAAACATGCCTAGAGATGTTAAGGAGAAGGCATGCTCAGTGTGAGGAGCAGGTATCTTTGTGAAACCCCTTCGAACTTGGTTTAAGTTCTCTTACATGTCACCACCTTGTGTTGGGCAGCCAGTGTAAAAATAAACTGACCCAGTAAGTCAATACTGCTCTGACAAGGGCTGTTGGTGTTTTCTTCTCTGCCTAATTTCCAGCCTTTAAATAGTAACCTCGTTCTTGATGCAACGTTTTCCTTTCCTTAACAGAGAAAAAGGAGTGCCGGCGGGAACACCGCTCGCAGTGCAGCCAAGAGCCTCCCCGCGACGTGGTGCACCCCAACGTGATCTGCGATGGCTGTGAAGGACCCGTGGTGGGTGCCAGGTTCAAGTGCACTGTCTGTCCAGACTATGACTTGTGCAGCACCTGTGAGGGTAAAGGCGTCCACAAGGAGCACAACATGGTGATGTTTCAAAGTCCACTGCTAAATCCATATGGGGTGAGTAAAAGCTACGGAGGGGAACTAATGAATGGGATATTCCTCAGACTTAAGTCATAAGACTCAGTCTGGCTGTGTGAAGAGTCACATGAACATTACCCCTTACAGTGGCTTCCCCGAGGACGCTGGCTCCGTAAAATGCGGCATGGTGTTCCACCCTTCCCGTGGATGCACTGGTGGGGATATCCTGGCCCTGCAGCTCCATGCCAAAACTCCGAACAAGCCCAAGCCAGTGCTGCAGCCTCCAGTCCACCCGCTGCAGAAGGTAAGGGCAGATGCTCTGGTAAACAAGGTGGTGGTGGAGCTGGAGTAGCTGAGGGTTCTGCAGCACAGGGTGGAAGAATACATAAGAACTAATCCAATTTGCTTGAAGTATAATTAGCACCTTTCAGCACAGAGGGGGATTATTTTAAGGCATGCTTGGGCCCATGCAATAGATGAGGATGCAGAGACTATGTGGAACTAAACCAAGCTGAGCTGTTAGGTCAAGCATGTCACTACTCCAGAGCTGCCTTTCAGCATGGCTAATGAGCCTTAACAATGCTAATGCCACTGGTTTTCTGTTCCAGAGGTAGCTCGGAGTTAGTGTTTGTCTCTATACTGCCTCTGTTGTGCAGTGTATGTGAGTGGCAGGAAATAAGCACCAAGATCTCATAGTGCTCTTTCCCTCTGAGCTTCTATGTGTGCTAACAGAAATTGTTTTTCTAGAAGCTTCTACTAACAGCCAGCCTCAGGACCCCAACGTCACCTTCTTAAAGAATGTTGGGGAGAGTGTTGCAGCTTTTCTGAGTCCCTTGGGTAAGTGGCTTACAGTTTGTTATCCCAATTCCCAAGACTGGCTTAAAGCTCCTTTTAACAGGAGCAGCAGACAGACATTGTGGCTGATACTGGAACTACCTTATGCTACTAAGCCTTGAAGGCTTAATTTACTCCTGGTACTAATAATGCCTAGGCTTAGAACAGCCACTTCAGTACCTTTTCAGAGCCCTCTTTTTGGAAGGAAATGAGGAAAGATTTCATTAACATGTCACCACTGTAACACTAATTTTAAGTCAGTGGTGACTCAGGAATTTGCTTGGCTTATGTGGACATAGATAACTTCTGCCCTGACCCTCTGAGTGTATGGCTTGTCTGTCTAGAGGAAGATGGCTATTTGGTGCTTAACTACTCTGGTTCAATTCCTACAAGTTACATGACAAACCTCAGGACCTCAGAAACCTTACAGCATTTAGACTAGGACTGATCTATGCTCTTCTAGGACTGTGCTTTGGTGAAATCTCTGTATGACCTCCTCCATCTCAAATGCATTACTAGGTATTGAAGTTGATATTGATGTGGAACATGGAGGACAGAGAAGCAAAGTGACTCCTCCTTCTCCCAACCAAGAGAAGAACAGTGCTGAGTCAAGCAGCAGCGGTACCACTAACCAGAATGTTCAGACCAAAGCAGACTGGAATAACACAGATTCTGCTACAGAAGTAAATGGTGTGACAGAGCAGATACAAGACATGGTGATAGATCCTGTGCCCACACCAATGGAAGATGGCAGCTTCCAGTCCCAGGTACAAGAACTATAATTTAATATGCTTGCTGAGGCTTCACTAGAAAAGATAATCATTTAACATACATTGTGGGGTTGAATATTAAGATGTCAGTGGACTGAGTGATGTAGAGCACCTTAGCTTTACAGGTTTACAGCAAAGGGTGTGGGACTTCCTGTGAATGTAACTCTTCATATTGAAGGCAGATAGTAGGAGCATGCATCCTACCTGGAAAACACTGCAGCCTTTTTTCTTTCCATTTCAGGAACACAGTGAATCCAGCAGTTCATCAGGGGCTGATGAGGACTGGACCCACTTATCTTCCAAAGAAGTGGATCCTTCTACAGGAGAACTGCAGTCTCTGCAGATGCCAGAGACAGAGGGTCCCAGGTCCCTGGAAGTATCTCAGGATCCTCCTCAAGCAGGGCCTACAGGACTGCGAGAAGCTGCACTCTACCCACACCTCCCACCAGGTATGACAATGTATGCAGGTTTCATAACTGAGTAATTTTCACTTGGGAACTGCCAGCTTGCCTGACATAAGCAGATCTGCTTTTAGTGATGGTAGAAACCAAGGTCATGTAAGTTACAGCTAAACTTGTTAACTGTTAGCGGTTGTGGCAGCTCTTGCACCTTGTTAGAGACAGGAGGTTCTCCTCTTGAATGTGGCCAGCTAAGTCTTAACAAGACTTCTGACAGACTAATATGCCATTCAGGGAGCATGACAAAATGTGATATCCTAAATCATCTCCTTCCTATGTACTCTTCAAGAGAGCCCCAGGATGCAGACTTGTACACCCTGTGACTTTAAGACAGCATTTTTCTGGTTGGAGCCAGTAACAGTATGCCAGGCCACTTAACAGAGATCAACAGCACAGACTCCTACAGCAAGGCCACCTGAGTCTGACTCGGCAGTTTTCTTAGCTGGTTACACTAGATTTACCAGGATTAGCGCCAACCTATGTGAGTGATATTAAAGTCTTGGCTGGTTTGCCATTTACATGAAATACCTCAACTTTAAACTATTCTCTTAACAGAAGCAGACCCTCGCCTCATTGAATCTCTGTCCCAGATGCTCTCTATGGGCTTCTCTGATGAGGGTGGATGGCTCACTCGACTCCTGCAGACAAAGAACTGCGACATCGGGGCAGCACTAGATGCCATCCAGTATTCCAAGCAGCCACCTCACTTGTAGTAGTCTGTAACAAAAAGCACTTTCCTTCTTACAGAAAGCAAACAGTGCAGTACAACATACTCAGTGGTTAATCTTTCTTCCTGCTAAGAGTTTGTCTTGTGTTCCTAAGTGCTTGTAGAATGGAGGAAAAATAAATACTACTTCCTGTGATGAGTCTGTGTGAGTGTTTAAGTATCACAGCTGTATTAGTTGAGAGTGGAAGGCCTTGGCTTAAGAGCATTTGGTTTCAGCAAGCTCTCTCTGCAAGGGAGGTAACTGGGACTCTGAGCCTGCCTTCTTGCACATACCCTGGTGTACCCCCCCCTTAGTGATACACTTCTGAAATCAAATGCTTTGCTGGCCCTAGAAGGGTTGCTTAGTGGAGATCTAAACAAAAAGAGCATGGGGGAAAGTAGTTTGTAATAGGGAATAACAATTTAATTGTATGGGCTGGGAATCTTTGGAGCTTTCTCTCTCTGAGCTGACCTACTTCCATTCTTGTTTCTAGCTGATGGAGGTTGCTAGACAACACACTGTAATCCCACTGCAAGTCTTTTCTACCCTCGTACCCTTCCCCCAGACACAGCCACAGAGCAAGTAAACAACTTTAATAGTGTAATTCTGTAAGCCTTAGAGTAAAGCCCTTTTCAGGTCAAAATCTTGCCTTGGTACTCAGTATACATATACATTATAGAGACAAATGAAATCTAGGCCAAACATGCCTGAACTTGTCAGAGATCATCATCAAATTCCTCACCTGTGCAGAAGAGTTGTTCACAAGAAACTCTGCCAGGTTTTGGCCCAGTGTTATAGTTAATGAGGGTGTCTGCCCTCATGCTATCTGTAGAGCACCTTCCTGCAGTTGTCTCTAAGACACCAGATCCTGCCCTTATCAATTGGCTTTGAGGTTCTTCAAACAATACATCCTCAAGTGAGCAACTGGAGCTGGGCAGCATGGCACCAGGCAGTGTTGAGGCAAGCTGCTCAGTGCTAGCACCACACTTTTTAAATTCAAAACCTGTACCTTGAGGCAGAGTTCTTCCAGCCTGTTTGGAGTATCTACTGGCCTTAGCAGCAGTTGCTGCAGTGGTGCTGTGTAGCTGCAACTTTTCACTGCCCTCCTGTGGTGACAAGGTGGCCCTGGCAGCGCTTTCACAATAGCTGTCAGAACGTGTGAGAAATTTTTCCCACTTGGAGGGTTTGGTACAAGCAGTTGGGGTTTGTGTATTCTCCTCAGGCACTACAGACTCGCAGACAGCAGGAACCATATTGTGTCCAGAAACAGCATCTCCATCTTGATCAGGCACCACTACTAAAGGTTTCTTGAGCTGTAAGAAGAAAGAGAGCTTGGTTATAAATCCAGCATGCACAAGCAAGCTGCACAGAAGCAGGCAAAGAGCGAGCACTCAGGTCCTTCAAATGTACCCAAATTCTCACCAGCCCTGTGGGGCTGAGCTGAGGCTGAAGTGCTGGCTGGGCCTGTGAACTCTGGGCTGTGAAAACTCAGGCCAATGTCACTGGCACCACAGGTAATCACAGTAGCCTTAACTGCAGGCTGCACAGGTGCCACTGCTCAGTAAGGCAAAGCAGCGTAGATTGCAGCTGTGCTGATGGAGGAATCTGGCTCGACCACTCCGTTTACACAAGGAGGCATTGGTTTTGCCTGACTAAAACCTTTCAGAGACAAACTCCTGACACATTTTTCTTTGCCCCCCCAGTCATTCAAACAGAAGAACAGAGGAAGACTCATAAAACTCCAATAGAGGTCAGGAGAACACTGTTTTATTTTACTGGAACTATCTTCTACAGCTAAAATGCCTCAGAGGTTTTAACCTTTTCGGCTTGGTAGGCAAGTTGGAAAACTCTATTGTCTTCTGCATACTCCTGAACGTCACTGGAGGGGAAGCTCTTCTGGTGTTTCCTGGCCAAGAAAACCATTCACAAAGAGGACAGATTAGCTTCACTGTGATTTGTGAAAAAACAAATCGCCAGAAATACTCATAAAATGCATGGATCTAGCAGTAAGATAAGTTTTACCCCCAAATACCAAATCCCTGCTCAGCATTGCAGCCTGTACTTTGTTCAGCCACCAGAGATGAGCTACCTCCCACACCTCCAAACCAAATGTCACCACTCAGGGGCAGGAATTATATAAAAAAAAAGTTCTTTCTGTACCTTTGTTCTTCCACAGTGTTCTTCTTCGAGGAACAGAACTGTTGCCTTTCTATACCTGCCTCCTTCTCCTCTTCATCTTCCTGATCTTCACTGTCCTTGTCCAGATATTTACTCCAGCGACTGACTTCTGCTCTTCCCTCCTACAACATTGGAGAATCACTAAAACCAGCAAAATACAGGGTTCTCATTTTTGGCACTGTTATGTATGTGCTGAATGCCTCAAACCACAAGTCAGTTTAAGACATATTCCTGTATTGTGTTCCCAGGTTCAGTATCCCAGTGGAGCAGAGAGTTTCTGTATACATCTCTCTCTGCTGGAGTCTCTCTGATTATATGCTATTTCAGCTGTCTGAACCCTTATAAAGGAATCACTGATTTCACTTTGATTCACCTAGGTCAAGTATGGGCTGGTGTTTACCTCAGCTTTGTAGGTATCTCACCTGCTGGACCAAACTGCCTTCATGTTGGGCTGCTATGTTTTTGCTGTCATTTACGGATTCTTCTACGCACCTAAAATAGATGTTTAAACTAGAGTTTTAGAACACATTGTTGATTTATAATTTTCAAATCACCTTAGTCATAGCACAAGGGATTGGATAGAGAGCATGGATAGGAACGCTGGATAGGCAGCATGTCAGAAAATAAAGCATCTGTAGAAAAGCAGATGTCAAGTGAAGGATTTACAATACATATTTCCCAAATACTTGAAAAAATACTAGTTAGAGGGTAGCCCTCCTTCCTTCTATACAAAGAGAGTAAGCAAGTTTGATCTCAAGCTGCTAATCACAAAGTGATAAATTCTAATTGCTCACAGCTAAGGATGTAACAATGTGTCTTTTGGGACAACAGCTTAAACCCACTAATTATATCCCAAGCAACCAAGGAAAAAGGGAAGTTATTTCACAATGTTTTGAGTTTCACAATGTTTTGAGAACAAAACTAGCAACCCTTTTTGATAAAGTGAACAAAGAATGAGTTTTCTTTCCCAGAACTTAACCCTGAAGCACTGCATATACACAACTAAGTTATCTAAGTAGGTTTGACTGATTTCTGAAAATAACCTTGAGTAAAAAAGAAGCTGCACCAGTTCAAGACCAGTTCGAGATTAGATGATTTGTAAACAGATTCAGGAATGGAATAAACAGGAAAGTGCTACTCAGATTTTCCAGCCCAGCAGGAATTACATGCAAATATTTGCACTAAACAAGTCTTTTTATCAATAACAACAGCGATTACTCAACAGATTCACAGTGTGAAACCCTGAATGCCAACAGTTAGTAGCAACAGCTTAGAGTGGAGGATGTTTCCTCTCTGTCAGTCTGTAAGATGGACATCTCCACAGTTAAGCAGTAAATAAGAAAGACCACTTTAAACAAACCAACCAACCAACCAACCAACCAACCAAACCCTATTGCATATATTTTAATGGGTAAAGGCCTGACCTACACACACTACAGGTCAACTAAATCTATCTGAAAAAACTCCTTGTCAAAAGAAACATGCCAGGACACAAACCCCAGCAAAGTTTGTTCCTATGAGGTAATGACAAAGCTGGCAGGTGGCACAGCTTTACAGCGGGACAGAAACCCCTCCTGTGAGCTCAGTTTGGGTAACAGGCACCCCATGAGTGAAGATGCACATCAACTGTAGGACATCAAAAGAAAAAAGCAGATAAACACTCTACCGAGATGTCCAACCAGCTGCTTCCTCCGCCTCACCCTGCAGCAAGTTTAATTTCTGGACATGGTGCCTACAGTCCACGCCTGACCCTTCGCCGTAAACCTGCAAAAAAATTCATAAAAACAAGGCTTAGGGAGCAGGCAGAAGGAAAGAGCACAAAGTGAGGCTCCACCCCAGGTAACACTGAAGTGCTGACTAACGTTAGCACATATGGCTGAGCGTGTGGTGTGCTGGGGAGGGCTAACTGCCACCCTGGGCCCCCCACTGCCACCGCCCCGGCCCCTCACCTTCTGCACGGCCTGCCGCTGCCCGCACACGCTGCAGCGCCACTTCCCGCTCCGCTTGGCCTAGGAAGGCACAGAGGGGGTCAGTCACAGCCCATGGCCCGCAGCCCGCTCCCCGGCCCGGCCCGAACCCACCTGCTGCACCTGGAACAGGCGGCAGGAGCAGCACCGCAGCACCCAGAAGTGCGGCGCCATCCCGCCGCTCCCACCGTTACTATGGCAACGCGCGCCTTCCGGCCACGTGACACGGCCGCTACCAGCGAGGCGGCCGCTCTACCCCCGAGTCCGCCCCTCTGCCCCCGAGTCCGCCCAGCTCCGCTCCTCCCGCTGGGTACGCCGGTGGGCAATCACTGACCGGGTAAAATCACTCCAGCCAGCGCACCAGGCTGGTTTACAGCACCCTCTGGGCCTTTCTTAAAACCCCCCGAGCAATTCACTGACCTGAGCCGCCTTCAAACGGGAAGACAAAACGTTCCGTGTTTGCACCTACATCAAGAGTCACGTGCGTACCTGCCTGCAGCTGTGTCAGGCTGCATTAAAAAAAAAAGAAGGAAAGGAAAAAGGGGAGAAAGAAGGAAAAGAGAGGAAAAAAATTAAAAGAAAGGAGAGTAAAAGAAAAAAAATGAAAGGGAAAAAAATGAAAAACAAAGAAGAAAAAAGATGAAAGAAGAAGAGGGGGAAAAAATAGAAGGAAAGGAGGAAAGGGTCTTTTAGACAACAGCCAGGGACAATGAACAAGCAATATTCCAGCAGCGCAGAGAAATAAGAGGCAGTTGAAGTGGCCAATAGGATTCTGGTTCATTTATTGAGTACATGACAGATCGGACAGACAGACAGTGTAAAATCACATGTATTATTTGTACTTTTAAAAAAATTACAATAAATTACTGAATAATTAGTAAAAGCAGTTTTACTAATGGCTGCTCTCCAGTGACAGCGGAGGCAGAGAAATCAGGAATGCGGACCGGCTGTGAATACATACACTGTCACAAGGAGGAACTAACACTGAGCAGCACACGAGTAGTGTTAACTGGGAACATCCATCCACACGGGTCCTCCCCACCCCTCGCACTCCACAGCCCAGCCAAAAGCTGTGGCAAGCCTTGCCTTCAGTGCAGGGTCTGCTCTCGCCCAGCAGCAACATCTCATGCTCCAGCACTGCGTACTGAGATGAATTTATCTGTAGGGACAGCATTACTTCTCCTTCCTACTACCAGAAGGCTCTTAGTTTCTTCTGGTTTGAATTGATTTAAAAGAGCAGTCACTCAGTCTCCCAGTTATCCTCTAACTGGAAAGAGATCTAGTCTAGTGAGGTTTCCCATAATGGGCTGATGGCAGAGGGCTGCACCGCTTTGAATTCTTCCTCTTTAGGTATAAATGCCCTTTTGATGTGTAGTAGTTTCTAAGAGCACATCCATTGCTGGACTCTTGTTACAGGAGATGTCCAGAACGGACACACTGAGCAGCTGCAGGTGGCACCAACACTCCTCCTGCACATCTTCCTGCCCCAAACATTCCTCAGGGCTGGCTGATCAGAGTGTTCTTAGGGGTCTCCTAAAAACTGGACCCATCACTACCTAGTAAAAATGGAGAATTGGCAAGAAACAGTGAATATTTTCTGTACCGACAGGGAAAATCCATCACACCAGTGTGCCACTGCCTGCAATGCTGATTAACTCCTAATTTAGGAACATATTCCCTCATTATAACCATCATGAGCCCACTGATTGACTTAATATTACTCCTGCACTGAAGTCAAGGAGCTTGTGGCTTCCCAGACAATCTAAAAACAATGGCTTTCAAAGAATTACAAAAGCAAATGTTAGAAAACCAAATTTGTCTGATAACTCCTGAATGCTGAAGGAGAAAGTGACTGTACAGTATGAAAATGCCAAATCACTTCTGAAAGAAACCTGCAGCTCGGAGAAATGCCTGTGTGTAGACTGTAGGGTGCTGGGAGCAGTGGGGCACATTTGCATTAGAGCTGCTGAGTCATGGAACAGCACTGAAGAACTTACAAGACTATTTATAGGTCAGGGTCCTATAGCACTTGACTACACTGCATTAGCTCTCCAGAGGTGAACGTGGTTTCAAGCCAGGCTGCATCCGCTGTGCGAGTTACCCAGGAAGCTACAGCAAACAAGGGCAGGCAAGGAGCAGTTACTGTCTGAAATAAAACTTCATTAAAATAAAAGATAGCAAAAGGCAGACATGCATAATTTATGGTGGTAATTCTATATGTCAGGGGCTATTAGGTTCTAATGGCTCTTGAGAATGTAACTCTAGTTCTGTCAGCCAGAGTAGCCAAAGAAGCACCTACACAAAACAGTCACTGTCAGAAGCCCCTTATCGATTGGCATCTATTGTAATTGTGTAGTTACTGGTCTCTGATTAAACACAAAAAACCCCAAACACAAAATACCAAACCATCCTGCCATCTGCCATCATCTCCCTGGTTTATCTCCCTAAAACAGTTCCTGCTTTCTTGAGTTCACCCTGACACGGAGGAAAGTTCATAGTCACTGGATGAACTGAACTGCCTCTCTACCTTCTTCTGATCTTTAATCTTTTGGAGAATGTTGAGCTTTTTCTCAAAGTAGTTTACAAGGGCTGTTTCCGTCAGCATGGAAGCCAAGATCTGCTCAAAGGAGATAGACCAGTCAGTATCAATGGTACTGCCATACCTGGCAGCTGAACTACTGCCTTCACAACCAACCAGGACCGTGTCGTCTGCAATGTCTTCACACTGCAGGGAGCCTGTGCTGACCATGGAGTAGGAAGACATGGACATATCATCTTTGGTTTCATCATCTGATAGCAGCTGTAAGGGAGAGCCTTGTCCTTCCCCTGACCCATCTCCTAGAGTTTGATTCTCCTGCTGTGTTTTTTCAGGCTGAGCCTCTCCGCAGGTTTTGTCCTCATGGTCAGCTTGGGGTTGCTGCTCCACTGTCAAATTCTGACTCTGTTCAGATGTCGGCGACTCCTCTTCACTCACAGGATCCTGGGTACTGTTTGCTTTGCAGTCCTCAGACTTCCTCATAGGCCTGTTGGAGAATTTTTTTCCAACCTCCCCAATTCGCAGGAGGAGACTGGCTACAGTGGCAATCGCGTGGTACAGCTCTTGCTCCACTGGGTCCTCACTGAACATGTTGTAAAGGGTCTTGCACAACTCTATGAATTGTTCCTTTAAAAGACAAAGGCCAAAAAATCATACTTCAGCCTGAAAAAAACTTGACAGTGGCAGACCACAGAATATCTCAGGTTGGAAGGGACTCATAAGGATCATCGAGTCCAACTCCCTGCTCCTCACAGGACAAACTAAAACTACACCATATGATTAAGTGTGTCATCCAGATGCTTCTTGAGATGAAGCAACAGGCACCATCTTGACTGACTCCTTGTTTATTTGCCTCCCCACCAAGTAAGTAGCAACTTATTGTGCTGATTCAGAACAGTCCAATACAGGCAAACTCCTCTCTCTCTGCTGTAGCAGCTAAGTTGAGACACAGTTAGCAATGTAATAGTGGTGGGGTTTTTGCTGACAGATGGAACAGAATACTCACATATTCACATCTGAGAAAACCTAAAGTTTTACTTCTGTCCTACTACTCTATTGTGGTCAGCTTTTAAGCATTTCCAAACTGGTTTAAGTAGCACCCATCAAGGAAATGAGAGACAGAAAAGACCACACCAGTCATCAGACTCTCTTTCCTGTAACCACACTCACTGCTCTCCACCAAGCAGCTGTAACTTGAGGCAATGCAAAACCAAAGAAGCCAAACGAGTTTATATGACTGATGGTATACTTTAAACATACTGCTCTGGAGGGAATTTGCAGATTGCAGTTCTTTTAGGAAAAATTGGTCTGGGAGGCAGAGAGAATAAAATACATTTGATCGGGGGAAACAAAACAGGTTTGTCCATGTCCACTGAGGAATTCAACACAAACAGGTGGAAACAGAGGCTTCTAAAGCTCACCAGCCCAGAACAGCAGGGCAATCTACAGGCAAGGACTGAGTATACTGGCAAAATGGCTGCACATACTGCTCAGTTCACCACTAAGCTGTCAGTCATCTAACTGGAAACCTTCACATTTACTTCTTACCTGGCTCATTTTAGGGAGATCTTTAATCGTTTCTTTCTTGGACTCTTTTTCCTTGGCCCACATTCTTAGGTAGTATCTATAGTCCTGTGGACTGGTACCTTTCTCCTCTGCAAGGCAAGACCAAGCCACTACTGTCAGGTGGTTAACAGTTTCAGACTTAAAAAGTGAACGCTGTGCCACCAAAATCATTCTGGAAGCAGGTTTTGTGGACAGTTCAGAAAAGCATCTACCAGGAAAGGCTGCATTGTTTTCTGCTGGTTTATCTGATCCAGCTCAGTAGAGCAACAATTTTAATTTTAATTTTAACACTGCTGCATCAGTTTGATTTCTCATAAATTAACTCTATGAGTTGACAACTTACCAAACATGGTTTACAAATGTTATGATCTTGGTATGTAAAAGCAGTAAGGCATAAGAGAGATTTACTTCCTAGCTCACGTACTACTTTATTTCTCTGTCTATGAGGGACACTTTGAAAGGTCTCTTTGATACAGCAATGAACAACGAACAGTTCCTAACATGAGAGAGCCAAGTTTACAATGTGGTCTATTTATGATTAAATTACCTTTTTCTGGACCATTCTCATTTCTCCTTCCTTTATCTTCTTGGGTTTCTAAAAAATTATGGAATTATAAAAGAATGATTAATAGCTGTTTTTCAGCAATGCAACACAAGGAGAACATCAGACAACTCATATACAAATTAAAATCATAACAGAATATATTCAGTAAAAATACTCCCACATCATGTTTGGAAGAGTGAACAGAACAGGATGGAAGCAAGAGGCTGATGGGACGAACTGGATAAAAAGCCACACTGAAAAAGTGGGCTGAAAAGCTAAAGTAGAGGGCAGAATTCTTAAAAGAAAGGGTGAAACACAGACATGGAAGACTGATAAGCAATGTGATGGCTTAAAGACAAAGAAGTTCAGTTATCCAAGATAAGCAAGATAATGAATGGAAAAAAAAACCCCACCACTGAGCACATATGTGACTAATATCTACACTCACCATTATTCACTGACTGAACTAACAGTTTGGGAGTCATTTGCAGAGTCTAACTTCATGAACTTCTCTTCTGGTTCCCTGTATTGTCATTAGACTGTATAGGAAGTCTTGGCCCAACTGTTAAGTTAGCTGCCTAGCACCAAACAGTACACTACTTACTTTTTTTTTTTTGAGCATTATTATATTCTGGTAAACATCCAGCACAAAAGACATACTTTGACCTCCTATCTGACAATCCCTAAAATTGTATTTTAAGAAATACAGTAAATTAGTCTACTAACAGTTTTACAATTCAATGGCATGCATAATTATTTCTCTAAATTAGAGGACTGTGGAGGAGGCACAGGTATCATCTACACAGGTGAGCAAGCCTAGCACCCTGCACACTCTGCTCTGAGTTTATTTTTCCCCTGCCAGTTTCTAGGGTGAGACAAACTTCACTGAAAGAAGCTGGACAAAACCTATTTGACCAAGGTTGAATATACTGAAAGATATCTAATTACTTATAGCACTTTATTCATAGTGAGAGTGTCATGAGAGAGGAGCAGCAGTAACAACTTCAGAGTATTTAAAATAGCACATTGGTGTTGGCAGATGATATCAGAATTATAGCCATGCTCAATGCATGCTCATAATCCATGGACTGACCTTGAGACTCACAGTGCAGGCAGAAATCCAGCTCTGAGACAAAAGGAGATACTTGAGCAGCAGAAAAAGGGGCTGAGGGGACAATATCCCAGATAAAACAGAAGAAAAGACCAGACATAGACAGACATAGAGAAGGAAACAAAAACAAGAAAAGAGACAATGAGACTTGCATGAAAAACCTAAATCATGGTGGGAGACAGGGGCTGGTAAAAGCACACTGCTCCTCCTCAGCAGTCTGTAACTGTGCTTCAGAGGGTGCTGTGTCCTGCATGAAATGGGCGCCGAGCAGTTTAAGCTCTAAAGTTCTTTCCCATCATGCAACAAAGACAGCGAACTCAAACACACTGGCAATCTTAACATACTGCCACCACAGGACCATGCTTTGCAAAAAATCATTATTCACAGCACGTGGATTTGTGCTGTAACTCCTGCCTAAACTGAGAGGTAAAGGCAGCAGTGTTGTATTACCTTCTGTTGTAACATCCTCTGTGAAATAACTTGTGGCCTCCAAAGCAGACTCTGTCTCCTCTGGATTCAGAGCTGTATTTACAGAGAATTAAATGTTAAGATCTCCAAGTTAACCGAACAGCAGTATCACTCACTTCATTAGCAAAATTCAAGAGGCATCCCTTTTCAACTGGATGTTAGAACAGACCATGCTCAATAGTAGCAATATGTGAAAGCAATCACTCACCGGGAGGCAGATGCAGTTTGTAAAGTACTTTGAGTTTGTCAGTGAGATCACCATGGTACATCCCACCTGTGAAAAATGGTTAAGAAAACAGCAATTAGGATAAAGAATTACTCTCTGCTCACAGGCTCAAATCAGAATGACTTCACATGCAGTGAGGAAATGCTAACTGCATGAAGCCCTGTGCATAAGCAGCAAAGAAATCTACAGGAAAGCTGCATTTTGTGGTTTGTCACCTATCATTTCCCAAAACAGGAGACTGCTAGCAGCAAAAAGGCATCTTTTGTTCTGCCTGAGGCTTCCTGTAAGGCTGTCACCCTCCCCTCACGACAGTGCAAACGTCACTACCTCGTTTTAGCTCTCTGCTTGGAAAAGGAAATAAACAATTTTTGCAATATTCCATCATCTCCAAACCCACCACTTACTCATTCCTGTCACAAACTCCTTGAAGTTAATGAGAGAATCCCTGTTCTCATCCAGAAGCCGGAACAAACGCCCCGCTAGGACAGGTGTATGAGCACCACAGGACCAGGGGGTCAAACTGATGAACAGGTCTTTGAACTGCTCCATGTCTATGCGATACTGCTCCAGGTAGGGCAAACTCTGATCTCGGCGGGCAGCTGCAGCACGATTATTCCCCCAGTAACAGCTCATCAGATACTTTGCCTTTGGAAGGAAAGGATTAATAGGTCAGATTATACCACACTGCAACAATCTACAGGAATGGAGACTTTGTAATAGCTCAAGAACAGCATTGGGTATGCAGAGAAGAGACATTTCAGGACACATTGTTTATCTCTCCCCCATTATTCCTCAGGTTACTTCACTACAAAATAATATGAAATGAAGAAAGAGACACAAAGAAAAGCACAAATTTTAAGTGAAAAATACAAAAAACATCATTTCAGGTTTGAACAAAATGACACTTGGACTTTACTGAAAAGGGAATATACTTTTACACAGAAAGAGAGGCTTAGTTCTAAAATCTACATGTTCCTCACTCTAGTTTCTTACCTTGAACACTACATACAGCTCTTCTAGTTCTTCAATAGAGAAACCAATGTCACTAGACACAGCTCGGACCTATAGTTAGGGAGAAAATAAAATGAACTAATTATTTCCAAGCTAGAAAAATTAAATATGAAAAATCTGTGTAACATAGAAGAAAAGAAAACAAGTGCAAGGAGATACGACACAAGACAGGAGGGAAAACATAACCATTCTAATACCTCCCATTGCTATGGATTACAGGTCAGAAGACAGTCTCTGGTCAAGCAGAAACTACTGACATTTTGAGCAGCTAAAAAAAATTACTGTGCTTATTTCCTGTTTGTGCAGATCTGACTGTGCAGACGGTGTTGCCCCTCCCTCTCGTTTTTCTCTTCATATGTTTAACTCAGATGGATTGAAGAACAACAGTGAAAGAAACATGTGGATGAGGTTCTCCACCAGGACGCAGGAGATAATTGCAGTAGATATGGACACTCCCCTTCTATAAAATACCCCAACATGCTAGCATACTCTCTAAATGGTAGGAAAATAATTATCTGCTAGCTAGCTTTTCTCAAAGATTCCAGGCAAGCAGTGAAACAGACAGCACTAGGCAGTGGAGGCTATTACAAGGCCTACAAGTGTTTTTTATCTCCCTCCATGCCAAATATCTCATTCAGTCATGCCCTAGCCCTTCAATCCATTTTATTAGATTATGTAGAACCATGTGAAGAAGAAAACTGAAAATTCATCATTCCAGCCACTAAATCCATTTTTCACATGAACTGCAATTCTTTAAGTCACTTAAAACTGGGTCTGCTACAGTGCAAACTTTATAGATGCTTACAGCAAAACACATTCCATTAATACACCATTTGGTAGCTCATTCAATCTGGGAGTCACATACCACACTCTTCTTGGCTGTATCCTCCAGAGACTGGATCACTTTCAGCCTTTGTTTAAAACGCATTTGTTCAATGTCATCTGCCTTCAAATTGCTAAATTTCTACAAGAAAGGAAGCAGACCAGATCATCATCTCCTCAAGAAAGAACAATCCCTGTTCAATTACATGTTCTTTAGCAAGTGTACTATCCCCTCAGAGATGATCTACAACCCCAGAAGCCTTTTACCAGCAGCAAACAGATGAGAAAACACTTGAGCTCTATTCTCTATTCACCTCTGTCCTGCAAGAGAAGTCATTCAGAATTCATGAGAAATCCAACAGAGGTTCCTAAAGAACAGCTGAAAAAACATCTGTCAGGACTGACAGAAACACGGACCCTGTACTGTGGCTGCCTGACTGTGAGCAGCTGGAAGAGAAAAGGATGAAGAACGGGAGATGAAAAGGGAAATGAATCCACATTTACCACCAGTTTTCTTGCCTGTGTTCTTTCCATCATTCAGATACAAATTTCTTAAGAGTTTGTTCTCATTATGAAGAATGAGGTACATCTCAACATATTCCAACAACACTGGCACCATTCTTGGGTCACCTTCCTCCTACTGTAATGTGGATCCCAGAACAGGATTCCTGTGCACATGAACTGGGATGCTTCCATGTTTCTCACAGTTTTTACCCTGAATTTCCCTCCCTAACTCCCTAGAAGTGAGGATTCCAATACATGAGTAAGAATGGCAAAGCAGAAAGAAATCTCTGGTCTGTAATTTTTACTTATTTGCAGTCTTTATTTTAGTCTCCACTGGTGGGGGTGGGGAGACTCTTTGTAGTCCACAATAGTCAACAGTGCTAGGCTCTTCTCCTACCAAACAGGAGAATCAATGGCTTGGGTCTGCACTCCTTGAGCACCTCAAGCTATGAACACTGTTCAAATTCAGGCTGCACAAAGTATAAAACTGGATGTTAGTAGAGAAAAATCTCTTGGGCAAAAACTAAGCCAGAACCTTACCTCATAGGATGTTTTGATGAGTTCAAAGATATCGATTTCAAGTGGCGGGTCATCTCCACTCGTCAATAAGGCATGCAAGTGGGGAATAGGGGGAGAGATGCTCTGTCTGTTAACTACGTTGTCCAAATATCTGTGGGGAAAAAAACAGAACAGAAACAAGACTCCAGGATTAGTGTCCAGGAAAAGAAGTAATATCCTCAATGCATCATTCTCTATTTCTTTGCATCATTAATCTAAACATGTAGGAATTTTTTTTTTTTTTTCCAGCTAACCTGCAATGCTACCCTCAGTGTATCTGTAGTAAAGTTGATTTTCACCCTGGTTTTAGGGTATCTACTCTTTTTAAAGTGGACTTCAAGTAGTAAGATGAAGGTCTGGAGGCACATAGAACAGATTCACATTCCAAAGAAGAAAATCTTATATTTACTAGACTTGGGAGATACCTGTTTGATAGAATTTTGTGTTTCTAGAATGCGATTCCTGCCAGGATCTGTTCTTAATACTAGATGAGAACTCTGTGAATTTCAGATAAACAACCCTTCAGAGTTCAAATTCAAACTGAGCAGGAATGCATTATGCTGCAAAGCAAACAATTCCATAAACATGGGATTCCTCCATATATAAGCCAAAAATTAATTTCAGCTGTAGTAAAAAGCAATAGCAAACATCTCTGGAGCTCAAGTTGCGTCCTAGAGTGTTATCTCTGACCTGCTATGTAATGGAATTAGGTAGAAAGAGATGATGACTAAAAGGGTACCATTACAATTCAGTTATAAAGTAAGAACGAGAGGTACCTGCCCAGAATAGTCATGGCTTCACCTTCATCACAGCACTCTAACAACTTCTCCACGTTGGCATCAAGTATGGCTAATGACACCTGCAAGATAAACTTGATTCCCTCATAGAAAAAACAGTCGACAATGACCACAGCACTCTCAAAGGGCATGACACTGAGGAAGAGAGTGAGAAACCAGGAAAGGGATATGGTGGAAATCACTCCCAGGTCTTGCATCTTTTCTGACAGCTGTGGAAGGTACTCTCGTGTAAGTTCCTCAAAGATGCCTTGGTCCACCAGTGCACCTGGGAAAACAAACAAAAACAATGGTAGAACTCAAATTGGTGGTATCATGGTACTATACCCAAGCTAATCAATTATTAAACAAAACAGTGTTAAGTTCACTTTCATTTCATATAAGCCTCTTACCATCAGAACTAAAATTAACACATTTATTGATATTTGTTCCCTGTTCTCAAGAAAACCAACATATATAGAGACTATTCCTACATTGCAGAGCAAGCAGAAACAGAATCTCTCATTGAGCTACGCATTTTCCCTGAAAGGAGAGGTAGAGGATTACTGATATTATGGTATTTGCATCAAACTATACTCTTTTGTACAGACCAACTTTAAAAGCCCATGAAGCGGTGCTTTCACTAACCTTTCCTGGGAGCCTATTCCAAAGATTTAATACATCATTCAGATGGGTAAAAAATAACCCAATAATTTTCTTGTAGATATGCCTCCTTACTGCTAATGGTCCCTCCTGCTACTGATTTTTAATGACTTCATCTTCCTTGTTACTACAAGGTAGTACTACTACCTCAGTAGCCTGTAGTGTCTCTTCCTATGTCTCCATCACACACCTGCAACTTTAAAGGGAACAGGGTTGTGCTTCATCATCTTTAAAATGCATCGTGTTTGATTGAATCTGAACAACAAAATGTTCCTGGAGAGATGCTGGTGTAACTGCAGCTGAAAATCCAGGCTCCAGCATGGATTTGACAAGGACTCACCCACTACTCTTGTGTTGTAGTAATCTGGCAACATCCGCTCACATAAAGCCACCAGGAGCCAGAAAGCCTCTTCCTCATTGCAGTACAGCAACAGCACAGACGTAACAATGTTCATGGCCTACAAGCCAGCAGAGTTAAACATGCAGATACAGGAGAGAAACGTGAAGACGTTCATGAAAGCTCTGTCATTACAAACCAGCTGAACTTAAAAAGCATGAATACAGCAAAACTGCCACTAAGAGTCATACCTATTTCCAGCTTTTACTGGTATCTGAGTCAACAGATGACCTTAAGCCAATTTACCTTCCTGTTTCAGTTCCTCTGTTTGTGAGGCAGCAAATAATACAACTACTTTTTGTCAAGCACTTTCATTAATCAATGTGACTAAGTTTTCATAAAAAGCTTTGTAACAATTCGGTCATAACAGAACAACATAATGAGAACCTCTAATACCAGAGCAATACACAAAATGAATCTGAATTTTGACTGAGATGTTTCACAAACCAGCAACTGGCTCTGTTTTCAATATACTGCCCATGTGCATCATCACTTATTCGATCTAATTGCTTTTTTTAATGAAAACAGATGTTTGTGCTGAACTAGGGAAAGCTCTAGCATGAAAACTAGTAAAAGACTCTGTCACTAGACCTAATAGAAATATGCAAAGTCTATTTAAATGCTGTATCCAAAGGATAAAGAGATCTTGCAACATCAACATTTCTTTCCTACTCTCACACCACCACACGGACAGCATAAAGGAAAAGCCTGAAAGTGAACAAAAAGCTGAAGAAAAGGTCCAAGTCAGTCACGGTCATCGTGTAGGGCTAACAAGTCTTCTTCCTTACCTGACAGTACCCAATTGTTGGATTTCTGAATGCATAGGCTGTTAAGACTCTCCGGAGGGCAGCAATTCCCAGCTCATTCTGGAAGGCAGGATGTTCTGGCATAGAACGGTGCAGATCTCTCTCAATTTCCTCTGTAGCAAGGTTGTACTTTCCCATTGACTTTTCCACAAGATCTGCATAGTAACCAGGATGAGTCACCATCTCATTCCAAGCCCCTGTAATGACAAACAAATACTGCTTCACCTCTTGAGCTCTGGAATACAGATTTTATGCCCACAGTTTCAGAGAAGAGGCAGCCAGGAAGCACTACATGAACTGAACAACTACAAATAGATATGAAAGTACAGTAACAAACTTATTATTAAATCATCGCGTTAGAGGCTAGGTCCCAACACTGAAATGCAGATAAAGGAGGCCAAAGAGCTGCTACGCTCACGAAGAAAGTCATCTCAGGAATGTGATCACTGCATTTTTGGCAAAACCACCATGAAGTATCATTCAGGTGGAGTTAACCTGTGACTAATTTCTTCTGAAATGAGCTAATATTTATACCTTTCCTTTGAGATGTGCTGAAAGCTTATTCCTGCTGTCTGTCAAAGTATCCAGCACAACCTCCTACCTGAGAAAAGGAGCCACAGCTCTCCACGAAGACTCTCTGGAATTCCTTTTTGTACCAGCTCCCTCGTCTTGGCAGTGCGATACATACACATCCCTCGCCCATATTCAAAGAAATGAATGTTCCAAGACTCTTCCTTCATCTTCTCCTTTGCCTTCACAGGAACAAATATGGCCATTTTAGGAGATTAATGCATTTTTATGTTTGTAGGACAGGTGATTTCTGGGTATACTCGAGCCTACACTTCACAAGAGAAATGCACTGTGACATTTAAAGCCTTTCTTCTTCCTGCTGAATAAAAGGGTGTATGCTAACCAACACTATTCTGAATCAGTTCTGACCTTGCTTAAAGTCTCTACAATGCTACCATGGGCTATACAATGGCATTACACCTTGCAAATCTCTACACAAACCCAAGCAGAACCATGGTCTAAGACAATTAACTAGGAAGCAGAGATACTGGTTTCTCTGCTTCCTTGATCTGAAGAAAAGTAGTTCTTCACAGACACAAATTTACATCCCAGAAGCACATTAACACTAATTTCTGGGACTCTAGTCAAGTAATTAAGGTATTTCAGTACTGACAAAGTAAACTGACAGTCAGGTTACATCTATGCAGCACTACCACTGTGACAGGCACAGCAGTGATACTGCAGGAATGACCAGGGATAAAATACATTTTCAGAGTCTTAGAGCAGGACAGGAAATCTGCAACCTACTGGAAACTATTTATAGTTAATTGTTTAAAGTTAAAACGTTATTTACTCCTTTGGGTCCCAAGAGCTCCTCGGAATTTCTTCTAAAGAGTTTGAGTAGTCCCTGTGAGGCTGTTGGCACTTCCCCAGCACAGAAGTTGATAGGTCGATTGGTGAGAGCAGACGTGGGGCTAACTCCAAGTGGGCTGCTGGAAGGCAACTCTGGAACCTCCTGAACAACAGAACATAAAGCATCTGAGCTCAGGCAGCCTCCATCCTCTGCTAATTGTCTAACAAAGAGACATAATTTGCTGGTAATGAGCACTGTTAACACACTGTAAAGAGCATTACTCTGAAAAGCTGACAAATGCTCCTCCCAGCTATTTCCTCAGTACCTCACAACCAGGATCAGCCAAATTCCACTTCCATTCCCTGTCGCTGCCGCATGGTTTCTTGGATGGTGTTCTCTGCAAGAAGTCAGAGATTCTCTGTACCAAGAAATCTCGGTCTTTCAGATTGGCAAAGAAGAAGGTCATTTTACTTTTAGTGCTGATGGACAGAGGGCTGGGCAAGACACTGGAGCTATCTGCTTTCTCAACTATTGTCACCTAGAAGACAAAGACAAGGGCCCATTTGGATCTAGCAGATTCTCTATTACCTACAAAGCATCACACAAAAGCTAGAAGCACACAAAAGACAAGTCAAGAAAGGCTTGTAGTCTTAATATACAGCTAAGAAATCCTCACCTCCCTGAGAGGAATGATGAGATGACAGGCCTCCTCTGCCTTGCTGGCAAAACAGATGTAATTGTTAGAAACAAACATCTGGCCAGGAATATGCATCTTGTTGAATGGTGTCCACAAGGTACAGTCTGTATGTCCATCCAGGCATTCGTCCTTGGGCAACCGGAAAGTGGCACGGTAGCACTCATTTTTGGCTCGAGCATCCAGGTCTCTGGGGAAAAGTAAAGAATAATCCTCAGAGGTTTTTTCTCACTTGAAAAACCCACTCAAACACTAATTTTAAGTGTTCATTCTAATCACAACCTTCAGACTCTGCTGTGTACTCTTAGTATTCATTTCTCTAACTGAGATGCCACCCCTTATCTGACTCCTCTTTCAGCCTTCAGACACACTTCACTGACAAGGTATGTCCTGCAATACAAGATAAAATATGCAAGTGCATCTGCGAAACTTAACTATTACATCAGATTCTGAAAGTGCAGAGAACAGTCCCCAGTGGGAGGATTTATTACTATACAAATGTATATTAATTTTTATAAATCTTCAACTTCAAAAAGGCTTATGTAATTTTCTTCTTTCACATATTATTTTTTTTTTTTTTAAACAGGATTTTCAACAGTTTCTAGTTGAAAATTCCTTCTGACAGTGCCTAGCCATGCATGAGAAAGACATGAGGGTGTGTGTGAATTCAGTACCAATTTGGGATGGAAAAATAAAGAACAGGCAGAGGGCTAATGACTCAGGTAAGTGATGCAGCCCCTAGAGTAAGAAAACCCCAGTGGCATCTGGGAGCCACACAGTAATGCAGATTTATTACTACAATCCCCAGTTTTCTGTCCTGTCTTCTTACTGCTGGAAACATATACCTTTTTAATGCAGAGATGTTCTTCAGAGGCTTCCTGGGCTTTGGGAGGGACTTGTCCTGTAGGAAGCTCTCATTATCCAACAGCTGCCTCATAGCAATGTTAGCCAACTGCTCCATCAGCTTGAATGTCTCATTGATGTTGAGAAACATGGAAAAATAAAGTTCATTGTCCCTTGTGCTTACTTTAATGCACTCAGGGAACAGCAGCGTAGCATTTTTTTCTAGCTGGGTTACATCCACCCACTGGATCACCAGTGTAACTGGGAAAAAAAGTTCAAAAAACCTACTATTACAATTTGAGGCCAAAAAATAAACAATCAGAAAAGAAGCTCAAGTAGAAAGCAAGCTCTTAGTGTAGCAGCATTTTTCCACCCTTTCACATGGACAATTCTTTTCTTCACACTTTTACTGGGTTCTCCAAAAATACTTGGAAATAATCTTTGGGATTAACTAGACTAGAAATAATGCAGTTCCAAAAGGACCATTTCCCATCCAGTAAATGCTTTCAACTACAGTTACTCAAGTTTTCATTCTTTCTTTCCAGCAAAATAGCTTTTGACTCAGGAGTTCAAGCTTTGTAACTACTGGGTCCTGGTGATGGATCCAAATAAAACTCACCAAGTCAAAATATTGCTTGGTTCTCTAAATCCACCTGAAGCAAAACTTCAGAAGTACTTGTACAACTTGAGGAGTGTTTTGAAAAATGACTCAGGCACTCAGTCTAAAGATCACTGATGTGCCTATGAGTGCAAGGACTGAGCTAGAGCTAGAGCACTGAGCTAGAGCTCAAAGGATTCCTAAAAGCAAAAAAAAAGTCAGCTTGAAAAACGTTCACACAAAAGATCAATTGCATCAAAAAAGATAATGGGGAACAGTACAAAAACAACTAGAAGGCTTGTAACTCACCCTCTTTGCCCAGCAGGAATGAGTAGAAACAGAGGTGATTGACAGTGAGGTACAGCCAACCCTGCCTGGGTACACGGCCCTTCCAATAGCTGCAGGAATAGTAATTGACCAACTTCTCCACCTCGGGCATCCCAAACTGCTTCCGCATCTTCAGCTCAGCCTCTTTGAATTTACCTGGATCCTCTTCACTCTGGGGCTGCTCATTCTTGTTCTCTTCAGCAATAATTCCCTAAAAGGACATGGGAGGAGAGAGAGAAGAAATGGAAAGGAACTTGCCTGCTGACAGACATAATATTAGCAAAAGGTCACAGCAGCAATCCGGAAGACAGAAAGAAGAAACACGACACAGCAGTTATCATTTCTCCTGTCACATTAGAGAAACAGTAAATACATGTAGAAAGAGGAGTCAGATAGTCAAGGAGTCTATGATCTGCAAACTACTCCTGAACGTGTGCAGCAAGCATCCATCTGTAACATTTGACTGCTTCTCACTGCTGGGCTGGTAACACTCTGAATGCCCTGCAGGGGAAATGAAGTCTATTTTCACTTGCAAACAGGCTTTTTCAACAGGAAGATGATCATCTGCCAGGAAGGGCAGAACTCTGCAGTCTGTCAGATCTTGACTGGCCAGAAGAAAAAACAAACGACCACAAATCTCTCTCACACACAGAGAAAATACAAAGCATCTGACTGGAGTACTGGAAAAGACTCAAATTGCTGCTGTTCAATAAAAACTGTATTTATAATTTCTACGCTGGAAAATTTGTGGGCTGGGAATCTGAACTGTGTTAACTGCACAAGAAGCAGAGACACGTGCCTGACTCAGAAGTCAATGGAAGTTGGGGTGCAGTTCCTTTACAACCTAGATACCTTTCGACAGACCTAGATAGACCATCGTGGCAGGGCAAGTACATTGCTTGCTAACTAGAATTCTCTCTCCCATATTTGTTGCTAGATGAACCCTTGTTAAACATTCTCTCTGCATCAAAAGTATAATTGGCAAGGATTTTAAAGAGGTATTATGTTTTAATTAGTAGGAGCATCCTAAGCAGGCTGTTCCTTGAGATCTGCTGCTCATAACTTTCCCCCCTCCAAATATATTTGTCCAAGTTTTTGGAATGGAGCTCTTGCTTCCTCCCTCCCATGGGTAAAAAAAATCCTTAAAACCACCTCTCCATTCTATCTCAGGATCTGGAAGTCCTTCAGGGAAGCATGCCACTTACATGTATCTTGCCCTTGACAAAGGTGGTGATATCTTCTTCATTATCAAAGATGGATAGAGTCTGCAGTAAGTTGTTCTCCAGCCATTCCCAATGCTTTGTGATCTCTTTACGAGATGATCCTAATTGAAGGGGTGAAAGATGATGGGAAGAACAAAGGAAAAAAGAAACGAGAACAAGATCTTTTTTCCTCCAAGTTCACAGCAGCAAACTAATAACTATCCAACAGTGATCAGGGCACATCTAACACACTAACTGCATACATGTCAAGTGTATTTTACGTACACCAACATGCTGTTTCTAATGAAATGTCTCCACTGCCACCAGAGATAACCAGCACACTACCAACAGATCATCCTATTTGCTACTGCATGCCAAACACAGCCTTTTTTCCCAGACAGAAAGCATTCTTATGTTCCAGACATGAAATACTATTTTAATTCCTGGTATTCTAGAATCAAAGTAAGGAACTTTCAGAAGAACCTTGAAATTTCAGAACAACTTAAATTTTTACACCTACAAAGAGGTTCCATTTTCTATGGGCAATGGTCAGCAGAGAGCACACGATACCAAAACATAAACAACCAAAATATTCATGTCAGAAAGTTCTTTGCTTTCTTAAATAAAAACATCTCAGCAAAACTGGTATCATTTGGTTGTCTTTAACCATACAGTTGACAAGAGTTCACAAAGGATAAGCTCCACTGTGTAACCAACTTAAAGAACTTGCTATAGAAAGTTGCCTTAGTTAGTAGCCATTAATTATTTCAAAGGTTTGTGTTTACTAAAAGATTTCTTCGTCTCTATCAACACCTAGCATTATATGCTCTTGTAGACAGAAAAAAACCTGCAGAAGAAATAAAAACAGCAATTCTTTTTTTTCAACAAGAAACATCAGTAAATGCAGACAAAAATAAATCTGTTTAAATGCAAAGACATTTGCAAATTTCTCGTTGCCAAATTCCAGTAAATTTACCTTCTGAAGTTTCATACAAAAGCAGTGGGATATCTAAAAATGCTAACAGCATGCCTTCCACTACTTAATTTCTCTGTGAGTACATCAGAACCCCTCCGTGTGGTTCATGATGGAAAAGAACAGCAAACACAAGCAGTTCCCTAAAGCTACTGCTCTACCCAACTTTCTCTTTTAAGAGGCAGCTTCAGCAATGAAATAGTCTTCACGTAGTCGTAGTTGGATACCTAACCACAAAACCCAACGCCAGCTAATCTGTGGTTTCAGAAGCAAAAATAACTCCAGGACCTGAAACCAAAAACTAGTAGCAAGTAAGCTGTCCTGTCTCAAAGGACTGCAGGGCTATGAATTTGTGTCTACAGCCCAACGGATTAGACAACACATTTTTTTAATCTTGCTTCTGTGTACAAGTTTACTTGACATCAATGTTTTCAAAGCATAAATGATTTTGAGTAATATGAAATGGCTTCTTATAAGGGCACAGAATTATCAATTATAGGATGATTTAGTTGTGGAAAACCCCCACAGGTCCAGCAACTATGGCAGGGGAATAAAGCCTGCGTTCTTTTTGTATTGTGAGCTGCATCTCTCACCAAGTGACAGCAGACAAATTGCTAAAATAAGTCAGGCCTCAATAATTGACATCTTTCTAAGAGCAACATGAGAATGACATACGTGAAAGAGTAAAATTCTGCAGTTCCTTCAAAGAGGGTTGTAAGAACAAAGTGCTGAAAGGCTGAAGCTGCAGATGCATGATGAGAATGCTGCCCACTAGCATTTACACATGATAAACTGTAAATATGAGTTTCATTTTTCAACTAGAGAGCCACATACATTTTATAACTTTACGTGAATGCCAGTACTCTTACTTTGACAGTAAAATTAGAACAAGATACAATTAAAAAAATACTCTGGATGAAGACAATATATTTACTCCAGTATAATAACTTATCAAACTCCATTGAGTTGTTAAACAGCCCATCTCATTTAACCATGCTGCATTACTTTAAAAGTAACTGAGATACACAGGATATCAACTACAGCACTCCTGAAATTGTACAAAAATAACAGATTCATTGAGTATCAAGATACCACAGAATTTCAGATTTGCCCCATATGTGGCCACTAAATATTCTGGTTTCTTCTATACAGTTTCTGGCCTGCCATTTTGTTTTCTGTCTTTCTTCCTCTCTGCCTCCTCCTTCCTCAAAAGGGAAACTGAGTTTCTGTGAAACACAGCAATTTCTAAAACCTGTCTTCTGCAGAATTTAAGTAGCTCTGCTGCGTTGGTTGCCTGGGGAGAAGATAGGAACAGGGAAAACAAGACATCAACATCTGTGGGTTTAGCAAATCATTACTTCATGCTCTGATTTTACATCTCAACCACAAAGTGAGAAGTGAAGATTCTTATTATAAACAAAACCGGTCTAACAAATACATCTGAAGAAATTTTCTCTTTAGCAACCAGTAGGACTTAAAGCCTTTATCAAAGTTCACCACCAGGTATTAGAAGGTTGTACCATGGTACTCTAATACAGCAGTTACACTTTTCAAGTAAAAGAGGCCAAGGATTATTGATGTTTTAAGAAAATATTATTGTAATATATTCTACAGATATAGTATATCAACATATCTACTGCAAGCCAGAAATAGCAGGAAAAAAATAAATTGGATTAAGACCGTAAAGAGATTCCCTAAGGAGTGTTTAGCATCTTCAACGACCTTATATGGTCCCATCTCGTACCGTGGTCCTGGTAAGCAGGTTCTGGCACAACACTCATCATCCCACAGCAATCTTATCATCATGGTTTTATTCTCTGAACAATCTCCCTATGACCCTGCAAACAGACACGCCTTGGAAGAAAGACAATTCCTAACATCTGCAGAAACAGAAGCTTTTACAGAGCCTGAAGTTCCTAAACTAGAGTTCAAACAACACTGAGAAGTTTTGTCATTTCTGGCACCTTCCACTACCCCACCAGAAGCTCTAGAAAGTTTCCTGAGCAGCCACAGAATACTCTTATGTGGGATAACTGATCATCTGAACCAACCAGACAACAGAAAAACACAACTCCAGCCCCCAAGAAGGATCACATCAGTACATACCACACGCCACTGCCCAATACACTTGCGAGTCCTGAGTCTGGTGCAGAATACGGTATGGGGCAACTCTGGCACTGGAATCCAAAACCACGTCTAATGTTCCCACAAGAAGACCTAGGAGGCAGAGAGAGGAAAATTAAAACAATGTAATACCAAAACAAAGAATTGGGTTAAGTAAAAATACAGGATCAACACTACAGAAAAATTATGATGTTCATATCATGTACGCTGGGATGGAAGAGCAACAGCACCTGGTCGAGAAAACGAAGATACACATCCAGGCACTGCAAGCAAATTACGTACAAACCAACTACAGCCAATCCCACTGGTAATGGATACAGTTTAGATGGCAATTAATTGTCTACTAAACCTCATTATAGTCCTCCACCTCCCTAGTAGAGTTTTCTAATAAAAATGAAATGTGTTTTTCTCTGTGGGGTTCCTGTTGCTAATAGTGATTTATAAGCCTACTAAACTAAAATACAGAAGAGCTTTCAATGCTGTGTCCTTCAGCATCCCCTATGCAAACAGCAGGTAAGGTAACTCATCCAAAAGGGAACCAAGTAGCTCTAGGAAAACTGGTACTCTCAGGTTTCAGTGATGCTTCTAGAAGTACTTCGATTAAACAAAGAAAGGCAGCAGAGAATCAAAATTTGATATTACAGAAGTTAAAATATTTTTAATATGATGATAAATAAAAAAGCAGGCACTCCCAGAATGAATGCTGACAGCCACCAGACTTCGTAAAGCATATCTATTTATTTCAATTAAGTCTATTTAATAGGTAAATCAAATATCTAAGATATCTGCTCTGTTATTCCAGATAATATACTCTGAGTATTAATGCAAATTAATTTTGCACCATCCTCATGATTAAAAGTTTTCTAACATCAGAACTTGGAGAGGGAGTGTGGTTTCTCCTCTGGATCACTATTTGGGAGGCCCAGGCTCAATTCCCTGCTCTCCTCCCTATGGTTTGGTTAAGTCTCAGCAAATGGTACACATCCATATCTCATTCATTATGATGAAACATGCTACTTCCTCCCCTTTATCTCTCTTGGCTATCCAAAGGCAAGTAATAGATTAGGAACATACCACTGAACATACTTAAGAGAGATGTGCCATCCACAGCAAGCTCATCTGCTAATGCTTAGAACAAACAGGTATGTATCCAGCACAGCAGGATCTCAGTTTTGGCTCCAGGTTTCTTGTGTATACTTTTAGGCAGAATATGGATTAAAAAGTCATTTTGAATACTTCCTATAACAATACCCAACATGTGAAATATTGACATATGGACTGGTAAAAACACGTATTTAAGAACGTGAGTGCAACAGCAACTTATACACTTTTCCAGCTTGGCTGAATATCTACGTTCTAACTCTAAAATGTGAACTTGCAGTTGTACAGCTCCTTAAGGAGGACACGTGGCTTTTAACACGTAGGAGCTCTGAAGAAGACTCTCACTGAGCTAAACTAGCTCAAGAAGTAAACTAGCTCAAAGCTAAGACTATATAAAAATCTATCAGTTAAAATATTTCCAGAACAGCACCAGGTGTCATTTCTGCCTGGAAAAACCTGGGAAATCCCATAATAAAATTATATGCCTACACGCAAAATCATACAAGTTATGTTAGATGAAACAGGTAATTTTAAATATTGTGAAAAGATGAAATATGCTAAGGATGTTTAACAGCTGCATCATTTCTGTAATTAGTATATTCGGTTAACAGGGCTAATACGTGAAACTGGGTAAGCATTTTGCACAGAAATGGGGTATTTTGAGCACGGAGGGGATGCGGGGTCGTTGTTAATGTTGTGCCTGGGCCATAATTATGTTATTTTAAGAGTTTCTGTGCCCAAACATAGCTATGGGGTACACACACACGGGGGGGGGAGGTTCATTGAACTTCACCCCCGCCTCCCGCACAGCCCAATTCTCATCCAAACCACACCAAAAATAACCCCCAAAGAAAACACCTCAGCAACTGAGGCACCACAGAACGACAAAGAAGCCATGTTTAAGAAGGGAAGAGGACGACCCCAGCCACCCGCCACAGCGACACGGCCGGGGCGGCCTCACCGCACTCCCCCCCGCGCCTCGGGCTCCCCGGGGTCACCCGCAGCCGGCGGGGCCTGCACCCCCACGCCCCCCAGGGCCGCGTACGAGGCGGGCAGCTCCCGCCCCGCCCTGGCGGCACCCGCGCCGCGGGCCTGGGGCGCCCCTCAGCCCCCCGCCACCACCGCCGGGCCGGGCCCTGCGGGGACACAGCAGCGGGGCTGGAGCCCTCCCCCGCTGGCCCCGAGGCAGCCGGGCCGGGCCGGAGCCTCCCCTCAGCCCCGCCGCGCCTCACCCGTGAGGCCGCCCCCTTTGCCGTGTCCCCGCCGGCGCTGGAGCAAGAAGAAGGGGTTGGCCCGCTCCGTGACCCACAGCGCGCCGGCCAGCAGCACCTCCTCGGGCCCCAGCCACATCGCGGCGGGGCTGGGCTGGGCTGGGCCCGGCCGGAGCGGGGCGGCGGCGCCGGGGGAGCAGCCGGGCCGCGCCGATGGGTCACGGGGCCGCGCCGGCGGTCACGGCGCCCTCTAGCGGCCCGGCCCCTCACGGCAGTGGGGCGGCGCCGTGCGGCTGCCGTGGCGCGGGAGCGAGGGCAGCGGCTCCGCAGCGGCGAGGTCGTGGGTTCGAGCCCCGCTCCCGGTTCCGTCCTCGGTGGGCTTTGCAGAGTGGGGTCCCCTCTCGGTGGCTCAGGTGCTCAGAAAGCATTCGATGGGCCCTCAGCCTCCGCTGAGACCTTTGTCTCTTCGAGAGCAGTGCACTGATATAGAAAAAGAGAGAAATCTTCCTGTGCGACTCTGCAGGACCCACTGATGCTGCAGTTAACTGGGATGGATTGCTCAAACACTCCCTCCCGTGCTCCAATTTATTAGCAGGGAGCTCTGAGCATGGCTCTGCTCTGAACTGCTGCCCCTGCTGCTACCCTGGACCGCTGCACAGCAGGGACATCTCCAGCTCCCCTGCTTGGGCTGGCGATGCTTTCACCTCCCCTTTGGGGACACAGGGATTCATTTACCCTTTTGCTGCGGATCACATGCACTGCTGGGCACCTCCACATCTCAGCCAGCCTGCGCCCCGCCAGGACAGGGGGACCCAGCGTCCCCCTCCTGGCAGCTGGTTCCATTTTGGTTCTCGTTCTGCAGCTCTGGAGCCCCTGTGGGGCTTCTGATCAAACCCAAGGATGGTCTTTGCAACAAACAGGAGCAGGAGATGTGGTTCCTTCTCATCTCTTGGCTGAGGAGAAGTGTCCCAGTAATTTAGTGAACCAGCATTCTTGTTTTAATAACCATTAGAATCACAGAATCACTTTGGTTGGAAAAGACCTCTAAGATCCAGCCCAACCATTAACCCAGCACTGCCCAGTCCCCACTGCCCCATGTCCCTCAGCACCACATCTCCACGGCTCTGAAATCCCTCCAGGGATGGGGATGCCCCCACTGCCCTGGGCAGCCTGGGCCAGTGCCTGACAGCCCTTTCAGTGAAGAAGTTCTTCCTAATATCCAATCTAAATGTCTCCCTGCAAACTCTGAAAGTGTCACAACAGCAGAAAACATTGGCATCTACTGTCTCTGTGCTCACTGCCCAGCTCCCAGGAAGGTGGGAATGCCGTGTTTTCTTTAGGCTATAAATCCCTTAACCCTGGGTTGATCTATCTTTTGTGTTAGTGCAGTGCCCTAATCCCAGCTGCAGCTTTTGTACACTACTGTAATAAAAATATTTATTAGTTGGCTGAGCTTTTGAGGCTCTGCCTTTGTCCTGATGGCATGGCTGTGTTTGGGAGCAGCACAGTGGTTTCTGAAGACTGGATGTGCTGTGGGAAGGGTTCGAGCTCTGGGGGAAGATGCTGAAAGAGCCTTCTCTGTGTTACTGTCCTTGCTATGTGCCATCTCTCGGGTGGCAAACGCTGTGGGAACATGGGTTAGTGTCTCCTGTATATTCATAAGCCACTTCAAGCCATGTGGTCTTCAATGGCCTGAGATTTCTAGGCACCAGTATAATATATATATATATATATAATAAAATAAAAAAGTATTTACTGCAGAGTGGAAAAAATCCTCTCTGTCAATGGATCTTTTGACAACACTATTTCACACTTTCCTATAAGTATATAAGAAATATTGGAGTCACTGGGCAATACTCTCATCCTCCTGTATTTTGCGAGACACCAAGCTCACAAACTCAGTATTTTTAAATTGCTTTTTATTGAAATGTAGTACATTAGCAAACCCTAACTAATCGGTATACACTATTAACATATTGGCATATACCACGTAACTACGATACAGTGTTATACTTACACCAAAACATATTCAAGAAGTTCTGCTGCTGCCAAGCTACAATTTCACAAGGGCTGGAAGGATCCCATCGTTGGGAGGGCACTGCGTCTGTGTCCCCGCAGCGTCCCCACGGCTCGGCCGGGCCCCTGGGAGCTGCTTGCGCTTGTAGGTTACGTGGTCACATCGCTGTGCTCCACTTTGCAGCAAGCCAGTTGAAACAGACTTTCAATTGGTGGGGTTTTGGTGTTGTTTGCTGCAGTCTCCCAAGCCCAAAGGCTAGGGTGTCCCCTCTCTGCTGGGATAAAATGATCCCGTTTCGGTGGATTCTGTGCATAGTTAGCCATGGCCTTGAGCAGGTGATTCCGAGTAGACATGGTCGTACTGAGAAGCTTTTAGTATTTAACATCTACTTGCAAAGTGCAGCAAGGCTGACTGGATCAGCAGAAGAGCGATGTTGTCACTCACATTTGCTCAGAAAGGCTATTCCCCTTCACAGGATTAGTGTGACAGATCTTACCAGAGCTGGGAGTTAAGTCTAGACATATGAGGTGGAAAAAGTCTACCAGCTGATGTGGTGGCAACTGAGAAGGCTTCTTTATCGTGATGCACCTTCTGGGGCAAACACAAAGCTGGGACGCTGCCTTGGCGGCTGCGATGCAGGAACCGCGTGGATCTGCAAACAGGAGCTTTGCTTTAATGGCCACCAACACCTTATTAAACTTTCCTGGCTTGAAAGCAGCAAAGAGCAGCAACTTTATTTTCAAGTCCAGACTTTCCTGTGCTGGAGCATGGGAGGGCTGCTGAGCTGTTTTCTATAAGACCCTCCCAGTGCAGCCCAGGTACGTGCAAAGGCTGCAGGCAGATACAGCCTTTACTGCCCGAGACAGCCAGAGGGTGTTACAGACAAAGGCAAGGTAGATCGAGAGCAAATCTAACGATCCGATGCCATCACCACAACCCAGCAGAGCTGCTGTGATGGGAATAAATGGCTCTTGTCCCCCTGAGGGGTTCAGGCAGCTGAAGACCAAGTCAGAGCCAAGCAAAGGTGAGCCCTGGAACACGTGGGAAGCAGCAAAAAAAAGGCAAACAGTGCAGCAAACGCACCCAGCTGAGCTCAGGGCAGAGATGAAAAAGCTTCTTGTTCCTCAGGGGCTCAGGTGCAGTGAGCTGTGGGTGGATGCAAGCAAAGAAGGGAATAGCCTGTGCCTGGCAGGAGCAAGGGAGCCTTCACATGCAGGTCCAGCAGATTTTTTGGCTGCAAAAGCCCAGTCCCAGCTCTAGCTCACGTTACACCTCAGTCTTGCAATGAAATCACTCCAAGTAGCTTCAACTTTCAATAAACGCCTATGTACTTCTTACTTTTCAGGAACATCAATACTTAATTATTAACTCTTTAGGAAAGGGACCATTTTTGGGCAACACTTTATACCACAGAGCCCCCACGCCCAGAGACCCTGGACATTATTGCCATAAAAAGTATAAATATTCAGACATTATTGCACAACCTACACATCCATCTCTGTTCACCTGGGCATCTCCATGAGGCTGGCAGGCTGAGGAGCAGAAGGATGCTCCATAAAGGGATCCACAGAACGAGCATCCCACAACAACAGCCCACATCCCACACAGCCTGCTTTGGCCAAGAACAACCCACCAGGAACCTCTGTGCTCCCACAGACTGTGATGCTGGTTTGGAGCGATGAATCCCCTTCGAGGGGCTGGGTGACACGGTGACGGCATGGTGGTGAAGATGCTGGAGGCTGGGTGGATGGCAGTGCCTGCACAACAGGGACCTCCACCTTGCTCTTGGGAGGAGGAGAAAACCAGTAGTAATTGATAGGGTGGAAGGGCAGAGATTAATTGGGGAGAATTAAGAGTGTTTGGGAACGTTACAGGCTTTTAAAAAGAGTAAGTGAACAAAAGGATCAAACAACTGACATCACAGATAACAGTCGATTAATGCTGCTTTACAAAGGCTCATACAAGTGGCTTTCATCCCCCCCAAAGCACTTCACAACCCCATGGGCCCCTGCAAGGTTGGGATTTTGGCCAGCAGGTCGGGACATCACCAACTGGGGGTTACACAGCACCATGGCCCCATGATGGGAGGAAAATCCCAGCCAGAGCCCTGCTCTTGTCACTGCATCCCATGAGGAAGGGCTGGGGGGGCACCACTTTGCTCTTGATTATTTCAGACATTGGAAACAAAGCAGAAATAAGCACCAATCTACAGAAGCACAGTCTGCCTTTCTCCTGATTTCCCCCCAGTTTGGTTAACTGGAGCATCTTTCCCTCTCACGCCCTCCCCTGCTCAGCGGTTTCCACCGGTGTGCTCTGTGGAGCACAGGCTGCCTTTACAGCAGTACCCTGTGGTGCAGCAAGTCTAGCAGGGAAAGGGAAAAGTGAAGATATCTTTAAATATAACAACACATATGCAAGCTGTCATGGCACATCACGCACGCTTCTGCACAGCTCTGGCTGGAAAATTAGGTCACATATGGATGTGTAACACAGGGTGAAAAAGAAGCAAAAGCTTCACTTGTGAAGTTCAAGGTGTTTCCTGGGGTCTCTGCCCTGAGCCCTCCTGCCCTTCTCTCCCCACCCCACAGGGCTGACAGTGACCTTGTGGCTCTTGTATTTGCCCCACTTGTGCGCTGCAGGGCTACTTTCTTTGTTGTAAAAAAACAGATGACTATCAGCTAAGCAAAAAAAATACGTATTTTTAACAATTAAGTCAACTCACTCCCCAGTAATCAGGCTGCAGTGCTGCCTGAACTTCAGCTCGACCCTGGTGCCTTCATCTTTCAGCTCATGACCTGACTGTGGCATTATCTCAAGCCTAAATAGGACTAAATGAGTCCTGGAGCGCCAGCGTGACCCTTGCCTCCTGCAGACCTCCCTCCACTTTTCAGTAGCTCTTGGCTCTCCTAAACTTTTGCACTGTTTTACAAAAACAGAAGTTGTGTAAAAGCCTCGTAACATAGTCCTAAACACAATTATTTAACTATTTTTGGTCTCTTTTTTTGGCTTATGTAGGATATCTGGCTATTCCTATAGCACCCCCAGGTACCAGGGCAAGCATCCGAGAAGGAAGGGGACAGTGCAAACGGATACACATGAGCTCTCTGGAGGGAGTAATCATGTAGTTATGTAAATTTTAACATGCTTCAAATTTAATACTTAATGTTAGTATTATAGGTAAAAAGCACACTTACAGTCTGTTTTTTTTTTTACTGGCAATTATCCTCTAAGAACACAAGCAAACCTTGATTTTACAAACGTCTTACGGGAACATGCAAAACTTTCGTAGAACAGGAGGCTGGGAAAGAGAAGGTGAAGTGCCAAGATTTAAATAGTTTAGGGGAAACACTTGGGAGATAAAAGCTTTTTTTTATATGTAGAAGTCATAAAATTAATGTTTTCTGTTAAAAAACACTTTTTTTTAAACCTTAAAAATGATTTCCCAAGTTACTGGCACTCACAGTTCTCGGTAGATCGCAGTATATTTTACTTCTATGAAATGACTCAACCATACACAGCACCACTGCAGCAGAACACAAACAACGATGCTCATCAAGCTTTTTTTTTTAATATACTGATTAATATTTAAAGGAAAACCTCAAACTTACCAGCACAGCCCAGAAAAATCACCCATGTTGCTGTGGTGCCTCCTCCCCATCCTAAATATGACTAAGTAGAAGAACACCCGCTACGGCACGTCCCAGCACGCATGGAGGGATCAATTCCTTTAATTAGCTTTTAATTTTTTCCAGTGTTGCAGGATTTTCCAAATCCAGGATGTCAATGATAACTGTCAGCTCCCTTATCCAAGATGCTACAGCACAAATCCATTTTTATATCGCTATGTCAGACCCTGATCTCCACAGAGGCAAACCTTCCCTCCCCCTGCTTAAAACCAAGATGTTAGGTTAGAAATATGGAGATTTAACAACATACAAATGACTATTTATTATTTTGGCTTTGGGGGCTTTGTACTTTCTAATGTTTCTTTTAATTTCCATGCCTTTCCCAGCTGTTCTGTATACTCTAGCATGCAGCTGGTGCAAATGGTCTCAGCTGGAGCTGAGAAACCATCAGTTTTGTTTTCATGCCCCCATTCCCAGTGGCCCTGGGGCAAATCCCTGCATTGAGATGAGGTGGCACCTACAAGAAGGATTTGCTTGGAGGATTCACACCCCACACAGTGCTACAATGGGCTCTCCTACCCCAAACCCCACCGGTGGGGCTCTGCACCGAGCTCACACCTTCGCCGCGGTGCCGGTGGCCAGGGCTTGTGGCACAAGGTTGGCTGTCCCATGCTTGTTGGAGACACCCAGATATTTTTGCGTTTAACCATGAACACCCAGGTGTTTGTCAGTTTATTGTAACCTGACTGCCCACCACGGGTGAAAACAAGCCCTGTAACATCCTTGAGAGACGCTGATTTTTCTCTCAGGCGTTTGTTTTCGGAAGTCCCCCGCTCTCACGAGTCTGCCTGCTGTGATCTCACAGATGTAATTACAAACCCAGGGGTTGCTCAATCAGCCCTTCTGCTGCCCCCGAGCCCTGTACGGGCCTGAGCGCAGCTCAGCCAGGCTGGGTTTGGGAGCTCTGCCCAGGCTTGCCAGCACTGTCGGGAGCTGCCCCCCTTTGCACATCCACAGGGAGAGGAAGGATGCTGACCACAACCTGCTGCTGCTCAAGCTGCCATCTGGCGTTTTCTGTGACCTCCACTTCTGCTTTCCAGGAGAAAGTGGGTGTTAAAATTGTGCTCTTAAAAAGTTTGGGGTTTAAGCGTATTTCTAGAGTAGGCTGAATGACAATAAAAGTGCATTTGGTAAATATAAATGTGGGCATTATGAGAAAAACCTCCCTACACTTCACACCACCCACTCTTGAATTATCAGATTAAATAAAGCTGACACACAGCAACAAAAGTCAAAGCACGCTCGGCAAAGAGGATCATTTCCTCATCTTACAGAGCTGGGTTTTTCTTTTTCTGTTAAACATCCGTGTTAAAGACACAGCTGAACCACACTTCAGGTAAGGATATATGTCAAGCAGACTGCTATACAATTAAAAAAGTAATAAAGGAGGGGAAATTCCCCCGCTTGCAGCAAAAGCGGATGAAATTAAAGCGTGGCAGGATATGTCTTACCTTTCTTTTTGGCTTAACTGATTTCTCAAGATTCCTACACAGAGGGTGAAGCTTTGTTTCACATTACAAGGACACAAATGCGTTTCTACACCTACGGTAACTTAGACTGCAATGGAGGAAAATCCAAACATTCATTAAACAGCTATGCATTGTCCAGTAGGAAAAGGTGGAGCAGAAGCGCTCGCTCCTCCATGTCTGCTCATGTGAGGAACGCTGTGGATGACTTAACTCCAGTGGTTCCTCTCTCGCTCTCCATTTCTGCATTACTCTTTCAGAGGCTTGCAAACAATATTCATTGCCCCACTGCTTTTGTCACGCCCGTAAAAATTGATTTTTCCTGCAGAGTGTCAAAGCAGTTGCTGCTTTCCTTTCTTCTTCTGTTTTCTGCGTTCCTGTTATTGATGTCAGTGGGAAAGAGCACGGCTCAGAGAATGTTTGTTATTTAACTGTTGCAGATCTCAACAGGAGAACGGGATAAGGAGCTTACCTCTGTTCTTCTCTGTGTAATGCCAACATGCTGGCTTTTAAAAAACCTCAGTGAAAAATTTGGTGGATTTTTTAATCACCCACCCCCCCAAAAAAAAGTTTAGTGAGAAAGAAAGCTAATTAGATTCCTGCATATTTCAAAAAGTCTAATGGTTTTCAGGTAGATCAAGTGCTGGTTCTGTGAATGTCCTCTCTATAGAAAGAGACTCACTTGACTTGAGCACACAGAAGGACCAAAAGTATGTTCTGTGTAGACCATTTTTCTCCTGCTTCAGTTGAACTGGAGAAAAAAAAACAAGCATCAAGTTCCTTGAAATCTTTCTGCAAATGCAGGTCCTCTGCAGCTTTACTGTCAGACTGGCTTGCTATTGTCCGGGGTTACGTGGGTTGTAGGAAACTCAATGCACTTACAAAGGTCCCTTTCAGAAGGGGCTATTTCACAGTAAGGTTATGGATTGACTGAGATAATACGAGTGCTTTTACCAGTCACTGGCCATCTCCTCTACAACCAGTTCCTGTTCTGACATTGCCCAACCATCCGGACAACTGAAAAAATGCCAACAGCAGACACCTGTGTACGAGATGCATTTGCAGTGCAACACAAACTCTTAGGACCATCGTAAAACCTCTTCTGCATCGCCGCGGCTGGACCAACACAGCTCCCTATGCTGTTACTCAGCAATTTCCATCAGACAATCTTGCTTGCGCGCAACTCTTTGTCAGCTCAGAGATGCCACCCTCAGAAACCACCACAGCTGGTCTTCGTCTTTGCAATCGAGAAGGCGGGTTCATGTTCTGGAAAAAGCAGCTCTTCGTCAGACAAAGGAGATCCATGGAAAGAGTACACAACAATAGGAATGAGAAATGAAAAAAACGGAAAAAGGGCCAGCAAAGAGCATGGATTCCTTTCAGGTTTTGTTCTCGTCGTACATGTCCAAGGCAGGCTCGATGGTTGAGAACTCGCTTTCATAGACCAGGCTTCGAGGGGACAGAGAGTTACGATGAAAGAAGTGACTGCCTACAAGAGGTAGGAAAAAACCTCGTTAGGAACACATGCAAACAACGTAAGAACTGAGTAAAGCATCCTCGTGCTGACTGCAAACACAGTATGAACAGAAAAAACAGCCACCCTTTAACACAAACCAGTGACAGCCATATGAAATAGTTCACCTCCCTTCACGTGCTCCCCTGCCAGTTCAAAGCGACTGCTTTCCATATGCATGAGCAATCCCACCTCAAATGGTTCTTTCAGATAAAACAGGTCAAGTCTGAGCAAGGCTGGGGCAGACCAGAGTTTCGCACTCAGTGCTTGCTGTTGATTTACGGCCTTGTGAAGCCGGCACATGCTTTCCTGAGAAACCCCAAAACCTTCTGTAGACACCCAGTTCCGTGTGACACGCACCAGCACAAAGCGCTCCGGCACAGGGTTGAAAGGAACGAGGCTGAGCAAGGAGGTCACCAAGGATCATCTGACCCATGCTGCTGAAAGCCTGACCTCCTCCAGAGCTCAGCAACCTCCATCCATCCGGAGTCACCTTCTAGAAATAGGCACTGATGTATTTCCTTACACCTAACCAAAGGAGACCCAGCTCTCTTCTCCAACATCAGTGACACCTGAAACAAGCACCAAGTGGCTGTTGACAGAGGGGGGAATAAAGTTCATTTTTTTCCTCGGCAGCCTGGTGTTCCCGGAGTTCTCCAAACCCACAGGTGTGTTTTGCAAGGAGCCCAGCCCTACCGCTGTACAAAGAGTTCTCGCTGAAAGCATCTATCAGATCAGGCCCTTGGCCAAAACATTTCATTACTCAGTTTCTCGATCCCAGGGGGAAATTAGCTGCGAACAAGGCTGCTTAGACTACAATACACCAGGCAGCCCCATGAGCCAAATTGGAGGCAACTGAAAAGCTTCCAAGTTCATCAAGAAGGCACTCAGCAAACCAAGGTGCCTCCAGTTTCAGGCATCAGTGGAGCAAGATGCTTAAGGGATTGTAGCTTTAGCCCTGGCAGAATTTAGGTGCTTAAATCCTCCTTTCTTTGCCAAATTTTGAGGCCAATCTACTACCCTATATCAAAGATACGAGGGAAGAATAATTCAGCTGCTACTGTCCAAAACACCTTTCCCCCTTCCCCACCCACTCAAAAGACAGAGAAAAGAAAAAAAAAGTCCTTATTAGGATTAAAAAGAAAAAGCTAGAATTATAATCAAACACGTAGAATTGTTGACAGACCAAAAGCAAAGGTGAATTTTGCACTTATCAAAGCAGAGGCCCCAGAACACCACTGGCTGGAAGAACCAGGGGCAGACAGGCTCCATGAAAACTCATTTTGCAAGCTGTGACAGCAAGCTGCCATCCTAATGTGCAGCAACCTCTGGCTCAAGCTGCACAGCAATCGTGTGGCCAGGTCAACTCCTTGTTAAGAACAACAGCAAACTGAAGCTGGGCAACATATCTGCTGCCACTTTCCTAAACCCCCTCCAAACCTCTCTTTTATCACCAAAAGCCAGTTACACATGCTCACTCCTCCATTTGCTCTAAGGGGAAGTTCTTATAAGCAAATTAATTTATTTTTGATCTTGCAGTTAACTGAAACAAGTGAAATTAGTCACTACATTGCATAGGAGGGAACTGCTCATTCTGCCAGGAGCACATACCCAGGGACTTGGAAGAGATGTACTGTGTTGGAACATACTTTGCAGAAGCAGTTGGTAGGGGATTATGAACACCCACTTTCTAGATCTGAACCCTCTCCCAAATCTACAGGTTTCCAAAACTGGGCAACACTTAAAAAAAACCCAAACAAAATTTAAAAAAAAAATAATAAAAAAATCTAAAAGGTTGAGTTTTTGAGGGAACATAAACTTGGAACTATGACTTCCAACTAATCATAGTCTGTCTTCCAACAAAGAACCTGAACCCACTTTGAAGTTACACCAGATAAAACTGATTTCAAGATTCTTCTTGAAATGCGTTACAGGTCAGGATCATTTAATTTTTGATGACCAAGTTGCAGCTTGCAGTTGAAATAAACCATAGATATAGGATGTTACATACTGAACAGCCAAACGCCAAAACAAAAAGGAGATTCTAAAAGCTTGGTGTTGCTTTTGTTTTTATGACACAAAAAATCAAACAAGGGGTTAGGAAGCAGACAGCCCAGGCTGTCATTTCCTCCGTGCGCGCCCAGACTTCCACTCCAGCCCATTCAAGGCAGAGATTTAATCAGCAGGCAAACAGGTCATCTGACAGCAAATATTCTAAATTAATCTGGGAAAAGGCACTGTATAGCCAACACCTCTAAAATTCTTTACTGTGGTGTTTTCCTGCTTCTTGGCAAAAGAGATTTAAGCCACCCACTTCCAGGGAGGCTGCGTGTTTCCATACAGATCCCCATCTCCTGGCATCCACACCACTTCTGGGACACATCATTCATTCTTTTGTCTCTCTCCTCTACTATTCAGCACAGCCCACCCAGTGCTGAACATCCAGCTGCTGCTCAGTGCTTTCCAACACTCCATCTTCAGGTGCTCTAAATAATCAGGTCAGTATCACTGCCTACAACTCAGGGCTGGGAGAACAGTCAGCAGGGCACAGCGACCCAGCTACACCCAACACAGAAAACTGCCAGCGTTTGTTTAAAAGTGTGGCATCATGCCAGCTGATAAATTTACTGAATAAATGTATTTTAAGGACAAGTAGAAACATCCACAGTTCCAAATACAGCTTATGAATCTGCTCTTCCTACTTGGCACTTACCAAGAGAGACGAAGATTTATCCCTTAGGTATGGAAAACAAATGCATTCAGTGCTCTCTGCCACTGTTCTTTACTATATACTTGTAAAGAACTTTTCAGATAACTTGTGTTGAGTCTGGAAATAAACATTCTACCCTGGAACTGATCTCTGTACCTACCACAGGATGCCACAGAAGTGGGCACACCACCAAAGCCAAAAATTCAAGAGACATGGCATTGCTGTGGCACTGCAGGTGCATCAGGAGCATCACCTGGTGCTCCCTTTCCCTCTGAAAGTATTTTAATGTCCTCAGTCATTAATCAGAGCCATCTTCTGTCACAAGCTGCAGTCCCTCCACAGCTCCTCTGGCGTGACTTCTTAATGTGGAAATCTGATCAGAGCACTCCCTATCTCAATCTGGTTTAGACACCCTCTCGGTTAAGGAACAACAGAGCAGGATTATTTCATAAAGCATCCTTTCCTTGAAGCCAGCTGTTCAGCAGGCACTGCTACTCCTTCATGAACTATACCCTATTATACCCTTCTGCCAGCCCAGTCCTGCCATCCGTGCAACACCTGGGAAGAGGGCCCAGCTCTTCTCCTTTCCTCTCACTATCATGATTATGCATGAGAGTAACGCTACTCATCTTTCATGTGTGGATATCTAAAAGAATGGCAGGCAACAAAAACTTTGGGAATTTCCTTCACGTGTCTATCCAGAGTAAAAAAATTCAGTTTCTGGGATGGTGCAGAATCCATCTTTGAATATATTTATTTCATTAACTTACATTGCTAACCTGACCTGTAATTAACTTAGCAAACAGTGGTCTGTATTTTTATTTATTAACACTTTGTTGAGAATTGTTAGAGAAAGATTAAAAAAAGATGCCCTGGGTTACTTAAATCCTCCTCAGAGGGAAATGCCCTGTTAACCTTTTTGTTCTGAATATCACTCAACTTCTCCTTCTGCTGCTGCTCTGTAGAAGAAACATGAACTGGAACTGTTTGTGGTGCCTTTTGCAAATGGGTCACCACGCTGCTCAGGCTGTCCCTGCGCGTCCCTCCTGACAGCATTACAACGTGCCTAAGGATTTTTGTTTCAGGAGACAAGTACAAACTTATCAATTCCACTATTGCTGTTGAAAGATGAGTGAAAAAACAATGACATCCTTTTGTTTCATAGCCTGTACCTTAAAATCACGCTCTCACCACATTCCTCCATTTTTGGCAACAACGCTCTGTTGACAAAGATGGTGTTTGACACAAACAGTCCTCAGACATGGTATGTTTGAGGTTTTTTTTCTCTTCGTGAGAAAGTCCAATGGGGTTTTCCAGTCTTCCAAAATGCACTTACTGCTCTATTGATTGTTTTTATGTTTCTTTCAAAATTTCACAAGGACACACTGAAAAAAATAATTCTATTAAATGCATGGAAGCTATCACCTACTTCATTTCTTATTATAAAAGCTCCTTCTCAGCTGAAGCCTGCTGGACAGATAAGAATTAAGAAACTATTTTAATGTAGCCCCTGGCTGTGTTCCTAAATTCTAAAAGTGCCTATACATAAAAATAAAATTAAATTAAAACCTCTATTCCCCAGTACATAAAAAAAAAATTAAATCTTACAGTAAAATTGCTTCTCTCTGTTCATTTAATTAAATTAGAAAGTATTAAGTTTAAAACATCTACATCTTGATACGAGAACAACAAAAACAACCAAATGCAGAATAGGTTTTAACTTCTATCAATTCTATTTTCCTTAGGGATTTGTTACCTTCATCTACCCATCTCATTAACTCAAGCATTAGCATTTGGCTGCGAGTCAGATCCGCATGTTTTAACTGACTGTTGTGAAATTACTCATACACTGCTTGCATAAGGAAACTTGCGTGAAACAGAGTGAGGACAGCGAGGAGATGTTTTCCCTCTGCCTCCTCACCAGTAAAAAAGCCACGGCAAGAAGGGACATGTTTGCAGAGTTTCTACATTACATTAAAGACCATTATCAATCTTTCATGATTGGAATTTGAACAAAAACTAACCCTTGTCAATAATAAGAAAGGAGGCTTCACAGTGGGGGGAAATGGTACTTTTTCACTCGGTATTAGGAAGGAAGAAGTGGTTTAAAGTAGCTTCGCTTTTATCAGAAAGAAGGGTGGGGTGAAAGCAAAAGACAGAAATGGTTTATGATTTGTATGTCGAGAAAACAGTGTTGCAAACCTTCAGCAATGCCTGACCTGAAGACAAAAATCATACTGCAATCCTCCCAGTGTGACACAGGAGTGTAACAAGAGAGAAATGGAGAAAATGCTCTTATTTCCAATTAATTCTCAGCTGGAATTAAGGTTAGCCCATTATATACAGAATTCTTGGCCCAGCTTTTTTCCCCAACAAGTTGGTATGGAGCAATTGCTAATAATACTCCTTAGTCATTCCAGTGCTGGGTGGAATCATAAGAATGCACTGTGTGAGATTTTCCACTTGTCAGCTTGTGTGTCCCAAAAGTAAAGATGAACACAAATCTGCAAAGGTGAAATCATTCGAAGGAAATAAAGCATCTCGCATCTCACAAACACAGAAAGTCCAAGAAAAATAAAATTCTCACACAGTAAGATTTTATAATTAAAGTTTTCTTTATTTCTTCACTTTTTCCTTAATACAAAGCTTTGGCATCAGCAAATTTTATGAAAAAATAAAATGTACTAAATAATTGCTTGTGCTGCATGATCGATAAATGATGCATAAAAATAGGTGTCTCTCTCCAAGGCAATCGGCCGGAAAGCGTTTCTTCAATACCATTCTGCTCTGTGGGGCAGAAAAGAAAGGAACAAAATATTTATTTTAAAGTTAATACTGCCAATAGTCAAGAAAAAATCCTGTAAAAGTAAGTTAGTGACAAATGACTAATTATACACAGCCAGAGCATTAAAAGAGGTCTGTACTCCTTACATCATTCTTACAGGACCAGTAAACCAGACAGGAACAGACAGAGGTTTGAGCACTTCTAAACTTTAGAGGAAACTCCATCTGCTACTGAAAACTTTCTCTAAGTGGTGCTATCCAACATCTGGGCTTGTTGGACTTTCAAACACAGTTATACAGTAATTTCTGATCTAAGAAACAACGCAAAATGTGCTTCTTTTGTTCCATTAAATCACTACCATAAATCATTTAATAGTAATAGTGCATGAATATTATGAGACCAAGAGAAAGCAGCTGGTTCCTTATTTTCTTATCACTTGCTTCTATCAGAAACTCTTTAAAAATGCGTATATGTGTATATATACGTACACACACGCAAACCTATATATACAGAGCTAGATATGTATATATACACACAACTCCAGAACTATTGCTCTAAGCTGCAGGAAGGACATAGGAAAATAAAGGATCAGGACATGTTTTTAGGTGAGTTTTAATGCAGAATTTTTGGCATCTTTTACTTGCATCAGCATATTATGTGGCCTCATTCTTGCTACTGTTGTTTTCTTATAAGAAAAAACCCTCAGCTTCCTCTTGAAACACTGTAACAGATGTAGGGTATGCCAGCATGGCTTTTTATATGGAGAACAGCATAAAAAGCAGGTATACTGTTACGACATTTAATTGAAATCACAGTGAGAGGGAGCTGCCATATATTTGGCATGATATTCAGCACAGGAAATGCTTTGTCTGGCACTGGGGAACATAAGGTGTCAATGAAACAATAAATCAAAGCATTAGTGTCATGCATACACATTTTAAACTGTCTAGAATGAGTAGTTGAGCCTAGCAGCACTTGTGGAGGCTGCTTAGATCCCAAAGGATTCAGTTGAAAAGCTGTTATGGTTCAAGGCTACAGCTGGGTACTTCAGCTACCTAAATAAGTGATTTTTGACAGCCCTGGTTTCTGCAGTTGCTAGTTTTCTTATGCCTGTCTCAGAGTATCCTATGCTCACATTTTCATTCCTATTACTGGGGAAAGGAGCAATCCTTCTATCAGCAGCCCTTTGTTTGTACTAAGGGAACACCACTGTGAAAACACTTCGCTGGAGGCCGTAGCTCTCTGCCAATGTGAAGACGTTTGCCCTTTCAGTAAAAATAGACCCAGATCTGACTGAGCAAAGGACAATAAAAAGAAGAGTTGCAAGGCAAGGAAGAAATGCAACTGCTATCAGTGCTCACATCTGGATGATACTACACGGGCTACAGTTCCTTTGTCTTCTTCCTAATGTGGAAATGCCCAGAAATGCAGACATTCACGTTTCACAACTCTCATTGCTCCATGCTTTCCCAAGTTATTTTTCAGTGCAGATTAACTACGTTCAGCTACAGCTACGTTGCCAAGTGGCTGACTGATAGTGCAATTTCAAGATTTTGACAAATGGGACAAAAAAAAGATAAATATCAGGAGACTTAAAAAGGCTATTTGAAGTTCTAAAACTTTTCTTCATTAAGCCCTTTTGGAATTAGCATCTGAAAAGCGGAGGAAAGGCAAATTTGCAAGTTAGTGGTAATCAAAGGTCCCTGATGATCAAAACCTTTAAGAACTTATTATAGCCCCTCCTGAAAAAGATTAGCTTGAAACTGTCTAAAATTTTACACTGGGGACTATTGAATATGTTTCAATCTTATTAAGAAGGACACTTTCTACTTTCCAGAGAACAATAAAAGTAAAAAAAGCACTTCTTCCTCTTATCTTTAAAAAAAAAAAAAAAAAAAAAAAAAAAAGAAAGAGGAAATTATGTTTATAAAGCTACATTTCCAGACTGCACAGGAGGCTGCCTTTCAATCTCACCCCACTTTTGGTAAGAGTACAACACACTAATGGAAACTCAGCTGCATCAATACGTTCAGAGACAAAGAAAGATGTTGACACTTTCCCGTCCCAAATAAATAAATACTGATTAAATATATATCATGAGCCCAAATGTTTTGCACACCTAAATAAAAATACCTAGATGTACCTAATTAATATATCTGCAGAACATACTTGTCCACACACAGAACTATAAAAAAAGATGGAAAGTCACGTCCTAGAGTCACTTCTTGTCCAGCCTGTCTGAAGGGAGGCCTTGGGGGGTGTATATACTAATTAATGAAGCATCTATGTCTTTAAGTACTCCTTTGACTGCAATTCTTAAGCATACTAAAATGAGAGGGCAGAAGACTGGTCTGCTCTCTTCGCTTGAGAGAGGAAACAGAAGTGTGTTCATTGCTGTCATCCCTCCCTCTCCTGAGAGCAAAAAGGTAGTTTTCTATTTAAATACCTTTTTTCTTAGCTGAAAGTGTAGAAGAATACAGATTTTTTTTTTTAATTATGAAATTTGGCAATGAAATTGAGGTGAAAACTGTCAAAGGTAACTAACTCACGGTAGTAATTTTGAGTCTGCCAGGTGAATTTTGAACATGGCAGAAATCTAATGTTTACCTAGACCATTGATCAAAACCTGAATATAAATATTCTCTTTTCCCTGTTCCACATCTCCACTTAGGAAGGAGATTTCCTCAGACAATCCAGCTAAATATAAATTAAGAGGCACTTTAGATGTTACCCTAGAACCTACTGTTAACGGAGACTTACATTTGAGAAAAGCAGAAATGGCATTTGATTCTTTGAAAACTGCATTTTTTCCCCTTCTGTATTTTCTTGGTATTTGTTCCCAATGTTCTCCATGACACACACCCACCAGAAATATATAGAAACATCTGAATATTTACTTACTCATTAGCATTCAAGCTAGCTGTGGCTTTGATGATCATGTAGCAGAGTGTAAGGGCACTGAGAAGACCAAAACTGGCAATAATAAACCATTCTTCTGTTGACAAAGGAAAGGGAGGAAATCACTCGTGGGAGAAGGCTTATGTCAAAGCGATGCCCATATTTCCCTCAAACACCACTGGCGGAAGGCAAGAGGCTTCTAAGCCATGACTGGCACCAGGAGGTGAAGCAGAAGGAGGTTAGCCACAGTTACTGACTGGAGAAAGCTAGCAAAGAAGAAGTGGAGAGAGGTGTGGAAAAAAAGCATGGCACAACAACACTTCCTGGCTGAGCCCAAGGGTTAGTGGTAAAGATTACTTCACAATGTAAAGGGAAATGCAGGAACAAGGGAAAATATAATGAAAACTCTGTCTGCCCCATGTCAGAAAGGAGATTGCCAGGGTTGGTTTAGATTTGCTGAGATGTGGCTCTTCACATAAGCATACCCAATATACTCCACACTTAACTTGTCTTTGCCCCCTCCCTCCTGAATAAATGCTGTAGTGTTACTTAAAAAACCACCCAACAGAAAAAAAGGATAGCTTGTTCAACAGTAAAACATAACTAGAGTTTTCCATTTAATAGACAGGAATACAACATGGGGAAAAAAAATTTCAGCATTAGTGTATATACTACTTTTTTTGTGTGTCTGTAGGTTAGGAAGGCTATGAAAATGTTCACTATTCAAAGTTCTCCTTCCTCAAGATCAATTTGGCACATAGTAACAGATCAGAATACAAACACATTTGTTGAATACGGCTTTTAGTTTAACTCTCATGCATCAAAGAATGCATGTGTCATCCATAAAATCCAAACATTTGAACAGCCTTTTCTAAAGCTTTATTTTACAAACACTGTCAGAATGAACTGTTGCTGGTTATTTATCGTTTTAGCCTCACATCCCATCTGTGCAAGAGCAGTACTACAGTTAGGAACAGACAGTAAAAATACCTTCTGTAAAACCAAGGAGTGCAAAGTTTCAGTTCAACTAGAGTTTTCCCCACCTGTGACAAGGAAAGCAGCACCAACACATTTGCTCTCTGTTCAGCAGAGCTGAAGACAAAATGAATTGGATGTCGAACGCTGCATGACAAAGTAACTTATTGGCTTTGTAAAGAATCTAGATTTTGTATGTGGATTTTTCTTTCTCACATCAGGATATTTCTGGATACAGACTATGTGTTTCATAAGATGAGATATTTTAATGAGACATTTACTTTTCTAAAGCATCTAAAGAAACACTCTAATGGACTGTATCAGTTACATGGCCTCTTATGTGTATCAGTGGCAAACAGCATCACAAAGTTCAAAATCTAGATCATAGATGCACATAAGCAAAATACAAGGAGAAAATTAGACTGTTGTACTGCATGCATTCTATTTTTGCAGTTCAGCCAGAAAAACAACCATTCATGCATCAAGTTGAGACTGTACAGCATATGGAAAAATGATGCAGTTCCACACATACTGTATTCATTGTAGTGCTATTATACATTAAAAAACCCTAGGTATAATCCAGTGAGTGGAAATTTCCCATGCTGTTCTTATGGATAAGAGCTTGCAAGCAATGCAGGAACAGTTTTCTGACGTCATAAAGCACTTGGACAATACTCAAATGTTGGTACATCAAATATTTTGTTTTAAATTCACAAATTTTGTAAGAAAAAACATCTGCTAAGAGATGTCATAATTCCAGTAGTAATGTTATCAGGGGAAAAAAAGTATCTGCAGAAATAGTAATCAGTTAAAATATTTATATTTGTATAAATCATTGCATGTAAAGTATTTTGAAAGGATTAATAATGGTTTTGGCAATCCATTTGGTACTGGTTACCAAATTCAGGAGGATTATTTTCTTGCCATTTTAGTTCATCCAGTGTTCTTTGCATGCAGATCTAAATGGAAGTACCACTAATAATGGAAGTGTTGGCACTGTCATACCTAGTGTTATCGGTTTCAATATGGAGCATACGCCTCCTACAGAGACACCGAGGTCACCTTTGTCCCTGCAGGGAAATCTTTCACCATGGCCCTGTGGCACCAGCAGAACAAGTGTCACATACCAGGAAAACCACAGAATGGTACTGGAAGCCAAAGAAAACTTACTTGTCACAGCAATGTTGATCTCTCCTGACCTTGGCGTTAGCTCTCCGTCCTGTGGAAGCTGTGACATCCCAGAGGTGCGCAGGGGCTCCAGGCTGAGAGAGCTGTCGTTGGCAAAATCGACGAGTGCTGATCGCCTGCTAGCTGGCTGCCCTCTCGTCAGCCTTTCCATGTCAAAGGTTACGTTATCTGTACATGGCACATTTGGCTGGAAAAACAAGCAATTCCTCGTTACAGCGGTGAATATGCTGTAGCAAACCTATAAACTGAGTAAAACCACACACACACACTGTTCAGCCACTATGGCTGTCCTTGGATCACACAGGAGAGAAACACACAAATTAGCAAGTTTTATTAGAAGTTGTTCCTTCAGTCCACATTAAAGAGGCGAAGGAAGAAGCAGAAAAAAGGACTAAGATTCAAGAAAGAACTTCTTCACAGTGAGGGTAACAGAGCACTGGCACAGGCTGCCCAGAGAGGTGGTGGAGTCTCCTTCTCTGGAGACATTCAAAACCCGCCTGGACATGTTCCTGTGTGCCCTGACCTAGGTGTTCCTGCTCTGGCAGGGGGATTGGACTAGATGATCTTTTGAGGCCCCTTCCAATCCCTAACATTCTGTGATTCTGTGTAAATATGCTTGTATCATAGCCTATGCCTGTATGGTTTACTAACCATGAGCAATGATGACATGCACTGACTTCTAATGTATCCTCTAAAAATCAAGGTATGTTATTAATTGCAAAAATAGGTCATCCACAATATATCTGCAACTATTTCTTAGAAAATGTGCAAATTTGCAACTGACATCTTAAAACGGAGGCGCCTGATTGTTCTCACTGGCTTGTTTCAAAAGCAGCTTTAGACAGTATCTTCATATGCTCTTCTCTTTCTTACTTCTCTTGCTTCTGAAGACAGCATCACTCCCACCTCATAATTTTTCCCTCATATGGAAAAGATGGGAAAATCCTCTTTGAGGTTCTTCACTTCTATCCCTTTGTGAACTAGTGAACAAAAACAGTCCGTAGGGATGCCATAAGCCATGAGCTGCTTGAACAAAACTCGCTGGCCTCAGCTAGGCCATGGCTTTTAATGTATAAACAAATTTAAGAGTGTCTCTGGGAGACCACAACAAGAACAAGAGATTTTACAGAGTAAAGTTAAAAAAGAAGGGTTGAAAGAAGTAGAGAAAAGGGAAGATTATAGAGAACCTAGTAGACTTCCAGTACATAAGGAATTGTTATAAATGGAAATATGACAATATATTCCCAATGACCAACCAGGGAAAGGAACAACAAATCAGCTTTATCAGCAGCAAAGAAATTGGTAAAAAAAACCCCACAGTCACTTTTTGACTAAGGGTACTGGAATACCCTTCTCCCTTTCTCCCCTACAATTATTGCTCCTGTTCTGGGTCTCAGACATGGGAAGAAGAAGAGCTCACAACAGTGCAACTTACCACAATTCCCAGTGCCTTCAAAATGTTCAGTTTACACATTGGACACGTACAGTGCTCACTAAGCCACGGATCCACACAGGCTTTGTGGAAAACATGCCTAGAAAAACAGACAAGGCACATATATAATTTTCAAACAATTCTATTTTATACAATGAGAATTACTTTAACAAACTTTTAGATAGTCTCTTTTTAAATGGATCCAATGGAACAAATTCTAGAACTGCCAGTACTGAGCTGACAACGATAAGAAAAAAACAATAAACCAAAAACTTGCTTGTTGTTGCCACCCTTTACTAATAGTTCAACTAGGAAGAAACACTTAAAAGGAAGATTTTTTTTTGCCTGCCCTTTGTTGAGGATCTGAATAACTATGGTAATGAAATCCCCACCATTACCTTGTATAAAGTCTTGTCTCAAATTTCTATGTAGAATCTGGCCATAAATTGGGTAGGAAGAGCACAGAACCACCAGCAGTCAATCTTATTGAAATGCCATTGCAACCAACCCAAACACAATTATGTTTGATTTTGAAAGGGCTTTTATAATTATCACATCTAAGTAAAAAGAAGGCTTTTCCTACAGTCAGAATCTCTTGATATCAGGAAGGAAAACATGTCCATCATTATATGATGGTCATAAAAACAAAGAAGAATCTTTGAAAGATGAAAAGGCAAACTAGGCTTCTACTTGCACAGCAGGAAACTCTGCAGTAGAGAACAGTCTGAATTGCCAGCTACACTGCACACAAAATGTTAGACACATACATGAATATAAATGGAATGGTGTTGGGATTGATACAAACCAATATAATAAGGAAGGGCTATGCAGAGACCAAAACAACACATCTAAATTAAAGGAATTACAAAAAATGTCCTCTTGGCTTTTCAAAAGGCAAAGAACTTGTCAGAGCATACTCTTTGCAGAAATGGGTACCACTAGACTTTCTATACAGCTAATACAGCTTTAGCAAATACCTTGTCTGAATAACTGCCTACAATAAGAACCCAGATCTTTCATTTCCAGTGGTGCTGCCTGCAGAGCAAAAAGCCAGTAAGAGCGGGCAAAAAGCCCCAACAGATTGATGATCATGGCAAAGACCAGCAATTACAAGGGCTGCTTAGCCAGCAAAGAGCTGTGCTCTGAAACCAGCAGTTGAAGGGGCAGTGGCAGAACAAGGGGTTCTTGACACCTATTTGAGGCATCAGTATGGTCTGTAAGAAGTCATGTGTGTCCCCAAGGCAGCATGAAGTTGTGATACTCTCTGTCCTCTCCTTTCTCAAGTTGTACTTGCTGCTCTGTGCCTCAGCAAGCTCATCGTAGGGTTTGGGACTTCTTTGCTCCCCATCTCTTGGGATTTTAAAACCAAAGACCAAATGAGGCATGTTACCAGATAGTTCTCTTTTAAAGGTCTGGAAAGTGACTGGAGAAAAAGGCCTCGTGAATTTGTTAAACATGGAAAGAGACAGTATATAATTGCTTTGTCTATGGCTACTAAGACTGATGGAGGGACTTAAAGTAGGTTCCAGTCAGCTACAACTACGCATCCTACCTTAATAAAGAAAGATGCAGAGACTTACAGAGTATAATATAGCCAATAGAAGATGGACAAGGAGCAAAAGAACTTTGTGCATCTATATCCTGAATATTGCAAGAATAGAGACTTACAGAATCTCAGCTAGTCACTTTGCTAGGCTGAGTCTTTTAGCAATACAGCAATCACAAAATCCAGGATATACACATTGCTTACTGTTCAAATAACTGCACAAAATACAAACTCACTGCTATTGTTATTAGATCTTAATGCATTCCTTTTATTACTCATAAAACTATAGGAATCAATGTTTAGAAATCCTGGGTGACAGAGAATGGTCTGAAATCTGAAACATACAGAGATGCTGTTTTTCTGTTAGGCAAATTACAGCTTTCAGTTGCTTATGTTTCCTTTCAGATTCTGAAGTCTGTTTTTTAGAGTTGCACAAATTCAAAAATCTCATGTTTTGGGAAACAGAAGACATCAAGACTCCACAGATGTACAAAACCAGCTTTAATATATCGTTATCAGCTAATCAGTGCTGTAGAAGCACTCAGATCAAGTGAAGCAGGCAACTGATATAGATGTCAACATGCATCCACGAAATATTTTGAGTTATTTTCAAGAGTCATGAGCCGTTTGATATAGTTCAAATGCACCAAAACAGCTCAACTATTTTTGTGACCTCTTAATTCTTTGCTTTTAGTTCCTAAACCTTCAAGGATGTTTATTAATGTGTTTTAAAAAAAAGTGCAGTTCCCCAAAGGTTATTTATTGATTTAGATCAGCATGGCTCTGCCTACTACTTATGCAGTTTATCTACTCCTTAAAAAGCTTGCTGATGCCATCATCATGGGTCAGGCTCTGTTGGGATTTCTCTGCTTGCAAGATTTAAAAAGCAGTGTTATACAGCAATGAAGATAATAAACACATTAATTATTTTAAAGTAAGCCCTTGGATTTTCTGCTATCATAAACCTTCCCCATCTTCATATTTGTCACTTTTTTTCCAAGACCATAAATCTGAAGAGTTTCTAGCAAGTTGCTCTAGGTCACAGTGGCTGACGACGTTCCCCCAGGAGCCACACACTGGGGAGTCAAGAGTGACACAGCTTTTGCTGCTTCTCCAGCCTCAGGGCTGGAGGAATCACGGCCAGCAGCCAGCCTGGTACCACTGAAGGAGTCTCCCATGCGGGCAGAACTCCAAACAGGTGACCTGCAGGTATTTTTCCACTCTGTCAGCATACCCAAGCCAGCTGCCCTCCAGCTTGTAATGAACACTGTAATGCTGACTCTGTTGTACAACATCATCTTTGCAGCATTTCACAGAGAAAAAGTGACTTGGAAATCTCTTTTGGTGGTGTAATGCCTCCCAATTCACATGTCACACAAGGAGAAGGGTTTGAATGAGTTTACAAGTGCTATTTCCCAAGAGCTCACTACACTTTCCCTACTCTCAGTGCAGCATTCCACCAAAAGGGACCTGATCAATGCGCTGCTGCAAAGTAGCATCTTTGGTTACTGTTTGAGGCAGGTGCTCCCTTACCCTGGGTACAAACCTCCCAGCCAGGCCAGCAAACAGCACACAGGTCCTTCCTACCCTGCTGCAGGCAGCCCACTACAGATGGCACAGCCGAGGAGAGGTGTCTGGCCTGCTGTGGTGGGAGGAAGGCACCATGTCTCTCCCCAACAGGCAATGCCAGGGGACAGCAGCCTCAGTGATTGCCACAAATACGTAGTATTGCTGGGGGAAAAGAGAGAATGCCCTTGCAAGCAGGCAGCAGAGAAAATGAAGGTGGTATAGAGGCATTGCAACAAGCAGAAAGGATGGCACTGAGATACTGTGTTAATTTGCACTTAAAAACCCACTCCAAAACCAAAACTAAACCAAAGCAAGTTATTTGCAGCAGCAGCACAAAATCAAACAAACGGAAATCTGGCTTAGTTGCTTTTGTCACTTTCCCTCTTCTTCCCCAGTACAGGAAATATTAAGAATTTTACTCAAAAGCCATTTACTTTAATTTTCACCACTTTATTTCTCTTCCTACCTTGTAAATTCCTTCCTTCCCAGGTCTTCTTTCTGCCCTTTCCAATGTCACTCTGCACTTTTCCCTAACCTCTTTGCTCTCCCCTTATCTCTCACTAGTCCTTCACACTACCCCCTCCTGATCACTTTTCACCCTGTGCCATTCATCTCCCAGATGCAGGAGCGTGATGGTAAAGTAAGACTATCTGAAAAAAGAATATTGTCCATGAGGTTTGTCTTTTGCTAGAACCTTTCTGATATTTGCTTACACTAATTATTTTTAACTTACATAATATTCACAAAAGACAAGAGTCCTTCCTCAGGCTTGTAAGCCTAAAACAGATGGCTACCTTATCCCTCTGTGCACTAAAAGCTATAGGTATGTCCATAGGCTGCTGGTACTGAACATATTTCTCTCTCTGAAGCACAAAACGAATGATGGAAATTCAACTGCATTGTTTGTAATATTTCTCATTTTAGTTTATTTTTAAATTGGCTACAATCCCCATCTGCCACAAAACTTTATATCATGAATATGGTGTTTCACTGCGGAATTCTAGGTGCAACTTGCTCAGCTGATGGTGGGTTTTGCCTGCTGTGTGTCTGCCCAGACCAGAAGCCATGCTGAGGCAGAGTGACAGACCATACTTAACTGCAGAGAACAATTGTGGTACCAAAGGAAAATGCTACTTTTAAATGGATGAAAGCAGCAGGGATGTCATATGTCAGCAATTCCTACTGTCTAATGATTCTAGCTTCCTCAACAGGCACAGTAAGAAAAACTTCTAGCCTTTCATTTGCTTCCTTTTGGTCGAGCCATTTTCTCCATGGTTTTCTTGCAATTTATTTTCTCATCTGGCATAAAGACTTTCTGGTAGGTTTTTTTGGTGTTTTTTGGTTTTTTTTTTAAACTAACTTTGCATGTTGCACTAAAATAAGATGTTGAAGTATCAGGAAGTGGAAAGGGATTAAACCTCCAAAAGAAGATTTGGGGAGAAGCACCTCAGATGCTGAAGACTGAATTTAAAGTCTTACCTGCAATCCGAAATCTACTGGTTGCCCCTTCATCTACAAATATAAAAATGTCTCATGGAAGGCATTCAACTCAATGTTTCTGTGTAGCCAAGATGATTTTATACTCAACTCAAAGCAGAACTGCAGCAGATGAAAAGTGAGATTTTAAAAAAGAGAAGTAGAAAGTGAACATAAAAGTTGTCATACAGCCTTTGGCAGGAATGTAACCTGAGCTGTCACTGACTTTATATTCCTGTGAGAAACAGAACATGAGAGGATCTACACAAGAGCCTTGATATCTCCTTTATCTGGGAGATTGCAGTGGGGGAGGATGTGCTGAAATGGCAGCCAGGTGCACCTTCCTCCAGCTCCCTGAAGCAGCTGTAACTACCTCTGAGAGCAGGGAGCTTCCTGTCTGCAGGACTGCGGCTCCAAAAGGTGTATGAAGGAAACGGACTTTAAAATATTATTTTTTTTAATTTTTAAAAAATATCAATTATCTTGGTTAAATGGTGTGATCACATCTGCTGATACTAGCAACTTATCCACTGCTTGGACAGTGGCAGGTGTTTAACTAGGGAAGTTGACTTGTAGTCCCAATTTTGCATTCTCCTTTGTGGGAAAAGATGCTTTCCTACCAGATGAAGACTCATTCTCTCTCCGTTGGCAAGATCTGATACTGAACAGAGGTCAGATGGAAAGAGAAAGGTACAGAGGAGTGGGACTTGTGGAACTGGAGGTTCACATCCTTGAGCCTCACAGTACTACCCTGAATTACACAAGTAAAGCTTTCTTAAGAGGCAATTTTAAAAAAAATCAGCATAGTGGTTCAGAACTGGTGTGCAGTTTCCAGGAGCTCCTCCTCTAATTTCCAAATAATATTCTACATAACAAATCAAAGACTAGAGCTTAATTCACATATGCAAGCTTTACTTGAGATTACAATACAGGACATAAATCTCTTCAATCTTTACTTAACATATGGGAGTACATTTTTATAAGCAAGAGGACATAGTCTTTCAGTAAAAATGACCAACTTCTAGAAAAAAAAAAAATGCACACACATCCACATGACCAAAAGCTCCCAACTTGTTACAGATCTGAGACCAAGCTCTTCTATTCCCAAAGATTTTAATGGGAGTTTCTCCACAAACATTTGTAGGGTAGATTAACTAAACACTGAGAATCATTGTTTCCCACAGTCCAAGAGGTAATGAACATAGAAAGAAGTAAACTGAATTAAACTTCTGGCTCAAGTAGAATGCACACATATTTTCATCAGTAAGATATTCCTTTTATGATGATAGAAATTCATTATGCATTAGAAGAAAAATATTCCAGCTATTCAGAGCAGCCTGCAGGAGGATTTAGAAGACTGATAATGAGCTCTTATGTGCTGCTGTGTGAGTGAAGCTCAACTCCAATATCATGACTTTGTTGCTTCTAGAGTATCATGCAGAACATTATTTATATACCAAGCACTGGCCAAATTACTAGGCCTTGGCTGCACATATATAAAACATAACTTACATTTATTTTTTGTGGCTGAAGGAGAAAGCTTTGCACTTCAGAATACAATGGAAAGGTGTCCTTGGTAATGTTTAAGGCTACCAAAATGTACTGACTCATCAAAACCAACCAACAGGTGGAAAAGCACTTAAAAGCATCTCTCAAAGAGCCAATATCCCCAAACAACTCAAGAATGGAAATGAAATGGAAACAAACTGAAAACCTGCAAATGTCAAGAGAATGGCATAAAAGGAGGAGGAAGGCATTACATGTTATGCACTGCTGCAGAACATCAGCAAGTATGAATCTTTAGGCACAAGCCAAGAACAGACTGCACTGGAGAGACCAAAGACAGAGAGCACAGTGGCTGATTGATGTCAGAGGAAGTATGAAGGTTGCAAAGACTGCATTTCTGTTTCATACACTGTTTCAGAAACCAACAGTCAGTGCTGCACATCTACTGTGCAGAATCCTGCAGCTGTACCTGGTTCCTTATATTTAATTTTTTTGTGTCCACTCACTGCTCAGTCCTTAAATCTGCACCACCACCAGCTCCCTTACAATGTTAATAGCTTCACTGTTGATATGCCCAAACTGCCCATCTTCAAGATCTTAATCTTTTGTTTAACCTCTACTGTTGTAACAGTGCCAACACCCACCTTCACACCTTCTGGTACCACAGTCTGAAATAAAGTGTCTGTTACTAGGACTGGAAACATGTAACAAACATGTCTGTAAATTACAATGTACATATTACATGAAATGAAGCAAAGGAACACAAAGAAAGAATAGTTGCCAAACAAAGCAACTTTACTAGCTTACTTGCACGGTAAAATGCGAACAACATCATTCTGCTTGTAACTCTCAATGCAGACAGCACAATGATCAAAGTCTGGGTCTGTTTCCTAAAATGAATAGAATGAAAATGCAAGTCAAGAGTTGAGGCTATGACAAAGGTAAAAGTAGTTGTGACTACCACATGAACTGCATTGTGTCAAATGGCTCTTACTAAGAAGATACAAAACCAATGACAGGGTTATATTCCAACATGACTTGAGAAAGAAAAGTGTCTCATATATACAAAACTCTTTCCTCATTTAGAGCCGGTAAATGATCATTTGAAACAAGCTAAGGCCTAAGATGATTCTAATATTTGGCTGAATCACTATGAAATATAGTGGTGATTCTCCTAGAGGCTTTATTTCAGATTGGAGCTAAAGCTTCTATTTTATTCAGCTTTGGTCTTTTATTTTTGGCAGGATAAGAATCCTGTAATTCCCTCTTATATCCAGAACTAGGAAATTTCACTTATTTCAGAGTAGTCCCATATTTTTGTCTGGAGAAGTTCCCATTATTGTATGTACCCCCATACCCACAGAAAAGATTTAGTGCAATAGGCTGTCTTGAAATAAAACTACACAGGGAAGGAGAAAGAGCAGAAAGACATTTTTTCTGCCTTCTTTCTGGAAGCAAATTTTTCTATCACTTCCCAATCTTCCCTTGCTGGTAAGTGTTGATACTAAAGATAAAAAGGAATCACGCTAAAAAGGCCCAAGGAAATAATCTTCTCTTAAAAATCAAGTCATAGCGAGAATTCCCTTGCCTTTTGCAAAGAGCAAAAATTAAAGCAAGATTAAGTGACTATTTTTTCCTTTCAAAGACAAAGCAGTACTGCTCATAAAATTGGAAAAAGTTTAGGACCTAACACATCATAATATTTTAGTTTGCATACTGGAAAGAAATATTCTTTAATTCTTTGTAGTTTACATCTTAAACTACCTTTAATGAAATACCTGTTCATACTGCCCCTCAGATAACTAGGTATTCATATTTTACATAAAGAGATTGTCCTTTATTACCCGTTTTTAAAATTTATTTTTACTTTACACAACTTACACATGGAATGATTCTAAGCTTACAGAATTTCACATAAACAAGGCTAACCCTATATATTCCTACCAGCAAAACCCCCAGCCAGCTACCACACAAAACCACTTTCAGACATAGTTGCCAGATGAAGTGCAAGTACTATTTAAGCAAGAAAAACTTCTTTGCAATGTAGAGATTTACAGCATACATTGATACTAAAAGTTACACTGTGCCACAGGACAAAGTAAGCCTCCAACAAGGAAAGCAAGGTCATAAATCAGAAGGAGAAAGTAAAATATGAGATTATTTCCCCCAGCAAAAATTAAACATGATGTTCAAGTTTACCATGCTGAAATCTTATTATTATACCTTATCACCCTTCTTTACCGTCCTGGTTGTCAATTTACCGACGGCTTTCTTGGCAGCATCTCCAAGACGACGCTAATGAAGTGACAAAGAAAAGAACACAAATTAACCCTGATAATCAAGCTTCATTACTGTCCTTTATAGTGACTTATTTGGGCTCAATGCTAACATTGCAATACACACTGTGGCAGTAGGCCAACAGACAAGACAAAAAGCATACACAGCAAAGCCCAGTCAGAGATTTGTCAGGAAGAAAAAAAACCAAACCCAAACAGTTGAGCCTACAAATGCACCCGATAAGCATGGGCATAAACCTCGTGGACCGTATAAAAGTCCACAAAAGTGATCCAATGTTTGTGTGACAGAACTAATGAAACCCAGCCAGCAGGATAAAAGCTGAAGCAACATGCCCTCCCGACGAGTTCCATTATATTCCATTCGTATTGCTTTTTATGCACTGTGCTGTAATATACCCCTTGTTCTCTTCTTAAGCTTGACTTATCTTTTTTCCCCCTGAGCAGGCAGATCTTATTCTGAGATGTAAGAGATCCTCTCAGTGTAACCTAGTTTCTCTCTTGCTATTACCTGAAACCACTAGGATCTCATAAAGAAAGAAAAAATTATGGGTCAAGAAATCTAAATAAGCCAATACAGACTTAAATAAAGCTGAAATGAATATTGGTTTGAAGATGAACCTCAATGTGAATGCAGAGGCCAAGCTATTTTTTGGTGTTTATGCTGTTTGTCAATGGAAGGAGCCATGTCTGTAATTCAAGTGCTGATTCTGACTGCAATGCCCAGTTCCCAGCCAAGGAAGAAAGGCTGTTTGCCAGCTGGTCTGTGGGATCCCCGAGATGGGGCAACTGAATGGAACAAAACTCAGGTTTTCTTGTTTCAGGAAACTGAGACATCAGACTTGGTTTACATTGGCTGGAAAAAGGTAATGTAATTCATCCTTCACCTCCACCTTGTACTAAGTAATCTCCCTTTGAAAGAGAAGGGCTGTTTCTGAGAATGCAAACTGCACCAATGAAAACCTGCCATATAGCTTGAAACAAATGTGTAAAGGTGCCCACCTTCTAGACAGCTGAAAATCAAATCCTTCGTAAAGTATACACCTTATATCATACATTTCTCTGCATGCAAACTGAAACTAAGGCTGCTTTTATTTGAAAACCACAAAGACCTCAGAAGTCCACTACAGCCAACTCTACCACCGTTATTCTAGAAGTACATAAACATTTTTTTTTGTGGTTTCCACAGAACAGCAGCTTTTATATTTTTTAGAGCATAGATTTGAGAAAAAAAAAATCAGATCCTCAGTCCCAACTACTGACGTATACCCACATAGGAAATGCAGCATCAGAAACACAGCTGGGATGGGGAAAATATATGCTTCCTAAAGTCAGAAATCTCATCCTAACTTCAACAAATGAGAAATTGGTCAATTTAAGCAAATCTGAATTACATGCCCTAGAAGAAGCATATTGGCCTGAGTACTTAATGAGACAGAACACACTGGTACACCGCTGGAACACATAATCATTGCATAACTAAGAGTGTGATTACTAAGAGAAGCTCAAAAATAATTTAACTTAAATGCTCAACACTACCAACTAAGTAATTTTGTGTAGTATTTTTATTTAGTTGTACTGCATACGATTACATATATGCTACAAGAAATCTTAAAGAAAGATTATTTTCCTATTAAAAGAACAGTATTTCAGCAAAAGTCTTCCAAAACATATATATGTTCTCTCATGTAAATAAATTTGCTAAACAATAACTTTCATCTCTTCCATTTAAGAGATCTATCTCTTCCATTTTCTAATTTTAAGAAATCCTGTTTTATACTAACATTGAAAATGCCCAGGATTTGCTATTTTGGTGAGTTAGGGCACAGGCCTACAGCATATGCTTGCTTTTAAAACCCAGTACTGCCTTGATGGAAAAGGCCACCACCACAAGTAAAAGAGAGTTTCATACCTCTGGCGGAAGTGTGCAAGAGTAGTGATGTGAAATACCAGTATCTATTTGCACTATCTACAAAACACAGCATGTTTTTGATGTTTTTTTTTTTAAAAAGAGACATTACTTAAAAACAAGATGACAGCCTATATCAAGTTATTTCATCACTAACAGTACAGCCTTCTCTCTGTGTAAGCTCTCAAAGCTCTTTAAAAAGAAGCTGTAGCTGTCGCCACCTTCTTATTAAAGTTTAATAAACTCAGCTTTTTAAACCACATAAAAATTTCATCAGGTTTCTTCTGACCTTTGTAAAAATCTAAAGAAAGAAAAAAGGTCATAAGGGTCCTTTCCCCATGGATCAACTGTTTTGAAACATGGACATTTGGAAGAAGCCTAGAACCATGTAGGGGATGCAGTAGGCACAATTTAGTGTTCCACAGGCATCCATTGAGTAACAGTTATATTTAAACTTTCACCGTCCCAAGGGACCAAACTAAGTACCGGTTACAGTGTGGTCATTTAAGAATGACATCCTTAGGAAAATCTACAGGATGCCCACGGGACCTGCAGCATCAGACAGTAATTATAGAAACAAAAAAGGAAATCCTTTGTCACAACTGAGGCTTTATAAGTTTGCATTTGGTTTTGGTTCGACAAAACACTAAGGCACAGCTGTAATTCAGGGGGAAAGGGGGAACAGTGAGTAGAGGTCAGCAGCTCTAAGTTAGCCTTAACAGAGAGATATAAAGGCAAAGAGAGCACAGCACATTTCCTGACGTTTACTGACCCTTCTCAATAAAAGCCAAGGCACACTATGGAGGCTGTGGGTCGTTAAGTCCACACTAGTAAAACATTTACTCCTAAAGTTTAGCCCATACTTGAGTTGATGACTTGATTTAGTCAAGATCTCCGCATATGGCCATAGTTAATTCAGTTCTTAAATTAAGAGTTAAAAAGAATGTGAGAAAGGCATATTGGACAAAATTTTACTTAAAATATATGACCAGGAGAATTAGGCAGTTCGTACCAAGCGTGATCTTGAACAAAGTTGCAAGATCACTAAGCAGCTTTATACCTTAGGTTTCTTCCCCTAACATTCATGACAGATTATAGTTTGGAAATACCTTTATACAACTTGTGAATTACCTTAACTATTACTGAAGCTATCCTTAAGAACATGGATAGAATGAATAACATTAGCTCTGTGTTCTCCTACACTACACAAGTTCATTCACAATTTAACTTTCTTCCCCATTCCCAACATACATACAGTATGTATTATTCAGCCAACATAAAATCTATCTTCCTCTTGGACTTCTACTCATCAAAATCCAAATATTTTGCTTCAGTCCTATTCTTTCCTGTCATGTAGTAAGATGTTGCTTAGGATGAACACACTTTGCAATATAAAAATTCTTGTCTGGCAACATGCTCTGCCTTGGAAAAGGTTCTGGACATTAGTTTCATGGACATTCCTTGGAAATTATTTGTTCTCTATTGTCTACTGTATACAGAAATATCACCTCCAGAACTTAGAGAAAAATAAAAGGAGTTCCCTTACCTGATTCCTGTCACGTGCACTTGTGTACCTGATCTTCTGGATGAAGTAAAATATTAACCATGCTGAAGAAATTATCATCAAAACAATGAATGATATTGACACAAAGACTAGAGAGCCCCGACTGAAGTTTTTTGGAGGAACACGGGACCCCACTGCTATTGCCATCAGGACAGAGATATTCTTTTCCAAGTAATTCAGGATCTCCTTAACCTTTGATTCTGTAATCATGACAGCAACAATGTCTCCAGTTCCTATAAAATGAGAAAAATACTTAATTTACATTTAAAATTAACATGGCACGCTGCTCACAAGGTTTTCCAAATGCAAAGCCATTTGACAACTTCAGAGATTTTCATCTAAGCCATCTGTGGGACATGGAACATGCTGCTGGGCACTCAAATCATGGCTTGTCCTTCAAACCCAGATTTTCAAATTAGGGCATTAACATGCAAACTGTCTGCAGCTCCACACACAGTAACAGACCTGTACCAGTGGTTACACAGTACTTCCCACATTATAATTACCATGTGCAGTCTGAACTAGCTTTCAAAAGTACATTTGTTCCTGATTTGAAGCTATGAATACCTGAACAGGCAACTCACAGAAAAGCATTTAGAAAACCAGCTCAGTGATATTGCTAGAGTGGTCCTAGTGTACACAGGGCTGCGGACAAGTGGCTCTGCAGAGTTATGCAAGGTCCCCTGCGTGGTTTTGTGGCTGTCAGACGCCACCAAGGTTGTCAAGGACCTGTAAATCACAATTCCAGCACAGAAGCAACAAAGCCAAACTTCTACCTACATCACTTCCGACAGAAGTGAAAGTAAAGCGATTAAGTCTGGCTGCAAAATAGACGAGAAATGAAAAAACTTGGCAGAAGTTTTAGTGCTGACTTTATCACCCATACAAAGACATGTTTGGTAAGATTGCAAAGAGGCTGTCAGCTTCGTCAGCTCCATTTTGAATATGTAGCCCATCTGGTTTTCCTAGTGTCTTGCCTCTAGACTACCTCCTGTCCCAAAGGGATGATTATTGGTACAAGGATGATAAGAGAATCAAACCATAAGACTTGCTGAAAAAGAACAAAATCACCTGCAGAGCAGAAAAGAGTACCTATGTTTTAAAAGCCCCACAAAAAGATCTTGAACTCAGGGCAAATCTAAGTTCAAAGAAAGCAAAGTTTATAGGAAAATCAAAGCCAGAAAAAAAAAAAGCCTTATGAGTACCATTCTTACTCATCCAGATCTATTTCCTTCTTATACTAAAATCCCTTTCAAGACCTATTTCCAAAGTGCTTGCAAAGTGCTCGTCTGTCTGCTCCATCTGCTCGCTCCAATTCACATTCACTCAGAGGAACTGTATAATGCAAGTGACTTCAGCACCGAGATTCTGGATTTAGAGTGGATTTAAGTTACAGAGAACCTGGAGTGACAGTGAAGAGGGAACATTAGGTCCTATTTTAACACAAGGAATTTATTCAAAGTATTTTAATCAAAATCTGATTTTTAAGAAGTTATTGTATCCACAAAACAATGCAGAAGATCCAAAAGAACAACATCTTTGAACCCCAGGGTACAATAAGACAGGGTAACAGGCCCAAATAGCTACATAATTTTCCAAAATGTGAGCTTTAATAGAGTTGTGTAACAGTCTTAAATGTTACCTCATTACTCTTTCCATTCACAATGCCAGATAGTATCTACAGTCACTGTCCTCAGCTTTCAGAGCAAGTTCCCTAACACTGGTGTTGTGGGTTGTGCTGACAGAACTCAGAAGAATCAAAGCTGATAATCTCAGAAATTAAGATCTGCACAATAATTTAAAAAATATTCCATAGCCTCAAAATTGTTTTCACAAAGAAATTTCAACTTTTATTTATTTAAAATTGAAATGATAGAGACAGTCAAGAATTCATGCCTTGTCCTAGTAACATGGGTGTAAACAGGAAAAGAATGTTCAGCGTTTCCTCCTGAACGAGTATTTTTGAAACAAATGTCACAGTAACTCCACAGCTTGGAATAGCAACCAAAACCCAACACAATTTATAGATACAACTTATTTAATCAGTAGTACATCACAGATTCACACAAGGTCCACTGCAGCCCAGCTCTCCAGAGACACTTCAGTTTGAGATGTACTGAGTTTGGTTGCATTCAAAGTAACCAAGATATTTAATAAGCAGCAAAGCTCAGAAACAGAGTAAAAATCCACCACTTGCAGTATCTGCAGAGGAAATGCACTTGGATTCCTATTTGTCCAGCTGGGAAGGGAGCCCTTGCCCAGACTTGAAGAATTTAATTACAGGATAAGGGCCACCTTCCCTGCAAGATTCTGTACATAGATGCAGCACATGCTCCTGCAATTCCAAACCCCTGCAGCTCAGATGGTGCATGATCAATCAAGAACAGATAATTTATACTGCTAGATATTTTCCCTAGGCTTCACTTCTAGTCTTCACATCTAGTTCAGAGAGTGAAGAAAAAGGAGGGAGGGCAGAATTGGACTGTATTCCCCTGGGCACATGTTCTGCTGTGCTTCCCCAGGAGGTATTTTTTTGCACCAAGGAATTATGTTCGTATCAAAATATTAGTCAAAGCACTCAATGTAGCATTTTGACAGGATTTACAGTTATCTGCAAAGCAAAGCTGACTAAGATCTTCCAATACTAGTCCAGTTCTGTCTGAATCAAAAGCTGAAGCCTCTACCTATTCCCTACTGCCCAGGCAATGTGACAAAGCTGACAATCTGTCACGCGTTTTATAATAAAGCCCAGCACAAAAGGAACCTCTGGCATCGCTGCAAAGTGATTTGCATTCCAAATGACTCAACTGGGAACAGCCAAAGTGCTACTGCTGCTTCTGATCCTGTGAGAGCCAAGGAGAACTGCAGAAAAGAAAAATAAATTGTGCCTGTTTAACATACTGAAGCTCAGTGGAAACTGGGACTTGGTTCATCCATATTTTTGTCAGGGGCATCACCCTAAATAATTTTAGCAAGAACTCCCTGTTTGAGAACAATTGGGGGCAGGAGGAGACACTAATTCATTTATTTTAAGCACCTTGAAACTCTGCATTTCCAACTTAAGCAGGAAAAAATCCTCAGGTGAACACAGAAAGACTGTGTTTCTTGAAGTTAGAATATGGCTTTACTACATAATCTTATGAAAAACAATGATCTCCTCAGCCAAAAAACAGCGTCCAGAGAAAAGAAGCTGGAATGCTAACTGAAACCAATGAACTACACACTCAACCATAGATGATAAGCTAGGACAGACAGTAGGCATAAGATAAATATTGATGCCTGTAAATATAAATCATTTAACTGCCAACGTCCAAGCCCAGACAGCTCTTTCTAGCTTGCAATTTTACCATGTGCATGTTTAATTAGGATAGTTACACAACTTTATGCATGAAAAGGGATGAAGTTGCAATTAATCATTAAATCTGTGCAATATTACATTGGGAGAGCAGAGAGAGGGACTCGAAAGCTGAGAAGACACTAAAACCAAGAACATGGGAAAAACAGCATCATCCAGAAGTTTCCTGTAGAGCTCCTAAGGAAACTGCTTTGGTGTCTCACTGATCTATCCATATCTCCTAATGATTCTAAAAGAACACATTTAGAAAGCCCAGGCAGCTGTCTGGTCAATACTGGGGGAGAAGGAGAACTGAGAATCCAGTCAAGATACTCCCAACAAAGGTTAGCACTTTTCTAATGGCTGGTATTCTCAGCTAAAGTCCTTGTAATTTCCTAGGTCTTTGATAGTGCATGCTGACGCTGCAGATACAGCATGAGGCAGATGATAGACTGCACCCATCTCACACTTGGAGACAGAATATTGTTCTCTCTTTAAATAGCAGACAATATTTAATTGTAACTGGATCCTTTCATGACCATTCTGAAAAACCTAAACTTACACATTTATCTGAATAGTTCTGCTGGTGGAAATTTCAGAGTACTTCCTTAAAAAAAGCAAACAAAATCCCCACCTTCCTAATAAAGGTAAAGAATGGTGCAGACAGCCACTTGCAGGCTGGATTCAGGTCATGATTCAAACACTGAAGTGTCACTGCCTATTCAACTGCAACATTTGGACCATCATAATGATAATGTAACTGGAAACAAAACTACTCATCTTCACAATCCAGGCTTACCCATTCTATTAAGATCCTGTAAATGTACTTTAAGCATTACTGAACATGTTATATCAGAAATAAAAACCAGCCACACACACTATTCAGTACTCAGGAAAGGGATCAGTCCTATTACTGCGAATGACAGATTTCTTGGAATAACATTAAGTAACAGTGAAACAACTCCAACAGAACTTGGGAGCCCACAAAACATCAACAAAGAAAACAGGAAAGCATAAATGAAGTGCTATGGCTATATATGAAGTTTTGAGAGATGGATCAGGAGTTCCATCAGAACACCAGAAGACATCCAAGCTGCAAGGAAGCAGAGGCAGAAGCAAGAATTACCCCTACAAGGTAAGGGATTTAGCCACAGAGAAAGGGATATAAACAATGGAAACCCACAAGGTGAGGAGAGGGAAATGGAAAAGGCATACTGAGCTGTATGCAAAGCTGCAGGCCTCAAAAAGCTGGGCTGGGGGAGCACAGCTGTTAAATATAAATTCCATAGTACTTAACAACATTGAGGAAAAAATACACAAGTTATTCAGATACCTTAAGATTTTAGTATGGTACAAACCAGAAATTCATCGCGAAGAATAAGTCTTACATTCTAAATCAGGCTTTTGGAAAAGCAGACACCAAGAAGAAGAGCCTTGGCATGTCTTCAGAGTGACTGAAACAGGTCTAGCTGCATATATATTTATTTTGATCTAATCAGAAAGTAAACAAGAGCACATCCAAGCTGTCAACACACAAGTACAATCTCAAGAGTAAAATATGTTGTTTAAGATGTCCCAAATCAAATAGTTATGAAAACAGAAAAAAACATAATATTTGTCAGTTATTTAGTTCTAAGCAAGGCAAGAATTTAATGCCAAGGATATACACCAATTTTAAAATGAGACTGGATAGCATTTTAAAACATTTGTCTTCCTGATGCCTTCATAACATTGAAAATGTTGAATCCTTGTCTGTATGTGTACATTTACTTTTATGTAGTGTCAGACACTAGAACAGATGTTACAACACTACCATGAGAATATTGTAAAGGACAGCAGTATACAAAACTGTCACCTAAAGCTGGTTTGTCACAGGATGCATCAGTTAAACATAACCAGTGGAACAAGTAGCTATCCCAAGACATCGTGCAGATATTTGCAGAAATCGCAAGTCTCTTTCCTACACAAACCTATGCAAAACAATCTGGGGGAAAATAAAAAAGCTTCTGAGGTTAAAATTTGACTTCTGTCTCCTTAAGAGGACAAAGAAATAAATATTCAAGTTGAGTGTGGGACAGGCTTCTATGAATTGCAATCAAGACACAGTCAATTTCTGTCTGAAAAACACTCAATACTCTGACTGCAGCAAAAAGAGCTTCAACAGATTTTACTCTGCCAAGCTAAAGGCACAGCACTATGCCCTCTAAATATGATTACGTACACTTCAGTATTTTGCAATGTACCACGCATCACTTTACTGCTAACAGACACGTGATGGATGTTCACAAAGTTCTGCTCCTTTAAGAAAAACAAGCAGATGACTGAGGCATCCGATTAGAAAATCAGGAACAGCAACAGCAGCTTTCCAAAGATGGGTGTGTCACAATTAACTTCAAAACAAATATTAAAGACTAATCAAATTCTTGTTGCATTAGCTTGTAGCACATTAAATTATTAAATCCACCGGTAATAAATAGTCATCTTATAAGCAGAAATTATCTTTCTGATGCCTGCCCTACTTCATTAAACAAGAAACAATGCCTCAGCATAATGTTCTTGCCATAGTTTTACAGCAGCTTTACAACCTACCATGACCAAGGCATCCTAAAAGGAGATCTAAGTAGTGACATCAGCTGAGGAAACTGTTGGGCCATCGTTACATTACAACTGCTGACACATTATCTCGTAACCCAGCTGCTCTATTCTGACACTCAGAATGATGTTTCTTAAGGAGAAATCTGCATAAGATCAAAACAGGTACTCACAGCTAAATCCTCCTCCTTCATTCCCAAGTCCAAGTCACACTGACACATGTGAGATGGTGGGGCTATGCCCCTGCACTTCCTCAGGCCTGACAAGATCCACCTGAACTCATACACCCAGTGTGGCCTACTCAAGAAAATCAACACCTAGAGTCCCTCAAAGACACAATACAGTATTAGCATGTAGAAGAGAGGCGCTGGACTTAGGCTTCACTGCAGATCATTTCCTCTCCATCAGCCTCACCCAGAGAGCTCCTTTTTATCGTCTACCGTAAGTCATATGACACTAAGCACTGTTAAAAGAATTAAGATCCTTCTATTAAGCTACAAGATGCACTCACCTCTTCTCTAAGCCTTCCATGAGTTCCCGAATCTCTGCCCCATCTTGATTTTCGAAAGCAAAAATATGCTACTTGACTGCTTCTGATGGGCACCAGGAAGACAGACTCATGGCTGGGCTGAGAAGGGGGGAGCACTAGAAGGGAGAATTTATACATCCATTTATATATCCCTGGAACCAGAACTGCAGCACAGTTCCCATACGATGGTAAGGGCACTGCATTTGGGGGTTTGGATTTTGGGGTGTGCCTCCCTCATTTCTGACTGCCTTGACCATACTAGTTATATTCCATATTCCCTTTTTGTAGGACTTTTATCTTCTGGGAATTATATTTCTATCTTTTTTTTTTTTTTTTTTTTTTTTTTTTTCATGCATGTGACCTTTTGGGATCTTTACAACAGGGAAAAGCAAGCCTAGATAAGGAAAAAGCAGACAGACATTGCAATGATTTTACAGATATTTCATACAACGCTTTTCTCTTACAGCATCTTCTCTTCTTTGCATCTACTTGTACTACAGTTTTTTTGAAAAGGAAATGGGCTGTTCCACTTAAATGATGCCAGAAGAATAAAAAAAAACCCTTCCTTACCACAATCTGTGCAGATTTTATTTTCATTCACATAGTTTACAAGGCATTTAACTATGTATTATGGTGAATAAACTGCATTTGCAGTCCTATTTAATGAATACTTTTATTTTTAAGGTATTGGTATGCTAACAAATTTTATATTCAAACCTTGAACAAATGCAAATTAATAAAAAGCAGAAAGGTCACATTAAGTTTTGACTAGAGAAATTGTGTAATCCTAACACATGACACCCTACTGAAGAAACATTCCTCATATCTCAATTTCACGTATTTCCGAAATATTCAAGTCTTTCTTTCTTCAAAAGCTATTTCTGCTTATTTGAAAACAACCTTTCTTCATGTACACTTCTTAACAATGTCCAAAAACTGTTACCTTAGATCTGGATTTAACACCTAAAAGTGTCACATTCTTGACTAATCAATAATACCAATGTAATGCAAGGTCTACTGGTCCATTCATCAATTTAAGACACACTTGGATTTTGGTTAACTAAAACTCTATAATTTTGCATTCTGTAACATGACCAGGTGCTAAGTAGGTGGCTTCTATTTTGCTATTTCTGGATAGCAGTTCATATTCCAAATAATGGAAGTTGGAGCTAGGGATTTCCAAGAAGAGCAATCCGTGATGCTCGTGTTTTCTTCCATCTACAGACAACTTCCATACGGATCCATCAATGTGGACACTCATTTCAAACAAATTCAGCAAAGCACGAAAGAGAAATGACAAGCGAGCGTTACCCAAGGACACTACAAAATATTTTTAGAGCTTCATAAGTGGTATATTCATAGATTAATATCATAAATTTGATTCCACTGAATCTACAGACTTTGGGAATTACTCTGCTGCTGGAGCTCACACTTTGGATAAGAAAAAGAATGTAATTACTTACAGTCTCTAACAGTCCCATGGGCCTTTTCAGTCACAGAACTAATTACCCTTTCAGCTGGCAAAGGAAAAACGAGCCTAACTGCTGTTATTTCAGTTGTGTATGAAGCATAGACTATGTAAAAACACTGGTAAAAAGCTCTGCAAGACACTAAGGCTATGTTAGCTTTGTAAAGGGGTTTCCCTGGCTTATCATGGAGACACAAATGCTTCCTTATGGTCCAGAACCTGCGCTTCAAAACACGCTGCTCTCTACATCTTAAGTGTTAGACATCTCCATCTATTGAGTGACAGACTTTCCTGATGGATATACCTCCAAGAAATGCAGTGGGAAACAGGATTAACTATAATGCTGCTGACACTCGTTGCCCACATTTTCAATTAGTAAATATAAACAATAAACAATACAAAATGATCAAAGATATGTAAACTATGGTTAAGACTATTGATTGTTTTTCCTTTTTTTAAAGCTTCAGCTTTAAAGACTCATCTCGCCTTCCTTTTCCCTAATATTCCAGGGTAATTTAAAAATAAATTACAGCAATAGTGTAATATACAATAAAATGAGTTTTGAGCTGTGGATTCAAAGTAGGTCTCAGTAACCCAGGGAAAAGTTTTGCAGTGGATTTGGTACAGAGCCAAAATATTCATCAGCACACATTTGTGCAAACAATCTGCAGTACACCCTGCCATAGCTTCCACGCATCGGTTCAGCTTACAGTTACACAAAGAGACATTTGTGAGAATAGACATTTGTGAGAAAAAGGCACAGCAGAGGGAGAGATGTACTGCACGCAGTGAAAGTGCCACAACAGAGGAGAGTGGCATTTCGCCTGCTGGATCTCTGCGGTCTATTCTACCCATCCCAGATTAGGGCAAGAACATGGAATAGCCATTAGATGGCAATAAATCCAGACTGCTTATTGTACCTCCTGCCTCTGACCCAGTGACCTAAAAGACTCTACACAAAATACATTCAGTTTTATCACAGTTCAAAGCAATACAGAACTAGTTTCCTGCGCCAGTTTGCTTTTTAAGCGAACACAGGGCCATCAGAAACCCCCCCCTTGAGAGGAAACTGTTTCTCGGAGCCCGTGTTGGGCAGCTCTCCCACAGCAGGGGAATGACACCTTCTGTGCACATCACTGAACAGGAACACCTTCTTGCAGAAAACGAATGCATCGTTTCTTCAGAAGTGCAACAAAGACTGAGCCTGGTGAGATGTGTGCAGCTTGCTCTAAAGATTTACCTGTATTGGGTAAATCTGCTGAAAAAGGTATTACATTTGAAATGGTTTAAATACTGCAGCAATTTTCTTCAGCACTGATAAATAGTGGTTATTGGAATCTAGCAACTTCATTTTGATACTCTCTATTTGTTTTCCTATTTATATTTGTTCCATAAATTCTCAGTATGAAATCTTAACTTCAGAGTCTTCTTTGGCTTATAGTCTTTTCTATAAATGCAAACAGAAGTCTGGATTTTAAAAGAGAAGCTCAATATAAAATTTAACTATTTTATACTTGACAGGATCATCTCCAGCACACACAATCAAAAAAAAAGAATTAAAATGCTATTTTACCTGCATTTCCTTCCTATTCCCATAATTGGTTATAAAGCAGACAGCTACTACATATTTTCTCTACCACACCGGCACTTTTTTTTACATTAGACAATATTTATTCTGCTTTAACAGAAGTAGCAAACAAAACCACTCGTAAAACTGCCTTCCTGCCTGTGATATCATAAGCTAATATAACCTGTGCTGGGAAAGATGTCCTTCACTTAGGTTGATAGAGGACATCTACAAGAAGATGTAAAGTGAGTTTATTTTACATGCACACAGTAATACATTTAAGGATATACACAAAGAAAACGATGTTGGGAAAACAGTGCTGCAAACAAAAATATTTATATTAATGTTAAAAGTACACCAACTCCTTATGTCAATACCTACTTTAAAACTCAACTTGAAGGGGCAGAGACTTAATGGAAAAAGCACAAGCAGCAGCAAATTCTGAAATTAGCAATAGAAACCATTCATTTGACAGGGTGATGATAGAGTGATTCAAGAGTGACAGTTGTTATCTAGCCACCAGAAGGAATTTATATTCTGCTATGTAACACGCTGGGTATGAACAAATTTCCACAAGATTAAAATTTTCAAATGTTTGGTCAAGCATAAAATAACTTGGATAAAATATTAATCCCATAGGTGAGAACTGCTTACTGAGCTCTTCTCATAGGGAATCACCTCTCTGCAGGTGGGCAACACACAGAAATCTATATATTTTACTTATTTTTAGCACAGACGTTGGCTAAGCTGGTGATTGGAATTGATAAAAATATCAAAGTAGGAAAGCGTGCAGTTCACAGCGTGTGCATTATCAGCAGTTACCACTTTCCTCTCTGCTTCACCAGCAAGACACAATATTCCTAAGGCCTGGCACGCAGCAGTCTAAAAATTATGTTACAGTGATATAAAATGACACAAGGTCTATTTTCAACTGTCTATGGAAAGAACACGTAGAGCTATAAACCTGGTCATCATAACAGAGCTGCAAAATTGTCTTGAGAAAATTGCATTTTTAAAAGAAAAGAGGAATACTGCACAGCCCTAGACATCATATGGAAGAAAGACTCACTTGGTGGCTCATTTTCACTTAGTATTAACTCTGTTTAGCACATATTTAACTGAATCAGCAGCAGAACAGCTATCAAATAAACAGGGTCAACTCCTCCCAACCTTTAGGGACAGGAAATACTAAAGAGATGTGGTGCACTGGAATTTCTGATTAGCAGATGAGGTGGTTGCTCACCACCTAAAAAGCATACAAGCAGTGATATGATTGAAGAGGCAAAAAAAGGAAAACAAGAGAGTGCCCTGAATGTGTGCACAACTGCTTTACACACAACATCTGTGTAAATGGTGAATGGTTACGTGGTGAATAGGCTCACCACGTAACCATAGGTTCATGAATCTATATCCCACTCGGAATAATTCTTACCGAGGGGAATGCTGGATCCCAAACCCTCCCTGTGCTGAGGCCAACACCAAAGGACTAGTCCATGCACTTGCAGTTCTTATATTAAGCAAACAGGAAGTTATTTATAGGAAGCTGTGCAACGTGCAGATTGCTAAGGAGATCCCTTACATGACCATAATGCAACCAAAACAAAACCTGTGGAGTGACTTTTCATTGCAGTGTGGTGCTAAGGTGCTACTTCCAGTTCTAAATAATTAGTCTGTTGCATAGTTTGAACACTTCAAGTCCAATACTAATTCTGAGATAGTGCCTACAGCCTAAATCAGTGACAGAGATTCCAGGGACTGAATATGTTCAGCTAAAAACCAGTATCTCAAATACTTAAAGACAAAATATGCATCATCTCCAGTAATTATTTTATCTTTTTTTAAAGCTTGCCATGAGTAAGAGTAAATATTTTGGTAGTCAATATACAGGAGACAGTATTAGCTTTTTTCCAAATACCAAGTACCCAAACAGTTGCCTGGCTAACTTAAAAGACACCATTTTACTCACAGCAGCTCTCACATTTTATAACTCAAGACATTATTTCAACCTACCAGAACCACTGGACCTACTGATATAGTTTCAAAGGCAACAGACTGGTCTTCAGAGCTAAAACACTGAGTGAATTAGAATTTCCTAGTAAAAGTCAGACACCATCCCATGGCTATGAAAGCAACTGCCAAATCTAACAGCATTATGAGAGAGACAGTATTAAAATGATAATCAAAGCCATTATATGATTTCACATGTATTACAGCAAACAATGCTAGAGCTGTGTTGTTATTGGCAGTCTTTTTTTCTGCCACGATAAAGCATTCCAGGCCACATAAGTCACAAATCATTGCTAAAAAAGGCTGCAAACCTGAGAGTCTTACAGGTATTTCAGAGAGACCAGAGCTGACAGTTTAGCAGGGTACAACATCAGCAGAGAGAGAAGTGGTAAAAAAACACAAAAGGAAGTCTGTAAAAAGCGTTTCACTAGAATATGGGACTTTTTGTCTAAAGATTACTTGCAAAAATATCTAAGGAAGGTACCCAAGATAAAAATGGATTGTCGGTAGGCTTTGAATTGTTACACAGAAGTCAAAATCTCCCTGGAAAATTCCCATGGCATACAGAGTTGGGAAGGTCAAACCTCACTACACCAGAAGCAGCCACAAGACTTTTCCCTCGTAAAAAAGGGAGAAAAAAGCAATCATATTATGTTAGTAAGAGTCTTTGATTTGTGTTGTGTGACAATATGCAGAGCAATACTTAGGAAATTCCAGTTTCCAAGCAACCCCCTAATGCTTAAAGAAAAACGACTGAAATTATTCTAGGGAAAAAAGAGTCAGCCAGCAGTATGGCCATCAAATATAGAAATACATCTTTTCTGATTAAGCTAAATAATTCCAATTTGAAAAAACCTTCCAGGAAAATAAAAAATGTTACCAGAATTGTGAAAACCATTTTTAACAACAGAATTTTTTTTGTGTATGAGACTCCCACCAGCTAAAGTAACTCACTAGTAACAGCAAAATTTTATACATAGATAGCCCTAAAAAAGTAGAAATCCAGAATGTCATCATTACTCTAGACCAGCAGTAGTCTAATTCTAGACAGCTTACAGAGGCAACTGCTCCCCGAATCACTAAGTTTTGTTGATTCCTGTTTGGCACTCAAAGACACATCGTAGAAAGAGAACCCTCTGTAAATTGTCATTTTAAAAGCTATGCAAGCTCTGATACTGATATGTCAGACTTTAAAGCTCCCCACCATAACAGCGAGTTGAAGACTTGCTACGATAAAAATTATTCAGGTACAGATGCTTTGTAAAATTCTAGATCTTTCATTATATGTTAGCTTTTCTTCTTCAGCAAGGTTTGAAATAGATTAACTTCCAAGACCTTACAGATATTTCCTCACTCCAAAATACCCACATCCCCACTGCAGAGCAAAGTGTTCCTCATTGGATAAAATGTATGCTAAAGGAAATTATCTTTGCAGAATTACTGGCTTATTTTGCTATATTGCATACATGTAAATATCATTAGAGACCAGGCTATTTCAAAGAGCATCATCTGTACACTGCCAAGAGCTCCTCAGCAATAGTTTATATGCCAAAAGAGTACCTGGGCAAAAAAGAATTATAGTGAAAGAGATTCCGTTTTATTTACCTTGATGAGTCATTGTGACAGGTTCTTCACTGGATATATTGTTGTAAATGACCACAGCTGTGGCATTATGTGAAGCTGCTCGCAGTATTTTCTCTCTAAACGTACAGTTTCCTCGCTGCAGTAAAGCGATCCACTGCTTGGTGTTTGGTGGAACTTGGAAACGCGTTCGAGGGTCACAGCCCAAGCGATCTGCAACTGAAATGGGAAACACACTTACACAGATGGCAATTTGTCCAAACAGGCAAAAGAAGAAAAAAAAACAACCAAGTTTTGCTGAATTACTTAACTCTTACACACAAGGAAGCCACTATCCTCTTGTTAATAAAGCTGAAAGCTAACTGCATTCTTACAAAAAAGGTCTTTAAAAACCCCATGTCTTACGTATTGAAAGCTGTGACTATATGCCCAAAAATTAGGCTCACTAACACAAGCTATTTTTAACTCTAGTGCAGCTAGAACAATGAATTTTCATTTGAATCAATACCTGCCTACAGGCTGGAAAACATTAGAATATGGTTCATATGTTATAGGCATTGATAAAACAGCTGTTTATCAGTCATTCTGGGGAGCAGAACTTCTTTTTCTTTCTAATGCAGTCATAAATACCACTGCAGTGGGGAGTATAACTGAACAAAGGAGGTTGTGAAAACAAGATTTTGGAGTTATATGCCATGTGCAGGCCACTGTAAAAAAAGGACAGTATTAAAAGCTGCTCTTGTAAAACCCCAGCAGCCAACATCAGCTTTTTACATATGCACACTTTGTCTACAAGGAAGTACATTCAAATTCAGAGAGAAACAAATGTTTGTGCAAAAACTATGTACTCCAGTTGTCAGCTAAAGAGGTATTGACAGTATAAAGGAAGGGTAACAGAACTGACAAATGCCAGATGTCCGAATTCAACAGTATGCAAAGCTCTTCTTTTGTTCTTTCTGATGCTCTGATGTACTGTGGAACAGCCCAAACCTCCACAGAGCTACATACACAAGGCACAAAATGCAACTCAGAAGAGAACTCCACAGTACAGCACCTGACTGGTCATATCATTAAAAGATTTTAGAAATTTGGAGCCAACAGTAACTTGTAGCACCAATATATTTATCCTTTCAAACACCAAGAGCATAAGAATCTTTGGCTAGTAAAAGTGGTTGGGATAAACAGCAATTTTTCAAGACACAAACAAAAAATTTATTTGCATAATAGCTCTGAAAACATTACAGATCTTAAGCGCAATTTAAATGAAGTGTCTCATAACATTTTCATTTTGAAGAAGTGAGCTCTTCAGCACAGACTATGGGATTTCAACAAACGGTCTACCACAAAAAAACCCACCCCTAGCTGAACACAGCTGGAAACAAAACAAAGACCTTTTTTAAGCATTCTCAGCTTAGCATAGCTCAGGTTAAAACCCCTAACAAAGGAGATTCAAACAGCTAAAAAGAAAGTCTTTTGCTTGCTTGAAAGAAAATTAGTGCAGATGAAGCTATATTGTGGCTGTCGTACAGGAAGTCGTTGCATCTCTTAATTTGGACAAGAAGTGCCTCTCCCTGTTCCCTGGAAGGAGGGTGGGGAGTCAGATGTAAGCACATCCTTTTCACAATTGTTTTTCAAGACTCTATTAAACATTGCAGACATGGAGGGCTATTGGCTGTATTTTTGTACTTGTGATTTTGTTTTACACAGGGATCATGGAAAATCTGAAATATAGGTGCCCGGAGCTGAATTTTATAGAGTATTTTCTTTCATTGCCTTGACATCATTACTGAAATCCCATTGGAAATTGCTAGGTAGTACTGACCCACACACGGTATTCTGGAACACTGCTGACAGCCATCATGAACAACAACGATCACAGGAGCACACTTTCATATCAACTGCACTTTTGTAGCTTGTCTTTGTAGTCATAAATGTAAGAGAATAGTACATTTTTAAAGGAATTATATTCCTTTTTGAAAATGTGATAGAACCATAACACAGCACACGTGCAAGCAATCTTGATGTCTTCTGTTAAGATAAAAGCAGTTTACTGTTCGGTGGGGAGGGGGAAATTGCCAGCAGACTGTGATGGGAAGTTTCTCAAGCTTTGAATGCTAAAAATCCCATCCTTCTCCAGTGAAATCAGATTCAAGAATCTCAGGTCTGACATATCCTTTGGAAAATACCATTCAATAAATGGCCACAATTCTACAGAATCACCTCAAGTTGCCAAAATTAACTCTGAAAGTAGACACTATGGCCAATATAAATTGACTTGAAATATATGGGATGGATGATGAGCAGTAATCCTATGGATTATATACAGTTTGCTTCAGTACAATCGTGCTCAAAACCAAAACATCAAGTGAAAACAAAAATGGCCACAAAAATAGGGTAATGGGCTATTAGAATGAAAAATTATACAAGCAATAAAAGGGAAAAGGCACCTTGAAAAAGGAGGCAGCATTCTCAAAAGACTGTTACATAGTTTAGTTTTACAAAAATTTATGTACGCACCTTTAAATGTGTATGGCTTGAAATCTCTAGCTTAAAAACTGACAGAGAAAGTAGTAAGGGATAATAGAAACTGCATCTGTGGGAAAAGTAATACAAAATTTTCTACCGCTGTAGAGATCAAAGTCTCTTTCAGATGTGGACAGAACTATGAAATGTTACTGGATAGAGCAACAGGATTAGGAAACAAGATATTAAGAGATAAAAGCTTTCCAGATATAGACCAACAAACACCACTCGAATGCATACAGCATGTTATTCCTGACAAGGTGGATTTGGTATGTCCTGATGAAAAATTAACAGCTAACAATATTATTTTAGCATGTTTAAGTAATACAAAATCATTAAGGAAAATCTGATTGTTTTAGATAAACCTGAATTGAGTCACTGCAAGACACTTGAGATTTACTAAAACGTCACAACCCACTTCTCCTTACATTAGCATCCTATTACACCACATAAATGTTAAGTAATCCTCTCATTTTTAACTAAATAAAATTCAGGAACAATAGTAGAAAAATCTGAGTTTTTCTGCTCATCTTTTCAATATACTTAATACACTCCGAAGAAAGTGAAAGTCTTAGAATCACCCTTCTAGCACAGCAAGGTGGCTAAAATAAAGCATTTGCTATATACCTAAAGTGCCAGGCACATCAACTGGCATTGTAAGGGACATTAGATAAACCAACAGTGTCAGCAAGAATCACCATCAATAGCTCTCTATTATCATGCCACCTATGCTCCATTGCCCAAATTCCAATTAGGATCTAAAAGACTTGAAAGTATTACCTGGATGACATCCATGCCAGAATGAAAAGCAACTTCACATTAAATTAAAGGTGTTCTAAAACAAATCACTTGCACATAAAAAGATACGATCAGAAGTCACTCATGTAACTTCATAATTTCAGAAGATAAGCAGCATAGAGAAAGCCATTTAAGTGTTTTTCCCTACAAGTGTGCTACTCTTCTGGTTTATTTGAAATATAAGTTATTTACTCTACCTTTCCTTTCTCCACGTCTACCTATGTACTAGTTTAGTGGGAAATTAGCAGTGTTAGGTTAATGGCTGGACTTGATGATCTTAGAGGTCTCTTCCAACCAAGGCTGTTCTGTGATTCTGCACCATGAATGTGTTGGCAAAAAAACCAATTTTCACTCAGAAGTGGCAGTCTCCTGAGTTAAAGAGCTATGTACAATGTTGTTGTAAATATCTTTCTTCCCACTGCAAGCCCCAGCACCACAGAAGAGCCTCTTTACAGAAGGATCAGCTGCAACTTAAGTATCTACAGTTAGGCTGCATGTTTCTTCAACTTTAGGAGAGGTTCAGTTTCCTCTTGCAGAACACACAGGACTGCTCAACTTGCATATAACTGTTTCTCCTTAAGCATTTTTTAAAATTCAAGAACCATTCCTGCTGAAGGACTAGAATTTGTGACAGCATTTTAAGGATTCATGTGAAAGAAATAGTTAATAAAGCAATAGATCCAGCCAGGCTTCCTCACCTACTGAAGTACTGGCAAGCTTACATTGGAACAGCAACAGTACTTTCATCCTCATCTTTTCTAATCACTTGACCAGGTCCTTTAGCCTTCCCCCTGTAAGAGGGATAGGCATTTTGTGGTAGCAAAAATTAAATGAATAGGTCAGCTGTCAGAGGCATTGTCAGTAGTACAGACCTGCCTGAATGCAGACTGTCTCTTACTTCTGAACCACTGGGTTTGCTTTCTCCCACATACCAGGTGCTTACATTGCTCTTGCGTTGCTTAGAAGGTAGCTGAAATATCCCACTTCAGCTAAGGTTGCTGCATTGATTGTTACCAGACTTTGTCTCTTTTCACAGAAAAAGGCCAGTGCCATGATCCCACACCATGGACATTAAAAATAAAACAACTCACCAAAACCAACCAAACAAAAAAACTAAGGAATAAAATAGTTAATTTTTCTTTTTTTTTTCTTTTTTTTTTTTTTTTTAAAAGAAAAGGTCAGATATCTTGATATTGATTACACCTCAGCTAATGCTCTACTCTCTGAGGCCAGCACCAGTTTCCAGAGCTGGTCTGTCTCAGCTACACATACAGAAATAATTTTAAAGTCTGACCTTCAATCACTGTAATACAATAGGTGGAGAGGCTACTCTAGGATCCTGCTCTGGCAGGGGGATTGGACTAGATGATCTTTTGAGGTCCCTTCCAATCCCTAACATTCTGTGATTCTGTGAAGATGCAGTCCTGTGCATCAGGCATCCCAAAGCATCCCCTCCCTCCCACAGGCACTGCGCAGGCAGCTGCTGCGTAGCAGACCTGACTGGCAAAACAGCCAGCCTTGTGCAACACCTTCATTAGAAACCCGTGATAAAATTTCAAGAGAAGGAATTCAGCTGGGAAATTTACAGAAGCAACACAGCAGCATTGCTTCTTTCTTATTTCCAGGAAGGGTACTAATTATTTGCTATCCCATCAGGGTTTAATATATGTAATATCTATCTTCTCTTTCAATGCACTCACTACTACTTGTGTTATTATCAATACAGTCCTTATTCAAGCCAATTATAATTTCCACTTTTTAAAAGTTGTGTCAATGAATTATGTACAGTAATATTTTATTTTCAAGAGCAATTTCAGGTAATTGCTTTGACTAAAGCTGGCTTTAACACTAAAAGCAATTCTTGAACAAGAGGTAATCCTGTTTCAGGGAAGAAGATAAACAAAAGAAAATCACAGAGTCTTAGGAGAGTCCTGTAGCAGTTCAGATTTAATCTTGTTAGCTCGGTAAGTATACTACAATTATTGCTATAAACTCCAATATGCAACCTCCACTTTTATCAATTAATGACTACTAATTAAGCTGGATACTAAGAACAATGGTAAAGGATAGATGCATGCACAAGATTTTTCTTTCACTACTCTATATTTACTGATACATTTGCTTGTTGCATTTTCCTAAAGCTTGTTATTTTGGCTTCTGTACCAGGAATGAACACAAAATTCTGCCTGAATGTTACCTAAAGCTCTGCAGTTACCAGGAAACTGTCATTTTAAGCCTTCTGCAGCTAACACTTGTTCACACAACATGTTTATGAAGTGTCAGATGCTACAAAATGTTATACTTACAGTACCATGCACAAGATACACCTCCATTTCCAACATTATGCCAATACTGTTGCTTCCCCACTTCCACCTTTTCTTAACATATGTTTTTCCTCAAGTTCTCAGTCTCCTTGCCCACACACAACCCTACTTCAGCAGAGATCTCCCCTTTCTACAAGTTCCTTCTCCAATGCAGCTTTCACACAACCATCATCTCCCCACAGTCCCTTTCCATCCCCCTCACCCCCTCATTCCTGACCTATCGGCTCAGTGAGTCTTAACATTTTCAAGTGGAGTTTTGAGTCTGCTGCTATTTCACTTCTTATCAGTCCCACCTTCCATTCTAATCACCCAGCCCACTTCCCTGCTACCTAAGCCAGCCAAGGTTTGCACAAAATGACATGCAAAAACCCAGACTCAATACTTACAGAAGAGTCCTGTTCACCATGGAGAACATTTTTGATGGAATTAAACCACAAAGCACTGCAGTTTCTACCAAGAATCATTAAAGTGAATTTTCAATGGCTTCTAAGCTTGGTTTGTCATAGCAAGAGGAATATACCTGACACCTAAAGGTCGGCACGACAACTGCTGTCATGCATCTAATACCAAAGATGCTCAAAAGCAGAGGTCACTAGAGTGGCACAGGGCTGAACACTTACACAGTGCATGTGCAGACTGCCACGATTACCTAGGCAGCTGCTGTGACAAGTTTGGGATAAAATGGCTGGTTCCACAAAGTCACAAATAACAAAGTAAGGGACTGAATGAGAAATGCTCAGTAACCCCTGCAAAAAGATGATGTAAATGTGAAGTAAGCTATCAGAAAAGCTGCATCAGGCTGTGAAAATGCACTTCACTATTATCTTTCCATGCAGGATGAGAGGAGCATCTTCTGATAATCTGCAAGCATTATATCCAGAAGCTATTTAAAATACTCTTCTAATAAATTATTTGTCATGACAAAAGGTTAACAAGTTAGAGGAAGTGAGAAAAGGAACTAGAAGTGGAAAAACAGAAGAGAGATTAATAGTAGAGACACCTTGCTGTGAGCAGGCATTGAATGCACTTGGAAAGATCTGCACCCACAGGTGCTGTATTTACACCCAGCAGCCAACGGTGACTGACAGCTCACTGGGGGTACACTTTCACAAGCCACAGTCACAAGTGGTTGTGTGAATTACTGCCATATCGCTTCCAAGGGGACATTGCTTTTGAAACCCACTATCAATTTCATACAGGGGTCTATAAAAAGAACAGGGAGAGAGTCTTAATATATGTATTGACATGACAAGGTTTAATTTGATTAAAGAAATTAGAAACAGGAGAAGTGATTGAACTTATTCTGCACTGAAATGTAAAGGATGGGTAATCACATGGGACTGGCAACTTCAAAAAGCAGTGTATAAAATACTGGGCATCTTCAAGAATTCAAGTTAACAAAAAACACCGCAAAGCACTTAAAATCACAGGCTGTGCTATTACAAATGGTGGATGTTCAGCAGCAGATCATTGGCCTTAAATTCTGGATTAGTAAATTAATTTATTTCCCTGCAGGTTATGAGCAAGGGAACTTTAAACAGCATGCAAAAAAGTGACATTAAGGACAATTCAACTCTAAAACATGGGTGCCCAGTCTATGCCATCAATTTCAAGGCATAACCCATGAATGGGTGAATGCTTGACATCAAAGCAGTTTCAGAGTCAAGGTATCTTCAGACATAGCTGCTAACAGTTGTAGAGCCCTTTTCTTCTTAGGATACAGAACTGGGGTAGAGCATTTACTGCTCTTAACAGCAGAGGCTGGTGTTAGCTACTCGTGTTAAGAGCTATTAAAAAAAACAAACCATCTTGCAAACAGGCTTGACAGCAGTATTAACTGGCTGATAAAAAGGCATTAATTTCTTTCAGCAAGACAGCCTTTTATCAAATCTCTATATACAAAAGCAGAATATAAATGTAAGATCTTTAAGTTTTCAAGAACACCTTAACTAAAAGCAGAAGATATTCCAGTCTGTCCTGCTACATGAAATATTTTTAAGCCACAGGAAGTGTGCCTCAGCAAAATTCAAGTAAAATGTATACTATATAACAACCTACCCAGAACAATTCAGGAGAACTTCAAAGGAAGACAACTGCTGCAGCGTTTGCTTTGACAGCCTTCTGTTCTGTTGACAAACAGAAGGACAAAACTGAATCCTCCCAACAACTGATGGCAAAGTTTTAATGACTGCAGCATGTCAAAACTGCAGAAACTGAGGTCTGCAATGTCATGATTCCTGCTGTGCTTTCTCACTGAAGTTATTCATCATGCAATACTTAGCAGCAAGGTATAAAAATGCTGTTCTTTGATTGCTCAGAATTTTATTTAGCTCTTCTCTATTAGCTTCCAGTGGAAATGCTCAACGTTTTAATCACACTTCAGTGAAGACCATATCTGAAGAAAGCAGAACAGCTACAGAAGCAGGTTAAAAAGTAATTAATAACAAAAGTTTTTCTTAACAAATAATGGTGCTACTAAACAAATCAAGCGTTTTGATACCTTGCATATATTAAAAGGCAACAGTTTTAAAAAACCTAAAAACACCACTTGCAATGCCAGTGCTTACATGGCTCACACTTTCAGGAGAGCCTCCTGATTTCATATGGTGGTTGGGGTGTGTAAGTGAGGAACACCAGGAAGCAGAAGGAAAGACCGAGAGTATTTGATGACAGCTGACTCTGGGAGCACGGTAAAGGTAGCATTTGAAGTACAAATGAAAATCATTTTACAGCAGACTGGCTCAGCGATTTATGCTTCCTTACTCTACCACCCCAAATATGCTTTATTAATATACTGTAGTTAGTTAACACTTTGCAAAGCTAATGATACCAAGCTACAATGAAACAGGCAAGCATCTGCTTCATCCACACTAGGAGCTTACAGCAGGCTGCCTAGCAGGATGCGCTTTGTTCTGAAGAAGCATCAAAGTATTTTCCTGATCTTAAGATTTGGTAAATTCTCACAAAGCTTCTAATAATACAGTAGTTCTGCCTTATCAATTCTTTTAAAAAACTCTTAATATTCACCAGTTACTTACAGTCTAGTTTTAACTGACTACATTATTTCACTTAATGCATTATTGAGAGGTTTACTGTGCAGGAGACAGGTTGGGACCATTGTGATCCATCAAGTGCTCCATTTCTTAAAGATGGCAGTTTAGATAACGTCAAGGATTTCAAAATCAGATGCTACTAAACCCACATCATTACGACTGCAGCAATCGGTTTCATTTCAGACAATAATCAAGATAATACTCTATAAAACCCAGCATTTGTCAGAAAACAATAAATGGACAAAAGCTTCACTTAATAAAAAGAAAACCTATTTGGAAGCACTACACAGTGTTCAGTGCTGCTGACAGGCCATGAGTGACAGCTTGATGGCTCCAGTCCTTCCAAGTCCCGACAGACAGCTCAAACAGCATTTTTAAGAAACGTACATTGAACAATCATGACCTCATGCAGCTGCAAAAGCCATCCAGATGTGTATCTATCACAGTGAGAGAGCTGTGCAGCTGTTCTGAGATTCACGGCAAGGCTGTAACCAAATACTGTTAAGCATTGCTACAGACTCTTTGTAATTAGTTCAGAAATAACACTTTCATCGCTCAATATGACTAACCTACTGGGATCCATGCTGGAAAACACATTATGCTTTGCAGAGCTGTTATTAAAGCCAGCACTCTCAGATTATGGATTTTTATTATTATTGTTTTCCTCTGGGCAAGTTCTTCCTCCTCTTTTGTCAGAGCTCTCTAGGAAAGCCTGCGGAGCCCAGACAAAGGCCAACCATCCTGTAAAGGAGACACCCGACAGCAAGCGACCGAGGGCTGGGAAGGAAGCGTTACCTCCGTTGATGGGGACGGGAGCCACCAGCAGGCCCTTGACCTCCACCTTGGGGGAATCCTGCCCGTAGCGGCCGCGGTCGATCCGCAGCAGCGTGGGGCCGCCCCGCTCGGGGCTCAGCACCGTCACGTTGATCAGGGCGGTGTAGTACGCCTGGCTGGCGTTGTCGGCGCCGGCCGGCCGGACCCAGCCGTGCCACAGCAGCAGCAGCAGCAGGAGGACGGAGGAGCCGCCGTTCCGGTGCTGGCGAGCCCACCGCCAGCTCATCTTCGACTCCGGGCGAGCCGACGGCCGTCACCGGTTGCCTCCGCTGCTCCCCCCCGGCTCGCTGGCGGCACCGCCGAGCCCCACACGCCCGGGGGTATTTTATCCCATCTGACAGCCCAGGAGCGGAGAAAGACCAAAAGCAGGCGGCGGGGGGAGGAGAGCACGGGCTCATGCCATGGGAGGAGCCAGGGGAGTCATGGCAGGTCCCAGCCGAGTCCCATCCGCCGCCCCCGGGGGAGGCTGCTCGGGGTAAGCCGCGCTCCGCCGGCTCCTCAGGGCGCCGGGCTCATGCCGCCCCGGCCGCCCGCCTCTGCCCGTGCGGGGCGAGAGGAGGAGGCGGCGCAGCTCCCTTCCCGCACAGCCCCGAGGAGGCCGCCGGGAGGAGCCGCCGCCGCAGCCGCCTCAGTCGCGCTCACACACGGCAGCGGGGCTCGCCTCGGGCTCGCCGCACCGCCTCGCTTCGCCTTCGGGGTTCGTCGCCGCCTTAATGCCGCGGGCGGCACATCCCGTTGCCCATACCGACGGCCACAGCCGGTGGCCGCCACTCCATGCTCGGCTGGTCCCGCGGGCGACGGGGCCGCTACGCCTTCCCTCAGCCGCCGGCTCCGCGCCCGGCGCCTCGACTGCAGCCCGGCGCTGCCCGCACTGCGCAGGCGCGACACGCCCCGCCCAGCGCCACGAGGGCGAGAGGCGGGGCTGGGGCGAAAGCCACGCCCTTTGGGAGGCGGGGCTAGGGGAGGGGCGGGGCGCTTTCGGATGACGTCACTAGGGGCGTGGCGATGCGGAGGGCGGCCATGGCGGTGGTGCGAGGGAGCATGTGCTCGGCCTGGTGCGCTCACGGCGTCTGTAAGGAGCACTTGCCTCTAGCGACCCGCACTTCCTCAAGGCATGGAAACTGGGGACACACACGGGCTGCCGTGGCTCCTCAGCATCGTTAGTATCCACATCAGGAGTGCTGACCATCAGAAAGAGACAAGAGATGGTTTAAAAGCGTGTCTGAAATGCGGGGGAAAAGGGCTGTATGTGTGAAAAAGACATGGGGTGTGTTCAGCCTGTCCAGTGAATGCTAGAAGGGCCGTTGGGGCAGGAACAGCACAGCCTTTGTGTTGGGATGTGGTCACTCCTACCCGATTTGGCATTTCTCACTTCGGGCATACTAAAATGAGAAGAGTTACCAACGCTCAAATGTTGTTAATAAATATTAATACCATGAAATACTGTATAATGGGACTTGATGAATTACTCTATCTAACATAATAGTTTTAAGGATTTCAGCCTCTTTGGAGATGTAACAAAACAAAGTAATGGCCTTCTGGGATTTTGAAAAGCAAACTCTCTGAAAATTATTCATGCAGGGCTGTGGGTTAGGATATTTTCTAACTTTCTGAACAAATAGCTGTGCTGCTGTTTTTTTCAGATATGGTCTCCTTGGTGACTTCCCCAGCTGCTCAGGAAGGCCTTCTGATAAGCCTGGTGTTTAACCTAAGCATCTTATTAAACTGCTCTCTTTTGGGAAGTTTGGTAGTTTATCTGTTTGTGATGCACCTGGTCACATATGTGTGTAAGATAACACCATCAAAGCACGGTCTTTTTATTTCGTTGAGAAATGCCATTCCCAAGGAAAGCAGCAGGCTTGTGAACCGGCGTCTCGGAGCAGAATGGACCTGTGGGCTCTACTAAAGGCATGTAGAGAGTGGTTCTGTAAAACCCTCTGAGCAGCTGTTTATGAGAAGCTCTGTAGAAATGTCGATACAATCCAGGAAATGTTTCTGAAGCAGCAGCTGAATGTTCTGCTTCCTTTCTTTTTTTTCTATTTTATTTTGGCCTTCTTGGTAAATGCTGGGTGAGGACCCACATGCCATTAATGGCCCCTCAACATTTCACCCAAGCTTTCGTCCCAGCCAGAGGGTGAGAGTGGTGGCAAACACTGATGCCGTGCTGTCCAGGACATTTTTTGGAGCTGTCATTCTTGCAGTACAGTTTGATTTTTCAGCACTAAGAGCTCTGCATTGTTTTGATGCAAAAAGGGTCCAGGGAGTACTCAGAGCCTGAAGGATTCCTTGCTATTACTGCACTGACCTTCAGAGAAGGATCTCAAGGAGGATCTTTCAAAAAAGCACTGAGAGAACATTCACTGGCCATGTTAGAAACAAAACAAGCCGAAGGGCCCCATCTGGCGACTTCCCACTTCCCTTTTCTAACCACAAGAAAAAGCTCCTTTGCATTTTGCCCTGTCCATTTTCCTGCAGGCTGTGTTTCTGCTGGAGACAGGCGTTCTGCCGTGCTCGACTCCCTGCATGAGGGCTGCCCGCCTGGCCACATCTCTCCTTACGGAGCGAGAGCTGGGAGGGTCCTCTGTGCCATGTGCGGGGCCACCATGTCCTGTGGATGGGCTGGGAGGCAGGAGAGGAGCGCTGGTGGCCCGAGGAGAGGAGCCTCAGGAAAGGATCAGCCGAGTGCTGCTCCAGAGTGCACAAAAATGGGGTATTTCATGAGCAGAGCAGCTTCAGTCTCCTCGCTCCCCAGTCGGGCAGGTCCCTGGATGGGGACAGGAGAATTAAAAGGTCCTTTTGGCCACTTCATTGCTGGTGGAGCTAGATGAAAGGGTGGTGGTGGAGAGGCTGGAGCTGAGGGGGTGTCCCCAGGTGTCCCCACACCACACAGGGCAGCCATGTCTCTGCTGGTGGCTGCTGCCAGGGGACCTGATTTCGGCAGACAGATGGCACCGAGGTCTCCACAGGTCACCCCACGGCTGAGGAAGGAGCAGTGCCTCAGGTTTCACCTCGGCTCCTGGGGTTTTTTTTTGGGAAATGGTCATAAATCCGTTTATGTTCCATCTCCAGCGCTCCCTGGGCACAGAACATTTCTTTGAGCCCCGATCCCGCCCATGACTCGCATCTCCCTTCGCTTTCCTCTCGGGTTGTACATTGCCAAAGGCCCGCTGCGACCCCGCCGCCATCTTCCCGCCCGGGGCCCGCGGCCGCCGCCGGGGTGAGGGCGCCACCTGCGGGGCTCTGGGGAGAGCGCTGAGGAGAAGGGAGGTCCCTCCCGGCGCCCTTCACCGCTGTACGGTGAAGGACAAGAGGGGCCGTGGGGACCCAGAGCCCTGGGGCTGAGGCGGGAAGGAAGGGTCGCGAATCTGGGGGAGGTGGTGGCAGGTTGGGCGCTCAGCCGCCTTCTCCTGTCAGCAAGCTTAACCAAAGCGTATCCGGCTTCGTCATGAGAAAAGCCTGAGTTTCATCCTGGATGGAAATGCCACCAAGGCCAGCTGTTTCCTAGAGGATGCAGGGAAATGCAAAGGGACACGAAATTAAAAATAATAAACCCAAAATGTGCTAATTGCTTGGGCCGGAGTCAGGCTGCCCGGTGCTGTGTGGGCAGCAGTGGCCTCCAGGAACCAGACAGCAGCTGCCAGTTATGACTTTATTCATTTTCACATTTAGATATTACAACAAAACTCTTAATGACGAAGGATAACAAGTATTATAGGAGGAGAGGAAAGAAAGCAGTGTTCTAACTGGTTTGATATATAACCGTGAACTTCCAGAGACAAGACTCAACGTGAGTTATAAACACTCACATACACTCACTAGTAGGAAAACTCACGTGCAAACACCCACACACCCACAAAACACTCACTCGCACACACACACCACACTTCTGTACTCGCACATAACCCATGTTGTAACCTACTTGCTTTGAAGGCAGCCCACTGAAACATTGAATGCTGCTGTAGTAACAACAGGTACCAGGTTAAAATATTGCAATATAAATGAAGTGTTACTTGATACACAGTTTTTTTCTTCTGAGACGCATGTGTATTTGCAAGTAGGGGACCCAACGCTTTGCTTTCATGAGGGAGGAATGTCCTCTCAACACCAACACTTTGTGAGGAAAAATGAGACTGCGCATAGAGTAGGAACAGTCATTTTAAAGGAGGAGGATGATAAATAGCTTAGCTTCAATGTTGAGTTCCAGTAAAAAGCCCAAACAAAACACAACAGAGAATGCATTGTGAATGGAGCAGGCACAGTTATTGAACCCTGGGTTTTACAAGTTGAAATACTCCCTTGTTGCTGTGGAAAGACATACAACACTGTTGCCTCACATCTTAAAACCGAAACACACCAGCTTCGTTTCATGCTTGTGCTTATCTGGAGACTGTAAAAAAAAAAAAGTCAGAAATAATGCAAGAGTGTGGGGAAGGGTATGAGGTTTTTACACTCTAATTTTAGTATCCTTTTTAAGAGAGCAAAAGTACAATTGTCTCAACAGCTCTTCAGCCCTCACACTACAATTGCTCTTCATCAGCAGGAGTGGCTGAAGAGGAGCCAGCGTTTGCTCGTATCATGGCTGCATTGTTCATACGATGCTGTTGACACAGATACAATGGGATCTGATTCCACCTCCCCATCAAGATGGTGCAAAAGTCAGAAAATAAACTTCTGTGGAGTCCAATGATTTGAATGTTCAAAAATCAGATGTCACACCAGTGCCTTCCCCAGAGTGAAGCAGGGGATCATAGCAATGGCTATGACGAAGTAACTCTTCTCCAGAAGGATGCTTGTGAGCAATTTACAGCTGCACCTAGAGACAGGGTGCAGCTGTCCTGGCTGTTTGGGAGTGCTGACAGCCAGCCAGGGCGCTCAGATGACTCTCTTCCCTTTCTGCTGAGGAATCCTGCCAGTGTACTGCAAATGTCTGGCTTTGCTAATATGTTTCTGTCCCTCACATATGGACAAGGACCTGCAGCTACTTTGGAATTCTGTTTTTCAACTATTATTGTATAGACCTCTTTCTTGGGCCCTCTCTCAGATGGGGCTGTGTTTGTGGGCAGAAGCACTGGAAACAAGAGAGCCTGGGTCCTACGGATGCACATCACCAAGTGAGCAGCCTGAATTTAACTCAGCTGTCTGTCACCTTCCACCCATGTGAATGCTGGTGGAGGCCCTCAGCAGCACGGTGCACATGCAGCCTTCTGTCAAGGGAACCACCAGCTCAAAAACCAGGGCAGGATGAGGGCAGGAGAATTTGGTCTGGCCTGCACCCTGTTGGCTGTCCTACTTCCTTGGCCTGGCTCTCCAGCATCTCCTGCCAGAGGATTCTTACTGAGTCATAACAATTACTTAAAGATGTTTAAATTCCTGGCAACTTCAGGGGACACCAGTAGAACTTGGGCAATTCATTGTCGTATGCAGTTTCCAATTCAACGTCCTGAGCCAGTTTGGCTCAAGCTGGTGTGGTTTTGTGTCTCTTTTTGCCATGGAAATCACAGCCATGTCATCCTGCTGACACAAAAAGGGAGGGGAACATCGGGCACTCTGCACAGGCTTAGAGAATCTGAATGACAGGCATGCTTTTCCCATGTGCTAAATAAATCTTCCCGTTACATTTGTGCAGAGAACTATAATTAAGGCTTGGGAAAGTCATCCGTAAGGACTCACAGGCTCACATCAGGAAATGCATAAAACCCTTTGCTGGAAAAGAAATACAGTTTGGGAAAGCAGTACATCTGACAGGAAACACAGTTTTAAAAGTCCAAACCCTTGGCTGTGTGCACAGAGGTGTGGCCCGCAAACGGAAACTCCTTGGTGCTGAGATGCCCTGGTGCAAGGAGCTCTGCCAGTCACGGGCATGTGGGAGAAGAGATGATGACAAGCTGTTCAGACGAGCCTCTTCACCCGGACTCCTCTGATGGTGACGTAACCGTGCTCTGTGGCTGAGCTCTCGGATTGTGAGCAGGAGGGAAAGAAGTAGGTGGGAAGTGGTGAGGCAGCAGCAGCACAGAAATCTGTAGAGGGGCTGCAGAGTTTCCCCAGAGCTCTGAATTTACGTGGTATCTTTTAGAAACAAAAGGCCCAAGTGATGAGATGTTTCCTCAGCAAATAAATGTTTCTCAATCCTCCAGAGACAGGTACACTGTGCTGGCAGCTCTGCAACAGAAACTGGAGAGGAGCCCGTTGGGCAGAGTGCCTCCTTAGAGCCAGAGAGGTAGGGCGACAGGAAAGGTCATGGTGCAGAGCTGTCCATCCAGGAGAATTGGGGCTTGAGCCCTGGCCAGATGCTGCCCTCCATGTGCTCAGATGCCAACACACAAGCGGATGCAGTTCAGGGCACCTCGTTGCTGGAGCTCTGTTCCTTCCATTGTTTCCAAAACCCTTGCAGCAACTTGAAAATAAACATTTCACTCCCTACCACTTTGATCGTTTTCCTCCCAGCAAACAACCCATTTTCATTCTATGTTTAGAAGCCAGCTGAAATTAACACAGCTTTGCTTTAATTTCTTACTCGAGCAACAAATGATCTCAGCACTGCTCTGGGAGAAGGGGAGGGCGAGAGCAGCAGACCTGTGAGTAACCTGCTCCCAGCACAGAGTATGTAAAACCCTGTTTTGCACAGGACTTTCAAAAAGAGTTGCTATTTATCTCACTGGAAGGACTCTAGCCATCAGTTGATGACCTACTCAGCACTAGCTGTGTTGAGATGGCTAAAATAATCCTGGTGACAAGGCAGACTGGCAGATTTGCCCCCAGCAGAGATGAGAGGGATGTGGGTGTTGCTTGCTGAGGAGATGGAGAAGCTGGCACCTACCCAGAATGAACAATGTGCATGAATATTTACAAAGATCCCTCGGGATCTCTCCATACACCTCTAAAATGTCCTGCTCTTGCTGTTAATGCCACTAGGGATTTCTTCCCTTTGATTCTGCTCCACAGCTCAGCAGCTGACATCATGAGGAGAGGAGGAGGAAGCAATCCAAGGAAAAACATTCAGGCTGCACACCAGGAAGAAACTTGAGACTAAGACAGATCTATTTATATCTGACCTGAAATGGGCTTTCTGAATGGGAAGCTGATCCGAGCGGAGGCTGGATGCTAGGCAGAAGGTGCTGTAGTGCTGAACACAGGCACCCACTCGCTGGCAGAATGCATCTGTCTGAGCCGCAGGATGAAAAGGAACGTGAGGAATCAGCGAGGCGCTCTCTCCAGTCCCAGCACAGGGAAGCTGCAGCTGGAGGTGCTGCGTGGGCCATCGTGCTGTGGTTCCAAGGACATCGGTGTTCCCCATCTGCTCGGGGTAGGTTCCCTGCTGGGGTTGGGCATAGGTTGAAGGAGAAGCTCTGAGTGACCCTGATGGTGTGCCTGGAGGGTGAGAGAGGATGCCTTGGCAGGCACCTCTCGGGCCTGATGCCGTTAGTACTGCTCAGAGAAGAAGGAAGCATGGAGGGCAGGGGGGCTGGCCCCCTCTCCAGGCGGGGTGCAGCTGCCGTCCTCAGAGTGTTCTGACAGCTCCCCGTATTCACTGTTGTAAAAAGTCTGGCCTCCGACCTGGGACCCGTACAACGGCCGACATCTGCCCCGCTGGTCCGACTGTTCCCCTGGCAGCTCCGCAGTTCGGCTGGGCCCTTTACTGCTGCGAGGGAGAGAGACACAGAAGATCAATCTCAGCACTCCTGGAAAGCCTCCATCCTGCTTAGAGAGATCCCAGCTTCAGGAAACATACATCATCTGCTAATGCACAGGGCAGAGTCAGGGTCAGGAATGGACCTACACCCCTATTTCAAAGCACACCAGGCCTTGCTCTAAACCTAAGCACACCCCTGTGGGTTTTTTTGTGAAAAATCTGCACATAATCTGGCCACAGAGTTATTTCAGCTCTTCTAGATAACTTTGGGAAGCCCAGGGAAGGGCTGGGACCCCAATGAGCAGGGAGAGACAAGAGGCATCGCCTCAATTACTCCTAGACCTGGCAGGGGTAACAGAAACTGATACAAACCAACAGCCAGGATATGGGAAAGGAAATGAAGGAATATGATGAGGATGTGGGAGGAAATCAGCAACCCCAATCTCAGTGCCTGCTAATGCCAGGTGACTGGCAAGAAGTCACAAGAGCGAGGGCAAGGACACATTCAAGGAGAGGTTTAAGGGCAATGTTGTCCAGGAGACAGGACGCCAGGTAGCCCATGGTGTAGGAGACGATAGGAATGTACCTTAGGGAAAAGAGGACAAGAACAAGAAGCAGGAGACAGTCTGATACAACAGCAGAGAGGCTACAGGGCTATGGCTAAGGGAAAAGACAATGACCAGTCTGATCTCATGTTGGGAGGCAGATGAGGTGAGGAAGAGGCTTGGGACTGGCCTTGTCTATGTGAGCTGACATGGTCTGCTCAACACACCATCACATAGACAAGGTCCCAGCCTGCTCTGGCACCAGAGCCTGTCTGCTTTGTCCGAGCCTGCTCTGGCACCAAGCAGAGATGACCTGGACAGGTTCACACCCAGTTTCCAAGCCTGAGGCAAGGACAAAACCATCTACAACATCCTCAGCCCTGAGAGTGCCAGCTCAAACTGCCGGGCTCAGTACTGGCATGTTGGGAGTCCTAAGGCCTGCACCATCCCTGGAATGCCACATCAGGGCCCTGTACCACATGGGTCAGGGCTGGGGGAGGGAGGTGGCAGCTGCATAGTTTCCATCCATCTCACCTGCCACTGCTTGAACAAGCCCTGACACATTTCACCAGAAAATGTCAATAATCATTAAAAGTCTTATTAACACCATCACTCCACTCTGCCTCATTATCTTAACGGACACATTCTCATAGCCTGTGGAACATGTTTTGATCAGTTGAATGAGCACAGTTTATATTTTTAAACCCTAGGAAGCAGCAGGCAGGTCTGTTCGTTGTGCATTGTGCCTCTTGTTAATATGTGCATGGACTTTTCTGGCTCAGGGCCCACAGCCCCAAGAGGCATACCCTATGGGGAGACACCAAGAGCTGCCTCCTGGTCTCACTGCATTTGGCAGCAGGGAGGTCTGAGTGGCTAGACTTAAGGAGTACCTGAATCCACCTTCTTTTCTGTGTCGGTTTTCTATCCTCTCAAATTCCTCAGATGCCAGAACCATCCCACTGTCTGTTTGATTGTCCTGGAAGGAAGCAACAGGAGTTATCAGTAACATCCCTGTCAGCTGATCAGAGTGGGAAGGGAGGAGAAATCATTCAGGAGATGAGATCATGTGTATCTGTGATGGTAAAAAAAAAAAAAGGAGTAGGGGCACTTTACCAGCATGCTCCGTGGTCTTGCTGGGACTTATTTTCTGAGGTGCCTTCTTAAAAGCAGGACATACTAAGGTAGGATTTGTGTGTGCAGTTCAGTGCCACTTTTGGGGAAAAAGAGTGCTTCCTGCCTGGAAGCTGTATTTCCATCAAATGTGTGAGAGGTGAGATTTTCCTCTGAGACTAAGGGATGACTCAAGTTTTGCCACTATAAAAGATATAAGTACCAGCCTAGTTCAGAGAGGCCAGGAGGGCTCCTACTGCACACTGCTGTGTGGGTCAAGATAGGGGAGGTACAGACAAGCACTCTGGATTTACCTAGTCTTGGCTGGATTTCAGTATGCTTAACCAGGCCATGTTTACAGATTTGAGAAGGGTGAAGAGCAGGCTCTTCCCTGAGATCCTTTATAGTCCTTGCTTGTAGATCTACCCTCTCTATTTCACACTCGGGCAGTATGAGCTGTGCTGTAGAGAAACCCCTGTGTGCCAGGTGGAGAAATGAATGTGCATAGGACTGGACAAACTGAACAGGAATGACACAGACAGACTGACATGAGATAGAAGTGACCTTCCTTCCACAATCTTAACAGCAAAGGTGTCAAGAAACAGCTGAACATTTCTTTGCCCCCTCCTCAACCCCACTCAGATGCTACTCACCGGGTGTGCCTTGTACATTGTATGTGTCATGGGAAACTCTTCAAATGTCTTTATTCTGGATGGACACCTGATCTGATTTCCTCCCGTCAAACAACCAGGGAACGAGACACAGTTGTAGTATCTGCTGACAGAAGCATACTGCGTTCAGTAAACCCAACAGTCAATGTCCTGAATAAACAGGACTGAACCTAACCTTCTCTCTGTGCAACCAATGTATGCAGTGAAGCAGACGACCCAAATGGTCGATTTTGGGAGGGAAATAGGGTCACCTTAGGCCTCTTAACCCCATGCTGCTTCTGTAGTGAGGAGCACCCAGACTTCCTGATCACATCAGGCCCTGATTACCTCTCCTGTCTGGATCAATAGAGTAATGTCATATAGAAACCAGGCATCACACTATCACAGCTCCTTAGGACGAGAAGCCTAGGCCTAATTGTTCCTGCAGTGGCAGAAGGGCAGCTGACACCTTTCCTCATCTGCCTGATGGGCTGTGATGCCTTTAGTGGGATGTGATGCTCTGGCAGTGTATAGCTGGAGGCAGGAGAAGGAAGGCTTACGTATCAAGGGCTCCTTCTCATCAGCAACAGAAAGTGATTTTGCTTTCATAAGCAAGATGCTATGGCCTAAATGCTTGGATCACACCTGATCACCTGGGACTTTTCTAACATTTTGCTACTGGGTTCACCCCATATCCCTCAGGCTGCCTTACAGCTCAGGCTGCTGGCTGCCTGCTGGGCTCTCTCTGCCCTTTGCAGAGGGGATTCACCTTGCTGCTAGGCTGTGGCAGCGTATCCTCATGTCAAAGTCCTCTTCATCTGAGTTTTGCTGGGCAGAGGAAGGCACCTGGGAGAAACCATCATCTTCTGAGCTGTGAGAGTCGTTCAGTGGGATGTAATCCTTCCCTTCCTGGTAAGAAGAACAGTGAGTGGCCTTACAAGAAGGGGAGGGCTGTCCCACAAGAAAGGATTCTACAAGCAGAAGCTGTCAGAGCTGGGAAGGAAAATTTCTGATTTGTCTTTTGTTTCTCTGGGACAAAATATCTGGCTGGAGATTTCTGGGCCCTCTGTGTTAAGTAGCTGTGAATGCTGCAGGTGCATGGACGTGTGTGTGAGCAGGAAAACAACCCAGTACTACAGCACAAGCAGTTCTTTAGCCTACAGGGACAGAGCACTGTGCTCTGGGGGCACGTCATTGTGGCTTAGTCATGACTGCGCTGGGATCCAGTGCTGAAAGGTTAAAATCAGGGATGTAAAGATGAGACAGTACTCATATTTAAGCATTTAGCTATCATCTTATGAAATAGAGCATCAAGAAAATGTTAAAATCAGCTGCACGCTCATTGCAGTTAAAAGTCCTGGTGAGCTGCTGCATGGCAGTGATTAGTAACAGTTTCAGAGAAATTTGTATATCTGACTGCTATAATGGAACAGTTGTTTGGTTCACATGGCCCTGACATTTAGAGCTGACGATAGAGTTTCAGAAACCCTGGTGAAGTTCTGGTTTTCATTATGCAGTTGTGTGGGAGGCAGGAGTGCCAGGGCCTTGACTCAGCTGAAAAATTTCAAATAATCATCTGGGGATTAGGATGGAAGTACTGGAATGACGACTGAGAGGGTACCCGCCCTGCAAGAGTGGAACCATATTAGGATGTAGCGGGAGGGCTGTCGCAGAAATGAGCCCTCCAGTAGTTCTGGGAAACAGACCTCTGATCCAGGAAATCCTGTGTTATCCCTTGGCCTATGCAGAGGAGGGCACAGTGAAGGTGGGAGAAGAAAGAGTTGAGTAGGGAGTATGGAGCTGAGCAGGGACACAGAGAGGTTTTCACCTGCTGGACATTTTCTTGAAGAAGGTTCCCCAGTATCTCTACCAGGTCGGAGAAAGTGGGTCTCTCCTTGGGATCACCGTGCCAGCAGCTCAGCATTATACGGTAACTGCCAAGAAGAGATGCTGGTTTTATGCCACAGAAACCCCCTCCTACCCCACCCTGCAGCTCCCACCCATGTGGTGCCCGCTGGGACAGCATGTACCTGCACTGTGAAGGAAAGCTCAGCACCCCTACTAGAAGGGGGCTGGTTCATTATGCACTGACTATAACAGGCACAGAATCACAGAATGTTAGGGATTGGAAGGGACCTCAAAAGATCATCTAGTCCAATCCCCCTGCGAGAGCAGGAATACCTAGGTCAGGTCACACAGGAACATGTCCAGGCGGGTTTTGAATGTCTCCAGAGAAGGAGACTCCACAACCTCTCTGGACAGCCTGTTCCAGTGCTCTGTTACCCTCACTGTGAGGAAGTTCTTCCTCATTTTTAGGAGGAACCTCCTATGTTCCAGCTTGCATCCGTTGCCCCTTGTCCTATCATTGGATGTCACTGAGAAGAGCCTGGCTCCATCCTCATGACACTCACCCTTTACATATTTATAAATGTTAATGAGGTCACCCCTCAGTCTCCTCTTCTCCAAACTAAAGAGACCCAGCTCCCTCAGCCTTTCCTCATAGGGGAGTTGTTCCACTCCCTTAATCATCTTTGTGGCTCTGCGCTGGACTCTCTCAAGCACTTCCCTGTCCTTCTTGAACTGGGGGGCCCAGAACTGGACACAATACTCCAGATGTGGCCTCACCAAGGCAGAATAGAGGGGAAGGAGAACCTCTCTCAACCTACTAACCATACCCCTTTTCTAATACACCCCAGGATGCCATTGGCCTTCTTGGCCACAAGGGCACAAGGAGCTAATTCAGACACCTCTGATACCCTTCAGACCCATCCCAGCGTGGGTATACAAGGGTACTAGATAGCTTTGATTTGAACCCATCTGGCTTGCCCTCCAGGTTGCTGCCTGGAGTGAAGGAAGTGGTGGCTCATCCTCCATCCTGGCTGAAAGGTCATTGCATCCCACCGAGGGGCCCATCCTGCCCTGTGCCAGGATCTGGGAGGTTTCTACCATCTGATCTGACCAGTGCTGGGATCCATAGGGTTGCTGACTCACATTTCTGCTGTGGCGTACTCTGGGGCTCTCATCCTGGTACCATCTTTGAGCCTCTGGCAGAACTCCTCGTTGATCTGGACTCCAGGGTACGGAGATGCCCCTAAAGGAGGTTTGAAGAGGGGTGAGAATGTGAAATGTGCCATCAGAAACCAGTCTTTCTGAGACTGCTTTTCCTCCCAAAGCACGGGGAGATGTGGTCACTTCTCATACAAAGCCCAAGTCCTTGGTGCTGCCTGTGACAGGCCCCTCTGTCTCTGTGAGCTGGTGGCCACCTCTGCATGCCTGTCTCCCCATCACCCTGTTTGTGGGTGGATGTGGCCTCCATATTTTTTTTGCCTACACCATTGTCTCTTCCCATCACTCCTTAAGTACTTTAGAGCATGAGGGCCTCCTGCACAGACTTACCCACCAAGCTGCTATGTGGGAAGAGAGGTCTCCCTCAGCAGTGTGTGACCCTCATTAGCACTCACCTAGTGAGAAGATTTCCCAGAGGAGGACCCCAAAGGACCAGACGTCACTCTGGGTAGTGTAGACCTTGTCAAAGATGCTCTCTGGAGCCATCCACTTCAGCGGGAGACGGGCCTGCAGGAGGGAGAGGCAAGGCACAAGCGGTCAGTCAGGGACATGTCCCAGGACAGCCCTTATTGTAGCAGCGGGATGAAAGGGATGAAAAGTAAACCACAGGGTGAAAAGGAAGAAAGTAAACCAGAGCTGACAGCCCTGCTTCTCTCTCTGTGGAGGAATGGAGGTTTGGTCAGGCCACAGGGAGGGATGGAGACACTGAAAGGGGGAGGAAAGAGTATAAAGAGAGTAAGTTACTGACAGGCTGAGGAGCAGAAGGAAGGAGACAAGATGTCTGCTGCTGGAGGAGGAGGACAGCACATACATCATTGGGCCAATGGTTCCTGGTTCCAGCCACACAAGTGGTTCCACTCCTTTTTAATGTTTTCCTCAAGTTTATTCTATCCTCAGAGTAGTTTATGAAAACCTGAAGGAGGTCTAATTTGTACAGAGTTTGAGAAGATGGCACTCACGCTGCCTTTCCTGACATAGTCGGGGTCCTTGTAGATGTCCCGGGCCAGGCCGAAGTCACAGATCTTTACCACATTGTTCTCTGACAGCAGGATATTGCGAGCCGCCAGGTCCCTGTGGATGCACTGAGGGCACACAAAGAGGAAGGGGCAAAATCAGAGGGACAGAAACCATCATCAGAAAGTGCAGAGCACTCCCCTCACAAACCTGAGCTGTGATGGGGGAATGGTGGAAGTGGGAAGGTGGAAGTGAGAAGGAGCTAAAGATAAATAATTCAAAATGGGATTGTTAAGGAGAGGATGAAATGCAAGAGGACTAATTTCCCATCTTTTTGTACATAGGGCTACCCCAGGCTTCCTGAGAAGTGTGAGGCAGATCACTGAATCTCTCTGTGTGTCACCTGTGAAGTGGCTGTAGGCAGGCCTTCTCTGGTCAGGCATGCACAAAAGAAGAGGGGCACGAAGAAAAGGGTGAACTCACCTTTCGGGATGCCAGGAACTCCATGCCACGTGCTACCTGGAAGCTGTAGCAGATCAGGTCTTCCATTGTCAAGGGACTTTGCCATAAGTCATCCACTGTCCAGGAGTACAAGAAAATGATTAGACAGTGAGTGGTCTCTTGTCCTCCTTGCCTCTCTCCAGGACTGCGGGATATAACCAGCCTTTTGGTGAGATACAGCTAATCCCCAGTGCTAACTGGAGTAACCAGCTCCCCTCTAGGAATTTCTGATTAGGTGGGAGCAATCACATGGCAGGAACCTGCTCAAGTGTGAGGAGAGTGAGTCCAGCCTCCAGTACACATCAGTCAGACAGTGTTGTGGGGAACAGGGCTGGAAGGGACTTTGAAGATAAGCTCACCATTCCTGTCCTAGGGAGGACCCACTGAGATTCCCCTCAATTCTCCCTTCTTTAGACTAAAAAGATCTGAAGGGATTTAATCCTCCCTTCTGGGCTTCAAGACTCTACTACAAGAGCAAACATATGACTGTAATAGCCCTGTTCAGGGAACTGCCATGCAACAGTGATCAGTTTCAAGGTTGGGTCCCAGCTCCTTACTGTCATGCCCTACCCATTCCTCAAATTAGCCAAGTCTGGCATTTTTTGGCCAGGTGAGGAACCACTGCCAAGGCTGCAGTATTACCTTCCTGGATTGGCTGTGCTGTCTGGCTCTTGTGCATCAGAAAGCGGTTGAAGATAGCGCTGTCACTCGTCCCAGAACGACTCCTCCTGTCTGCTCTCACTGCCTCCACGATGGACTGGACCTGAATACGCAGCCTGGGAGACTTCTCCTGGCAAGGAGACCAAAATAAAAACCTCAGCAGGCAACACACACTGTAGCCCCTGCACCCATGAGCTGCACGGTCTTTTCCTGTTCTTAGACTGTAACTCTGGCCTGGAAGCACCTATCCTTCATTGCAGAAAGAAATTACTTCCCTGGCGTGCACATGAACCAAGTTCACTGTGTAAATTTGATCTGCTGCTAGATAGAGGGTGTCTTTGTCCCATTGTCAAATCATGTTTCAGGCTACACATCCTCCTTCCCTAGACATGGGACAGGTCCCTAGGAGCAAAGGAAGCTACTTACCCTGTAAGGACTGAATCCTTCCCGCTTGGTCCGCAGGTAGTTGGAGAGGTTTCCATACTTGCAGAACTCAACAATAACCATGAGTGGACCTGGCGAGAAGATGCCAAAGGTCAGGGGAAGAGGTAAGGGCTTGGGATGGTCAGAATTTGCCCTGCTTCATGTTATGTGCAGCCCCGCTGAGCTGTGGCACCTGCCCTAAGTGCACACAGACACACTGATAACATCTCCACACGTCCCTGCGGTCACAGATGTGGCCAGCAGAAAGGACACAGGGGACAAGCACTGATCTCTGGAAGCAGGCACAGTCTGTTGCCCTGGGATATTTACCATTGGGTTTGGTACAGGCACCCAGCAAATTCACCACGTTGAGGTGATTCCCGATGTGAATGAGGATCTTCAGCTCTGACATCAGTGCCTTGTGCTCGCTTGCAGTAGCTCCCTCTGGAAACACACAGACCATGTCATAACTCCTCCTCACAGCTTTTCACTCCCCCTCGCCACCCTTCTCTTAGCAGAGTGTTAATGTGAGTCTTGCTGAGGACTCACAAGGACTCTTGCCCAAAGCCTTGGTACATTTTGTTATTGTGTGTTTCCATCTGAAATGTCACAGCCTTGTCTGAAGCTCCCAGGACCCCTGCTGTAATGCACTGGGTGCTCCCTCCAGGTGCAGGGACCCAGAGTGAAGGACAACATAGTCTGTGCCCAACAGATTTTTCCCTGTGATAGTTGTGCAGGGAAAAAAGATCACTTGAGGCTTACATACATGTTTGAATCTCTGCCCTTTCAGCCTCCAGAGATAACAAGCCATAAAACAATTTGAAGGAAAATTAGTAACAAAAGGCATCTGAGTCTTTTGATCATGATTGAAGGTAGGAGCTGTCTCAGCTCAAACCCAGAATATCTTTTTATGATTCCTCTCCAACAGCAAACACGGTGTTATGCCCCTGCCAGCTCTCTGTGAGTGCCTAATTTGCACCAGCTCTTGAACCTCTGTTTTACCCTCAGGGTTTGTTTTCTGATTTTTTGTGCCTTTTTTCTTACTTCCTTGCTTCCTTGTATGAATTTTGCCTTACTTGGGAGTTTGTAAATTTAGTCTGAGAGAGAGAAGCATCCTCTTGAGCTGCAGCTGATGGGCCAGGTGAGAGCCATGCCTCAAAGGACTGTAAAGCAACCTTGCACGGCTTCCCTCTGCAACTGCTGTGCAGATCACTTACCGCTTGCAGTGGTAAGTACTGCTGAGATGAGCCATGACTGGGTTTCCACACACAGGCCACTGCTGGCCAGAGACTGCCTCAGTACTTTGTTGGGTGCCAAATTACACAATAATGTTCTGGATGTCTGTTTGAAAGCATGGCTATAAGAGCTTAAAACCTCACTCTGGATTTGACCTGCCAAAGGGGGCTCTGGATTCTTGTTCTTCCTTTGAGACAAATCTCATTCTCTGCCATTGCAGAGAGCTAAATTTTGTTGAAAGCTGAGTCCCTGCTGTCTTCTCTGCCCCTTGCCTCCCAGTGCAGCTGAATGGGGTGAAAGCACCCATGAGGGGGGGCCAAGAGGATCAACTGTGTTGAGGCCAAGGAGCCATAAATTAAAAGGCTCTCTCCATCTCTTCTCCCCTAGTTCAGGACTGGCTCAAGCAGAAGCACCTGGGCATGCTTGTGGGAGACAAAACATTTTCCAGGGCCTTAACAAATGCCTTATGCAGAAGACAGGCATTTACAGGGTGGACATTCCCTGGCAGATGCCTCATCCTTTGCTGTCCACACAGATCCCATATTCTGCTTCGCTGTCCACGTACCTTTCAGCATTTTGACCGCTACAGTCTCACAGCTGTTACTTTTATTGATCCCAAATGCTGATGCTTCCACCACCTTCCCAAAGGCACCGTGGCCCAGGACTTTACCTATGGGCAAGGAGAGAGGCAGTGTGAAGGAAGGCAGGTGCAGCACATGCAGAATGGAATGAAAAAACAAAAAAAAACAGGAAACTGTGGGAAGAAGAAAGAAAAAAGGTCATAAAGGAAAAGGAAGGAGTAAAATGTGTGCCCTACCCAGGTGGGTGTTTGCTCTGTCGGCGAGAATAAGAGAAAGGATGATGGGAGGAACTGAGACAGAGCTGGCATGGACAAAGCAGAGGAAGGAAATGGCCCTGCAGAAGTCAGGGGCTGTTTGTTGCCCTTGAGCAGAGCGTGTGGGAAAGGTAAATGTGACACCTTGCAGCAGAGCAGCCAGGGCTAATGCCACTGCTCTGTGCCTCAAAGGTAGTCTGCAGCCCTTTTAACCCTCCCAGACAAGAAGGAAGAGACTGCAGGTGGGTGTCTTGGCAAGAGGAGGATAATGGATACAATCATGGTCCTGAACTCAGGGTACCTGCCATGGACTGGGCTGTTTTGTCCAGATTGCCACTTGGAGAATATAGGGATGTGTTTTAAAGAATGCACAGTGGTCTTCTGGTCTCAGTGTTGCCTGTATGGGTACACTGGGAGAGTCTGGGCTTACAGTTGGCTCAGATCTGTCCATAGTCAGACCTAAAGAGATTTCTCAGGCACAGCTGGGCTTTAGGGACAGTCTAGGGAAGAAGATGGGAAGCCTGAGGCAGAGAGAAGGCATTAAATACACAGAGGTGCGCAAGAAACTTGGAGGGTGAGTTTGAGGGGCTGATGGGAAGCCCTGGCTGCAGCGCACAGTGGCAGGGAGGGGGTCCGGCTCACCTAGGCGCAGGCGGTCTCGTGGGAACTCCCACTTGCTGGAATCATAGGGCAGGTACTCGCACTGCTCCTCCAAGGGCACCTCGCCAGGATCCATGATGATGGAGAGGTAGCCTGTCTTGATGTCTGCGTGGGCAGGCTGCAGGAATCAGCCAACACAGAGGGTGAGGAGATGCCCTCCCTGCACTGGGTGCTGACTTCCAGAAGGGATTTGGTTCCTTTGCCTGCCTTGACTTGCTTTCCCCTGGCACAGGCCATTCCCTGTCACCTCCTTTATCACAGCCCTTATGCACCCTGTCCTTGGCAATAAGAGTGCTTGAAGCAACACTCAGTGACCTCCTTTTAGTGGGTGCTGTCATACAGCCCCACATCAAAACAATAGTGTTACCCCAAGCCCCTCTAAACCACCTCCCCTGCCCTGGGACAGAGACAGTCACATACCCTTTTGATGTTACAGAAGATGAGGATGAGGAGGATCCAGAAGAAAACAGCGATAACCCCAGTCCCAATCAGGATGACAATCTCCACGTTGGTCCTGTCATCAGAGCCTGTGGAACGGGAGGGAAATCATGGCTTCAGGGATACCCATTCTGTGTCCCAGCTCAGCCATCCCTTGTGGCCTGCGTCAGGGTGTGGGGGGAATGGGGAAGTGTGTTTGCCCAAGCTCAACACGATCTGGACTACAGATCCTCCTGTGAGAGCACCATGCCACCAGCAAGGCCTGGGAGCTTTCACTGCCTCCCACTGCCTGGTATCACAGGGAAGAGCAATGGGACCTTGGCCACTCTCCTACTCCACCCCTTCATCCCCAGGGGCATTGTGGCTGCTGGTACCTTCCACAGAGACGCTGGCCGAGGAGTTCACACAGCCCTTAGCATTGCAGACGCTGCACAGGTAGAGCCCAGCATCCTCCTCTCTGACTCTTTGAATGCTCAGCCTCTGGTTGAAGTCCGCCAGGTCGATCCCTGTAAGGCACAGAGAGTTGTGGTGGTCACTCACAGGGAGGGGGGATTAGTATACTGGACTCATTCTGGCTCAAAATAAGGCTCCTATGTTTTGGCTGGTTCATTTTAGATGCCAGAATGAAATTGTACCAGCTGGTAGAGGCTCCCTTTTCTGGCCTGATGGCCCCAGAAATATGCTGGAGGAGCCTTCCCCAGGCAATGTATGGTGGGGACAAAACCCTTGCAACACAATGCTGGATGGGGATGGTGCCCAAGCAGTCCAGCTGGTGTGTCAAGCTCTGCTTCAGCTCCAGGACCTGTTCCTTTCCCTCTGCAATGTGCCTGGATCCTTCCCATGTTCCTTCCATGGGTTGGTCCCTGTGTGAGCAGGGCTGGGAGTAAGAAGGTGAATGATTTATCTCTGTTCTCCAGCTGAATGTGCACATGCAGACAGTGCTGAGTCAGGCCTTAGGGCACAGACTCGGCCAGTAAGACTGCATCAAACTGGGATAGAACATAATTAAAACCAGAGTTCAGCCAGTTCAGAGAATGGGTGCCTTTGCCTGGACACAGCAGTTCCCAGAACCCAGCAGTGTTCTGCTCTCCAGCTGCCGGACATGATGCCCTGCCTTTGATTCATCCCCCACCCCACTGTACCTGACACTTCTTCCACCAGTTTCTCGTCTTTGTACCAGCTGATTTCAGGAACATGGTTGCCATCCACTTTACAGCGCATCTCTATGGAGTCGCTGATGTTCACCCAAATGTCTGTCAGGTTCTGCTTGAGGCGGGGGATCTCCAGGGCTGGAGGAGCAGCACAAAGAGGAGGAGGGGAAAACGGGAAACTGATTGATCACATGAATATCTGTGTTCCTGGGGGGCTTTGGGTCTCTGACCCCTGCTGAAGGGTGTCTTGAGAGCCCAGGTGCTCTGCCTTTGCCACCTTGAGTTTAGCTTGCTTGCGTGGCTTCCCCTGGGGATGGACTGGGAAGCTGATGGCAGCAAGAGCACCAGCTCTCCTCTGTCACTCCCGCCTGCCCTACGGACCCTCACCCTGCACAGAGATGTATTTCTTGTGGCAGTGCTTCTCCCGGGTCTTGCGGTTCTGCACCTCACACACGTAGTCTCCCTCCTCGCCCAGGGAGATGTTGGGGATGGTGAGCAGCAAGGTTGCATCATTGGAGTCGGGCCGGAAGCGCAGCTCCCCCTGCATCTTGGTGGCATAGTGGTGGACGTTCTTGCAGTCCAGCACAAGGGGGTTACCCTCCTCGTCATGGAGCTTGGAGAGGTTCAGCCGGTACCACTGCAGGTTCTCGTAGGTGTAGTTGTCCGCATTGCAGCTCAGCTGAAGGTCCTGCCCCTCTATGGGCTCTTCTGAGGGCTGGGACTCAATCTCAAACCCATCTGGAATGGCTTTCAGGAAGGAAATGCATGTGTGAATGAGTTTTCATGTCTGAGCTGCCAGACACAATGAATTTGTCTCCTTGGGCTCAGCTATCTGAGACCCCCCTTGTCCTCACGTAGGGTAAAGGAAACCAGACTGTGCAAGTCTGGTAAAGTAAAGCAAACCGTGACGTGCAAGCTGCTAGAAACCAACAGCTTGAGCCCAGCGAGTGCTAAGGGATATGCTGAAGTCCCAGGGTCAAATTAAGATGGGGTCACAAGTGAAACAAGTCTGGGAGGTCTGAATTAGGCTGTTACTATTCTCAGCTCAGCTGCAGCGCTCTGGATTGCACACGTGCCTGCTTTTACACATGCAGGCAGTTACACAGCCAGGCTGGACATCTTCCTCCACAAAAGCTGGTGGCTCTGACAGCACAGGTACTGCCTGTGAGGGCCATGAGCCCAGGCTTCAGGGGTCTGTCCAGAGAGGCGTGAAGATAAGCCTCTGCTGTGCCGTTGCTGGGCTCCTTGTCCCCAGCAGACAGGGACAGACTCCCCTCAGCATGGGGTACCACTGGCTTGAAGCTTATGCAGCCCCATATGGGCCATCACTCCAGCCCACACTGCTGGGCTCTCAGCTTCCTCCCACCACGAGAATCCCGTGGGGATCCCACCGGGGGGCTCGGGCCAGCAGGACCCTGCCTGGGTGCGGGTCGGGCAGTGCCGCTAGAGGATGCTCTTGGACCAGGCACATCCCCAGCCCAAGGAGCTGCCTGGGCAGCTGAGCAGGACGTCCCCAGCCCAGGACCTGCCAGGGCTGCTCCAGGACTCATCCCCAGGTCTGCCCGCCAAACCCTGCCTGCACTATCTGCTGCCAGGGCTCCAGGCAATTGCCACTCAGCAGAGCTCTGGGGTAGCCCTGCTTTCCTGCTGGCTTCCCAGTCATTGTTTAAAAACGGTGCTAACTGTGAATGACAGGACCCAACAAAAATGCTTATTTCAAGCAGAGAGCTCAGCTGGTGCAGGTGGAGGGGATGTCTGCAGTACTCACTGGTCACATAGAAGTAGATCAGCCGCTCGTCTCGACCCACTTTATTAGAGGCGATGCACTTGTACATGACCGAGACATTGGCCTCCTGGATGGCCAGTTTGCTGACTGTCTGATGGGGGAAGAGAGCATAAGAAAGAGTTAGGAAGAGCAAGAAGGAAGAGACATATGATTAGTGCTGTTCTCTGGCAGCCAGCAAAGCACACATCAAGCCTGGCCCCAGGCAGCAGCTGGACCTGGGAAAGGGTTATGCAAAAATAGCCCCTTATTCAATAGCCCTTTGTGCATTTCAAGCCTCATCTGCTGGCTCTAGCAACAGCAACATGGTTTTATTCCTCATCTCTGCTTCTTTTTACAGAGCCCAGCCAACATAGATGTCTCTCCATGGGAGCAAACTAATTGCTAAGCCCCTCAGGTCACCATGGGGACAGTCCTGTGCCCAGCAAGGGGGACATGAACTTGATGCAAGGCTGAGGGGATGGCTAAGCTCCTCCCAAGCTTTATAATAGTGGGGAGAAAGGGAAGGGACATCAAGGCTTTGATTCCTTGAGCCCTCTGCAGTTAAGTGATTACTTAGTGTTCCACAGAGTTCAGTGGAGTTTACAGGTACTTACAGACCCACAAGCTCTCCTTTTATCCATAAGGGAAAATCAAACCTGTGAAAGCATCCCAGCTCTCACCACTTCAAGGAAGAGCTGTCATCTTCTCCCTTTAAATTCCAAGTATACATAGACACGGTCCTAAAAGCTTCCTCCTCCCTCCTTCCAGCAAGACTTGACTAAGATTGGGCAAGCAGCCAGGCTGTTGTCCTGGGAGCACGGACCCAGGAGATGCTGCCTCCAAATGAGCCAGGAAAGGCAGCTGGGGAGTAAGGCTGCTCTCCTCCTCCCAGCTCACACCACACGTGTGAGCTGCCTAATGTGTTACAAGCACTCCCCTTAGAGGAGATCTGCAGTTTGAAGCACAGGTTTCTCCTCCCTCCTAGTTTAAATGGCAAATGAATCACATGCAAAAATCCCTCTTATGAGACAATATTTAAAATGCAAGAAAACTGTGTTCCTACAGGGAAACTACTTTGCCTTTACTTTTCATCCCATAGACTTTGGGAAGCATCTCTAAATGGCAATGTAATGGCTTGTGTTAATCAGAAGGAACAGTCATTCATTCAGTGCATATTCAGTACAGCTGAAGTGACCTTATTACTGGTACTTTTGTGCATTGCCTTTTCCGTTTCTTGGGGTTATTCAATAGAGCTGAAGTGACGATATTGCTGGCACTTTTGTGTGCTGCCTTTCCTGTTTCTTGGGGATTTTCCTTCTAATCTGCACTGTTACGTTTGAGTTGGGGTTTCTGGATTTGACATCATCCTGCAGTGCATGGCTGTGCACTGCACGCCCTGTGGCTCATTCTGGCCTTTCTGGACAGAGTAAAAACCAGAGGAGGATGGTAAGAGAAGACAGGCAGAAAGGGGAAGCAGATTTGAGGACACAGCATCTCACTGCAAGTGGAAGAGCTCTCTTCTCCCAGAGCTCTTGCATGTCCCTGGGCTGCACAACCTAAGTTGGACCTCCAGAACAGTTACAACCAAACAGATGGAATGAGAAGGACACAGCTGAGGAATAGGAGGAACAGAATGGGGGAAAAGGGGAAAGATCAAAAGGGACCAAGACAAGAATCACATCTGGAGGGGGACACAAAGGCTTCTCACCCAGGAGCTCCTACCACCCCTGCTCACCTCCCCAGCTGATCCCTGCCTCTGATCAGCTGCTCCGCGAAAAGCAGAATCTGCCCCTGCCACCCTTTTGGTGGAGTGACGAACTCCCGGGCAGGCCAGGGGACGGGAAGTGCCTTTGGAGGTGTGTAGGAAAACAGGAAGTGACTTTCGGAAATGGGGGCCCGTTTGTTTGTTCTGCATGCCTCTGTGAGCGGCTGGTGCCCGACACCAGCGGGAACAGGAACCCCGTCATGGCGCAGACCTGACACTCGTGGCTACCAGAGAGACAGAAAGAAACAGGCAGCAAGCAGTGCCCGTCTGTTTGCAGGTCACACGCTGCAGTGAGGGAGAGATGTTCCTTCCAGAGAGGAAATGCTGTGGTGAAGAAGTGGGCTCTGTGGGGCACACGTGTTCTCATAAACCTGCAGTGGATGGATGCCAGCATCTCCATACCACCCTCACCCCACCGGGATGGGGACAGCTGGATGAAATGCCCTGCTGCACACATACACGTTCCCGAGGCCAGAGATTTTCCTGTGCCTCCTGCTCTCCCTTCCCAGCTGCCCAGGCTGCTCTTTGGGGTTTGGCTCTCCCAAAACAGCTCAAGCAAGAGTGCTCAGAAGTGGTCATGGGATCCTCCACAGCATGTCCCCCATGCCCTCCCTAGCTGTATGCCCTGTGTTCAACAGCAATCAGTGTAAGCCCTCCTGTGCAGTCAGCCCCAGTGGGAGCCTCTCTGGACACAGGGTAATTTCTCAAAGATGACAGCTCTCCCTTGCCCTGTGGCTGCCTGGTACTGTGGACCCCCAGAGCTGGGAACGGCCGCTGATGGTTTACTTAAGAAGTAGAGGTGTGAAACCCTCCCCAGATCTGTCTCTGCCAGGCTCACTTCCAGGCCACGTTTCCTGGCTGATCACAAGGACCCCTCCAAGGGTGCCTGTCTCCAGCTCCCCACTCCAGGATGGGACTGGGGCTATGGTCTCACCTTGTTCCGCCCTTCCACGAACTCCACCCAGGTGTCAATGCTCTCGATGGGGTTCACTGCGTCCTGCTGTGACACATCTTTCCAGTCCTTGCACTCAGGCATCCGGTCCCGCTGATGCCGCCTTGCTGCCCGGTGCCTGCTATTGCTAATGCAGCAGTGGAGGAGGAACAGGAGAAAGAGGAGAGAGATGGAGAGAAGGTCAGCTGGGAAAAAGGCAGCAAAAATAGCTTTGTGTCTCAGAACTGATGCTCCTGTCCTCTAACTCTGCAAAATATCCTGGGTCTTTTTGTTACGCCGTTCTAATGTGATTTATAAGGGTGCTCTGCAATCACTAGTGAGGCAAACATTATCTGTGGATGTGAAAATTGAGGCAGGGAATGGATACTGGTATCCCAGACAGCTTCTTCACCCCCAGGTCTGTGGTTTGATCCTTCCCTGCTAGGGGTGGAGAAAGGCAGGAGTGAAATCCTTTCATGTGTGCCTGGGGCAGTTCTTGATGCCACTTTGCTCAGCAACAAGGCCTTAAACCCCTGCTGGGACCAGGAGTCAGGGATGTCACAATCTGGCTGGCTGCTGGCCTGGGGAGCAGAGGGTGGAGCACCCAAGGCTGCACTTGCTGCCCTTGATTCAACAAAAATCAAAACCATCCCAATGAGAGATGCTGCTGGCATCTCACAGGGGCATGGTAGTACCTCTTTGGGGCTAAGGCAGGCAAGGGCAGAGAAGAGCCCTTATCTGTCAGGGACCCGGGATGCTGCAGCCTGCAGGGGGTTTCTGAAATGCAGGTGGGGCAGGGTGATGGGAGGGTCTGCCCAAACTCCAGGGTGGGAGGTGCAGAGGGAGAGGGCTTATGGTGGCAGGGAAGCAGTGGGGAGCTGAGCGCCCTAGAGCAGTGGCAAGGGTGTGTGCTGGCAGTGTGGGGCAGAGCGCTCAGCAGGGTGAGCATATTGGTGAGCTGTGTAAACAACAGGAAGTTAGAAAGAAGCCTCCTGCATCCTCTGGAGCTATGCTAGGCAGAAATACGGTGGCCTTGGGAGACAGTGCTCATAATTCACAGGCCCCTCTGCTTCCTGACAGGGCCACAGTACACTCACATGTGATGGAGAGCTCTCTGGTGTCCCTGGCTTGGCAACAGCCCGCACAGGACTGCAGGACCTGGCTTCCTCCAGGCACGCTGATGTCCTCCACCCTAACTGCTCTGGCTACCACTCTACAGCATCCCTTTTCCTTCTTCCTCTGAGGCTGCTGCTAAAAAAAATGCCACTGCAGCTCTGTCTGGTGCTGCCCCAGCTACCCTTTCTGCCCACCTATTGGCACTGCCTGTACAAGTGCCCTCCTGGCAAACCATCCCAGCAGCTGGCAGACATCTGGTGCTTCCCTTGGATTCAGCAACTCTTCCCTGCATGCAGCAGCTCTGCTTTCCTTCCTATGAGCACTTTTGCTTCCATCATTACCCAGCAGAAGACAAAGGACCATAAGACAGGGACCTTAGGGCAGGAATGGGGTGAACCCCAGCTGCTGTTTCAGGGTCTCACCAAGGGGCTGTGACAATTTCTTCTGCAACCTGCCTCAGTTTCCCTATTAGCACAGTGGTCAGTGGTTTTATTGCAAGGTGCTGTGAGGTGTGGCTGGGCCACGGACATTGCCTGCCAGATGGAGATGGCTGAGGACACAGGGGATGCTGTGGAAGCCCTTGGTGTCTGGGACCAGCCAGGCTGGGCAAAACTCCCACATGGAGCACAAGTGTCTCTGGTGGGCTCCACTCTGCCTCCCCCCAGGGTGAGAGGGTGTACAGTGCTCTGAGCTATTGGTTGGTGCTGTCCTCCTCTTGCCGTGTTGTGGCTGGGAGACCAGAAACAAGACGGGGTCTGGGACACAGCCACAGTCAGAAGGAGCCCATAATGCCACACTGGTGGCCTGGAAAGACACAGGTGTTGGAAGAAATGGCACTTACAGGCTGCGTCGGGAGAACATCCGACAGGGCATCCATGGCCTCCACTGCCACTGGATCACCTCTGGTGCTGGGATGCCATAGACTGTGCAGGTGAGGGCCTGGGGGCTTCTCCGGGAGTAGATGCTTGGGGAAGAAGCTTCCTTCTCATGGATGCGCGGAGGAACTGCAAGGATCAGAGTGACACTGTGAGTGCCCACAAGCTCAGCTGCTGCATCCCCAGGCCAGGCACAGCCCTCCCCAGGCCCATCTGTAGAGACACTGGGCACTAAAGCTCTATGGCTCTCAGGGCAGCTCCTGGGGAACTCTGGCCTGCAAGGCAGACCAGGTTACACTCAGGCAGATTCAAGTGATGTAATTTCTCCTTCCTCAGCAGACTACGACTGTCTGGATGCTGCAGGGCTCAAAGCACTGTCTGGCAGACCCCAGCGCAGGGCTACAGAGCCTGCTGGAGACAAATCTCCAAGCAGCAGTGTCCTTCCAGCACTTTTCGTGCTGGCATCTGGTTTCTGCATGACAGGGACAGTTTCTGCTGGGGGAAAACTCCCTAGGAGCTTCCCACCCAGAGGAACTGCTCCAGCTCCAGGTTTCATGTGCATTGCAGCCACCCTGCCCTCAAGTCCGCATCAGGCAGGGTCACCCTCAGAAGCAGCTCCAGCTGCAGTTGGGAACAGCCCTTGAGCAAGGACATATTCTGACCAGAGGGATGGAACCAGGAACAGAACCATGCCCTATTATCACCCAGGCCACAGGGAACCAGCCTCACTGTAACCAGAGCATCCCTCAGCAATGGGGGAGTAGGAGATGATGTAGGTGCTTTAAGACAGCAATGGGGACTCGGTCTCGGAGCAGCTCAAAGGCTCGGTGCTCTCTCCCTGGCCCCCTCCCTTACCATTGACAATTAACTGGAGGCTGATGTGCTTCTCCAGCCCTGCCAGCCTGTTCCGCAGAACCAGCGTGTATGTCCCAGCGTGCTGCTCCGACACATCCTTGATCTGCATTGAAGATTGAGATTGCTTGGGAATTAGCTTCCCGTCCTTGTACCTGCGGGGAGGCAGAGAGAAAATGCAGCCATGGGGAGGAAGTGTCCCACTGGCAGCTGGGCAGGGGTTTGCTGGTCCCCACTAGAGTGCTAGCACTGGGGACCTCTCTGGAGAGACCCCCGGGCTCTCCCTGGACCCGAGTTACGGGTCTGTGCATTGTCTCGTATGGATGTGTGTGGGGTCGGGGAGGTCGTAGCTCTGCCCTGAGCAGGGTGTGGGTGCAATGCCCCCAGCTCCCAGCCAGCTCTGGTGGAAGTGCAGCATGATGGGGTGCACAACCTGGCCCGCTCTCTTGTGACGCCTGCTGCAGGAGGACGAGAGGTGCAACTCCTGTGGGAGCTCCACTTGGCCCCTCCAGACAGTGCAGAGCTGCCAAGCAGTCCTGGACCTTTGCTGCTTCTCCCCGAGACCTCACCTCCTCCTGTCCCAAGCTGTGTGGCTGACAGCCAGGGCAGGTGGGAGAAATGACCCCCATGGGTGGAAAAAAAGTGATGTTTGGGACAATCTGGGCCACAGAGGGACCCAGAAAGGAGGCCAGGCTAGGCTTCCCTACTTGGCAGAGGGAAGGAGAATAGGAGAAGGTGGCTCAGGCTAAGAAAGATGCGTTACCACTGGAAGTCTGGTGGGGGGTAAGCCACGACTTTCACCGGCAGCTTCACAGCTTCATCTCCTGCAGTCGCTTCTATCACTGGTCCCTTCCTCCACTCCACGTTGATGAAGGGCTTTTCTGCAAGAAAAAAGGTCAGCATGGAGGAGAGGAGAGCACAAAGGGACAGGGTGTCACCAAGCTCTCCTGCTTTCCACAGGGTCTGACAGCAAGGACCAAGGACAGGCAGAGTGTTGTGGCAGAGCAGTTGAAAATGACTACTCTGCAATGATTAAATCAAAATAACTAAAATCCACTATTGTCTTGTCTGCCCATATGACCCCCAGCCCCTCTTACACATCCCTGGTGCCTCCCAGGCCATCCATGCTGCAGTGGCACTGCGTCTGCCACAGGGCCACAAGACCTCTGTGTCCTGCCATGCCACTGGCATTTGGGCCAATTTGGTGTTTGCAGCTCTCTCTGTCATCACCTTGGCACCTTGCTGAGTGTGATCATGCTCCCAGTGTGGTGCTGAGGGACTGGAGGAAGGCTGTGTCTCACTAAAGCAGAGTGGGATGGAGGTGCAGGAGCCCCTCTGCTGAGCTTTGGGCCAAGCACTTCCTGAGCAGCCTGGGGACTGCTCGGCACTGGCTGTGGCTCTGCGAGGGAGCAGAAGGTGCCGTACCGTGCACGATGACGTCAGTGCTCTCCTCCAGCATCTGGGCGCCGTTGGTGGCGGTACACGTGTATTTGCCCAGGTCCTGCTGGCTGACGTTGTGGAGGGTCAGGATACTGGAGAGCTCTGTGTGCGTTTGCAGGGACCGGCGCTCAGGCTCCATCACTGCCCGCTGTGTCTGCAGGAGATGTCAGAGAGAAGGGGATGAAAGACATCAATGAGATGGGGCTGTGCAGATGGGGTCCTAAAAAGGGAAAAGGGGTCTTCCCTCTGCCTGCCTTCTGCTGCAGGAGAGTAAAATGGGAAAAAGCACTCTGATCGAGATGTCCAGGGCACAGTATGGTTAGGATCATGAAGCAGAGCCCTGCCAATGATGCAAAGAGGAACAACAAAGGGGCAGGAGGGGACAACTCAGAGGGAAGTGGTTCAGTGCATGGGGAGCATCTCTGTTTGCTGGTACCTGTTTGCCAGGGTAAGTCCACTGGAAGCGGACACCAGAGTTGAACTCTGCCCACACTGTGCAGTTCAAGACCAGCTTCTCTCCCACTAGCAGCTCCATGGCTTTCTTGGGATACAGCTGGATGTCGTACAGCTCACTCCCTGATGCAGAAAAGGCAACAAAAAGACATTTCTGATCCATTAACTCTTTGGCTCAGACTATGCAGTTACAGGAGGCTTGGGTACCTCCTGCTGCTTTGTACATCTTTGTCTGGCACATAGCAGAGGAGATATAAACACCATGCAGCCTATGTAGCTAGAGAGGACTATAACAACCCCATGAGCCACCCTGATGGACTTCAGAGTCACCGACACTGCTCCCCTGCACCTTCCCAAATACTCACCTGCTATATGGATGATGAAAAAATTGGATTTGAAGACCTTCTTGTCAATGACAGTCTCACACTGGACGAACAAGGAGTCCCTGATCAAGTGTGTGGGTACCTGCACCCCCTTCTTGTTGTCCCAGAAAGTGCTTTTCCCGTCAGGGTGGATGAGGGAATTTTGCTGGAAAAATCAACATTTTGCCAACTGAATTAAGAAGGTAACAACATTCCCACCCCACCCCTTCCAGGCTTTGCGCTGGCTAACACATCCCTTTTGTGGGAAGAAACGATGCAGCATCACGCTGTGCTGGCCTCCCGCCCTCTCCCTCCCAGGGTTTGTCATCTAGGAATCGTGGCCTCCCCTATAGCCCGAGCAATCGAGCAGCCGTATCCTGCATCACAAGCCTCCCCGTCTGCAGAGTGGGCCAGAGACTTCCAGGAATGGAAACTTATAGTGATAGCTAAGGAAACTGATGCTGATGTCCCAAACATCAGCCCCACCGGGATGAGTGCTGACCTTGGGTAGTGTCCTGCCCAGGCAAGGGAAAGGCCCCTGGCCCCCCGAGTGTCCCTGGAGGCCTTTGTACAATAGTAACACTCATCCTGGAAGGATGTATTTGCATTGTAAAAAAAAAAAAAACAACTAAAAAAAAAAAAGGCACAAGCAAACTGATAACAGAGTTGTTTTTAGTCATCAACCCCAGGGCTGCAGCCTCCTCCCTTGTAGGGATGCTGACCACCTAAAGGGTTTGTAGATCACAGAGACCAGAGCAAAGAGGGAATTCTGTGGGGAAATGGGATTACAACAAAGTCTTTTTTTGTTTCACAGAGCTCCAGGGAAGAGAAGCAAGGTTGGCAGGAAACCCATGGGGTCTGCCCAAGGGAACTGGACAGCACAGCTTCTACCAGCAAATAAAATGAGGAAGCCAGTGGCTTGTACTTTCCATGGAAAATGTATCCCATGCATTTTCCATTCCTGGCAGTGCCTGTCCTGCTTCCACTCATGAAATTACAAACACACAACAAATGCAATACATCTCAGTCCAGAGTCTCCCAGTGGCCGGGCTCTCACCGAGATCAGTGTGACGTTAAGATCTGGGATGGACACGAGGCATGGTACCCAAGTGTTCTCCTTCTTGCTGATGAGGAGGGTCTCTGGCTTGTTGATAAATGGCTGTTCAAAATCTGAAGAAGAGATATAAAGAGAAGAACAACTAAACAGAGGCAAGAAAAGAACTGACAAGAGGGACAAACCAGAAGAAAAGGAGGCTTTCTGGCTTGCTTTAACACAGCATGAGCTTGCCAGAGGGAGTGGTGTTGAGCTGGATGGCCTTATCTACAATGTGTGACAGTCAGAGGAGACACCTGGAGCTCATGAATCCAAAGGGAGCAGCCAAGCCGAGCGCCTGGGCCAGCCGGCTCCCCCACACATTGGGTGACATTTGGGCAGTGCTGGAAATGACCTCCCCTTTCCTGGTCCCCTCAAGGTCTCTGCCTGGGTTTGACCCTTTGTGAAACCGGTGGGTCTCATCCTGGGCTCAGCGCCTGCCCAGCCAGTGACTGTGCACGGCCCCATGGCAGGGCCACCGCGGGGCTGTGCCGCCCGGGTGCAGCAGCAGGCAGCGCGACCTTCCAGGGCGAGGAAGTGATCCGCAGCGGAATGGTATGCAGATGTCATCCTGCAGCCATCCCGGCCGGCAGATAAACAGATGAGCTGAGCTTTCCAGGGCTGCCACCCCACTGCCTCCCAACTGCTGCAAGCACAAATATTGACAGGAAGAGCAAACCCACCCAAAATTAATCAGCGAAATGACTTAGCGAGGACAGGGGTGTCACACTAAACTCCACGTGGAGCTAGCACCAAGAAGCAAAGTGTCTGCAGAAGGTGCAGTTGCCTCTATCAAACAGGAAAAGCCCAAGCGAGGCTCCACGGTGGGAGGGAGTTGATGGCAGATACAAAGGAGATGTGTCATGGCCCTGACCCATCGTGCCAGGCACTAACCAGACACAGAGCGCAAAGACCAGCCCAATCCCAAAGAGCTGGCAAGCTAACAGGGCAGCACGGACCCCGTTTCTGGTTCTTTCTCAGATACACTGGAAAGAGCTGGTGAGACCAAGATGCAAACTACATTTATATCCCAAGCCATAGCTGGCCAGAGAGTGGGTGGGAAGGATGAGGTTTGTCTTGCAGTGCCTCATGCCAGCTGCTGCTGAGGCACCCGCTCACCCGTCTGCTTGGCAGTGCTTTTGGTTTGAGGGTTTTCGTACTTTTTGGACTCTCCCAAACAGGGCACAGAATCAGCAGCCACTGAGGCTGACTAAATGGGATGAAGACAAAATTGGAAGAGACAATGATTTGCAAAGCTGCTCGGTGCCCTCTAGCAGTGCCTCACTAATGGATAATATATAAATATATAAACACAGTATCTATAAAGCTGTAGTTTCAGGGATAGTCACGCTGCAAAGACCTACTCCAGGGGAAGCACTTTTTTTAACAGCTTAGGTGAAACAAGCCATGCACAGGAAATGTGTTGGTCAGCTCTTATGAAGATACAGGTTGCCCAGAGAATTCTTATCTTTATTTCCCCTGTGTTTTGTGCTGTCTTCTGAAATCACAGATTTGTTCCTGAGGGTGAATATGCTCCTTATTCCCCTCCTGAGCCCTGGGCATGCGAGAGGGAGGAGGTGCACAATTGCCAGAGGTGAGAGACTATGAGGTCCTCTCTAAGCTCAGGTGGCAGCCAAGAACTAACTGATTAACTGGGCTGGTCCTGCTGCCAATGAGCTTTTGAATCATGTACTAACTCCCCTCTCTGACCACATCACATATTTTCTATAAGTCTGTCTTAATGAGTCGGATGGGAATAATTTAGCATCTTCTTCATTAATATATGCTAAGCCTTATGAGATGGGGGCTGTATATATCCTATTGCACTCTAATGAGGCATTCTGTATGTTTACAGTACTGTCTGTAGCTGTAATAAAATACACACCTAACCAGACAAGTGGAAAATGAGACATATGTGTGGAGAGTTCATTTGATAACTGAGCTGCAGGTAAAAATACAGAAGAACCCATTTTTCCAGCCAAGCACAGATATTTTGTTCCTGGCAATTCCGCCAAGCTCTTAACATGAGAAATGAGGTTGATGGATAAACCTGTGGTCTGATCACGCTGTCTCCAAACATCCCTGACACTTACATCAGCCCTTCCAAGCTCTCGAGGGACGGTTTCACATTGCAGCCCAGTTCAGCAGGAACAGGCAGGGCTTTATCTGGATGTTCTGCAGTGGCTACGGTTACCGTATGCCTGGGTTTTCCTGACATGTCCCTTCTCCTGCCTGAAAGCCTATCCTGTCTGGAAAGGAGGATTCCAAGGTTTAATGGATGTTTGATAGCCATAACAGGACACAGCCTGATTGGGATGAGTATGAACATGTGCTGTGCAGCCATGTGCGCAGCAACACTGTGAGGTGTTGGCTGGATCTGCTGCACACACGCCGTCCACAGGCACTGGGAGTCCCATGGGCCTTGACAGTGTGGGATTTATTGCCCCTAAGTTACACAGCACGTGCACACTTGCTGCTCTCTGGTAAACAGGAGAGCCATTACTGAGCTGCAGAGGAGGCTGAAGGTGAGAGAAAGTGGACAAGGGGGCAAAGTGGCATTTAGTTGAATCACAAAGAAAATCAGGCTCTTGCAAAAGCACTCCCTGCATGTAAGCTTGTTAGGTTGTACTTATTTTCAGCATGTGTTCTAAGCTGTCTGCCTCTGTCCCGATACAACACTCTAGAATATCTGAACAGTCCTCTCCAACTCACAGACGTCTCCTCACAAAGTGTCTGGGATCCAGGGAAGCTCTGACCTGTTTTAGGATGGGCCCATGGGAAGAGGAAGCAATTGCCCAAACAGACCCCAGTTCCTCTCCAGCAGCTGCCCAGCTTGTCTGATTTGGGATGATTTTTCTCTGCATAGTTGCAGAGGCAAATTTGGCTTTGCCCTGGGACTTCTGAAAAATGCATCTTGTATGTCATGACCTGCCTGGCTTATGACAACTGCACCAACTAATAAATGGGGGTGGAAAGAGAAATAGCTCAGCCAACTGTTTCCAGGGGACAGCGCTCGTTTATCTTGCTGGAGCATGCTGCGAGCAGTGGGGGAGACAGTGGAGGAGGAGCCCCTGGGGTACAGAGAAGCTGGGTATTAGCCCTGCAGCCACTTGCTGAGCTGAGGTTCCAGTTCCAAGCCTGGTGGACATCCCTCCTCCTCCAAAACACATCTCATAACCCTGCCTGTGTGGGCAGCCTCTACGCAGGCAGTGAAGAGGAGCATCTGTGTCTGCCACAGTGGAGCAGCTCCAGGGCCATCCAGCGTGGGGACAGGAGGAGGCTGCACATGGGACATTTGTACCACTCCTCCTCTCCTTCTCTGAGTCTCAGCTTTATGGAACATTATCATCCTTAGCCACTAGCATCCCGGAGAGTCCCCAGCTGCCCAGAAGCTAACCCTCATGCTTTTTTTAGCAGTGGAGCGTCTCTGAGGCCTGGCTCTCACTCCTTAAATTCCTGCATTCCAGCCTGGCTGGAGTGATGCCCCTGGGCTGGGACGTAATTGAATCCCAGGCGCTGCCACCATCGCCCAGAAGTGGATGGATATTAGTTCCCTCGAAGCACAGGGAGCCAGCCCTTGCCCCCCCCTCCCTGAGCCTGCAGCAGCCACACTCTGCCCTGGAAGGCTGGGGGGCACGTTGGGCTTTTTAATCTTTCTGATCTTATGCTGGTGCACAGGCTGCCCCAGAGCTCCCCCGGCCTGACGGCGCACGTCGCCAGATGGCTCTTACCTCTCACGAACACGTAGGCACTGACTGCTGTGGTGCCCTCGATCTTAGCATCAATGTACTTGTAGTAGCAGCGGTAGTAACCCGTGTCGTTCGCCTGGGTCTCTGTCAGCACCAGGACTTTGCAGTATGGCTTCACGCCAGTCCCCTCACAGTCTTCTTCTCGGATTGCCCGGCCACTGCTGGGGGCTGCTGAGGCCACCAACTCTGTCTCCTTCTCCTTCCCGGCAGGGTCCACCTTGCCCCCAGGCCACGACCACTCCAAGGGGTGCTGACCTCTAGACATGGGCGAAGAGGAGAGTTAGCTTTGGGCTGAGCAGGGTGAACGCAGCGGGGATTTAACTACCCCGTGTGATTCTGCACGTGTCCCAGCCAGCCACTGTTCTTGGGCTGTGGCACAGAGGAACAGCCATCCTCCAAGGAGAAAAGCAGGCGTGAGGAGGTGGCAGGCAGCTTCACTAATTGCTGGGCAAGCAGAGGCTCGTCCCCTTCCCCAGGCCACCTCTCTGGCCATGCTAAGCTCTAAGACACCAGCCCACTCCCAAGCACGTCTCCCTCTCCCACAACTGTCCTACTGGTATTGATGCCAGGATAGGGAGGCACACAGAGCCCTGAGAGTAAGGCTCAATTTATTCTCTATTCCCTCTCATTATTAAAAGGGTCCAGAGCTATTAAGAAAACACACAGATGTGATGAGTTCCCTTGGCTCAGTGTAGCTGCTGGCTGGGGCTCGTGATGTGATGAATGGAGTGGGAAGGAAAATGAGGAAAGGAGAGCAGACTGCAAAGAAAATGAGAAAGAGAAAAGCAGGAGGGAGTCAGGGATAAACTACAGCAAGGAGAAAACATGGGGAGGCTCAGCTGACTGCCTTCTGTCCAGCTGCCAGCTGATTCCTTCCCTGCTGCTGTAGGAGGGTGTTCCTTGCTCTGCACAGCACCCTGCAGCCCCCCGGCACACTCCCCTGGGGCTGCTGACCCTTTCCACCTCTGCAGAGACACCGAGCTACAGACACCTCTCCAAGGGCACGACCACAGAGCTCTGTTCACTGACAGCCCAAAGAAAAGTCCAGGGACTGCAAGAAACCCCCAGACAGAGCATGCATGTGTGTATTTATATACAGCCAAGGATCTCCAGAGCGGGAGGCTTGCATATGCACATGTACGCACACACGCGCCACTGTAGCTTGCTGTAACTGCACTTGTTTACTACAAACAAAACAAGCTTTTATTCCATGCTGGAAGTTTCCTTCTGTGAAATCAGAGCCCCTTTCAGAGGAAGGCCGAGTCCCCCCACTTGAAAGTTTGCCAGCATAGCTGAAAGTCACTTAAGAATGCGCAAAAAAAAGAAATGGGAAAAAAGAAGACATCGCAAGAGACAGCTGTGGGGGTAAAAATGGCCTTTTGTCAGCACCGGTTGCTCTATTAGGGGAAACTGGGTTCATCTATTATGCAAGTTGGGAATAGGCATGTTGGTACAGGCAGCTCCTCTGCCAGGGCAGCTCTGCGGGCAGATGCTTTTAAGTGCAGCCAGACCGTGACCGTCACCAATAGCTAGATCCAGGCGGCAAGGGACCACGAGGAGGAAGCGAGATAAGGTGCCATCGGAGGGCACAATGGCTCAGACGCAATGAGGACAGGATTTCTGTCCAAGCGTGAGGGAAAGACCTGCCCCTTTGTGTTTGTCTTCAGCAGCTGATTTATCTTCCTGCAGACTTTGCTCTCTTCCAGCTGCCCGGCTCACCACAGATGAGTTTGGAGACAGTGTGCTGTACTGTCCCCATGTCAGCAGGCACAAGGGCTCTGGAGGCAGTGACATGCCCTTGGGGACAGCCACACAGCTCCTCTGACCCAACTCAAACTTCTGCATTCTCTAAAAATGCCATCAGTGCCTGAGGCAGGACTGGAAGTACAGCTCCAGTGGCTTGTGTCCATGAATCACAGGCAGGCTTTTCCGAAGGATCAGTCTCACAAACACTTCAAGAAAAATAAGAAACTTGAATTTTGAGGTTTTTCCCATCCTGTCAAGCATAGGGAAAATAATAATAAATCTGATCCCCAAACCAGTAACACTCAGTGGCCTCTGTCATGCCCATTACTGTTGCACCCACAGCCTCACTGCACTGGGCACAGACCACGGGGCTGGCCCTGATCTCAACCCGGTGCCCAGAGCTTCAAACCCCAACTGCACAGAGGAGCCCCAAAGCCCTTTGCATTTGCTGAGGCATTTTTGGTGCTCTACATGGAGCAGGGTAATTGTACAAGTCTCCAGCGCTTCCCCTTTCTGTTTGTTTACCCACTGGGATTTTCACGCATTATCAGATCCTCTTGTTTTATTAACCATCAAGGCTAGCAGTAGCTGAGTGACACATATTTATATAAACATGGACAGGCCTGTGCAAACAGACCTGCTGACCAGCCCGTGGACTGCTCTAAACTAAGCCATTCCTTGCATCTTCTGCTGCTCGACCAGATTCAGTGGGGACACAGAAGGTGTAGGCATCAGTGTGAACCCAACTTAGCATCACTGGTGTGTTAAGAGGACCAGACGAAGGCAGGGATAAGGGCAGGCAGGCTCACTTGGGTTTATTTCTGAATCTACCCCCTTCTGCATTTGGGGAGAGGTCCAGGCAGCAGTTCTGGATGGTTCCTTCCCTCCTATCTGTCACCTTTGAAGATTTGTTCCCAAGTTGTTTTCTTTCAGCTCACTGATAATGTGCCTCTGGGCGATGGAGCCTGCTGATGCCAGCTGGAAACAGATGCAGTGTAGGCTTCTCCACAGCTGTTTTCCTAAATCTTTTCAGGACAGATGCTCTTCAAGGGAGACGTTGCAATTGGCACCACTTTTCTTCAATCCTCTTTGAAGCTCCCAAGCGTGGTACGATGGGCAAAGCTGGCTGTGGCTTTGTGTCTTAGCTGGGATAAGACAGATCCTGCCTCAGCACCACAGAGGATGTTCACAGCTATCTCACACGTGTAGGAAAAAGCAGCAGGTGTTGTGTGTCCCTGGACACTGCTCTGGAGCAGCTATTGTGGGGCATTGCCTTATCCTCAGGCTCCTTCAGCCCTGCCACAGCACTCATTTCCTCCACGGGAGCCAAGAGGGCTTCGGGGTCAAATAATTTCTCTCTGCCAGAGTAGGGTTTGTGCATCCGCAAGCATCTGCGAGTCAGCTCTATTAACAAGTCACTGGGCAGCAAAGGACAACCTTGCCCTTTCTTTTCTAAATAACATGACGCTCCCTCTTCACCTGAGTGCCTAGCACCTGCAGGATGGGATGGTGCTGGGCTGGCACAGCCAGGACCAAGTCAATCCCCCCAGAGGTTTCTGCTGTTGTGCAGCCAGTTCCTGTGGGCTCTCCTCCAATATTCATGAGCCGGAACAGCACAAGCTCTCTGCTTTTCCCCAGTGCAGGCTGCCGAGGGCATGAATGCAGAGATTCACAATATTCTTTCCTTCCTTCTTGGTATGAAAGCTAATAAAAGATGCACTGTCCACGGGGGCATCAGTCCCTTTGTCCTGCTCTGCCACATGCTTAGACCAAAACACCACTGGGGCTCTCAGCCAGCCCTGGCATGATCTGTACTTTGGGGAATTCTTCTACACTGGTCCCTTGCTCTGTCTGGACCTGTCAGGGGTACATTGCACTGGGTGACAGGGGGGGATGTGTCTATATGTGGTGCCATTTGCAAAAGCAGAGCCCCAGCATCTGGTGGCTCCTTGCAGGTGTGCTGTGTCTTTGGGTCTCCGTTATGCAATGCCCAGCTCCAGAGGCATCGCTTATCCCATAGCCTGGCACGGACTCTGGTCACCGATGGGGCTAAGTGGGCTGTGGAGCAGGAGGGGGGCTGTGGAGCTGTGGGTGTGTGAGATCCAGGCTGCTGCGAGGCCGCCTGAGAGCGCAGCTGACTGTGAAACTCTCACGCTCAGTGGGTGAAGCTTGAAAGGTCTCCAGGGAGTCTCACGCAGCGGGTTTTGAACTCAGCTTTCTGCTGCAGCACTGCTTCAAGCAGGCCTGTACTCCTGGCTCCAGGGCAGCTCAAAGAGCAGCTCAAAGAGCAGCCAGAGGACATTGTTCCCAAGGGAAGACCAAGGTCAAACTGAAGCCACCTCCAACACGATGCTCAGCAGGGAATCCCTGGATCATGGATTTGATTTTGTAATTTTTTCTGCCCTACCCTGCCCCACCACCCTCTCCTTCTCTTGTTCTCTTGGTGGTCTGCATGTTTTTCCCTTCAGTTCCTATTAACAGAAGCCAGGTCTTCCCAGGGTGGGCCATGGTCCAGAGAGGAGGTTGGAGAAGCAGCTGGGTGTAATTAGAGATCCAGGGACCAGGAAAGATTTACTTCTCATTCAAATGAAGTGTCCCACAGTCAAAATCCTCTTGTCGAGACATTAGACAAACACAGGCTTGAGAGCTCAGAGGGAGAATGGGAACCTCTAAGCCATGCAGGAGATGCTGAGACTTGTCTACCTGCGGCTGGTGTGAAGGACACTGCACAATCCCAGAGGAGCACATCTAGCGTAGCAGGATGCAGAGGTGGGCGGCAGCACATGGACCACATGGGCAGAGGGTGCATGAATTTTAGCACTGTTTACAGATGGTCCTGCTGTTCTTCCACTGGCCAGTTCAGTCCTGCACCTGGGAGCCAGGCATAGGGATGTTCCTTATCTCAGCTGTGTCCATGCCAGCATGCTGTATGGACGCTGCCTAGTGAGCCGGGAAGATGAGCCTTGGCACTGCAGCAGGAAACAGGGAGCTTGCTGCCACTTGGAGAGACTCTGTAGTTTGTACAATGCTTCCTGTGAGGGCAGGACATGCAGAGTCTGCACTGGGAAGAAGATATTTTTTCCACTTCATGTGATTTTCCTTCATACTAATCGATACCCAACAGGTACACAAGGAAAGGGTAATCTTGTCCTTCCCAGTCTAGGAGGGTTACCGGAAAAGAAAGGCTTTCTGCTTCATGGTGCTACACAGGTATGTTCATGCTTGACTGCAGAAGACACTTTCTTTAACCACACCTCTAACTTCAGTATGTCCTTTAGACTTGGCTCAATCTGCAAGCAATACAGGGCTGTCTCTGCACATCCCAATTACCCATCAGCTCCCCAGCCGTAAGCTGCTGGAAGAACACAGGTCTGTTCCATTATGTGTAGCACTCTCAGGCACCCCGCTCCATGGCAATCACCCAGGGAAGTGGCAGCATGGGACCAGTCCTGCAGCAGCCAGACCTGGATGCTGAGCTATGGCTGCAGCGCTGCCCGATGCAGAGTCCTCTGGGTGCCTGCACAGGGTTCCCTGTGGGCCCTGGCAGTGCACACCTCTCCCGTGCTCTTGAAACCACTTTCTGTGTCCCTCCTTGGGCCACTGCTGAGAAAGGGTCTGGCAAGATTATAAGTTTATTTGGAATAGTCTCACTGAATCTCTCCTCTTCCAAGGTTTCAATAGAAAGAGGCAGCCCCCAGGTCCCTCTGTGGAGAGAGCTGCCAAGGCAGAGCCCTGAAGTCCTCAGACTCCCTCCAGCAGCTATATGGCTGACCACAGCCCTGCAGCTCATACACATCCTACAACCTAGCACACACCATGGATCCTCAGGTCACCATATCAACAAACCCACAACCACTTAGCTTCCTAGACTGAGCGGAATCAGTTCAGTACGGCTATCAGCAATCTCTCCTCTGTCCCTATCCCCTGGCCATGAACTGATTCACAAAGTAAAAGCAATGCCATCTGTTCCAGGAAAAGTTAAATATGGTTGTGACAAGACATCAGCACAATGCCAGCCAAGTGTTTGCAGTAATTGCTCCATGGTTATATATAACACTGGGAAACACCCATTGGAGGCCCACGCTGAATTTATACCCCCATTGGGCCCTAGCACTCAAATCCCAAGCATGGATCTGCTTTCAGCTGCTGAAGGGAAACTCCAGCGTTGTCAGGAAAATTGACCTTGGTCAGTTCTCCCACTTGTTTTTTTTCTCTTTCCGAGATAGAGAGTAGTGCTGAAAACATGTACAGCCAAGTGTCCCAGCATGGGACAAATCAGTTCAGGCACGTCACCTTCTCTGAGCCACAGTCTCCAAAATGACTGGAGAATTATTCACCTATTACAGAATTATTCGCCTGGCCTGGCTGAGGCTTCTCTTCACCCCCACATTTACAAGGCAGAACATTAAATCCCAGTGTCCTAGAAAAGCTGGAAGCCTCACACAACCATCACTAAGTGCAGCATTGCCTTCTCCCATGGATACTTCTCAACATCCCCGAAAATGACCTGCCAGATCCCTAGCAGCCCCTGATGAGGTGAGAATAAGCAATGTCAGAGAAAGACAAGGAGAGTTAGGAAGGGCAGTTTCTCTAAAGAGCTTACAAGGAAGCTATCAGATCATGCAAATGTTTATCTTCCTTCTGCCTGCAAGACTACAGCAAGAGGTTATCACCATCACCTCTGAGACATCTTCAGCTTCAATTAATTAATTAGATGAATTTATACTTGGTGAATGCGGCAGATTTCTAGTCAGCCATGCTAATTTGCTGATGTACTGCAGCCAAGGTGTCCCTGGTGGGCTCTCCTTGCCTGGTCCTCCAACACCAGGTAAGAGCAGTTTAGGCAGAGCCATACGCCTTACCTGCAGGTGATGGTCAGCGTATCCTTGGCGTTGATGACGTGTTCCTCCTCAGCAATGCTAAGAGTAGGGGGGGTCATAGAATAGCTGCTCACCAGATCTGTGGAGAGAAAGGAGAGAGGGGATGATGCCAGAGAGCCCCTGGGCTCAGACAGACAGACTAGCACAGATGAGGGCCAGAAAAAGAACAGAAGACCAGAAATCAGGGAAACCAGGTGTGGCCATTCCTCACCAGGTGATTTGAGATTGAGCTTATTTGGACAACTGCTCTGAAACGATCTTATCTGATAACTGGAGGGAGTCTGGCAGGAGATTTTTCTCTATGCATGTAGTTCGCTGTAATCAGGGGACAAAAATCCATCTGCCCAGATACCACAAATGCAAAACACTTGCGTTTGTACAGAGATGCTCTCAGGATCCAGCAGGCATTCACTGAATGCCCTTCTCCTGCCAGGCACTCTTGGGTACAAGCAGTCACCTGAACAGGATCAAACCTTTAGGCATTACAGCAGCCCCTTCCCTGCACCACAGCCAGGCAGGCATTCCAGAAGTGAAATCATCCAGGCTCAAGGACGGACAGTTAAACACATTATCATGCACTTCTTCTCCCAGCTTTTGTCTGGGAGAGTCCCACTTCTCCTGTGTTTGCACCTCCGGCATGCCAGACACGAACTCTAAGTGAGCTCCTCATGGACAAAACATCTTGACGTACCGGTTACCCTCAGAGACAAACCTGTTGTTTTTCATTAGCACGGTGTTGCTGACAGTCATTACTTCATGATCTTTATCTTAAAACTCCAGCTTCTGGAGACAGGAGATAATTCAAAAGAAAAGTCTTGGTGACTGCAAAAACAAGCAAGCAAACTAACCAGAAATAAAAGAAGGGAAAAAAAAACCCAAGTTGTGACATATATGAAGGTGTGACTCAGGTAGATGCTGAGTGCTAAGGAAGAAAAGAATGCAAAAATATGTTGCTAGCTTGATTTTCTGCAGAAACATGAGGTTTTGTGTCCGTCTCCTTCCCTCGTAACATTCAAACTCATTTACCAGAGAGGTCTAGCAGAGAGGGAGATGTCTTGAGGACGTGGTGGCTCCATGAGTTTCACAAGCAGCCGGAATGCCATATGACTCCTCTCCTCCAAAACCATGGCTGAGGACTGCACACCGTGGAAGACCCTTGGTAGAGCCATGCCATGAACATCAGGAAGCCCCTGAACCTGCCCTGGGCGACACCGAATGGCCACCAGCCCCTCTGACACAAGGACTCTGAGAGGCAGCATGAGGAACCATGCTGTGGGGAAGCCAATGGTGCCCCAGGCCCAGCACCACCAGGAGAGGCTGCCATGGGGGATGCGGTGGCGGAGGGACGTGCCGAGCGGCACCGCCAGCACGGCCAGGCCAGGGCTGCCGGCTGCCTTCTCCCCGATTGTTCTCCACTTCCTTCCCGCCTGTGCGCAGCTCCGAGGTGGCCGTCCCCGCGGCTGCCCCCATGGCAACAGCAGGCCGCCGGCCATCTCCCCCCACCATCTCCCGCCTCCTCATCCCTCGCCCGCATGAGGCGGCGTCAGCCCAGGGGCTGCCCTGGTCCACCTCCGCCTGCACAGGGGTCCAACTCCCCACAGCCCACCCTACAGACACCCCTCTCTCAATGACAACAATAACAACAGCAGCAGCCATCATTCGTCATTCAACAGGCGGTCGGGCCGGCGTCACCATGGCCCCTGGGACTGGGTGGTGCTCAGCCCCCATGGAGGACACCCTGCCTTGTGCCTCCAACCTCCCCTTCCCCAAGGGAGAGGATGTCAGATGTCGTGCACAAAAATGTGCCCTGGGGCTGTGAAAATAAATGACTGCATTTTTGGTAAAATCCCTTCAAAATCTAACAAGGTTTATTAAAAAAAAAAAAAAAAAAAAAAAAGAGGAGGAGGGAGGAATCTGACCGCTAAGCTGCACTTCCTATTAATGCCTGACACACTTATCCCAGAGCAAACACCACTCTCCAGATGGCCACAGCCTGCCAAGTCCATTGCTGGGGATGCCTGCCACCCCATAGTGCTCAGCCCCAAATGTGAACGATACAGCTTGCTGTAGGGCTGGCTGGGGACAGGAGACCCTCATCCTGCTGGTGCCCTGAACAGCGAGTGGAAAGCTAATCCCCAAATCCCTGGCACAGCAATCCCCAGGGCTGGCAGCGACAGGCACCAAATTGGATCTCAAAACCAGAGTGGTCCCCCTTGCTTGAACCTCTAAATAAGTGGTCCAAGGTGGCAGGAGCCTCTCGGCTGATGCCATGCACTGCATCTGCCCCACCGCCAGGCTCGGGGGGAGCAGGACGGCCACAGAAATATCGCCCTGCCTCCCTTCGTGTGCTGCCTGCTGACCTGTTAGCAAACAGCGCTGGGGGGTGGAGGGGAAGAAAGAAAAAGTACGATCTGTGCAGGTTGAGGCTGTGGGATTCCTGCAGATGCATCCTGTCCATGGCCCTCCGCGAGTACAACAGGAAAAGGAACCACTGCTCCCTCCAAAAGCACCGCGGCACGGGGCTGGGGACACTCCTGCTGCTGGCAGTCAGCGCCGGGCCAGCCTTCGTGGCCGTCCAGCCTCCTTGCTGGCCCTGGACTGCCGGGAGCTTTGGGGACTCCCCACATCAGGCACTGGCTCACCCTGGGGGCACCCTGCTCACCTGACACCCCACACCAGGGCTGGCATCTTGGGATGCCGATGCCCACAGCTGCCTGTGGCATCCAGGACAGGCAAAGGGATGCAGAGAGCGATTCCCAGCCTGAAGAAGCATCTTTGAGGCCATCAGCTTTCCCCAAAAAAGTTCTCCATCTCTCTCCATGCTTGCCAGACAGACCCACCCCATTGCTGCCCTTGCCCTTTCCCTCCCTGAGGGAGCATGTGCCCTGTTGTGGTTCTCCCCTGTGTCTCACTCTCCCCAGTGCTGAACTTGGTGCTGGATTTGGCCGTTAAATCTCTGCTAGCCGACATACAGATGGTTTGTGTCTCCATCAAATCCCAGGGCGTGAGGGAGATGTCTCCGGAGCATGGAGCGTCTCCTCTCCTCCAAGTCCCTCCTTCCCCACCTCCAACCCCAGCGATGCTTTATCTATCTATCTCCTTGGCTCTCCGAGCAGACCCCGCTCTCTCGTGCACACCAAATCGCGCCCTTGCGCAGGGAGAGCATTAATGTAATTAAAAAGGCATGCGGCAGCCCCGGCAAACTTTGTTTTTTCAAGATGGTTTCCAAGCAAGTTGGCAGAGGGATATTAAAATAAACAGAGGGGGATTGATGGGATGCGGGGAGAGGAAGCAGGATCCCACAGCCACTCACACCTTGTCTATTTTCAGAGAAGTGCGTTCCCAGCGGCTTTCCTAGCCTTGATCTCTCAGCACGTGGCTCTGAAAGGGGCCAGCCTGCACCGAGGGCCTTCTCCTTGTCACCGGCAGCTCCTTCATTTTCTCCAGGCCCATCCACCTCTTTCCACACCCTGAAATCACTGCTGCGCTCAGCACAGCAGGGCTGCCCGCTGGGGTCCTGCATCCCAGGGCTCTACCTACCTGCTGGGGAAGCCACACTTACCCTGGAAAGCACTACCCACCCCAGGGTGTCTCGCATTTAAAGAGCAGCCCACAGGCTCCAGCCTTGTGCCTGACCTTGGGCACATTGTAGGAAAGCCTCGCCAGGGGCTGGGTTTTTCCCTTGTGATGGCTGCAGATGGCTAAATCACTGCGGGGCAATGCCTGTGCCAGAGCCAGCACCGCTGCAGTGAGTGATGGCTTTGGAAACCCATGCAAAGGCTGCACGTGGGTGGAGGTGCAGACACGGCACAGCGTGGTACGGCACGACACAGCTCCCGCTCTCCGTCTGCTTCCACTCGCAGGAAGCCCTGCACCGGATCCTCCCCCTGAGCCCCCACGCACCACCTCAGCCCCTCTCTGCTTCCCCTGCCCTCCCTCTCTGCTGAGTCGGCCCCCACTGACTGATTAACGGGGCGCCTTTCCGGGCAGAGATTTTATTCACACTCTGTCCTTCTCGCTGACTTCCTTCCCCAGTGCTGGACTGGATCGCTCTGGCTGCAGCCACCGTGTGTCCCCAGCTAACCGGCTCAGCTCACACTCCTGCCACCAAACTTACTGCTTCAGAGTTTGTATCCAGAGCTGCAAAATAACGTACATAGAGCAAAGCTGGTCCAGATGAGGCTGTGTGCTCCTGCTTGTCTCTGCACCAGCCCAATCCAGCCTCTCACCCCAGTGCTGTACTGGGGCAAAAGACGGGCTGGAAGGGAGAAAAAAAGAGTCCTTTCCCCCAGGAAAGCTACCCTGACCCTGATACCACCCCATCTCTGCTTTGCTGTATTCAGGCAAAAATTCCCAGTCAATGAGCATTCCTACAAAGCAAGGCAGGAACTTGAGATTTAGACACTTTTTACAAGAGGGATTTCTGGCAGATCTGTACCAGGGAATCAAATTTGCAGAAGGAAGCTCCAGGATGGTGCCCCTGAATTTACCCATATCCCAAATCTGCAACACAAAGCACCATGGATGAGCCTCTTTTGACTCACTGGGCTCAGGCACCTGCCCTGGCCAGAGCTGCTCAGCATCCAGTGCTACCAGATAGCCCAAAGTGGCTCACCTTGCAAAGCATCTCTCCTTTCCATTGGGTTTTACCAACAGCCTGAAGCCCTGGCTGCCCTGAGCTGCCCCTGTAGCTGGAATGCCAGTGGTGGGGCTCTTCCCTTCCGAGTGTGGAAGGCATGCACGTAGACACGCAGTCACACACCATAGCTCCTACGTGAGCAAAGACCTGCTTCTGGACAGCCAATGATAAAATGTCGGTACCTTGCTGGCTGTGGGGGAAACAGGGACTGAACGCCCATTTTTGATGCAGAAGAGCAGCAGTAGCTGACACTGGGGAGAGGGAGGATAAACCTTGCTCTGGCCTTTCTGCAGACCTCTCCTCCAGCTTTCCTGGCTGGGCTTGTCTAAATTAGCAGCATTTGCTGGTGAAACTGCATGTGCACCATTTCCCCTTGCCCTGTAGGAACTAACCCCAGCATTGCAGGTACAATCTTCACCCTCTGCTCCAGTCACCTCTTCCCCACCCACCCCATACTGGTATAACTGCCTGACCCAGTGCCTGGGGAGACCCACGGCCACCTGCAGACACACGGGAAGTCCACGTGCCAGAGGCAGAGGTGGGCCAACTTCCCACCTGCGGGGCTCAAGTTCCCCCACGGAGCGACACCTCATACACAGGGCAATCATCCAGCTGTGGGCTGGAGCAGCTAAGCACGAGTGTCACGTCATGCAAGGAGCAGGCAGCTGGCAGAGCAGCAGGGGGAATTTGGACATAAGGCTGTGAGCTCCTCCTCTTCCTCCTCCCGGTGCTCACCAGCACGGAGGAAGGCTTGTTTTGCAGAGAGGTGAGATATCGCACGAGGCTGAGAAATGAATGGCAGGCTCTGGCTGACCTGGGGATAAAACACGGGTGTTTTCTCTCCAACCTGAGAGTGGACAGGGCGAGCCCCAAACTCTGGCAGGAATTCACACTGAAATGAAGCGGTTTGTGCCCAGCAGCCTGTGCCCGGGGGCTGGGAGGGCAGGGTGACAGCCACCCATGCCCACAGTGAAGTGCTTAAGGGTTCTGTGGGCAAGACAGAAACAGGCTGAAGTGTAAACAACTAATAAATTAAAAACAATAATGATAGAAAACTGGAAATCCTCCCAAAACTATGTATTTGCACAAGGGCAAAGGAAGCAGGTCCCATCTTTTATGGTGTTCATGAAAGATGTTCCTTTTCTGCAAGCCAAGGTCAAGCATCATTTCAGACCTGTCCCAGAAGTGGCTAAACACAGGAGCTGTGTTCCTCTGTGCAGGATCAGCCCCTCTGCACTCTGTGTTGTGCTATGGTAGCATCACTGTCCCAGCCACACAACAGACCCCCACGCACCAAGAGCTCATTCAGCCCTGAGGCAACGCCTTCCCCTTCTCACAGCAGGCAATGCCAGTGGCGAGACAATGCTCCTCTGGTCTAGAGGTTTTCATCTATGGGCTTCAAAGCCCTGAAATGTCACCAAACCAAAGCATAGTGGATCTGCGTCCTCACCAGTTTGTGAGGATACTCCCAAAGCGTCAGCCATTCCTTTGCTCCAACCGGGGCAGGCTTTCCTCTTTCAGGGGACACAAGGGACTAACAATAATGGGAACTCAGTCAACACTCACAAACACAGAGGTGATCATCATTATTGGGTGTCTGATCCCTCCTGTCCAACACCAAAAGCATAATGAGACATTCACTTTGCCAAAGGGACAGGGCATTTGCCGGGGATGCAAAAGTCAGCTCTCTCCTCCAGTTCAGCATCTGCAGCCAGGGGAGACCCCAGCCAAAGCATCTCCTTGCCTGCCAGCCAAGCGGGGAGTGGGATGAGGTGGGCAGAGATGTGAGCTGTGCATGCTGCAACAGCAGCATGGTCCTGACACAAGCAGAAGCCACAGCCAGGCCAGCAGCACCACGAGGCCAGGCGTTCTGCTCTGCTCCCCCTGCCCTGGCACTCTGTGGCACCATGGCCATGGTCCAAAAGGCTGCTCTGGCCTCAATGCATGCACCACTACAGGTCCATTTAGCCTCTCAGTGCTCATAAACTTTAATTAACTGGTTCTTTTCTGGCAAGGCACAAAAATCTCATAACTACCCGCACTGATAGGGAACAAGGCAAAGAAAGCTATGAGCACTCTGGGCTGTGTCAGCTTTTGGACTTCCAATCTGGCAGCCTCATCAGAGGACAGAAACAGAAGAGCTCGGAAGCAGGAACCACTTTCAAGAGATCTGGCCTGTCCTGAGGAGCAAAGCTACCTTTGTAACCTTCAGTCCCAACCCCCTGGTGTCTCCAGGTAAGGATTTAAACCAGGTATTTCACAAGCCAGCTGCCCCAAGGCAGCAGAGCATGGCTACACCCAAGACCCACCATGCTGCCACCTGCTTTTAGGACTCTGGTCTGCACAGGCACAGCCACCCATGCCCTGAGGACTGCTGCCAGGTCATCCCAAAGCATCCTAAAGGGGTCGAGTGCCTGTCTGGGAGTGTTTATCTGTCTGCCTTTCTCCCTCCGCAGGAAGCACTATCTCACCATCGCCTGCCTCGCTCCAGCCTGGTTTCCTGCTCCATCCTGCCAGGTTTACCCTGCTTTTTCCTCCTCCCCTCCCCCTGCCCCATGGCTGTCAGGCCATGTTTGCATTTCTGTCTCCTGCTGTCTTTCCTCTCCCTACACCCCCCCGCACTCGCTCCCTACTCCATCCTCCCCAAGAGCGTACGTCCTGAGCCAAAGTTAGCCTCTGTCAGGTAGCCACATGTCCGGCCTGGGGCAGTGGGTCAGCCAGGGCCACCCTGCAGACCTCCTCCAGGATCTCTGCTGTCAGCAGCAGCCGCCCCTGGCCCCGGGGGACCCGGCTGTTTGCTGCTCTTGCTGGGGCGAGGGATGCTCCCGCACATCAGAGAGCTCGTTTCCCCTCGGCGGGCTGCCTGCCCACCCCTTCTGCTGCTGGCCAGGGGCTGGCCAGACGCCACTTTGTTTGGTCCCCCATTCCTTGAATCGCTCAGGGTTTGCTGGCTGCCTGCTCCTGCCTGGAGAATCCTTTTCCTGCCTTTGAGATAGAGGATGCTCAAGCCATCTGTGCATTTTATTTCCTTGTAGAAACTAACAAGCAGAGGATTGCTTCCTCTCCCTGACATTTTGGAGGGCAGCTCCAGCTCAGCGGGATGTACAGGGAGGGGGAGCCCAGTGCCTTCAGACAGGAACAGGACCTTTTCTGTCCACAGGATTCACTCCCCAAGTGGCAGAAATCCCCAGACCTGCCAAAATGCCTGTGGCAGCTCCCACTGCCACTGCTGGAACTCTGCAGGAGCCCAGAGCAAGCCTCCCTGCTTAGCATACACAGCCACCGCTCTTTCAGTGGCCCCTATTAACTGCATGGCTAAACCCTTGCAAAACTCAATTAAAATTATCCTCCCACATCTTAAAGACTGTCAGGTTGCTTCTCTTCCCGTTTTAATTTACTTCGTTCAAAATCTTGCCCTGCTCACATTCTCTGCCCCCGCAGGATGTGATTAATGTGGTGCAGAAAGAGCAGAGGGATCGCATGGCTTTAGGGGACCAGTAACAGAAATTAGCACCGTTCATTACATCTCTGACCTGAAGGAATACAATGAATAGTCCACAGCTTGTGTGAAGTGAGTGTTGGTTCAAATCTGGTACCTGGCAGACAGGCACTGCCAGCCCAAATGAACGGTCAGGATGGGCTGGGGACATCCTCACGTGAGCCCTGGGGGTCTGGGATCTCTGGGCAGGTGGCTCTGGAAAAGCTTGTACTGCTGCTACCTCCAGTTAACCTATTTGGGACTGCTCAGGAGTTGCCTGACCATTGTAGGACTCGGAGTTTAATTCCACCCCACATCTATCGAGGTGTAACCCCACAGGCTTTACTGGGCTGAGGTACCTCTGGCAGCAGCGGGTACAAACCCATGGGACAATGAAGAGAGATCTTTGGCCACTGAGAAGAAATGAGAGCCTACACAATGACACAAGGTAAAAACACTAAAGGAAATTGTTATTCATGGCTTCACATGCTGTACCTGATGAAGTCATGAGGCAGACAACAAAGTACCTTTCCATGCAACTCAGCTAAACTGTGGATTTTGCCACTGTGGGGTACCCACAGAGAGATTCCCAAAGAGAGGGATAAGCTTCCAGAGGACAAGACACCACCAACCCTTACACACAGTGATGCAGGTGAGACATCCAGGTCTAGGAGTCCCTAAACCACCCACTGCCAAAACAGAGAGGGTGCACTGGGTCAGGATCCTCCTGCCCACGCCAGGTCATCATCCCCTTTCCAGAAGCCCAAGCTGTCCATGCCAAGGCTGGTGACAGCCCAGGCATAGTCAGGACCAGCCCCAGCACCCAGGCAGGGGCTTCTACTCACAGCACTGGGGCTTTGCTACAGACACAGAAAAAAGGAAAAGCCTGAGAGGCAGCAGAGAAGAGACCAGCATCTCTGTATGCCCTCTGTACATCATTAACTACTGCTCCACCATGAGCAGAGGACATGCTCAGGTGAAGCTCCTGTCGAAGCGAATCATGGATGTACCGGCGGGGGAAGATGGAGTTCAAGCTAAGCAAGGCCTTGGCATCCAGCTCTCACTGGGAGATGAGGCGGCAGAAGCAGCTGACTGGGAAGTCAGGCAGAGCCCGAGGGTCGGCATCGAGCACAGCGAGAAAAGGGCAGCGGCATTTGGAAAGAAAAAAGCAAATCGCAGGTTGGCTTTTTCCTTGATGTGTGTGGGCTTAATTGCTGGCCTGTGAAGTTTAGCTCTTCCTAAGTCTGTTGGCTTATGGACAGGCTGAGTGGGACACTGAAGAAGTCCCTGTTCCCCACTCAAGGCAGGTTTCCTCTGTGCAAGCAAAGCCTGTGGGGACCCTGCCTGCCTCCCGCCCAGGCTGCTGCAGGGCTTTTTCGGAGGTCTGCAAGCCATGCAGCTGGACTGGGGGCACCATGCCAAGCAGAAAAGACCTGCTCCTCTATCTTCATTTCCCTGAAGTTTGCATCCGGATGTTTGCTACTTTGATGTGAACTGAAATAAACTCAGAGCCCTCAAACCAAAGAGCTGCTCTGGAGCTGGCAGTGCCTGTTCACCTCTGCAGCACTGCACGGCCCATCCTCAAGCTGATCTCCAGCTGCTGAGTGTGAGAGAAGCTTTTGAACAGGGTAAGTGGGGAAAACAGTTTTGCCATTAGATGATTGTCGTGGCCTTGGAAAACCTGGATTCAATTCCCCATCTGCTTCAGGATCCCTGCGAGCCCATCATGCAGCCTCTTTGTATCTCCATCCCTGCCTGAACCACAGTCAGGGCTGCTTTGCCTTGGAAAAAAAAATACTCAAGCAAGAAAGGAGGAATTCTTATTTCTTCTAATGAAAGATAACAAGGAACAAAGAAAATGGGTTTATCTCAGAGCCAATGCGACATGAAAAAAGCTACATTAGACATGGATGGGTCCAGAACTTCCTGATCATCAAAGCAGGGTTTTCAAGCATCAAGTAAAATCTAAAAATAATAATAATAAAAAAGCAAAGGGAAGAGCAGTCATGGGCATGAGAGAGAGCTGCTGCCTGGGGAGCAGGAGAGCACAGACCCTCCTCCACGGCACAGCTTCTTGCATGCACACCCGCACGTGCGCACCCGCGCATCTGCGTGACCCCTTCTGCCGCCTCCGACGGGCTGGGCACGAGGGGAGGCAGGAAGATCACAGCCACACGCTCTTCAAAGGAGAATTACTCATCAGAGGTAGCGGCAGAGGAAGGAAACCTCAGGTACGAGGTCAGACGTGCGCAAGCAGAGGGCTGCTGGAAGAGCTCTGAGCGCTCGCCGCAGATCTAAGAGCCCTCCTGGTTTCTGCGCGAGCAGGACAGGAGGTGCGGTTCCCTGGGGTAAACGCATCTACAGCAATGTAGGAGATAAGAAACTTCAACCCTCCTGGGAAACACTGCGCAGCTTGGCTTTCTGCCAGCCTTCAAAGCAGCTGGAGCTGGCCAAACCTAGCGTCTTCCCTGATGTGGTTAACAAAGATCTTACTCTGCTCCCTGCAGGATCCCCACGAGGGACGGGCTCTAGAGAGCGCAACAAAGCTCTCCCCCCACACAGGGCTTTGCTGGGTTGCTCCTCACCCCTGGGTCAGTGATCCCATCTGCTCCCTGCTGGGCAAAGAGATTTGAAGACGGAGAGACTTGGGGCCCATGGGGCTGCCCGGGGCATCGATGGCAAGTGACAAACGCACGCGCTGTCAGCTTCTCTTGGCGCAGAGCTGTGACCACAAGCCAGGACCGGCTGCAGATGATGATAATCATCATCTGCGAGAGCCGAAGTGTATCGGGGCATTCGCGTCACTTGAGATTAGCTGGCTGTTTAACATCTGCACAGATTTCTCTCTCCACCTCCACATAACACCCCTCACGCAGCTATGAAACTCATTTAATTCCCTTCCAAGAAAGGCTGAGCTGGAAATGTCACGCTTTGTATATCATAGCACAATTCCTACCATAAAACACCCAGCCTAAATGGCAGTATCGGGCTGCGGTGCTATTTGAAGGCCAGCAAGCTCAAACACCTTATGCTGCTTTTTAAAAATAGCTTACAAGAGGGTTACCAAGTCTCGTAAACACCCAGTTACTCTCTCGTTAATCCTCAGAGGTTGGCTGTTGTTTTCCCGTTCAAAGGTGCTTCCCTTGCCACGCAGCTCAGCGGGGAGAGCACGCAAGCGGACGCAATGGGAAGGAAGCGTTTACACATGCTAATGACTTCCACCAAGGAGCACAAGTACGAACAGGGAAATGGTGCTAAAGAGACAACACGCCACTTCCTTGGCTGTCCCTGTTTGGTCACTGCAAGGTACTTGGTGCTCAGAGCCATGGGGCGAGGCTGGGGATGGCCTTCCCAGCCCCATGGGAAAGCCAAGGTGTGAATGAAGGGAAGACACGGTGGCTTGGACCGCAAAGGCAGGAGAAGCTGTTTGGCAGCAGGGCCATTTCATTGCCACAGTGCACCAAGGACAGACACTGGCCCTTTCCCATTCCCAGCAACGTGGGTCCAGGGACCACAGCCCTTCCAGGTGCTGTTCAGGCCATTTCACCACACACATATCTCTTCATGCCAGCACAGGTTTCCTAAGTTCACATGGGGCCCTGTTTATTTTTCTTTTTTTTTTTTTTTTTCTTTTTTCTAAATCTACTATTGTATTAAGAAGTGTTTTTCTTTTGGCAGAGGTTACTGCGAGGCCAATGCTGTGCAGTCTCCTGCCTTCCATCACCACTATAACCTCTGAGCTCAGCCCAGCCAACGTCGCTTATCTTCAGCAAAGGCAGGGTTGTATTTCCACCACCATATAAAAGAGAGATCCCAGCGCTCCCCCTCATCCCTGGTGCATTCTTTGAAATGCCACCCAGGCCTTGTTATTGCTGGGAGGCTGGAGAGCCAGGGATTAACTGCCTCAGGCTGCATTAGGCTTTATTTGTCTAAGCAGCCAAGGGTGAGGAACAGCCATAAATATTGTGAAACACTGAGCATTGTGGAGGGGCAACGCAGGCATCATGGCAGCAGGCATCGTGTCTTGGCCTGGGTGCAGTTCTGGTGTGACTGATGTTGTTGGACAGGTTCCTGCCTCCCTGCAACATGGAAGGTTTTGGGGACATCAAAACCTATCCTCGAGTGTTCAAACTGGGGACATCAAACTACCGCCCATGCCTCCTGGTTGCCTCTGTTAGTCCTTGTAGCATATGATCTACCTAAGTGGGAAAATCCCACCACACATTGTCACCCAAGGGGACACATTAAGGGGTCAGAGCCTATCTGCCCAGAACAGGGCTGTTCAGGGTACACTGTAGCTGCCCTTCACTTGTGCACTGGGATGCCACGGCACAGGGAGGGGATGCAGACCAATTTTTACCCCAATCCCATCCCAGCACATAGAGACAGCAGCCCAGGATCTGCTGAATCTGATAGTCTGGCACCAGCCAACAAACCAAGTGAGGAGTCATCACGCCCAGATGCACACTACATCTGCTAAATTGCTTTACCGAGGCGGCGCTGGGTAACTCCGTTTGCAGGCAAGGTGGTTGCTTCCCCCGTGTTTCATCCCAGCACGCGGACCGCACGCTGCCTGCTCAGTGGTGCAGGGAGTTTCTTGGTGTGAATGCACACTTCTCCCGTGGGAGCACCCCACGCTGCAGCTGGCTGCCACGCTTTCAGGACGTGCTGTTAAACTTCTGCCCTTTGCTTCCCAAGGGCCGAGCACTGCAGCACGGGGAAGGGATGATGGCCACTTAGACCTAATTACACCTCACTGGGGATTTGGATCAGGCTGGGACAACCTACCACGTGAGTGATGGCTTTCTGTGGGCGCTGGATGCCGTCACCTACACTGGATGTGATTTTACTTGCTGCCATCACTCTGAGCTGGCAGCTTCCAAATCTGAGTATAAACCACAATTCGTGCCCAACCTTCTTGCCTTGGTAAATATCAAGATTTACTGTCATCCATGGAAACTATTGACTTGACCTGCACTTTTGTCAGTGTTTATTTTTTTAGGTCACTATATCTAACATCCATCTCAGCAAACACCAGTACTTCAGAAATGGGGAAAACAAGTCACAGACAGAGAGTCAAGCCTGGAGCCAGCCCTCACTGTCAGCACACACGTGTGTCTGTGCAGACATGTACACGCTACCCCAAGCCAACACAGGACCTTCCACATGCAGGGAAACCGATGGAGGGTTTTCCAGGCTCTGCTACACAGCCCCGTGCTTTTTGGGGAAACACATGAAACCAGTACAAACTTCCCTGCCCCATGAATAGCCCATGTGCCTCCATAACTCAGAAAGCTTGTGGAGAACCCCAAAACCCTCTGTGGGTCTCCTGGGTCTTGTGAACGTGCAGGCAGACCTTCACAAACCTATGGAGCCACTACCCAACTCATGGCACCTGGCTGGGCCCTCCGGGGTCTGCTGAGCCCTGTGGTGCCTGGCCAGTGGCTGAAGCGGTGAACCCGCTGCAGGATGGGTGCTTTGTGTCCCCAGAGAGGAAGGGGACGGTGACCCTGGCTGCTGTGGGTGCTGTTTGCTGGCTGGTGCTGGCCGCTCAGGAAAGTCATCGTGAGCAAATTCTTTATAAGCTTCCCACATGACACAATAACCCAGGGGCCAGATCCTTTCTTCTCTCTTTACTCTGACCAGTCTGCACTGAAGTAATTGAGCCATTGGCTTAAATACAACTTAAGGACTTCAGGATCTGGCCCAGTAATAAAAACTTCCTTCCTTTGTCTATTGCTCACTCCATATGATCCCGCTCCCTCCCGGCCACGTCTCCCAAGGCTGAGGCCATCAGTTGTTTTGGTTGATGCTGCCCTTTCGTTTTACCCTCCTCCAGGCCATGCCTGTCCCCTCGTGCAGCTGCAAGCTGTGGAGGTGGAGGGAGCTGTGGTGAAATGCAACCTGGCAGAGGGGCAGTGCCGGTCCTGGGGACACGCATGTGTGTAGACACCCTGCAGGCTGAGAGCAGTCTCAGCTATCACCTCTCCAAAGGCAATTCCTTCACCATCTCTTTGAAGATGGGATGGAGTGCCTCCAAAAAAGCCTTTTTTACCCCCCACTGACTGTACAACGAGCGCCTTAGGCTATACGCTTAACTTTTATGTTATGGAACTGGGTGAGATGACTCCTGCCCAGGAAGGTATTGCAGGAAGGTAACTCATCTCACTGCAATGGCAACTATGCATCATGCTAGGAAGTGACACCATAAGAAAAAAAAATAACTTGTGATATGAATTTTGCTGCTTTTTCTGCCTCAGAATAACCAGGAGGATACAAATCCCCAAATACCTCATCCCCAGCACAGCCATCTGAAATGGGCACTGGGGTCTGGGGCAGGAGCTCCCGCTTTATTCCTGTGTCTGCCAGCCCTGCACACACCTGGGACACTGACAGAGCAATATATGAACATAAAGGGACAGATACAACAACTCCCCCTGCACCAGTCTCCCTGCTTGTGCTGCTAGATGACACAAAACAAACACAGAAGGAATGTGAACTTAGCTGGAGTGAGAAGCATTTGGTCCTGCAGTACCAGCATAGTTTGATGACCTGTCTCAATCCTGCAACTCACGGATGCTCTGGTGGGTGACCTGGTCATACAGTGGGTTGCTCAGAGAGCACAGAAACAACTCCTGTGAGTTCCTGCTGAGGTCTTCAGTCTTGCAGGGAGATTTTTACTATTGCTCAGCTAAAACTGAAACAGTCAGACACGCACCTTGGAGCACACAGCTGTAACCACCCCAGGGAACACAAACCCCTCCAAGCAGCAGAGGACCGGTGGTCTCGAGGTGCGAGGTCTATGTAAGCCCTGTGCCACCCAACCCCACTGAGCCAGCTCACCATCCCCTGCATCCCAACATGGATCACAGTGACGTCAATCTGGGCATTGCACAGCCTGAGAGTCCAATGTCCAGTCCACCAGCAAGGGCTGCCTTGCTTGGGGCTTGCTCTTTCAAAAATACAGTCTCGCTGTACATTTTGCCCTTTTTAAATACATTAATTGCCATGGAAACAATGCTTTCGTTGGTATGGGAGCAGCCTGGTGGCCTCCACAGATGCGAGATAAAAATCAATGGATACATTGAAATACAGGCTGTATTTCAGGACCTTTTGTGGTTTTGGGGCTGGTCACTATGGGCACACAGGAGAGAATGGCTCAGACACTAGCAAGATGCCACCTTCCATGGAGAGAAATAAAATACGCAGTAACATCTCCTTCACAGTGTTTATCTGCTCAGACAGAGCACCTGTGTATGGGAGCCAGTCCCAGTACTGACGTGTGCGCTCAACTCCTGGCGCTCGTCATCACTCCCAGCTCCTGCTGAAGCATCCCAGCCCTGGCTGCCCTTCACATCCTCATTGTCAGCGAGTGGAGAGCCTCACCTGGCCTCAGACCTCAGCAGGGTGGCTTTGCTCCATGCCTCCCCATTCCCCATCCATGGCCTTTTCCCCCAGCTCACCAAAAGAAAGAAAAAAAAGCCAATATAGTATATATATGCCATCGCTTCTTGGCCTTGAGAGTCTTTTAAACAGCACTGAGGGGGTTTGTACACAAACCAGCACAAAGGGAAGGGCTGTGAGTGCCTTCCCCTCCCTACCCGCGGCCGCCCCCAAAATCCCGGTGCAAAGGGCAGCCCCGTCTGCCCGGCTCTCC